>JAVDOI010000007.1:9415141-10106560 GCA_032191485.1 Leptoclinus maculatus
AATGTGATGAATTTGGTGAGTAGAGAGAAGGATCCTGCATTAGGGGCAGAGAATGGCTAAGCCTGAGGGAGAGCAAAGGAGCCAGGCTCAAAAGTGTCCTCACTGCCTCTGACGTTCTTTAACCTCTTTTGTGGCTTTGAAACCTCATGTCTCTGGCCTCCAGTCACTCTCTATTTATGCAAGAAAATAAAGAAGAGAACGCTGCCCCTCCTAAATCTGTAAACTGCAATTAAGCTAAATTCCAAGTTTATTTCCAAATGCCGTCCTTGCTCCAGACCATGTGAGAGACTTGAGTCTAAAATTATCACACTTTTGGTCAGGAGGCCAAGAGAAAAGCCAACGCTAGGGACTGTCTTCTCACAGGCCACAGGATCAGTAAGACGCTCTGGATGGCTAAAACTATTGTGATAATAATTTAGAATGCCATAATTAAAAAAAGTTATCATTTAAAACTCCTTTTAAAACATCTTTTGAAGCAGCCACTGCCAGATTACAGCCATAGATGCTGCCGCTGCTTTCAACTAGACACAACAATTAAGAAAACAGAAGTAAAATATAAACACAATGTAATGTCATCTCGATAATGAAATGACTCATGTTTTATGTTTACTCAACCCCTTGCAAGCCAAATGGCGTGTGCAGTGAGACAGCTTAACTAAAGGCATCATGTCTAACTGTTTCATGTTAGCCCTTCTAACCAAAGGTCTGACATCTGGAGGCAAACAAAAAGCAACCCACGCACCCCAGCACCTCTCTCTCTCCCTCTCTCTCTCTCACTCTGTCTGTCTGTCTTTCCATCATGTGTTTACACGTCGGTAGAGTAAGTGACAGGGCTGTAATCGGAAGTCTACAACCGTGTCATTTGGAAGACTGTTGTCTTTTCCTGGGAGCATGGTGGTCAGCAGAGAAAAACAAGATTTACATCTCACAGGGAGGGGCAAAGCGTCAACCATGCATTATCCCCCCCATTGGCTGTGGTCAGGGATGGGCGTTATTGTGTGGACAAAAAGATGCAGACAAATTTTCACCCATGGAAGACATTTTTATATTAAACACTGTGAAATCTCATCACTTGAAAATACATGCAAAACCCAAAAGATATTGTTTCTTTGTAAGTCACAAGTTAGAGAGTTAAAAGGATGAGACCAGGTGTGTGTGGTTCTTACCGTTGATTGCGTCATTTGTCAGTCAGCCTTTGTGTGAAAGAGATGCCACCTATGAACAAAAAAAGAGAGTAGATCAGGGTAAATACAGTTCATAAAATGTCAATCTGTGGTCTTGGAAAATAAATCAGGGTATTTCTGAGGCTATTTTGTGAACTCTATATTTTTGTTTTCCTCTGTGATTGCCTTTGATATTGGAGCAGTTTTCCACTTTCAGTTGGAAATAAAAAAGTAACAACCAGCGCATATTAAAACTTCCTCTATAGTGCTTTTATTACAGTTTATACAGTATTTATTTCTTCACAATGTTTACTGTTTATTCTTTCTCAAACTATGAGAGGTTTACCACTAAAGGCCTTCTTTCACCTCCTGGAAAGAATTAAACAGAGAAGCTTGGATTAAACTACGTTTCTCACAGTGTTCGCCTAAACCTGGCGACTTGGTTAAAGGACAGGGGATTTGCTATAGGAAGCGAATGTTAATGGTGCACCTTTGCATCTATTTTTGCAGCCTATGAAGTATGCAGAAGAGACACAAACTGACATATACAATAAGTTGTACAGTAAAACCAAGTTCATGCAAACATGTTGAGGTGTGTTTTCATCACAGTGGTTGAAAGGAATAAACTGGCAAAACATCAGGTAACCAAAAACACACTTACAATTAAAATAGAAAGCCATGGACAATTTGTGATTCTGCTTATATGGCCGATGGTATTAGTCAACGTTCATGCTGTCTGAAAACAACAATAAAGCCAGACATTTAGAAATAGTGTCCTGTCCAAATGAATGCACAACAGTGCCTCATAAACAGTGCATGCAGTGCTGTTTGCTATCTGACATTTTTAAAAGCATAGTGGGAATATCAGGCATGATGTGAGAAATATTGCAACATCAAAACTGTATTTCCACTACCAATCATCACCAGACATACTCAAGCATTGGTTAACGTTTTCATTGTGTGGACATTTTATCAAAATGTTTAAACTCCATTCATGTTTTTTACTTAACATATTTGTATTTGCATGGGCATTTTGGATGAAAAACAACTGTTGGTTAAAAAGCAGAAAAAGCCAGAGGCCCAAAGCAGTGCCGTGTCCCGTTTTCACCTGAATCCAGCTAGACAGACAAGCTTAATCCTACACAGTTTCAAAGCTCTGCAATGCACATGTGGCCTCAACCTGAACAGAGTTAAGGAGAATAAAAGACAAAACACCCAAAGAACAAAAGAACAAAAGAAGAGAGACCGTGAGTAATGCGTGTTGTGTCTCTGGGAACTTCCAAGACTGCTTATTTTTACCAGACATGTGTCTATGTAAGTCAGCATTTTGTAATGTTGTTCATATTTCTGGGGGTGTAGGTGGATGCAGCAACCCTGCAGGGAATAACAGTCTTTTTTTTTTTTCAATGACTAAGATTGGGCATCGCACCATGTTCCTTCCCATGACTCACACAGCTTAACGAGTCATCAAAGAATTGATCATCCGCCAATTCAAGACGCTTACTAAGACCCAACGGTCAACAAGGAGGCAGCCACGCAGACTTAAAAACCATCAAAGCCAGACATGCAAATGTACAGACACTTTAAAAAAAAATGATCTGAGACATAAACCAAATAAACCAACTGCCAAGGACTCATCACAAAGTAGCCAAAAGATATTTATATCCTAAACAAAAGCATGAATCCAACTCTTTCTACATGGTTCAAGTTGACAAAAGCTACATTTTGTGCCCCAGTTAATTGTCCTTAAGAAAGATCCTGAACCTCCGACAGGTCACGTGTACAGTTTTTTCTTTTGATAGGAGCAAAAATACTAGCAGGAAGACAAGCAGAAGTGCAGATTCTCATAACAATCACCAGTGTACACAACTTAAATCACAGCACAAACAAACCAGCAACAAGCAATGAGACATTTGTAGTTTGTTTATTTACAAGCTGACATCATGTATAGACCGATCATGTATAAAGATGATAATCCTGCATCAAGAGTAAATCACAATACAACAAAGGAGTAAATCATTACAAAATTGTGATCCTCTGTGAAGTAAACCTAAATACATGCACAGGAACACAAGCAGAACACTCACACAGAAAGACATAAGAAACGCTTTTGGTTCTTGTTTGTAAAGCTCTTCAACATCTGCGCCACATATTGCGTCACATACCAAAGGTTTCGTATAAATTATAACCATCTTCACAGTGGAAGGTAAAGCAGTGCAAACTAAAAGCCAGCTTCTTTTTTTAGTATTTAAGCTTGGTTTTCTGTTTCACACCTCGGCACTTCTATGTTTTTGAGTTTGCATCTGTACACACAAGCAGAGCACCTGCAACTTGTGTCCATTAACCTCATGCTCTGGGACCACCCATGCCTGTTAGAGTGTAAAGGTAAACATTTCTCAATGAATTCAGCAGGGGGGGAAACACTGCTGGAGTGTGGCTGCATTGTGAAGGCCAAATAGTGCTCTACTTAATCTAAACAGTCAATGTGATCTGTGAGCTGGGGGACTCTCAGAGTTCACGGTTTTGCACAGAAACGCAACAAAAAAAAAAAGAAGGAAAAAAATAGATTAACAGGATGTGTAACAGCTGCACAGGGTTTCCACTCAGAAGATATCATGCAAAGAAGATTTGAATAACAACTCTATTCATAAGAGTCATTTGATGTAGACAATTTATGATTCTGCAAGGCAACACAGTAACTGTCACGAAAAGAGCATGAACTCTGAAACTCATATTTCATGTTGTGGAGAGATGTTATCCCAACATCATGTTTTTCCACCGCAACAGGGTTATGCAACTTAATGCCTTTTTTCACAGCAGACATTCTGACATGCCATAGCAGGGAAAAGCAGGGGTGTAACAAATAGCATCAATAATGGCTGTTCTCATTTTAGGTCATGGCTAACTGGGTCACAATAATTCAACACAGCCATCACTAATATGCTTAGTTCCACCTGTAATTTTCCCACTGTGACAACTCAAAATGTCTGCAGAAAAAAAAGGCCTATAGCAGAGATTGAATATGCAATTTCAACTTAACAGCTACATTTATCTCATCCAGGCTTTTTGCAAATTATTTTTTTTAAAGTGTAGCTCGGAAGCTATAGTTAGCTATATAAGAAGACGACGTCCCTATTCATATCCTACTTACCATTAAGCTCTGACGGGTTGACTGTTTCTCCAGCCCAGGAATCAGTCAGTGGGCTCAACAGACCTTTTTACTTGGACTCATAGCAGGAACAGCGCAGGTGTAAAATAAAATGTGCTAACCATGGCTCAGTGCCATCAAGAGCCCCAGTAAGCCATGTCAGTGAGCCAGCATGCACAATACCAGGACTCTGACAATAGCTCACCTAAATGGAATGAAGTTGTTCTTAATGTAATCAATTACACCTTAGGCTGGGCAATTTGACCAAAATCTTCAATCAAGATATACGTTATTTTATATCTTGATAATAAAATACATCACAATATATACTCTTGTATGTATGTGAATTAAATACTTGACAAATTACTTTTTTTTATCATTTAATGAAGAACTTAAGTGCAAAGTGATAACATTTTCTAAGAAACTTTAGTATGTGCTTGTTATTTTAATTTGGAAGACATAATTGTTTATTACAATATCACTGTAAATGATTTCATTATGATATGAGGAATCATCATATTGAATTATTGCCCAGCCTTAATAACACCTGTGTTTTCCCTGTCATGACATGCCAAAATGTCTGCTGTGAAAAAAAGTCTATAACAGATCTATTGTAATCAAAGAACACATCTGAGATGTGTGCAACGAGCCAGGCTTAGATGACAGTAGGTAAGGCAACTAAAGTAACAATTTCTAGGTGAGGAAGGGTGAAACTCAAATTATATGGCTTAAATTATACTATATTATGTCATCTCCTCATGTCCGCCCAGGTCTGCACAGATGAATATGGTCAGTCCAAAATGTATTACACATGGACACACAATGTTGTATAAAGAGAACCACACGTGTCAGATGTCTGCCCTGCTGTCCACATCCATGTCCATTTTGGAGAATATGAGGGCCTTAAGGTTTAGGTCAGTGGTTATCAACCTTTCTGACTCATGGAAAAAGCTTTACTCACTTACATTTAATGTGAATTTAGTGAATCGTGGGTCATTAAGGATGAAGGCACCTAGTATGAACACCACATCTTCACAACAATAGAGTTCAGGAATGAGTTCTGAAACAAGGAGATTAGTTAGCGTCGTTTCACTTTATTTTGAAAGGGTTTTTGGTTAGATACATGAAAAGAGGTCTGTGGTTAACACAAGGTTAAGATATTTTAACGTTCTGTTCTATGATATATAGAATATGTCAGTATTGAAGCTTTTATGTGTAGTCAAAAAGGTGGTGGCAAACAAGTGGCTAAATGAGACCTAAAGAACATCATCACACTGACTAGTCAGCCTTTAAAGCCTCGTTGTGTATACTCACGTTCATGCAACCGTCGTTTATAGCCTAACGTTAGCTTTTTACTACCGGTAATTACATTCACAATTCCAAAATAATAAAAGTGGTGTTCATTTGTGAAGATTATCTTCCTCAACAAAACTCGTAAGTATCATAAACATTTGCCACAGAGCTTGTTTTCTGCAATAATCCAAAATCCAATGAAGAAATCCCATTTGCTTTTTGTTGAGGGAACCGGTGAGATGCTAGTTGGCATAAAGAAATAAGTCTTCTCTGAAGCACTTCATATGTCACTGTCAACCTGTGGCTGATACAGTAGTTATAACTAATTCACATAATCAATCTAGAAGATGTTTCAGTTCCATGTCTCATTTTTAATGTGAAGTGATTCAGATAAAAGGGATCAGTCCTGCGTTACACTCTCCCAAAAGACTGTCTGACACTATATACTGTTGCCTTATGTATGCGCAGGGTCTTTGTTCAGGTTCCAACAGTCATTACAAAAACAAACTGGAGTGGAAGAAGGAAAACAGTGGTACAAAGACAGAGGAATGGGATTAAAGCATTGATTGGACAAATAAACCCGTTGGGCCAACAGATGAAAGAAAACTGTTTTGTCACTTCCTCACTGGGTAAATATACAACCACACCAGATGTCCCCACTTCTCATTCACGCTGCCAATTTTTCAGTCCCACCCTCCCCCTGTTCTCTCATCCAGAGCAGAAAGCAGAACCTGTATAATGCTGTGCTCTTCTCAGTCAAATACACCATCAAAAACAAATGCCCTACTAGTCATTGCCCCGAACAATGATGAATCACACAAAACCACATGCATACAAAGGCACATATCAAAAAGATATAATCACATTTTACAGACTTTCCCCAACAACGTTATTGTATTATCAACAAAGATCTCACCCAAGCAAAGACAGATATGTTTGACTCATGAGGAATGGTAACTGTTAACCTTCAAATCAATCACCAGTGACTCACCACCGTCTGGGAGAATTGCTTTCAATGGCCAACAGGTTTTTCATCTCCATGGTCTTGCCGTGACCTTTCTGCTGCATTAGCACCCCGTGTGGACCTATAGAATCAATTCTATGGACCATTGATGACATTCTCAACTTGTTACAATATTTTTTCCGGAAAACTTCACACACACGTCTCATTCTATTTTTAATTCAGACAGTCTGATGCCCTTGCCTTTACACACATTTACGTCACTGCATGTCTTCTTCTGTGTGTTTCTGCTTATTGCAAAAAGCGAAAACAGACGGAAGTCTAAACAGTTCCAGGAAGGGGTTCACTCATGTGTTCTGAGTTTTTATGTTCCCCTGGAGCTCCCAACATCTTGTAAGTGTCCATGACACCTCCCCTGGCCGTATACATGAGCAAACAGGCCTCACAGCACACACATCTCTTATAGCCCACCAAGGGTCCCGGCTGCATCTTGTGAGCTGTTGGGCTCTCCGTCCAGATAATACAAACCATCAAAACATTATAGTCCACAAACCCAGACTCAGGCCCTCTGGCTGTGCATTGGTGAACCTCTCTATCACGCTCAAGCCAATGCTGTTGTCCAGACACAAACACACAACCCACACAGCCAAAATCATAAACACAAAGTAAAAACCAGACTGCAGTTCTGCTCCAGCCAGGCGCACACCAGAACTAAAATACTGATGTTCATCATTGTCCATCAACCTCTGTATCTTACGATTCTCCAAGACATAAGTAAGACAGCGATGCACCTGAACAGCTGAGTTCTCCATACGAGCCAGAGAATCAGGTGGAAATCGTGAGTCTATCACACAAATAGCAAAACAGATTCATCTCTGAGGGTGCATTAAAATATATCGTTATTTCCTGGACAAAAAACATGCACACACGATACACATTATAGTTATCCAGTGCCAAAGCAAATGTCTGTGCTCCTAAATATGTGCCTGAAATGTGTTTAAACGAGCCAGCTAAGAAATGGGTCGGAAAGTAACTTTTCTATGAATGAGCAACAGTTTGGCTGGACTTCGTAATTACTGAACACGCAGGACATTATCTATCATCCTCTCAAAGTCTCTGACTCACAACAGGCAGTAAAGGCTCTTATATAATTGCACACAAGGACCCATAGAGAGGCATAAAATATCCATATAGTATCCATATGCACAAAAACACATGCACATGAGTTATTCATGCTATCAAACAGATGTGCATTCACTTATCAGATGTGGTTTTGAAATAATTTTCCTCTCATCCAGTCTGTCAGGCATGTGGTCATAAGGTTTGAAAGCCCTCCAAAACCTGCATGAAGTTTGTCTGACAGCTCAGAGAAAACAAAGGACTTGTCGGAACAAGAGGGAGGACAGTCAACACCGATTGGCAGTCAGCCTAGCCTAATTCATCATGTTCATCTGCTGAGAGGGCCTAAGCCCCCAATCATAAAATGTTTTTTGTGAAAGTTTCACCACTCCCATCATACCCAAACCGCACTGATTCCTATTTGAATATCTACAGGGAAGTCGATAATCATTCCAAGACAGATAAACTTTAGCGCATAAGTAATGTTGTCAGTGGTTTCATGCTTCATGGCCTCTCATCAGCTCTGTCTTTCGGGAGTTTTGATGCTGTCTCTCATTCTTAAACCGCCTGTGTGACCTTTTTTGCTCCCTGCTCTCTTTTATTTACACCGCTTCATCAGTGTTGATTAGCCGTTCCCCAACAGGGCTTTTAGAGAGTCTAGACTACTCTAGACTGAGGTGGGAGTGCCTACACACCCTACAACCACACTCACACTAAGGTGTAATCTCTGAGTGTCTTGTGCCCCGAGCAGCTTCACTGGGTGACTTTTTTCTGGGTGGCTGTGGTATTCCACCACTGTGTGTCATTACGGCAAAGCTAATACCACTCTGCACACCCTCAGTGTCCCACCATAAGTATTTGTATACATGCACACATGCATGAAAATACACCTCAAACCACAAGCATGCATTTACATGTGAGCTCATCCATCTTGTTTTGGGTGAGGAAAGCTTTAAGCTCCCTGACATCATACTACACCATACCGGAACACCAACACACACATAATGCTATACTTGTGAGGACCCTTTTTTACATAATCCTTTCCCTAGCCATCAATCTTAACCTTAACCTCACAGCTACAGTAGATACCGTACCCAAACCTTTGCCCATAGGAATGTAGACCGCCTCTTAACCCTCAAACAACCCTTTGAGGAAGTGAAGACCAGCCAAAATCCTCACTTTCCAAAAACACCCTCAATATAAAAATTGTCCTCATGACCTAGAAATAGGAAAGACCTCACACACATGCCCCATCTCAAATTATTTAAACTAATATGACCCTGGAGAACCTGAAGCACTATTTCTCAGGCACAGCGATGTTATCTGAAATCCATAAAGTGCTCCTTGTTAGCACCCAATCCGCCCCCCCCCCCCCCTTAATTTAGCTTAATTTATTACCCTTAGGGCTAAGCAGAGGGCTAAGCAGAGAGCACAAATGTGATGTGATGGTGAAGGGAATAAGGAGAAGTGAAAATGAGCCATGGCTGCATGCTGAAGTATGGGGTTTGTGTTGTTGGACGGTGTCATTATCGAACAGAAACACACACACACACACACACCAACACACACACACACACACACACACACACACACACATCCATAGAGTACACATGTAATCATGTGCACTCACAGACCATGAGGAACAGTCCCATCTTTATCCCTGTCTTTGGCAACAGTCACTTCCTCAGGATACGGACCCGTTTTGTTTAACTTCAAACACTGCCTCTCCCTGGTTCCTGCCCTGTCCTGTTCCCTCCTCTCTACCCCTCTGTCTTGTCTCTTAGTATTCCCTACTCTTTGTTCTATGTCCTTCTCATTTTCCCTTTTTCCTCCAAAGAACCCGGGAACACACACTAAAACAGGAAGAATGAAGAAAGGAAAGAGTGACAAGAGGAGGAAACCACAGAGCTTTCTCATCTGCAGTAGAGGGCCTGAGCTACCGTTCCCTTCTTCTGACTTCCTCCTAGTCAAACCAACACCAGCCATAACTTATATCCTTACCCCAATACTAACCACAGACTCAACCCCAAATTACCATCTGCCAAGCATGACAATCTTGCAAGCCCACCCACAACTCCAGCAATGCAGTTACCTCAAAGCAGGACAAAGACCGACAACAACCACCTCTGCCACATTCAGCACACTGTAATCAACTAGGACTCAGGCAATTATTGTGTGTGTGTGTGTGTGTGTGTGTGTGTATGTGCCTGCATGGTAGTGCATATGCAGGCGTCTCTGTTCATTTAAGAAACTAAAGGAATTAAAATAGCTGATGAGCAGGTTTGTGTGCACAAGAGAGAGACAGGACACACTGCTTGTCGGCACACAAAATCCTCTCAACTTTTGCCAAAGCATGGAGTCTTTTCCACCGCAGCACCTGATAGCATCGCTGCCTCCGGTTACACTATCGAACACACTCAGGTGGTGTGGGAAAAGCTATATGAGCTTATCTTCCTTGTTGGGATCTGCCAACTTTGTTATGAAGCGGTGACAGGTATGTACTATCATAAATTAAGAAGAGGAAGTGAGCTGGAAACTGCAACTGGAAAACACTCAAATCCCATGTAATCGTCTCATCACCACACTGCAGTGTATCTAAAGAGAATGAGAGCAGAGGGCTGTTAGTAGTGCCTTGCCACTGTGCGTCATGCTGAGATGATTCAGGGGCTGTTAAATGCAATCAGTCTGTCTGAACACAATGCCAGCATGTGATAGGTTGCAGCAGGACAAGCCAGTCATCTTGATAGTGCCACTGAGTGGATTCATCTATTGCGGTATCATAATTGTTATCATTAGTGATGTTGTCATAAGTCAAAAAGAGGAAGTGTTTAACATTGGGTTTTTTTTCTTTGCTTCCAGCGGAAAATGTCCCTTTAATTAAAGTAGTTCATTCATTCCATTCACTAAATTCAATGTTAATCTTTTTGAGTCATTTTAATATAGTAAGTTAAAATTGTATTGCAGCACTGAAATGTACTGGAACATAGAGCCGAGTTCAGGTCGATAGGCAGCACATGTTGAGACATTTATAACAGTCCAAAGTAAATGGCTTACTGTAGTGTCATCTTCCACTGTTATTTCTACGGTGGAAAAAATAATATGAGGAAATGATATCTTTAGTGGAAGATGTAGTTTGAGAAAGTAAAATGCTGCCATAAAAACAGTTCATTATACAGACACTAAAACACTGCTGGAAGCAGGTGTATGAAGAAATGATTAATTTCTTATGGCACAGCTTGCTTTACTCACAGAAGACATTTTGATGTGGCACAGGGGAAATAATGAAATGAATGATTACATTTAGCTGTTTGGTTTCAGGGTACTGGTATTGTGCATGCTGACCCACTGTCACAGCTTACTGGGACACTTGCAGGACCAAATTATTAAACAACTTGTAAGACATTTGATTTTCTCATTGCAAGATTTTAATTATATTTCTGAGTCCAATGGTTTCCCAAAATGTATCAAGTCATTGCACCGCACAAATATGTTCACAGTGAATACAAATATTTTGTGACATAGCAATTTTTACATTTTGGGAGATAATTAGGCTTTTAAAGAATAATGCTCCACTTTTCCTACTTTCTGACACACAGTACTTCCTAGAGTCAGAGTTTGTAGAAAACCACCTTCTCCAATACAGAGATGCTTTGTACTTGGCTATTGTGATTTAAAGTTTCCGGCAACATGACCCCGGACATAAACAGGAAGTGGACTGGTTGATTGACGACATGTAATCCAGTCACTATCTATTACACCATCAAACTCAGTGCAGAGACATACATAATTAAAATCATCTATACAACAAATGTATCCCTCATTCACTCCTAAATTTCAGTGACCTGTGAGGCCTTCACAGCCCCGTCTCAGAGGCCCATAGCTCTGGAGGGGTTGAGCTGACAACTGCAGTGTTGGTGCTTAGGGCTCTTGTAAAACCAGGGGGACCTGTCTGCACTATATAAAATACATCAGTAAGGCCTCAGTAACACAGGGCCTGATCCTCTCAAAAATAACAAGCATGACCTCCTGCCTCCAAACATGGGATTTCACCACCTACTCCTGGCACTCTGGTAGGATTGCGTTAGTAAGAAGACCTTGATCTCTCTCTCTCTCTCTGTGTGTGTGTGTGTGTGTGTGTGTGTGTGTGTGTGTGTGTGTGTGTGTGTGTGTGTGTGTGTGTGTGTGTGTGTGTGTGTTTGTTATTTTACGTCTGTGAAAAAAAAAATTGTGAAAGAATTGTGCAACCAAACAGGTCTGGTCTATTTCAAAATGAGCCAAAATTCAACAGCATTCAAAAAGAGAATGGAATATAAATGTATGGCTTTTCTACAAAACTTACTACATTTGATAATTTTTAATAACCATTCCATGCCTGGAAAATACCATTTTAAAATGATATGACGTCCATCCAGTGGTGTGCGAACCCTGGTAGTGCATTCAGGTCGGGGTGTATTTATTCTTCAGTCAGGCTGATGTGTGTTTCTTGGCTCTACACCCAGTGAAATTGAGATGTATAATGAGCAGAGACAGCAGGCTACCTGTTATCACTTTAAATATTTTCTTTCCACATACCCAGTGTTGAACATCAACAAATGACTGCAAATTAGATTAAATACAGCTAATGTCATTTAACCCCCGTCTGTCTCCAGAAATGATCTCTATGTAGCTCACCAGTCGCTGAGCGGTCAAAGCTCTATAGTTCATTGATTATGACTAATATGACCCACTGCAAATAACTGACAATAATTAAAGCAAAAATATCATGTGATTGATTTAAGCAATTCCATTCTTCCTGAAAAGGTCATATCTATGTTCCAGACAAGTGCTCAGCAGATGTGACAATACTTATCAGAGACTCAACTAGCCTTCAGTAAGACGCCACAAATTTCAAGAGATCATTGTGCCAATGTGCTTTTGTGTCTTCTTTGGCAACTGTCCTGCTGCACACAGCTGGAAGATTTGGCAACGTCAAAAATGTGTGCGCATTAGTTCAAGAAAAGAAAAGATACTTACAGTCAACACTTACAAAAGTCATCATTTTAGCACTGAACAGCCATTTCATGCTGCCGCCTGAAGTTGGAGCAGAGAATCATTTAAATTGTGACTGCACAGACGTAACTATTATCCTTTCACTACCCCCTATTACGTCTAAATTGTCGTGACCACTAGAAAATGAAGGGATAGCGGAGACATACTGGCAACTCCAGTTCATCCTGCTGCTTAATATCCCATCATTGTGCTTGAACATCTCGGTAATGTTCCTATTACCTCATAATCAGTGCCAAGCTGTGCTGTGGACCGTGTCCACACAGAGTACTGTCCCTCCCAGCTGTGGTGTGGGACAGCTGCCCATGTTGGCTTTGTTTTAAGCTTAACCTGCCTGCCAGGCAACTGAATGGGTTCTAATGTCAAACAATCCCAAAACAGGCAGCATCCTGCACAGAGGAATCAACCGGAAAACCTTTGCCAACACAAACAGCAGCACACATACCATGAAGTAATACCCCCACTGAAATGCAAGGACTGTCAAAATAGTTACCAGTACACAGAGGAGGATCACCCAAAACCTCAGACTCCTCTGGATCTCTCTCACCACGTGATATGAACAGTAGCATAGGGCCCCATTCACATTATGAGTTCAACCACAGAACATTCGATTGGTAATAACAACACGCCAACCAATCAGAGCAAAGGATTGTGGAAGGTTATACAGTGTGTTTTATAAGAGGAGAGTCTCTGGCACTGTTAGTGATTCCTGGTAATAAAAAAACACCAGGGGCCTTCCTGTTTTGTCTATACACCACTGTTAAAGCTGACAATCATTCAGGCCTGAAACATTCTTCAGTGTGTTTTCTTTACCTAGGCAATAAAGGCTGAAACCTGACCTCTGCACAGAACCATGAATATGCCTCTCCAAGGCCTTCAAAAGGATGTAAAACATGAGCCATAAGTTGGAAATTTTGGTCCTATGGACTCTGCGTGTCGAAGATCAGCAGTGGACCTTCAGCTTCCAAAGCATTGATGATTAGAATGTGTCAAGCATGAAACTAAATGTTGATTGATCATGTGGATTGGCCACATCTTAAGGAACTTTGGCAAAAACAAAACCTTGCAAAGCCAAACTTAACCAAATTCGAATGGTCCAATGTTTGCCTGATTGCTTTAATCTAACAGTTTATTGAGTAAAAGAGTTGAGAACAAGGCCTTTCAAAGATTCTTAAAGGGCCACTTTTCAGATTAAGAGTTCGATCAGTGTAAATAGCGTCATATTTTGATTAGAGACTCTTAGCCTCTAATTATTTCTTTATTTACTCAGCTACTTAGCTTACTTAGCTCATCAACATTTCTAGTTAGAATTTGGCTTCGGCATTAAAAATCTATTTGCAAGTTGGTTACAGATGTAATGTGACACAAAAAAACAAAAGCTTAAGTGAAATTGTGTTTTAATGTACGTTGCGCAATAACTTTGTTAGGCAGACATGCAACAGATGGCAGAAGCCGCGTTTCAATAGCTCTTTCAGCTGTATGCACAGAGGTAGTGATGGGATTGTGAAACAGCAAATATAGCTTAAGGTGGTCTGAAAGGAATAGTTTTGTTACATTTACAGTTACATTTTGGGGAAAAGGCTTATTCATTTTGTCTTAAAAGTTAGATGAGAAGATCAAAACCTCTCTCAATTCTGTACGCTCAATATGAAGTTGGAGGAAGCAGCTGGTTAGCTTAGTTTAGCATAAAGACAAAAAACAGCTAGCCTGGCTCTGTTTAAAGATGACAAAATCCATCTACCTGCACCTCTAAAGTTCAATAATTAACATGTTGTATCTGTACAAAAATGTGAGTATAAAACATGTGTTTTGGTTGCAGATATATGTTTCAGATATGTAATTTTGCAGTTTCACATAGAGCCAGCTAGCTGTTTCCTTATTTATTTATTTTTGCATATATATATATATATATTAAAGAGACAATACATAAACAGAACAGCAAGAACACTGAATACAGGTCAGCTAACATCATGTCAGTGTATGGGAGAACGGAGTGATGTGTGTGTGTGTGTGTGTGTGTGTGTGTGTATGAACTACGTATGTGAAACAAAAGGAAAGACAATAAGAAAGTAAATAAATAAAGGGGCAAATAACATGAATCACAAAATATGACAAAATGACAAAAATATGAATAAAGTCAGGGGCTCCGTCCACTGGCACCGAAGCACGACCAGGGCACCGTCAGGGAGCTCCAGAACGGGTCAGCAGGATCAGGTTCCTTATTTCCAGTGTTTGTGGTACGCTAAGCTAAGCTTAGCTAAGTGTCTGCGGGTTCCCGTTTCATATTTAACACACAATAGTGGAATCGATCTTTTCAGAAAAGTGTATTTCCGAAAATGTTGACCTACTGCACATTTTGATGAAATATGAATGGAAGTTTTAACCTGTCCACGTCGGAACCAAACTGAGCCTTAACTAGTCATTAAGTCATTCAACACCATCATGCTTCCAAAATTCTATATCTATGCCTAAAATAAGATGTATTATTACTTTAAAAATTATTCACATGTCCTGTAATACACAATACAACATTAAATAAATAAATCTTATGTTTTAATGTTTTCGAATGCTGTTTTTATCAATAATGTTTGATCACACAAGAGTTAGGATCATTAGACAGGAAAAGAAAATCTTTTTTTCTGTAAGACAAACTGTTCAATTATAACTTTAGAATTAAAATGACATAGGATTAAAGTGAAACCTCATACTGTACAGCAGTGCAGCATATATTATATTTTGTATTGTCTCTGAAGCTAAAACATCTCACACAACATGAGATGGAGTAGAGATGTGTTTGTATTGCTTGATATCCTTTTGATGTCCTTTTCTACAGAATACACAAGTTAAAAGTGTTAAAATAAAGTTCTGTGGGTTTGAACAATGCTTGCAATAAGCAAGAGGTTGAAGGTTTTTTTCATTTCATTGTGACTTTAAAGCTCTATAAGGATGATGCCCAATGCAGCATGATAACAAGTTGACAACCACAAAGTGGCCAACCATTTACAAAGAAGTAGTCAACTAACAATAACAATGAATGTCTAGAAATATCGACAGACACATATTACTTTCTGACAGGTCTTAATCTAAAAACACACTTATAAATAACGCCCTACATCAATAAATACTTCAAACAGGGGAGACAGATGACGAACAACAACAAAGTTCACGCACATTTACACGCAACACTGGGTGAGACGAGTACTGTTACAGCTAAAATAAGAATTTAAATGGACTGTAGCTCATTTAAATACATCCAAAGTCAACTTTACTCATTTGCTTTAAAATAAGCACAAACATAACTTATATATGAGGAGGGCAGCGTTTAAAAAAAAAAAATCATAATTGCAAATCCTAGTGACAGAAGTGGTCTTAAGGCAAACTATCTGTCTTCTCCTCACCAACATACCTACCGTTTTCGGAACTGCAAATCCAACTGTGCAAAAGGTCAAGAGTGAGGGCCCGGCATCTGATTTGGATGTGCTGACATTCGCTGACTCCCTGACCCGCTTCTTTGTTTCCCTCACTCACCGACTCTATCGTTTCCTTACCCATTTTCAATCACCCGTTCAATTACTGCCTCCCATCAACCCCATCAGTCTTCCCCTCAGTCATACACTTTGTTGTGGGGAAAGTGAATTGCTTGTGAAATAGTAGTTCATGTTAAATACAGGTTAACAGCAGAATAAGACAAGGAGGCGTTGTTAAATGTTGTGCATAAATCAGTGGAACTCGTTAGTTACATGCACGCACACACACTGTGAACATGTGTACACACGATATGTTCATCGTGTACACAAAGGAATAAAAAAAGCTTCTTTCAAGTTCTGATTGTGTATAATGTACGGTGCTTTTCTTAAAGGGGAAATCCACCAATTACATTAAGGTTGTCTGTCACGAGGAGCACACAGTAATGTTTTCTGTGGCTCGGGGGGGATGCTTTCCAAATGTAAAAAAAATAACACCTTGATGATGTCACATGGGAGAGACACAGCAAGGAAGCCAAGCATCTACTGTAGCAAGCTAAAGCGCCGGTTGCTCTGCTACTTCTGGATAATTAATGGTGACAAATGTTGTCTAAAACATACCGGCCATAAGAGCTTTACAAAGCAGATCATTGATACTCCATTAGTTTGCCCAAGGAGTACTGCTACTCAACCTGCAGAACTAAATATGTCATTACGTCATCCTGCAAATAGATCACTCCCTTTTTCGCCCATCATTCAGCATAGCTGTATTTTCTCAGTAATTTCATCTCTCCTGTAAGACACATATCATCACCTCCACTGCAGCTTCCCTTTCATTATTGAGTCATATTAGTTTCCGAAATGACTTGTTATGGCTCAGTGAAGCGCTGTTTCATGATACTGTCATACCGTCAGGCCTGTCAATACCGTCAGGCTTGTTTCTACTCTCTAAATTCTCAGCAAGCGAGAGCAGAGCAGCACAAAATATGCCGAGAACTTCATTCTTAATGACGGGGCTGCTGTTAAACAATGGCTTTTCCAGACATCACTGTACAGCTTGTGTACACACCATAGAGAACCTGAGAACACTTCTCATAGCAGTGGATCCAAACAGAGCTAAAAATACACTGAACAGAGATACATACTGCAACCGGATACCTACAGTCATCTCCTTTTGTCTAACAAGAAGGATTGAAGTTACTCTTTGTCTTCTGCACAACCAAGAGAAGGTGCAATTAATCGTTTGTATTCATGAAACTCAGCTGTATCAGCCATGATCAACACAATCATTTCTGTCACCCTGGTAGCATTTATTACAGCGGAAAAAAGGAAACCATTGTGTTATTGTCCGCTCTGTAAGAAAATAAAAAAAACTATTGAGTTGAACATCAGCCGCGTGACAAAGAACAGTTATATACTGTCAAAACGTAAATATTTTGACATAACTTTCCAAACTTTTTAGGACAAACTCTTGTTAGCATTTTGAAAGCACACTTGGTCTTCACTGGCCTCCCTCTCTTAACCATTTCTACAATTTCTGCAAAGTACGTCCTCTCAGCATTTAAAATGGACAAGCTGGGGTTGTCAGAGAGTCGGGGTGCAGTACTTGTGACTGATACAGACCAACACAAATCTTAAACTTCAATTACACTTACAACCGCTGACCAAACTTGGTGGAGGAAAAAAGAGCATGGATATAAATGAAGGCGAACATGTTGAGAGTTGCCTGCCTCCGGTCAGTTCCATGCCCTGTCACTGAGACGTCTTTCTCTCTTATAATACTCTAAACAAGAGGCCTCTCTTCACATCAAATGAGCCATACGCCTGTAACATCTGCTTACACACAGCACTGAGCTCATGGGCTGTGATAGGAGCATTGCATCTCCATTGCATCACTGTTGGATAAGTTTGGGGACAGAAAAAAAATGTAATACAAATCACCACAGAGCATTAACTGTTCCGAAACACAGCCTGCAAATTGAAAGCATGCATGAAGCCGCGGCCAGACAAACAACAGCACTGCCGTCATATCCCCTATGTGAGGACCAAGGTCTTCAAACCACCAGAACACAATGAGCTGGACCACTGAGTGGCCTCGTGGCCACATGGACAGTAATAGGTCCAGAACCTCACCACAACTTAAATAAGAGTGTGACCAGACTTTAACCGACATATCGCAACATTTAGAGCCAGAGTCCCCAAGATCCTGCTATGGCTCTAAAAGTGGGTGTCAAGGTCATGAAACGGGCCACAGTCTGAAACAGTTCTGAGTTTCGAGTACACCTCAGATAATCTACAAAAGAGGGAATGCTAGTTGGCTTAGAGTTTTTAAAGATTTGTAAAAAAACAGCGAGCAGAGACAGAAAAGTAATTCTTACAATTCCCTGAAAAGGTGTTAGAAGGGAATTATTAGTATTACTAGGAAATCCTTGCAGATTTCAGGAGGGCTATCGGATAGAAGCTGAGCAGTCCACAGAATGAGACAATAGCTGCTAGGCACAGTGCCAAGAGGACGTCCGGCTGGTAGTGGCAAAGGTGTGGGCTGAGGCTGGGTAAGGACAGACCAGGGGCTTGGAACCAGTCCAGGATATAGTATGATGCTCTGGATGAGGTCCAAGCCAGCTGGGGAGCAGCAAAGTCAAGTCCTACAGTAACCTGGATCTGTGTAGCCTGGCCGCACTACTGACAGATTTATCAACCCAGCCCCGGCCTGGCAGAATCGCCTGCTTAAACTGCAATATATCTACAACTATATCTCACTCATTCACTCTGCCCTGCTCTTTGCATTAATTACATTGGGATTTTTAATCATTATTTGTCCTCACTCATTCACTTTCATGACTACATTATTTCACCAACAGAAAATTCCACCTCACAGTCATGTGTGCATAGTAAAGTAATTATGCACTCAACACTGTTCCATTAATTTCCATGACTGTATGAGTCCACGGCATATCTTATGTTCAGGCGATACCTCACGCTGTAGCAAGCTTTTCCAACAACGTCACGTATTATTTTCTAATCCATCAATATTAAGGCAAACTTAATATTACTTGCCATGACTGCAGGCATATTGAGCCCCAGTAATAAGACTGCATGAGGAGAGAGATAGCCGGGAGGAGGCAAAGAGTCACGGAGTGCGCTGTGCTGCTGGGGTGAGCGGCACACCTGCCTGCCTGATTAAGCTGTGGACAATGAGTCCTCTGTTGCTACCTGTCCACCTGTCTACAAAGTGGTGCCCCTCCGCTCTATCTATCTCTTCAGCCCCGAATTCCTCTCTCCCTCCCTTGTTACTGTCCACCCCGGGGTCTGCTGGATATTAAGTCCACATGCACTTACGCACACACACACACACACACACACACACACACACACACACACACACACACACACACACACATTGATAAAAGTCTTTAATGGCTGCTCTCTCCTCTCCTTACTACTCCCCAAAATGTTGGTCTCCGTATTTTCAACCCGAAACAAAAGCATGCCCCACCGCTCTGTCCAAATCCTCCTTTATGTACGAGGCATCTGTGGGGCTACAAGTCACCTCAAGCTGTTTCATTTGTTTTTGCAACATTTTAGGAAATGTGTATGTATGAAAGACTGAGTAAAGAGAGGGATTAATAGTGAGTGTTTTTTGTGAGAAAATAGGAAAAGAGTTTGCTATGCTTTTTTCACAGTTAACCCAGCCACAGTTTAAAGATACAGTTCTTTAAATAATTATCATAATGATTAAACAAAGCTCCCGGAGGAGTTAACGTAGTGCTGGGAATTGGCGCATGAGGGATTCTCTGTAGCTGACCCTTCCTTCTGCCAAAACTAACAAAGTACTTGTTTGCTACTGCCTTGTGAACCCTTTATCTTCCGACTGTTTCCCATCCTTGAGCCTCTCCTCTCCACGTGTCCATATGACGAATATACACAGAATCACAGACACCAATGATGAACGATGTGAATGTGACATTAAGAGGGATTATTGAGTGTGATAAAAAGGAGTCTACATGTATCTAGTGTATTTCTGTGGTGCAGAATGAACTGTGTGTGTGTATGTGTGTGCACGTGTGTCTCCTACGCATGTTTGTTTTTCCTGCTGCCTTTACTGCTTTACACATGAGGGAGATCAAACTGATGTTGGATCTCTCTCTCTTGTTTTCTTTCTCTTTCTTTCGCTTGAATTGCTCCCTCTCATTCATGCTCCGTATGTCTCATTCACATATTTATTTATTTTTTTTGTTTATTGTTAAAACAGGGTTAAAGTGGGAGATGTAACAGTTACTGTATTTAAGGTGTTCAACGTTCCAGAAGTATAACACTTGCTAATTTTTGTTCATTGAAACTGTTAGGTGACAGTTAGTCGATTAATCGACAGGCGATCGACCAAAACTTTTAATAACTGCTTATGCATTTAAATTATGTTTTCAAGCACAAAGGAGAAATTCACTGGTTCCAGCTTTTTAAATTAAGATTTGCAGTTCTTGCTCCGTTTTCTTTGTTAGTAAACTGAATATCTTTGAGTTCTAGACTGTTTGTTTGACAAAATAATTTTACAGACCAAAATATAATCAATTAATCGAGACAATAATTCACAGATTAATTGATAACAAAAGTTGAGGAACTGTGTTTGAAAAGGTTCTCTGATAAGCAGTCAATGGTGTGTACATTGAGATTTTAACTGAAGCAACAGATAATAAATTGTACAAACCTTTATATAATCTTTGGATGGATTTTGCAACTATTGAGTCCCCAAATGCAACAATGAATCGTTAATTGGTTGCAACTTTGATTGGCTGCTCTGGCTTTCTTTTGCTCCATTGCAACAGCAGTTGCAGCAAAGTGCTGAACTTGTGCTTGTCTCTGAAACAAAATTGCAATAATTAGTACACATTTCGATAACACAAACCTATACTATCCAGAAATTATTCAGGAGACTCTTGTGTTTCTATGTCGAGAAATATTGAGGGTATCATTAAAAGAAAATTGTAAAATGAGAACTTAAAGTTGGAGAAAATGCCTCCTAAACCAGCAGCTCCTCCCACTTCACAGCTGTACTGAATGTTAC
Organism: Leptoclinus maculatus; assembly: GCA_032191485.1. Taxonomy (NCBI): domain Eukaryota; kingdom Metazoa; phylum Chordata; class Actinopteri; order Perciformes; family Stichaeidae; genus Leptoclinus; species Leptoclinus maculatus. The sequence continues at coordinate 9,436,398 of JAVDOI010000007.1, forward strand.
CAGTTTTAAATGATATTCCTATTCCTTCTTTCATGCATACATCTTCAGTGTGTTGGTCATGATATCATCCTCACAGGAAGTCAAAGTGGTGTCATCCTGGGAGGTGTGGTATCAATGGTGGTCCTTCTTTCTGCCTGAGAAGCCCGCATCCTCAACATTATGTGCATCACATGTAGTGTGGCCATTAGTAAGGCCAATTACCCTTATAAATCCACTCCCCTGTTGTGTGTGTGTGTGTGTTTGAGAGAGAGTTCGTCACCGCAGCCTTCTCACTTCATGAAAAAAAGCTGTAATGTAAATGTGCTGTATGTTGAACGCTCACTCGTTAAGTAGGAACCATTCAGTTAAACACTTTTGAAGAGAAAAACCTGAAGAATGGTGGTAATGAGGTCCATGATCGTTGTTTTTCCCTTTCCAGCTTCCAAGACGCTCAGACTTTAAAAGTGGGCATTTAACAATACAGCCGTATGCACTTTCTCCACTCTCCCCAAAAAGGCTTTCATTAGTCTGTTCTGGAAAAATTTAGCAAATCGGGTTTGACAAATTCTCTAGGTCAGAATGTCATGCTTTTGTTAAACCCACTGGAAACTATCACGGCCTCTTAACCATACTATCATTTTTTTAAAGCTCTGCAAGCTGTGCTCAGTCCCACTGCCAACCATATCCATTAGAAAAGAAACTTGTATTGTTTCATGTGAATCTAATACCCAATATTACATAGCATCAAAAACTGCGTGTGTCTGGGAACGTTGTTATGACCCAGACTGAAAGAAGGACCGATGAAAGAGCGGGTTTTATCCATACCAGATAATCTACTTTCCCACCGTTCTGCTCGTTGTTACACTCTCTACATAATCGACACACACATGCCAGTAGGGGGTTAAGGTTGGAGATGGAGCTATCAGGTCTAGTCCAGGAGCAATAAAATAACCAATAGTAAGTAGAGCACTTACTCACAGAGATTATAAACTACTTATTCAAGTGTTATAAGTGGGTTTGCCAATTCAAGTGTATAAATTGTGATCCTTTCCTGCAGCTTTCCTGCTTGTCCTTGAACTACTGAGTAGCCAACAAATTAACTTTCTTACATTTAAATACATTTTAGCTCCAAAGCTGCAAGATGCAATAAGTTACATTTTTTTTAAAAAGAGAATCAAAAACCTCCACAGCGTCATTTTATTCCAGTATTATGTTACTTCCTCCACTTCAACGATATGCAGAAGAGACAGCGAGCCCAGGGGGGATTAAGAGTACGATGGAGTCTGAGTGGTTTCTGTGCCACTAAATACCACATGAAATTAACTGCACGGCATTTTTTGGGAATCGAAAACACAACTTGCGACGCAGATGTTGGAAAAAGGGTAAATATATAGTTTATGCTTGGAATAAAGTTTACTGAGGTGGAAAGTTCATTCGGCTGTTTGATATTTACATCTTAAAAGAGAACAGTATATTACCGAATCAGACAAAAAAGGCTTTGAAACTTTGACTTGTTCCATTCTCTTTGCTGAGATAAGGGCCACGCTGACATTTATGAATGTCTTTGGCTATATTTAGAAAATAAAAGAAGAGCTGAGAAAAGAGGGAGACAGCAGAGAGGGCATCATAGCAGATCTGTCCAGCAGAGAGCAGACTCACAGCGAGCCGCAGACCACCGCCCAGTGGTTTCACAGGCCAATCACTTTAAGATGCAAGTGTGTGTTTGTAATTGTGTATGTCAATGGGTTTGTGCATATTATCAGCTGGCGACACACAGGTAGGATTCTCCTTATTATCTTGTAGCATTACTCTTTTCTTTTAATGCAAAATATAATTAATGTAACCCTTTGTGTGTTGCTACTGTGGTCCGTCACCTCCGCTGATATCAGGGGTTCATTTTCACACACATGCAGTCTCATTAGTAGCTCTGCTATTATCTGTGATTAAAATGCTATCATGCCTCTCCTCTTCTCTTTCACAGCTTCCTCCTCTCCTCTCCTCTCCATAAAGGCTTGTAGGATAATGAGGTACTTCATTTGTCCATATCCATACACACACACACACACACACACACACACAAGTAGTAGATGTCTCAACTTTTAACCTGAATACAGAGATTAAGTTAATTTCAGAACACACAGCAGAATCACATTTATAAAAAGAACCTCTCTCTCTCTCTCTCTCTCTCTCTCTCTCTCTCTCTCTCTCTCTCTCTCTCTCTCTCTCTCTCTCTCTCTCTCTCTCTCTCTCTCTCTCTCTCTCTCTCTCTCTCTCTCTCTCTCTCTCTCTCTCTCTCTCTCTCTCTCTCTCTCTCTCTCTCTCTCTCTCTCTCTCTCTCTCTCTCTCTCTCTCTCTCTCTCTCTCTCCACCCCCCTCCCCCTTCCTCCCTTACACATTAAGGAATGTATTATTCTGTGTGCTTTGGCAGTAGATCAGCGTTGGCTGGCTGAGCGAAGTGAGCGTGGCTGCAGATGGCTATCAGTCGTATCTACTGCTAATAAATCTCACAATAAGATCTTACAGTATGCTCAGACTAAACTCTGTGCCCTTTAACCTCTCTCTCTATCACCCAACACACCAACCACCCTGCCAGTAACTTCACCTTCCCAGTTTTGACATTTTTCAATACCATCAAAGTAGACAGGTCAGAAAGGGCCTCAGAGCTTTTACATTTGGAGTCATAGTTTACAGTAAAATGTGTGACAATCAGATCTTTATACAGCACATTTAGTACACTCTGCAGTCTGTGGTCTATCCGACTGCAGTCAAAGTACAGTGGATGCAGCATGGTAAACAAACGTTGCTCTAATCAGGGATAGACTGACAGTCTGTACAAAGTACAAAGACAGAATGATGGATTATAAACAATTATTTTACTATCATGGTTGCTGTTTATGTAGTGTTTAAGTTGAAGTTTGAGTGCTTAACACACTGCCATTAAACATGTCCCTCCTCTTTGGCTTGATATAAAGTCTGTCTCTTCTACTTGTCTCGTTCCACCATAGTTTAAAGGAATAGTTCGACAAATGGGACGTATGCTTTCTTTGCAGTTAGGGTGAGAAGATTGATAATTCAGAAACTGCTGATCTACTGGGATTTTCACACATAACAATCTCTGGAGTTTACAGAGAATAGGCAGATTAGGCAGAGAAAATATCCGATGAGCGGTAGTTCTCTGCACGAAAATAGAAAATACTATAGAAACACATGTAATGCTGCTTCACAACAAGACCAGAAAAATAAGTATCTTTACGCAGCATGCAGTGTGTAGCCTGGAAGAGATCTACTGCAATCAGCGAAACTGTGTGACAAAATGCCATTTAACAGCAAGGAATCAATCAACTCATTGATTCATGAAAGGGAACAGATCAGATTCATTTCTTAAAAAGTGAACATCTGCATCCCAGATAAGTTGATGATCAAAGAGTCAACTGACCATCATCTCCTGACCATACAGTTCACTGTGATTTGGCCAGGAGGTGTTTACTCAGGCAGCCATATCCACACCCACACATGGCACGGTCCACAGCCTGGAGCTGGTTCCTTCCAGAGACAGAGACAGACAGACAGGGTGGGCTGGATACCACCTCTACCCTTTTGGTGCTAATCACAAGGAGGAGAAACCAAAAGGGAAGGGAAGACTCACTTTCATTACAACCGCTGAATGTACTAACACATACTGTTTCACTCACACCAGAACAATGCCACGACAATCCAAGCACAACATCTGTTCCAGTCAGAAAGCACGTCACTGCCAGAAACATGTTAAAAAATGAATAGCATAAAAGCAATGGAGTAAAGGAGAAAGAAAAGAAAAGAGACACATGAAAAGGAAAACAAGAAAGTCTGTATTTCCATTTAATATTCAGTGTTTTTTGTGGCACACTGTTATTTTCCGTTCGGCTCTCACAGTCCTGAGTTCTGAGTCCTGGATTTTTTTTCTCTGGGGTTAAAAGAAACATTGACATTATAAGGTGCTAATTGCCAGAAATGTAAGAGAAATTAATGAAAAGAGAAAGGATAAATTAGAATTTACCGGAATGACCGTGAATATTTACCCAGCAGGAAGTGTGTATACGATTGTGTGTGTGTGTGTGGGTCTGTGTACATTGTTTACTGTTCTTCTCGTAGAGTATCTTCATCAGAAAATGGAAAAAATAATCCTGTCAATTTTAAAACGGTTTCTTTCACAACAAAAGGTCTTGAAAATATTATTGTGAAATCTTCTAAGTTCATTAATTTCAAAATAAGTGTTTTTTGTAATGAAAGTGTAGTGGCACACTTGGGATATGGTGTTCGTATGTATAGTCTTATTCCAACAAAGAAAAAACACTAATGGAAAATTAAACAAATCAATGTGTGTATAACATTATATAATGTATATAAAATGTATAATTATTATATAAGTGTTGAGTGTAATGATGGACAAACCAACATGGTTTTAGACGGGTTTCAAACGTCTTTTAAGTTAATGGCAGCACTAAAATAAATGTATTTCAAATAAATAAAATATGTGATCATGAGTATTCCACATTAATTTCAACTTCTTTGCGAGAAAATGTTGTTTTTGTCTTTATCGAGAGTTTGCAGAACTTTACGGGTAGCTACATTGTTTCCCCTCTAAAAGAAAGTGGGGCCTTTAAATAGGTCAGCCATGGGCAAAACATCCAGAAAGCTCTGAAGCAGCAGTCACAGTGAGAGACAGACCAAGCTATAGGTTTACAGAGCCTCCTCTCACACTTGGCAGGAAAAGTTACAGTAGATTAAACAAACAATTTCTTAAGGCAAGCATGTAAAAGAGGTTGTTAAAGTCAGGTAAAAGTTCCTCTGGTGTCAACCTCTTAAAGTCCTCCCATCTCCTCCTCCAGGAGTCTAATCTACAACATATGGACATAATGACTGCCAAGGACAGGGGGAAAGACGCACAAATTCTCTGCAGAAATATGCAACGTTTGGTAAATAATTGGCCTCAACTATTAATTGCGGTGCGCTGTCACGGAGATAGCATTTAGTTAATGCTAATGTTTTTGTTTTTGACCAAGTTTCACTGAAAAACACATGGCTTTTTTTTTAGGAACGGAACGGACATGTTTAAACCACTTTCAAACACAAAAAGGTTATTGTGTTTCTGATGAAAAAAATAAAACATTGAAGACTATGTTTCACATGAACAATATCCTTTTAAGAGCACAGCTCAGAAAACTCTTCTGGTTCTGGAAAATTAGGAGAAAAAGAAGGATACAATGTAAATAAGCTTTAAATTATGCAAATTAACCCCTCAAAAAAGAAACAATATAGAGAGGTTGCGTTGTATTCTGGTATTACATTTGTAATTACTGAATTAAATGTCACCGGTTTTAATCATCAGATTAAATACTGATGGATTCCAAGATGTTTTCTTGATTAATATAAGAACAAACATTGTGTACAGTATTTAGTCTCAGTCTGTATGTCAGAAGCATAGTTTTCTTGAAGACAAATAAAATAGGCATTAGAATGGCAGTTAATAAAGCTTGGTCCTCTGAGGCGCTCTAGGCACTTTTCCTGTTCCTGGCTCGGTAGTCAACTTTTAAGAGACCTGTGGTGATTCTACCCTAATCACTCCTAATGTGTGTATAGTGTGCATATACAGTTTGAGTATATGTGTGAACATGCAGCCGCAGAGTGCTTTTCAGGACACATGGAATGCCGTGAAGACACTGGCTGTGATCACAGGGATGGACCCTTGATTTGGAAGAGGCGAAAAATACTTTGGATAGTTGAACAATTACAAGGAGCTGGGTTTGAAATTCAAGATGCATTGCCAAACTTCTGGCTGCTTTAATGAAGAATTTCTTTGGAAGCAGGAATCATATTAAAAGGAATCAAGTGGGGAAAAAAATGAAAGGTTTAACAGAGGGGGAAAGATAAATGATGGTGGGAGTTTGGACTTGAAAAGCATAAACTAACACACCCACTCTGGCAGATTTGTCAGGGCAGGGACCTCATTTTCTGTCCCTGGGGCGTCACGTTAGGCAGCACATGACATGTAGGTAAAGGAAAAACAGCAGTAAGTCATTTTGTTCTACTCCAAAGGACAGTTCAGGTGAACTTGACTGTAACAGAGCTATGGCTCGAGGTAACTTAGAGGCGGTTTGTGTGATTTTTTTCTCAGGGTTATGGTGGATGCACATGTGGACAATGCTAGGAGCTGCATAAACAACATGAAATAGCATGAGACAGCAAGCTAGTGTATGAGACAGAGAGAGGAACCATAGGTGATATGAATGCTTAGCATAGGAAGCAAAAGCTGAAACATACAAAGATAATACAAATTGAGACCAATCATTGCTTCTGTCACCCATTGCCCCAGCTTACATAAGCGGGTCATGCCCTCTCCCTTCAAAGGCATTCTCATCTGTAGCGCTCATTATTACTCCTCGCTTCCCACTGGAGGGCCTGCTGTCATCTGCCCATTAGCCTCCGTTGACCACCATCCATCTGTGTAGCCTCCCACCAGCAGGCCATTCAGCACACTCATAAAGGTTCAGGTTCAGTTCAAAGCTTCTTTTTTTTATTTTTTTTAAATGAATATCCTTTTGTAGAAATGATGCTCTTTTTTTTGACCATGCACGTGTCATTGCCGTGGACATGGGGTCTGGAGAGGTTAAAGAAGTGTGTTTAGGTCAGTAGACATTCTGAAGATGATCATCTGTAAGGTCAGTCTCCTATCGAGGCCCAAGTGTTGCGTGAAAAAGGGTGAAAAGCTTGTTTGTAAGAGTCGACTGACCTGCAGTAACTCTGCAGCCTAATGGAAACACGTGACAGGTCTCCTAAGAGCGAAGAAGCCATAAAGAGGGAAAAACTAAGATGAAAATGCTGCTTTGGAAAATGTGTTCCTGTAACCTGAGAGCCTGGGCGGAGAGTCATCTGGAAGCTCTGTTTACCTTTGTCTCACAGCTTTAACGTGTATGTCCTTATGTATGTGTGTGTGTGTGTGTTGCGACCCAATGCTTTCCATGTGTGCACGTGGAAGTCAACAGTGTTGTCTTGTTTTGATGAGACTAGATAGATCACCCATACATCAGGGCCAGAGAGCAGTCCTACTGCTTGGTGCTGACGCCATCCTTCACCACAAACCCCAATATCAACAAAGCAGGGACAGTAACCAAGAGAGGCTGTGCTTCTGACATTACATTTTCCACTATTTTTCCCCTTTTTCCGAAAAATCATAATTTAGCAAATAAGAGAGCAAATCCATAGCCACTTTCCTTCAGTCTGCCATTAATCTCCTAAATACTGAGGCTGGACACACTCCAACTGCTGTCCCTCTGATCCATCAAATTGAGCCTAACGAAGGGAAATTTCATGACAATAGATGAGCAGAAAAAAAAAAAATGACTTTACAATCAAACTCCCAAGCTTGGAAAATCAATTCCCTGTGTCTCCAGATCGCTTTGTCTACATTTTAAATATTGATCAGAGAAGTAAACAGCTATGGTATTGTTTGTTGATTGTATTATTTTAGACATAACAAATCTCTGAAAGTGACTGTGAGTGAAACCTTTGAAGTAAACAATGGAAAGTAATTGAATCTACATGAGGAGAAGTATATACGCTGTCGACCTTCTTATGCTTTCTTTATGGGTGCAATGTGTTGCCTGCAAGGACAGAACGTGAAGCATATACGGTGACTGATTCCTCAGCTGGTTTAGACTAAACAAACAACAGCAATCTTGTCAATTTTGTGGTTTTAACATTAGGTTTTCCATGTTGTTGTAATTATATTCATCCTCTTCTGATCCCCCGCTAATCCCAGAAGTCATTCCCCTCTGGTTCATACACACCCCAGTGAAAACAAAACCTTCACTTTTTTCTGTCTCCGTCATACACACACACACACACACACACACACACCCCTCACTTTCCCCAGACTCATCCACATGCGGAAACAGTAGTGAGGTCGCTGCTGTGGCTAAGGGATCCTGGTCTGTGTGATGTGGAAGCTAAACGTCTACTGTTTCAGAAAATAAACATAGCAAGATTGTCCCAGAGTAACACACACTTGCCGGCAGACAGACTCATAATATTTCCCCCCATCTGATGACAGCTGGGAGAGTTTTCCATAGTGATAACAGGAATGTTTTCACACCCCTGGACACATACAGTCTTCTCATTGTGGCCGGTTTCATTCAGAGAACCTGTTTAGGCTAAAAGGTGCATACAGTTAAGTCAAAATTAAGCAGGCTCGCCTGCTGGAGACAGTGACAGAGGATACGTCTGTCGGTCTGGCTGTGACTTTCTCTCAGTCTCTCAGAGGGACTTATCTTAGATTCCTCTTTGCTCTGTTTTAGATCAGCTTGAACTCCCCCGGATCTATCATTTGAGCCATTTCTTGACTCCAGCTTTCTCTCTGTGAACCAATAGTATCCCTAAAAAACTCTGGGCAAGCACAAACACCCTCATGCTGCAGTTGTCAAGCAAAATGTGCAATATGCAGATGTAATATGATACACATATTCGCAGTATGTACAGCACTTGGAGTTGTGAGGAGCAGTGAGGCCAAACAAAGCTGCCAAGGCTCTGAAATTACACACACACGCGCTTTGCAATACGCAGAGACCATTCAAAACCACAGATGAATGATCGGTCTGTACATTCAACACTAAGGTGAGAAAACTCGACCTTCCGACTTCTTTTCTCAGACTCTGTCTAGGAATATCGTGTTGGCTTTGCTCACTTTTCCAGCATGAGCATGCATATCAAGTACACTCCTGTCCATAAAAATGTAAATGCATTCTCATAAAAACACACATAAATAATCCTAAATATTCCCACAGTTGCACATCCTCTCCAAGAAGCTGTTTGAGTTGGGGCCAGCAGTGACAGTGAGTTGCCGATCAAACAGAGTGCAGAACCTGAGGCGCTTCAGGAAGACCTGACTACGCAATGAGGACCCCTGAGGTTCAATTGGCTTCCTGTGCGTTCCTCGAGCCCCTGTCCCAGCAGGTTTAGAGCAGGTGGGAGGGTGTTGTTGCATATACACATTATTTAGTTCATTACTCCGTTCCTGACAAAGTCTCTCCTCACCAATGTCCTTCACTTTAGAACATGAGGAAACACCACGAAGCATGTCTTAAATGTAATTTAATCAGGTGTTGTCAGCAGTGTGCGTGGTTGGAGGGAAGATGCGTGGGATAATGCGGGTAAACAATTTCCATATATGATAGGAAAATTATTATTCAGAGGCCTCTGCATTCCCTAGAAGTTAAGATAAGCAAAAGATAACTTTGAGATAACCACAGGGTCTGTCAAGGCCAAATCATTGCAAATTATAGTAGCTATGAAAGGAAACCACAGGTGTTGATGTCAAAGTGCAGTTTTTGGCTCTCAAGTCCTAAAATCCTTCTCTTCTTCTTTTATGTAACACTTGAGGGACTGATTTACAGCTGGTAGGCCAGGTTAGCGGATGTGACTGGGACTAGCTAGCTGATGGGATGGAAAAACAGCAGCGTGGCCTAAAGATCAGGATTTTCTAATCCAGTAACCACATGGTCCTGATTTAGTGATGTCCTGATTCCGGTTCCATGAAAATGTCAATACTAAAGACTTCACTTTTCTTTTCTTTTTTTTTTTGACGTTTTGAAAGCGGGATTTCACTCGATTTCCCTTATTTCGCTTATTGCAAACAATGACTAGATTCGGCCGGCTGCCATCGGGACATGCAACTGTAGAAAAGTGCGAACAGTGGAGATCGATATGCTTGGTTAAAATTAATAGTTAAATAAGTAAATGTAAACTAATATGCAAGCTCCTGGTTAGCTCCAGTTGTATATTTACAAATGTGTTATATCCAGCCATGTTCTCCTGAAGGAGAATGTCTTTGTTTGTTTCTTACATGAATGAATGCCTGAGAGGTTTGTATTTAATAGTATATTGTTTGCATCTTGCAATAAATATTGATATGTTCTTGATCACTTTGTGTTGTGTCTATTTGCCTTTTCTGTTAAAAAACTGGGTTTTGAGGCACTGCTGGCCTTTCAATGTCATTTATAAATGCTTTATAAGGCATAGATAGTCCTCACTTTAGATGAGCTCACACAAAATACTTAATAAATGCTTTATAAGGCATAGATAGTCCTCACTTTAGATGAGCTCACACAAAATACTTTACTAAGGACTAGTAACTACCTTAATAAATCATTAATTAATCATGAATTGCAGTATTAATACGCATTTATAAAGCATATATTAGCATAGTCCCTAACCATTAGTGCATATCTAAATCATTATATATATAAATGCATGAATAATGTACATCTAAATAAGTTATTAATCATTTACTAACACTTTATAAATTATCTTATTAATCATCTACAACTCCTTAATTATTGGTTTGTAAAATATATAATACTTCATTTACAAATGGGGAATCCATCATTTATAAAGTATGAAAACACAATCATGAAACACATAATAGATGAGCTTATTAATCAAGAATAAAACATTTATAACTGTTGTTATGAACTGCATACTAATGAATTATTAATGTAGGAACAATGCTTTATAAATGATGAATTAAGTGTTTACTCATGCTTAACTAATGCTTCATAGTGTGTAGTTATTATAAAGTGCTACCAAAAACTTTGTTAAATACCTTTTTGTTAGTACTATATCTACAGTGAACACAATAGTATTCCTTCAGTGTAGACAGTCCTGCCACTAGACTGATGTCCCTGTAAAGTACTGCATGTAAAGTATGGCCACACTCTCCAATTGGCACCACAATGAGCTCCTTTACAGCAGATCATCCAGTGTCTGTTCACTCTCAATGATGGCAGCCGAGTGCACCGACACAGTCGAGCAAAGACCTTATTGTGGAATAAATCGCATGGTCTGAGCCGAAAGAGAAGAGTTTGCCACATTTCATTAGGTCTGATGAGGTCTGATGAAGTCATACGCTCTGAACTCCATTTTGCTTCGATATAAAAAGACCTTCACTGCAGTACACAAGTCATCAATCATGTCCTCTCTCAGGCTGCCCCGGGGCCAAGATGCGGATACAGTCACAGACACTCACATCTACTGAACCATATGTATACACTCAAAAGCACAAACACACTTACACACAGCAGGAGCTATGTGCATTTAGCCATTCTTCACGCCCACAATTCTTCTATTATACACTAATGCAGCAGAGACATCACTGTGAAGCAACATTCGTCAATCAGTAAAGCCAAATGGGTTTAAACAAAAGCAGATAAAGCCTCTTCATTGTGCCATGAGCTTGAGAGAGCCAGTCAGTGTCATGTTTTTTGAGAAAGAAGAAGCCTCAGAGCCCAAAATAATCAGTGCATGCCTGACGTTGTCTAATCACTTTCTACCAGAGCATGAAGAAGAAGAAGAAGTTGTTGTTGTTGTTGGAGGGCAGACAGACAATAATACACACACACAGGGAAAAGAGGGCGTAAGAGAACAGCTAAAAGACAAAGGAGATAAAGAAAGGATCAAGTAAAAGGCAGAGTGATAAAGTTAAAAACTTTCATGCAATCAATAGAAAAGTAATCAATTAATTAATTGTTTGAGTCATTTATTAAATCAATTATTTAAATAACTTAACTGTTTTATATGATCATAAATTGAATGTCCTTGAGTTTTTTGGATTGTTGGTTGGACAAAAAAGAAATCTGAAGGCATGACCTTGTGGGGATTTGCGATTGCATTATTTTATTGACTTCAAGATCAGTCAATTTATCTGAAAAGAAATACCCACACTTTCATTCATAAGAAAGGTAATAGTTGCAGCATTTTTCGTGAGAAAAACCAGAAAAGCTGCACTACCAGAGGGGATTTAGAAATATTAATGTGGGAAAAACAAACCTCTGCTTCTTAATGAGGGCTTTAAATTGAAGTATAGTGTGGTTTAAATGTGCAGCCCATTGAGCCTATTGAGTACATGGAAAACAGCGAGGCAACTGAAGGCTTTAGCAGTCTTAAAATACAGAAGAGTGGAGAAGCCTGTCAGGCCCTTTAAAGCCCTCCACATCACTCACTCTAAGCAGTCTGTCCGCCTGCAGGAAATACCTCCTTACAGCAATCCATTTTGAGACATCCACTGGACCTGTCCATTTAATAAAGAGTCCAATCTGCAGCCAGCGCTGGACCCGCTTTCATCACAATTTGTTTCTCTCAAAGTCCCAGTAGAACTGGTAACTAGAGTTCCTCATTGTTAATAATAGCTCAGCATATGTGCCCAAGAGCAAAGATAGATCCAGTGTATTACTCCGGTTCTCTGGTTAAAGAGAACAAATGCGCCAGCATATCCAATCACCCTTTATTATGAAGTGGATGATGTGCCCTCTGTAGCACTAGAGCTTCTCAGTATGAGCATGAGCTGGATAACTTCCCAGAAACATTAAAAGAAGCTTTGCATTCCTAACCTCAGAAAAATATATTGTAGAACAAGCCCCATGCTTTTGCTGTTGTATCAAAGAAATATCACTCCACCACCGGCTAGATTTATGGCAGATCTTTCCGATTAAAGGTCAAATTCTGCTCTTCAAACAAGCAGTCTGTATTACATCAAGTTCTGGCAAACATATCTGTATATATTACAGCCACTGATCTCACCACTATTCGTTTTACACTACTCATCGCCACCGTTGTTTTTAATATAAGTGAACTATGTCTAAATGAGGTGGAAGTGTAGACTGGGAGAAAGGCGGTCGCTGGGAGCTTGGGGCTCTCAAGCCAAAAACCATGATCTTGTTCTTCAACCGTGGCCCATAAACATTCGCCTGTGTTTTCATTTCCGAGAGGAAAAGCTGTTTTTAAACGGACTTTCCTCATCTTTGGCAGATATGGCCTCTTTTACAGAAACATTTGCTCCATCAAAAAGATGTATTGTTGCAAACATATATTTGTTCTTTTATTTGGGTTTAGCTTACGTTGCAGCATTGAGATGCATGTTACAAATAATTCTACATCGCAGAGTTAAAGTCTATTTGAAAGAATGGCAATGAAAGCCCTTTCTTTTTTACCAAAAATGTTTCGAAGTACTTAGAAAAAAGAGAGCAGGTCTAAGTGCTATTACAGCGCTAATTGGGTGCTAACAATGTTCCTTGATTGTTGTTGCAGTAAACATTCTCATAAATGTCACGTAGCAGAATGGGATATACTGTATCTGTACACAAGTACCACACCTACAAGTGCCAGATTTTTCAGGTTCCTGAAAGGCTGTCAGAACACTTCTCATTTGACTTTCTATAGTAAAACAATGAGTTATTACAGTTGATATGTAAAAAAAACAAGGAGGTTGGGGGGAGAGAGAGAGTCGATTCAAATTCCGCTCATAAAGATACAGGGGCCATGTGTGTCGAGGTGAATATGTTGCTGTGAGGATATGAAAGCAAATGCTTGATGCCTTGTTGTAAAACTAGCTCACTAGCTGCGATGTCGTCCATATGGCCGATTAAACTGTCATGGAAATGTTCTAATATTGTTACAGTGTTTATAAGAACAGTGGTTTTCATGAGAGAAGAAAAGGCCAAACAAGAGAAGGAGACACACATGGGGGGCAAATAAGGTTAATTCTGGTTTGGTTTGCTGCACACTTTAGAAATCAGTTCCATCATAAAGCTGGAGTCACACTACCTTTAACAGCTTCCAATTTCTGGATTAAATTGCTGGAGACAGGAGTATAATGTTGTTGCTCTTACCAAACACAGACACAGCGAGCTGAGAGGCTGGAAAATGAGTCAAAACAGTGCTTAAGTTTTGATAGCTAGCGGCTCATATTATATGATGAGAGGGTGAAGTGGGGAGAGATATGCTGGGAGAAAGCAGAGGGATCTGGAGTTGGATAAGGAAAAAACAACTGATTTGGATCATGCATACATGTACAAAAGAGGCTCCATGAATTCATCCAAAAGAATATTAGTTGCATTTATTGAGTGTAATAGCGACACTGGCTTTGTCGATACTTGAAAAGACTATTGCAGATCAATAATAGTTACTGAAGACTCTTCCAATACCCAAGGGAGATGAGTGACGGATTAAAACCCCGGAGAGGGGTGAGAGACGGATGAGACAGTGACGCTGTGGTAGTGCTGGAAGGACAGTGCGGGGTGCCAGGGGCTTCATGCCACAGGGAGGAGAGCCAGTCTGACCAGCAGGCTCTAGAGCATACAGTACTCTCCCACTAACTAACCATCATCAATGTGGTAGCAATCAGCTGTGGTGCTGGAGGAAAATGGATCTGAAGGGAAAAAATCCCCTACCCCCAACACAAGGCCCCTATGTTTTTCCTCCTCTCCTTCCCACCTCTCCCCAAGTCGGCGGTGCCAATTTGATTGTTTGGAGAGATGAACAAACTAACATGGCTGTTCTGGGCAAAGCGACAGAGGCAGACATGCCAGTGGTCGAGACCACTGGCAAGGCACAAGACACCACAGTATCCATCCCAAACCTTTTTTTTCCTTCTGCTTCCCCTCCTTTAGAGCAGAGCCCTAAAAACCTTCTACTGGTATCAGAGCAGATATAAACACTGCTACCTCTTGTGCCATTCATGCTATACATAACTATGGTGATAAATTGAACCATTCTTACGCTAATCTATGTTTTAGTGGCTTTGCGAGGTTGTTATTCCCGCCTGGTGTCCTGCCCAAAGCCTGAGGTTTCATGTTAGAGTGTTGAAAACATTCAGCCAAGTCAGAAAGGTCTGACTTATGAGCGCACTAAATCAAATCTATCAGTGTTTAGGATCAAGGAATCACACTGCTGTTCAAAAACACACATTTGCCCACAAATAGACAAAGTCCGAACCAATAACTCAGTCGAAGACACATCACTGGTAAGGAAGCACATGGTAAATCATATCCACACACACATATACAGATAAGCTAGTAATGATTATTACAGACAAGGAGGTTTACTAGTTCAGTATACATACGTAGCTTGAATAGAGTATTTCTGCAGCACAGTTTCCTCTGCAGAGCCATTAAAATGGATGGAAATAAACAGTGAGCGCTAGAGATCCTCTGCATTGGTGCTTTTCTCCTTTTGAGTGTGTGGACAGCACAGCTCTGCTATTTGTCTCTCTTTAATAACCACTAGAAAAGCACCCACAGATCCAGCTAGATGTTTTCAAAAACCAGTGAGTTATGGTTTCACCACACTGATGTCACTGTTTAATAGCATGCGTTTCGCTGAATTCTGTACTTTCCTTTAGTGCTTGAATCATCTCTTCAGTCCAACAAAACAAGGACGGATCTTCTTCTGTTAATCCTCACCGCCCTTCTGCTTTCTACGCAATCAGAGGGATATTTATCGAAGTTAACTGAATCAAATTGTGGGCCAGAACTAAGATCTTGGGTAATGAATGAATAAAAAGCAGAGCAGTACAGTCAAACTATGGCTTTTCTGTCATCGTGTTTGTGTTGAGAAATACCAACCCCAACCAGACACATATGCACACTGGCCCATTTTTATTCATGAAAATTAACTTGAGCAAATTGCAGCCTAGACCTAAAATTATGAGCCACGATTAAATAAAAAGCAGAACTATATGGTTAGGCTATGGTTTGCCTGTCTGACAGTATTTGTGTGTTGACTAAGAAGCAACCAATCTCTCTCTCTCCGTCTCTCTCCATCTCTTTCTTCTATATGTTCTCTCTCTCCAGCTCTGACTCATTCTCCATTACAAGTCCCAGGTCTGGCATCAGACGAAGCACTAAGTCAAAATGCCTTAATCAAATAAGCCAGTTAAGGCAAGTAAATGCTGCCTCGTAGTCTCCATGGTCTCCTATTCTTTTGGACTTTCACCATGTCTGCTTCTACTGGAAAGTCAGCCACTGGAATACAAGTATTTAATAGTGTGGGTTGTGCAGTATTGTTATGCGTATATGGTTTTAATCCTCCAAAAATAGCATGAGCTCATATTTGGTTTGTGTAAAATACGAAAAGAGCAAAAGCAAATATTCATATCTGTCTGTGTGCATGACCATGTAACCATGTGTTGTTTATGGACATCCAAATTAAGAACCCTAGATCTCAGTGCGGTGAGCGCACAAACACACAAAAACAAAAAGACGTCTCCATGATTACATCATGGGTCGCAAACAATGACATTGCGCGACCTTTCCAAAAACGTTGCTTCCTCCGTTGCATGATGCTGGACAGAAATACTTTCACAATACTTGAAAAGAAGCCATAAATGAATTGTAAGACTGTAAAAAAAAAAAAGCTACGATCTTACCTAATCTTCCTGTGGCAGGGGTCATGCAGTTTAAATATCTTAGGTTGTCTATCCATTCTCCTTTTTGGATTTGGCCCTAGCTCCATCTGTCCTGAGTTTAACCTTCTATCCTGCTGGTTGCTGCCCTCTCTGACCACAGCTAAATCAGGACACAGCAGATCAAACAAGCAACTACCTTTACATTACCATACTTTCTAATTGCTGACATTTTTCAGTCTGACAGTTCAGGAGATAAGAGGGAAGGTAAAGATCGTCCCGGCTTAGCTTGCTGCTTTCAAGGCTCGCTTGGCTGTCTATTATTTCCCTGATGGCCTTTTAAAAGAGGCTCATCCATCACTTCCTGACAGCGTCTGTCTCCCTCTAACCTCTCTGGCCTGATATGAAATAATATTTTTTTTTTAAAGTCGAGTCTGTCACTGCAACGGACAGCTCCTCCCACTGGATGGCAGGGAGTCAGAGCTGTGAAGCGTGTCACTCAAGTAATTCAACTCTGTGCCTGTGTGCATGCATGCATGCGTGTTTGTTTTTAATACAAACAAATACACTGGGAAATAAGGCAATAAAAAACCAAGAGACGCTTGGGTAAAAAACAAAAACAAATCAATGAGAAAAACAAAGAACTACATATGTTTTCGTTGGTTAGTGGGCAAGCCAAGCTCAGGATTCCCTTTTTGGATTGCAAGATGGGGAGTGATGAAAGGTCTGAAGAGGAAAGCCCCAATAATGAGGATCTGCATCTGTTACTCAATGCCATGTGTGGTGCCTACTGTAGGACCCACACAGATCCCACTCTCAGTGTAATTAATGCCCTTAGGGCCCATGTTGCAGTTCCGATACTCCCTAATGAAAGAAAGATGGCACTCTGCAGTATCCAGCACTCTCTCAGAGTCTTTATTTAATAATCCGTCTGTTCATTATTCATCTTTGCCACAATACCCCACTATTGTATTCAAATGATGCATGCAGTGCATGTGTGTAAGTTAGTTCCTGTGTACTGTTGCCTTGACAGTTTGAGCATGTTCTGGCTTGCACTGTTGTGTACTTTTGTGCCCATGGGCATCCTGTTCATGCATGCTGTTTGTCTCATATATGTGTGTGTGCGTGTGTGCATGTGTGTGATGCCTGTGCTGCCGTCAGGGCCTCTTC
Organism: Leptoclinus maculatus; assembly: GCA_032191485.1. Lineage (NCBI taxonomy): Eukaryota > Metazoa > Chordata > Actinopteri > Perciformes > Stichaeidae > Leptoclinus > Leptoclinus maculatus. The sequence goes on from JAVDOI010000007.1 coordinate 9,453,757, forward strand.
TGTGCTGTTTCAGTAGGTTCCTGTTTAAAACAGACAGGCAGGGTTCACTGTGTGCCAAGCTGGCATGCTCTCTGGGATAATTAGAGTCTATGCTTTGGTTTGGATTGTTGATTAAGGATTATTCAGCAACACAAACAAGCTACTGTTCAGCTGTGTGCACGCACGTGAAGTGTATTGCACTCTAAAAGGAAGGGCTGGATTTGGCCTTAGCATACAAAGAAATGTGGAGAGAAAATGTACTGGGAACAAGAGGAAAGTTCATATAGTATATATGTATTAGTTATGTCTACATAAACACAGGATCACTGGATTGGCATCCCTTCACGCCTGCTCTTTATTTCTTTCTTTCTGCTGACACAAGTTATTGCAACGTTGCTTGTGTCCTGCTGCCATTTAAACCAAAATATGGGGGTCCCTGCTTACATAACCTGTTTAAACAACAAAATGCATTCAACAAAATGTTACTGTAAAAGCATAGTCATACAGAGGGCATTTATACTATATACAGCACCATACTTACGGGTAATTTCTTATTTCAGTTTATGAAAGTTTATGAGTTTGGCATTCGTAAGACAAACGAAAAAAAAAACGTGCTCAATTTATTTCACATAATTTTAAAGGATCACGCTGATACTGAAGTGAAAGTCCACTGAACAATATTATAGTTGTTTTTTAAATCGCATACATTAAAGTTCAGTTAGCATTTAGGCAACTTGACTCATGGAGGAATTAAAGGCAAACCAAACAAGTCTGAAAAATGTAAAGGGCAGCGGTCCAAAATCAATTCAGAATTTGTGCTATTCATAAGATGCATTGCTGTGATGTGGTGGTAGTGTTTTTACAGCTTACTAGTGCTCCAGCAGTGTAAAAACACAGATCACTACAAGAAGCTACCACCCAGAGAAAATAAGTAAACCAAACTGTGACCAATCATTAATTATGAGCTGGGAGAAAGTCGTACTTATGTTTGCTGCGGGGGAATACTATATGTTGGACCAGAATGATTATATTTATCTAACAGTACAAAGAGCACACATACAGCATCGATCATTTACTGCATAACATATGTATTATTTTTTTCTTTAACTACCATGACAAATATATGGCGATTCATACAACAATCCTATTTTTCAAATTCCCGGGCGGAAAGTGCAAGTTGTTTTGTTAACCCAATTGTCCTTGTGCAAATATCTGTAAAATGTCACCATATGCTCACTATTACAATTGCGATTAACAGCTATTATAATTATTGACCCACGGTGGAATCTCATCCGTGACCAAAAAAGCAGACTTTTGAAAGCCTTTGAGAGGCAAAGTGGATATTTAAAATAAATATTACAAATAAGCCCTCTAGCAGAGCTGTGATTAAGTCAATTTCTCCCTTAGAATGTTTCCAACTGATTCATCAATAAACTATAAAACAACACACAGAGAAGACAAAAAAATTCTAATCTACCTTTTAACCATCTATTAGTTTGTCAAGCGCCTGCAGCTACATCAGACAAAACAAAAAACTGAACAGATTCATTCATGTTGATGAAATGAATTGGTTCACTAGGAGGAGTCATTGTTTTGATTTGTCTAATAATAAAGTATCATCGTGGGGGACAGAAGATCTGTTTCCAGCTACACGTAGCATTTTGGTTAATCCTTCCTCGCAGACTAAAACATTGCAAAAGCATTCTTGTGCAGAGTAAACGTACTTACAAACGTGTAAGTTACATAACCTCCAATGGAGAAATCCCATTGGCTTCATGTCGTGTTAACTAGTGTGATGCTAACTTCCGGAGTTGGCCTACAAAAATGAATCATCCCTGTACCATTCTATTTTGCAGAGTGGACTAACCTGGATGGACCCTGTCACTTTTAAAAGTCAACTGATGCAGAGGCAAAGCTGGACAGCAGGCAGAGAGAGCGGGAGCAACAATCCAGGATGGTATGAGATGAATTTTGGCATGTGCCGTTAATGCTGAACCATATGCACATATTGAGAGAGCATGTGGGCACAACTGGGCAACAATCTTTCATAGAGGAAAATAACTTTTTACATTCACATTCCTCATACTTCCCATTCCCAGAGTCATGTAGGCCACAGCAGAATCCCGTTTGTGTCAATATGTTTATTTAGATTTTGGTATTCAGCTTGCTTATGCACCTGAAGGGAAATATTCTTAGTACAAATTAAAGACGAAAGAGTTTTTGGTAGCACACTGCTCCCTCCTGTTTCCATCCTGCTGTCCATTTTGGCCTGGTTACTCAGATGATGTTAAAATTCTTCCAGCAGCATATTTGTTGCAGTAAAACACACCTGGCACAGGAGTTGAAATCAGCTGCAACTGATTCTCCACGGTGTTCTTGTAATAAATGAATGTTACGTACTTTCCAGTTAAAAAAACAAAAAAAGCGGAGTTGGTTTTTAGGTGAGTGAAACAGCTTTTTTTTTAGGGGATAATGGGAAAATCATTTCATTCAATAATATGAAAATTAAACAATATACTTTTATAATCTGGCAACCTGTCAAACAGTCCACTTAGAATATCAGGGTGAAGGTATGCGCTAGTCTATATGGCCTTGGTGACGTCATGGCCGTGTCACAGAGACTCTCTGTGTTTCCCGTGGCTCTCGTCCAATGAGGCAACAGTGTCGTGGTTAAATCAAATCTCACACTCCGGTGAAATGTTGACGCCTATGGGGGGGGGTAGGCACGATTTCACAATCTCGGCTTTCAAAATGACATGCAGGCCTCTCTCTCTGTTTCAACCACATGGTGAAGCCCCAACAACATTCAAGCCAAAACGAACATAGAGAGTATCATTGCTTAATGCAAATGGAGGTAAAGTACATTTCACATGTGCAGAATATTATGATTATGATGAGGAAATAGATGATTACAAACATTTTGTTGCTAAATTCAGCTAATAGTATTTTTCAAAGTCAACATTTTGACTTTTGACTGCAGAAAAAGCACATGAGTAACTAATCACATTAGAAATGGCTGCATTCCATTCAGGTGTCCCAATTCCAGGGCTGTGGTATAATGAATGCTGACTCACTGGTACGGCTTACTGGCACTGAATGGAGCCAATATTATTCAAGTTATTATAAAAAGACCAATTGTTAGTTTAAAATAACATCGTCAAAGAAAAAGGATAGAAATTTGAATATCATTAAATCAAACAATTATTCAAAATAAGACTATGGAGCCTCCAGACATAGCTTCTCTTAGAGACTGTACTTTCTTAGCCACAGCGGTTCTTTGAGATACATACTAATACTAACATGACACACAATGACAATGCTAACATACTGACTTAAGCAGGTATAATGTTAGTTCAGTGTTTTAGAATGCTAAAATTAGCTTATCTGCACTAAAGACAAATTATAACTGAGGCTGACGGAAATAATATAAATATAAATAATCTTTGCAGGTATTTAGTCATGAATCTAAGTATTGGACAAATATAAATTTGACATGATGGCCATCATCAGATGCCTAAAGGAAAGTCCAAGGATCACCAAAGTTGGTGGGATTCATCCTCTGGGATATCTGTAATTGCATAGCACCCAACCGACCGACATTGCTATTATTAATAGAGATGTGCTGCTGTTGAGATATAATATTGAAACACAAATCCAACAAACATAATTAACCAAACATAATCAACATTTAAGATGTATTGTATATTATTCGCCGAAATAGCAAATTCTGTTGATGTAATAATACTATTCTTTCAACATTGCTTTGCCTTTAAATGCATATTCTCTTTAATGTGTGGAAACACAGGTGAAATGTTTAAGGATTTTCCATTTACAACTGTCCTCTGGTCAAATGAGGTCTCTTTGGGTTTGATGAAATACGTATAGAACTTAATTATCCAAACACCTTTCCTGTGTGAGCAGCTAAAAAAAACAAAAATTACAAAAGAATCACTCAACACAAATACATTACACTACCTGAATTATGCAGATTTAAACTCAGATACACAAAAACACACAAAGTAAACTCCAGCCCCACCCCTGACCTTTGTATCCACAGTGCAAAATTCCTGGTGGGAGCACCAATGGGAACCTGCCAGCCCCGGCACCCTACGATGGGCTGGACGCGACTGAGAGAACAGAGCCGTCTCAGGGCCCGGGACAGCAGCATCATTATGAGCCCCCAGGATAAATAACTCAGCCTTAATGCAACATAGTGTCGCCTGGCCGGGGCTCGCCAACCCATGTTAAACGGGCCTCAGATAGTACGGCCTAGAGCTCCCGACATCTCGACAAGTATACAGGAAATCCAGATAAATACATAAATAAATAGCAGTGTTGTAGTTGGCAGGCCACGTTGTTTGAGAATACCTCTGTATATTTGGATTTCTACTTGAAACTCTCCCTGCACTGCTGGATATTCAATGTCTATATGGGTCTTTCATGGGGCTAGAGTAAGGCTGAATGTGGGGTTTGATGATCAGGAAGGCAATTAAAATGAACTACACTTTAGGTGTTGAATGTTTAGCCTGGGAAAATATAGATTTAATATGTTCTCGACATCATTATGCATCATTATTGTTAATGATGGTGCTGCTGCAAGATTCTTCTATTAACACACATTTCATTTACATGAACACACATTCTACGTATATATCTCTACATACAGTAAACCATCACATATCAAATACATGGGAAGCGAAGAATGCCATCATATCCACATCATGCCTACAGTCAAGACAGGCTTTCCTTCAGTTTTTTAAAAAAGGCCAGTTCACCCAAGTTACGGCCATGTAGAAACGGCCTCTACCAGCTCAAAGCATTAAAACAATTACTTTTGAGAAAACAATAACAGCAGTTTTTCTTTCCAGTAGCAATGACCAGGTTACTTTGGATAATCCACAGACCTGGCTGTCAACACTTCATTTGAACAATTTCCTAGTTCCAGTGAAAACTGTTGACAGCCAGGTCTGTGGATTATCCACAGAACGAGTCGCTGCTGAGTTTCAATTCTCCTTTCTCAATGCTTTGAGCCCCACCATGGCTAGAAATCAGTAGGACTAAGCAGAAAATGTGTTTTTTTATAATGTGGGGGAACTGATACCAAATGTAAGCAATAATGTAATCACATTGGCCTCTTGCCTTTCCGTGGTATCATGTTATATTGCCCTACTTTGAATAATTTTGATGCCCAATCTTTTAAAACCTCACTATTAAAACAAAACATTGCACACGATGTCTCAGACTAACAAGTTTTGCATGTTGGGAACATACATGCTGCCAGTTTCCCTCTCCTCTGTTGTTCTATTCTTTTTCTTTGCCAAAGCTCTTGAGAAGAAAAATAAGGGGGGGGGGGGGGGGGGGGGGGAGAAATCCCTTTGCAAACGACAGCTGAGACCTGGGACATGTTTTAAATTTGGAACTAATGTTGGCTCTTTTTACAGCCCTTCTGTAATATGTTTTATGTGCCTCCCAAACATTGGAACGGGGCTTGCATCCCTCACCCCCCCCCCCCCCCCCCCCCCCCTCTATATCCATCTCGTACATCACATGGAGGAGCTGGATGTCAACGCGCCCTGGGTCCCCTGCACTTTCTCCTGCAGAAGTCATGTGGCTCAATATGGATAAGGCAGTATGGATAGAAAAAGAGAGAAAAATAGATAAAGTGAGCGAAAGGTAGAACGAAGAGCATGAATCATCACATTTATGTCTTTTCTGGTGAGAACGAGAGACGATTAGGGGCGGAAAATGGAAAAAAGTGGGATTGAAAGGTCATCGTCAGCTAAATAGATCCAATGTGTCAAAGCTTTTGCTGACCCAAGCAACAAATCGCTGGCCCTTTAATTAACAACAGAGCATATTTGTGGACATGAAATGGAATATCTAATCTGAAATTGCGGTTGGAAAGGAAAGGGAATGACTCAACCAACTCTATTTACCAATAATACACTCAAGTGTGTTTCTCTCGATGGCTGAAAACGGTATTCTATCTTGGTTTTGTCTTTAGAGAACCTTTGTACATCTGTAATCACAATACTTCTGGTTTTCTCTTTGCTGATGAACGCCTGAACTTTACCAGTAATATTTCAATTGAATTCAACATTATTTATTCCATATTAAAATGATTTGTTGCTCACAAGGCACAGGGTGCATGAAAAATACAGATGATTTGTTCCCTTTCATAACTACTTTGTAGTATCATATTTAAAAATACATGCACACACAGAGACACACATAAATATTGTGTGAATAATATGAGGGCTGAAGGGCAACTCCTCTCCTGTCTCATCTTTCTCTCTTGGTGAAAACAAGCCTTCTCTCACCATGGCTGGATTAATGGTGAACACATGTTCGGAGGAGGACACCGTCTTCCAGTGGGTGCAATGTAGGATTAGCAGAAACAGTCCGATGGAAAGAGCTCAGCTCCCACTCTGCCTTTCACTGAACCCCCTCCGTCTCCTCAGACCTCCCTTCATTTTAAATCCCCTCATTCATTTCCCTCAAATCACCAGTTGAATTATAGGCCTCACGTTCCTTCCTGCAAGGTCAGAGTGTTTTTTCTCTGAGGAGGAACATAAACAAGACAGACACATAAATGAGGTGAAGGAGAGGGGAGGAGAGGGGAAAGATGATTCTCTGGATGCTGAAGACCAAAGCTCTAGGTTAGGGAAATGCACTGGCAGTCAAGCACCTCGCTGCTCCAAGATTAACAGTGATGGGCTGTATCGCACACACACACAAGGAATGAATATACATTTTCTGTACTAAAAGCAAGTAGTGCTGCAAGGGCATCAGTGTGAACAGCTTGACGGACACACACGCGCGCATGATAATCCCTCGCAATCCAGGCTACTGTCATGGAGGTAGGAAGGCCTGCCAAGGACATGTGAGAGCCGACACCAAACCAGAACAAATAAACCGCACCGTAAGTTTTTCCCCCAATGCAGGAACTGAGACAAAAATGGAGGAAAAAAAGAAAAATGAAGTGAGCGAAGAGAAAATCGACAGAGGTTTAAAGGGGAGAAAAGCCCACAGCACGCGGCCCAGAGTGTGCCTCGCATGCAACTGCCTCCCACCCACAGAGCATGTCTCCAACACGCTGAGCTGGCTGAAGCTGACACTGTCAGTCTAGCACAGCTAGAGAGGAGAGATAAATAAAAAAAAAATAGAGATCATGATAACAGAGATTCATCCTGCAGTGCACCACACACAGGCGTAAAGAGAGATCCGTTGATTGAAAAGGTGAACAGGACAGAAATACATCAGGGAGAAGTGGCCATGAAGAGGACATGAAGAAAAATGAGGAAACAGTTGAGCAATAAAGGACACATCAGAGATGAGGCCCATATGCAAAAGGTTATCTGATACATCGAATGACGATGTGTAATGTCCACGTGATTCTTGTTAAAGCCATTTGCTTCGTTTGAAAGCTGCACTGATCAATATATTCATATAAAGTAGGGATGTAAATAATGAACAGTTATGCCAGGCAGACACACAGATGACAACCTTGCAACTAAACTAATTGATGCTATGGACACTTACAGGGAAAGTGGCTGCATGTGTCCACGACAGCACACACGACATAGTTGCTGCTAAAGCTCCCGTACAGGTGATCTGGGGACAGTTGCCTGTTTTGTGCATACACTGCAGCTAGCGGTAAATGATGGATTCAACCTGTTTGTGCATCGGTTATTGTTGCAGCTGTGCGGCTTGTTAGGCATTTAAACCACAGCATCCCTGCATGCAAGGCACTAACCTTGTAATGATCAGTTCACGAGGACCGGCTATCGGTCAGAAAAATTATTATTTTATTTCATTATTATAAACACTGTATCAAATGACTAAGTGTAAAGTAAAAGGGGTGACTCATAAATACAAACTTATCACCCATTGTTTTTAATTTCCAGCAGCAGTCTGCAGCAACCAACTGTAAGCTACCAGCCCAGCACCCAATGGTTGACAGACAAAGTTCGGGACTGAAGCTTTGTTTTACTCGCACTTGGAGCTCCGAGCATGAACGGAAACGAGTGTAACCCGTAGATATATATTATCTCCAAGAAGGGGACAAATCTCCACAGGAGATCACTATTACAAACTAGAATGGCTACACATGTGGTGAGTTTGGCCAAAAGTTGGGGCGAATTGTGGAGGCAAGGGAAAAACTACAATTAGAGGTTATGGTGATGGGAGGGGGGGGGGCAGATGAGGGGCTGAGACTGCATGTGTGGACGGTGGGGAAAGGAGGCCCATGGCTGACCTCAGCTGCCGCTACGGAAATTATCCTGCCAATTATCCAGGACGTATTCCTCTAGTGCTCCAAACACTCAGCGGCCAGCCTTTACGACCGTAGGAAACTTTCTGTGTTGTTTTACTGTGGTGACCTCACTTCAATTAGCGTGCACTACAGCTCTGCTGGGAAGAGGGACTGCTACTTGTCACAACCCAAAAAGCATGACGTCAGGGGGAAAGAGAGTTTAAAGACCTGTGCAACCTCTATACAGTAGTCAGCTTGGGGTGCAATGTGTGTGCCTGCAGGAGGCACGTTTTAAAAGGAAAAAATAAAAGTCTTATAAGCATGCAAAAAAACTGCTTTTTTCTAAATTACGGTAGGGCAGTCAATAATAACAATATAAACACTCATTGTGATAGAGACACGTCCTTGCTTGGAAAACAAGATGTACTGTCATGTACAAATATTGCTTGACAACATTCTACCAACCACTTCACAGAAATGAAGCTAATTATAACCGATGATGTGATAAACACACCAATCCAACATGGGTATCAAAGTGTGATAGAAAGAGAGGAGAGAGGGTCGTTGGTGGTGTGGTGATACTTTGTCTCGTTTGGCCATCAAATCGATGAGGCAGTCCCAAATGGAGCTACGCTCATTAAAGTCCCACTCATGAAGGAGGTTGGTGATATATTGTCCAGCTCCAAAGCTCATGCCAAAACAATATCAGAAACTAAATTCATCACATGAAGCCTCATCAACTAATAAAGTATGCAAAGTGCATGTGCCTACAATCTCCAACATCAGCAATTAAACCGCTGGAACTCACAGCGAGGCAATCATAGAACCCCCCCCCCCACACACACACACCCCCCATAAACTGTTAACTAAATAATACCTGCTTTTTCCAATTTGTTTATTTTAATGGATTGTTTTTTTGCAGCTCATCTTGGCAATTTTTCAAGTTTCTGTCTGGAAAGGGGAAAGGGGAAACGGGTAATGGCTGTTGGCAAAGTCTTCTTAAACTATGTGCCAATCACAATAACATATTAGTCCATCACAGCCAATAAAATGACTCGGTGTCAGAGCTGGGAGATACCCCAGCTTTATCTGATTTTACGACTGCATTTAATACAAGCTGTTGGCTCTCAGAGAGGCTGGTATGAGAACCAGAGACTGATGTCAGCGTGGATCAAAGTAAATGGATTCCCATATTTAAATGAGCCAAGCCATTCATTTCTCAATGTAAGTATGTAAAACAAATGCAGTGTAGGTCAATTCGTCTTGGTGAGATTGTTGGGAAATTCTGACGATGCAGTAACATACAGAAAGTACACGACACACACATGGTAGAAGGACCTTCAATTGTTTTGTGCGAGGGATAAGATAAAAGTTATAAAACAGTGAACTGTTCACACACATATATCATCTTCATTCAGTGTCCTTAAGGGCCCAAAACAAAGGTTGTCACCTGATAACTCAGGAAATAACCTGGTGCTGTCATCCAGAGCAAGTGTTCAAGACATTTCACTCACCACGGCCTGTTGCAATACAATGGAAGTATCACATTCATTTTTCATAGGCAACAGAGCACGAATAACGATCCTGATCCATCCCAGTGAAACCATATGGGTCTATACAGGACAGGATCCAGCAGTCTAATTATTAACACCAGTCCCTCTGTGCCTACAGGAAGGGAAGATTTGGAGAAAGACACCGGGCAGCTCTGCTGTTGTGGTGGAAGCTCTGAAAACAATGAAATGCGGCGATAAGATCCGGACGAAATCTGCAATAAACAGAAACCCACAAGTCTTTTTTTTGACTCAATCAGCATGCAATACAATGAGAAACAGATACATTCACATGAAAACTGAGCATTGCAGAGAAAACGTAGAAATATAAAAGCCAGCAGGCCATGCCGAGAGAAGAACGTTTCATCCAACAGTTAAAACAAGACATAACAACCCACGCTACGCTGCTCCTGATCACATCAGTATCCATATCCCCAAAACACAGAGATACGTGGCCTTCAAGATATCTGCACATATATGTTTGCATGAGAATAAATGTGCAAGCATGTGTTCAAGATGAAACAGTCTGTGGCTAAGTGGAGAGCAGGGTCGTCCTTCGATCTGAGGATCGGCGGTTCGATCCCCGGCTCCGCTAGTCGCATGTCGATGTGTCCTTGACACTTAATAAGCAAGACACTTAACCCCAAAATTGCTCCTGTAGAATAATGATGTTATGGACCTAAAACTCTCTAAAAACACAATATAGTTAAACTGTGCAAAAGCAGAGCATAAACTTAAAAACGTTTCTGGAATTTTCTACCGGATCCCATGGAGCCCTTCAGTGAATTAAACTTGCTCATGGTGTCAACACCTTATGGTCAAAAAAGCTAATAGGTGAACCTTTAGTTTAGAGTATTTCATCATAGAGAAGTGTTCCAACGGTCAGGAATGAACCTCCATGCTATTAAAGAGTTAAAGTGTACTCTCTGTAAATGTAAACAATCATCTGTCACTGAACATAAGAAAAGAAAATGAGAGCACAGTGTGGGACCACAGTGTTGTGTTCACTTCAGTCCGACTTCTAAATATCAGCAGTAATATTTGGAGCAAAGGGCAACAGACAGACTCCCAACCCTACACACCAGCAGTGTTTGTTTTCCATTCCTATAGGATGTCAGTAGATATAGCAGCAGAGAAGAAACAACCAGAGCCATGTAGGAAATAGCTTAAAAAATAAATATCTTCAGGCGTAATATTAGTTGACATAGCAGTTCTAGTCATATCAATGTCCAAAGTGAGATCCAATGCAGGAAATGGATTGGGTGGTAAAACTGGCAACCACGCACAAATCCAAGGATTCATAAAAGTGGATTTATGAATGGCTTAAGCTCGACTGCAGCTCAGCACGCTGCTGTTAAATGCTTTAAGGTGTTGTGGAGTTTTATGTACTGTAAGGTGTGTTTAACTATGTTTAACAATGGTAGTTTACTACAGTACATTGGGCATTTCACTGGCGCTTAATGGCTCGCGGCGATTTGCTTACAGAGTAATTTACCGTATGGTGTACCTGGCAGTGTGATGCAGGCTGGGAGTATGATCTACATCCAAATACCAATCAGACAAGTTAAAGTTTGTTCAAACTCAATTGAAAACACAGAAGGAAAAGAGTAATAAAATGTGTTTATGAGCTGTGTTAATAATCTATGTATGAATAGTTCCTTGACAGCGTTGAATTGTTGTTCATACAACAACCTTTTTTTTTTCCACATCTCAATTGACAAAAACCCACAGAAACAAGAAACTCTTTGATTTATCGCTGTACTGTTAGAAGTGCGGCTCTTTTTTAATGGCCTGTTTGATAGATGGCCCAGTCCTCTTTGAGTACTTTCCCACAAAAGGTGGAGGGTGGAGAAGAGGACGATGAAGCAATGGGTAGGAAGAAAACTCCAGGAAGGAGGGAAGCAAAATGAAGGAGAGAAGAGGAAGCGAACATGGAAATGAAACTGTAAGAAGTCATTAAAGGCTGGAGAAGTGAGCTCCATTTATAATTGTATGGGGGCACGCACCAGCCCGACCACTGAGAGAGTCTTACGATCCAAAGGCAGAAGGGGGCAGTCCAGGGGGGTAAATGGGGGGTATACGAGTCCTTTCCAAAACCTTAATTCCTAGAAAAACACAAATTGGTCATTCATTTTCCTCCTCCTCCCCTGATGCTTTGACCCTCACTCACTCAGCCAAGGAAATCATCAGTGACTGCTGTTTAAGGCAGAGCCAGGGCCAATTCTTGTGCACATGCGACTATGGCGTCACTATGGAAAATGCATATCCACCCGAGTGGTTTAGTCCTGCATCACATCAATATCTCAGTCTCTGAATGGTGTCTGATGGAGATAACATTTAGTAAAGCTCACAGTACAGCAAACGGGGCACACATGCCATTTGGGGTATTTTTTTTGTCACTTTTACGAGGCCCCAACTATTCACACGTATAAATAAACTGTGACGCAATATGCCATAGGGTCACTCTTATGTCCTTATGGACACAATCATATTTGATAAGTTAGAAAATGTTCCGACACCATATCCTCATTTTCCCTAAGTAAGCTACTCTTCCGTATTTTTCCACATTAGTATCCATTTATGATTATGAATGAAAGCTTGTCAAAGAAATTCCATATCACTCCATTTTCCAGGCCGATTGCAGCTCCTGAAGCATTCCAGACGAGTGCATGTCATTACGTCTGCCTAATCCCACATTAGTCTCCATTACCGAGACACGGCTTAATGATTCCACTATCTCCGCAAATTAGGCCACCGTTGTTTTTCTCCTGCTCGCACGCACACACACACACACACACACACACACACACACACACACACACACACACACATCAAACAAACTTGCACACAAAGTCTCACGCACGCTTTCAGTTCATGCACGGCTTTACCCTTGAGAACTCCTTCCCAAGCCTTTTAACGCATGCAGGGCTTTGACTTGCCGGTAATGTACATCCAATACAGTAATGTATAGCCTATAATGTCAGCCACATATGACACATTTCATTGGGTGATTTACTGGTTAACAGTTACTGTTGAAACACATCCAGCATTACGGAATGAATGGAATGAAATAAATCAGCTCATGGGGTCGCTCTCTAAGGCCAGACTCCAGTTTTGGGAATTGGTAGTGTGCACACACACACACAAGAACACACCAAGGATGGATATGCTGTAGAAAAGACACGTCTTGCCCGATATATTGTGGCTTTTACTGCTGTTGGCTTATGTTCCACTTAACGCTCCTTATTTTAACACACACAGTATATCACTCACCTGCCTCTCAGCTCACTGCTAATCCAGTGGGCCAGTGATCCACTGGGTCACTGAGGAGGCGCTGACTGTCACCAGGCAGAGCAAATAGACTGCTGGATCACATCTACAGTACAGCTAAATCACACAAACCTTTTTTGAGAGTTGTAGGCGCACATCTACACATAAAAGTTGATACACTATGCTGTATATCTATCACCAGAACACGCACATCTTGTGCGTGTACCACGTAAAACCAGAACAGAGTATCATTTGACATTTTTCAAACCTGATTTCTAGGGTTGCAAACACTTATTTCACTGTTAACTGACTTTTTTGTTGTTTCATGATGTCCGATCAAAAGTGCAAACCTGAAAATATTCCATTAACAATGAAAACAGCATTTCCTCCCATTTGAGAAGCTGATTTTATTTATTAATCATCTATATGTTTTCTTATTCATCTTTTTTTCATTTAAGGTAGTAATGTCAAAGATTCTCATTTAAATACATTTTTTAAGTCACTGTTTATCGCCAAATGAGGTAACACAATGGTGATTGAGCCTATAGCCACTGACTGCAGTATTAAGAACTTAGTTACTGCGAATGCAAACCGAAGATTTCCCTCTGCTGCAGCTTCACATTAAAAGCATTTAACCGGCGGAACACGAGTTGACATTTATTATGAAGTTTTAACAGTGGATCAGTTTGAAATTCTGCAGGGAGTAATATTTAATGCCGTCTTGCAGCATAAAATCAGATCATGGTTTCTCATAGAATTACGGAAAAGGGCCAATTATTGTCCGATAAAATGTCACTTTGTTTTGCTGTCCCCAGTATTCTGGGACCTTTAGAAACCACATCTGCTGTTAGCACCAGTAAATAGAGATGGCGCCAAATCAACCAGGACTAAAATCTTAAAGATTGTCAATGCAACAAAAGAGGCTCACAACTGTTAAACACAAGCAGGCGTGCCAGAACTTTGCCTGAATAAACCAGTTTATAATGAGCCAAATGTTCATCAATATCAGGAACAATTTAAAATAAAAAGGTTTTATACCCACCCAACATAAAACCATGCAAGTGAGAGCAATATGTACACGATAACACACTACACTATTATAGGTGTGTGGCACATTAGGTCTCTCCATCTATTGCCACACCTAAAACAGATGTAAGCCCTCTATGCATTATATATCCTATTTATATTCACATGAATCTCAACACTGATTCATATATGTGGAGCACCAATAGTAAATGTCTGAAGGCTTGGAGAATGGAGAAACATCCCACTGCAAGGGGGGAAAAAGTCTGGAGAAATCATTTTAATGTAGCTACTCAATTCCTGAAAGGAATGCTTTTGAAATAATGAACACACTTATTTTTTTGCATATTTCCTTCAAACAACGTGCGGTGGAAAAACTTCATTCCTGAGTTTCTGTGTTCCGCAGACATATTTAAATTCACCACTGTTGCACAAACTCTGTATTGGAGAGGTGACATCAATACAAGGGATTGTATTCAGAAAACGTACTACTTATTTTCGAATTATGCCATAACGCAAAGCAACTTTTCTTAGGATTTCTAAAAATGCAAGAATGTCGATTTGAACAATGATGCAAGAATAGCCATGCTGAAAAAAACAACAACCAGTAAGTCTGTTATGGAGGAAGACACGGTCAGACTGAAGCCTCAAGTTGGACTTTCCTCCTGTAGCTGCAAGGCATGGCAGGTTAGTTACTAAAAACATCTCATCTTCCAGCTGTAATATAACCCATGGCTACACACAAGAGACTAAAACATATGCTTACACACAGAGCAAGATCTGTGAGACACGTCTTATAAAGCTATCTCGCTATGAAAGTTCTGTCAACAGCACAGCTCCTCTGAGTTTAGGATGAGTGTCGTTCTGCTGCTTCAGACGATCAGCATGGTAGTTCAGAGACCAACAGGGACATAATGTGTGCCTGTGTGTGTGTGTGTGTGTGTGTGTGTGTATATATATATATATATATATATATATATATGTGTGTGTGTGTCAGCTGTCCCATTCTCTACTCTAGTGCAGAGATTTGACTTGGCATGTGGAATCATCTCAGCCAAATAGCAGAATATTTTCCTTGTTTAATGAAAAATAAACCCTCAAGGCGGAATAGGAAACTAAATGTCTTGTAAGGAAGGCTGTGTTTTTTGCAGTGTGGGCAGCTCTGATGTCAAAGTGAAAACAGCTGAGAAGTGATACAGTGCAATCATCACCAGGGCTGGAAAATTAGACTGCAACAATAACTCAGTTTTGAACTGTTCTGTGAATTACATTATTTTATCTTTATAGCAAGTCTGCCTTTAATATACAATCACAAAGCGTACGTATATATTACTTTCTTATTCCCGATTGCATGCTGTGACAGTGATTGCAACATCACAGTTTCTGTCCCGCACCTGCAAGAAATTAAAACCATATGTCCTGACAAAGAAGTGAACTCTACTAATAAGTTGTTTTAAATGAGACCATCGGTTAAACACCTGAAATAAGTATCATTTATTTTTACAGACAGGTCCTGGTAGCTTAATGGGTAGAGCTATCGTTGCGATTTGATTACTGGGAAGGTGGAGCTGTACCTATCATGTAGTCATCCATAAAAGCCTTTATTAGTTACAGATGGATGCAGATTTTCAGATCTAAAAATACCATAATATATTATATCAATTTGTTCCCCGTCATACGTGAAGAGGAAACATGTGCTCCAGGAATACAAGAGTAACCTCTTTTTTTCTAATTCCACCTACAGCTAAAGAAGTTCATTTAAAAGCGATGAACGAGATGTACCTGTGTAATGACCTCCTACATAGATGGTTTAACTTAAATTATATTTGCTCTTTCTGTATCTCCGACATTGAAACCATGAAACATACTTTCTCCTTTTGCAGAATAACCAGGAGTTTTTGGGATGCTTTTCAATATTTGATGACTTTTAATAATAAATGTATTCCGATTCTAACGTGTGAAAATACAAAATTTAGTCTCCAAATGGAAAACAAGAAAACAGCATTTGGGAATCATAATTTAATTATTTTTGGAAAAATATTTCTTGAAAAATATTGGCAGCGGGGAAAAACAGCGAATGTCGACTTGAATAGGAAGAGAAGCGGGGCTTAGTCAACCGTCTCTTCTTCTGAAGACGCATCTTCCTGCTGCAGGTTAAAGTGGGAGAGAGCACGGGGGCAAGCTATCTGTCTCTTTGCAGTCAGAAACACTTCATAAAAGGTGTTTAGGTGGACAGTTCCCGTCTAAAGAACAGAGATCAAGCTGTACACAAGTATGATTACACTACCAGTGAAACCCCTCTAGATAACTTCTGCCTGTCATTTGCAAAGTGAGGAAAGATTTAGTCCCATAAAAAAAATCTCAGAATCTCCTTGGTAGCAAATATGCCATAAAATGCAGAGGCAAAAATCTCCGGCATCTGCTTTTCAAAAGGCCATAAGGGAGTCTCGACTTTCTCTTGGTTACATAAACAATGGAGCTTTAAAGTCCAAATGCCTTTAACAGCACAGCTACTGCCCGGCCACTAAGTTTCCTCCCCTCCCTCTTTGCACAAACGTACCCTATAGACCAGGGGTGTCAAACTCATTTTCACCCCGGGCCACATCAGCATCATGGTCGCCCTCAAAGGGCCGGATGTAACTGTAAGACTGTATAAATGTAACTACTCCCGAACATATTGTTAAACAACTCTCTCTGCATTTGATTATTGTTTATTGAAGTATAAACATATTGTAAATGCATTTATATAAATGTAAAATGATATGCACATTTCTCTGTTATTATAACAAATCAAAGATCAAACTTTTACATCTGTCACATTTGTGACAGATGTAAAAGTGTACAGACAGCCTTGTAGAGGGCATACAACCAACGAATAAGAGATGCTTTTGATTACAGTAAACATTTGGCTGTATGAACACATACACCTAAACACACTGAATACATTGCTATACATACAAAGTAGTATATTTAACAACTCAACATAACAAAATAACAGTCAGATATGTCTCAGTTCACAATTATATTGTTCAAGTTTCGGGTGAGGTTGATGAGGTGATGCTGCATGGCCTTGAACACACCAAGTAAATACTTCCTCACCCAGGACACCATATCACACACCATCCTCATCTATTGATCATGTTCTGAAAACAACAACAAACAAAACACAGCCATTACATTTCACACATATTACACTGTACTTATTCTTGGTTGAAATGAATTGTATTATATATTTAATACAATTCAGGTTTTTAAAAATGCTTACCCATTTGTTTTCTGGCCGGATGTCTGACACCGTTTTCCCGTGGTCAGTCGGTCAATGTCTGGCTTTAGGTCTTGTGCTGTAGCAATCCGTAAAACAGCGTGGAGGTTGTCGTCGGTGATGCGCGATCTGTGCTTTGTCTTGTTTAAATTCATTATTGAAAACATCTGTTCGCACAGATAGGTGCTCCCAAACATGGACAGAACACGGGCAGCTTGAAGTCGGAGCTGTGGCATCAAAGCAGGAGGCAGGAGACGGTAAAAATCCTCAATCGCAGCATCCTGGAACTTTGCTCTCAGGTCACTATCGCTCTGAAGCTCTATTAACTCCATCTGAAGGAGATGGGGCGCACTGTCGACGTCGGCGGTGAAAGGATTTGCAAAGATGGCAAAGTCAATGCGCTGTGTTCTGAAGTCAGAGAAGCGCCGATCAAATTCAGTCATTAACCGGTTCACTTTGGTAGCCAATCGATCACATGAAAAAGCACCAGGAACTGAGGCTGAGATTTCCTGGCAGACAGGAAAGTGTGCAAGATTGTCCTGTTCCAGTTGGGACTTCCATAGCTGCAGTTTACGCTGGAAAGCTGTGATCATGTCGGACATCTTCGTGATGACTTGTTTGCGTCCCTGCAGCCTCTGATTCAGTTGGGCAAGATGCTCCGTTATGTCACACAACATAGCAAAATCACACAGCCAGTTTGGATCTGACAGTTCAGGCAAGGGTTTTCCTTTACTTTGCATGAAAACAGCAATGTCTTCCCTAAGCTCAAAAAATCGTTTGAGGACCACGTTCCTACTCAGCCACCTTACTTCTGTATGGTACGGCACATCTCCATGCTCCGAGCCCAACTCCTTCAAAAACAGCTGGAACTGGCGGTGATTCAGGCCACGCGCTCGAATGAAGTTCACTGTTTTCGTGACCGTGGTCATTATATTATCCAGTTCCAGAACCTTTCCACACAGAGCTTCTTGGTGGATAATGCAATGATACGTTATCAGAGGTGTGTGGCAGTTACTTTTTTGCATTTTCTCCTTCACTAGTCCAACCAAGCCTGTTTTTTGTCCACACATTGCAGGCGCGCCATCGGTAGTTAGCCCCACCAACTTTTCCCAGGGTAATTCAGTTTTACTCACGGACCTCTCCACTGCATCAAAAATGTCCCTCCCCGTCGTCGTTCCATGGAGGGCAACTACATCCAAGAGCTCCTCACTGACAGTCAAGTCTGCCTTCACGCCTCTTACAAAAATGGCCAGTTGCGCTGTGTCCGTGTTGTCTGTACTTTCATCAACGGCTAATGAAAAAGCCACGTAACTGCTCGACTCCTCGGCTAGCTGTTCTGTCAGATTGCCTGCTAGTTCCTTAACTCGGTCTGCGATTGTGTTCCTTGACAAACTGACATTTTGAAAAGCCTGTACCTGGTCGGGGCTCACCTGCTCACAGACCTTGAGCATACACTCCTTCAAAAATGCACCCTCTGAAAAGGACTTGGAAGCTCGTGCGATTTCTTCAGCCACAATAAAGCTAGCTTTCACAGCGGCATCATTTTTGGCTGTAGCTTTTGTGAAAATGTTCTGCTGTGATTGGAGTCTGCCTTTTCATTTTTGGACAAGTTCACGTTTTTCCTGGAGGCTAAATTTAGCATACTTGGCTCCGTGTTTGGTCTCGAAATGCCGACGTAAATTGTATTCTTTTATCACTGACACGGCTTCATTGCATAGAATACATACCGGTTTCTCTCCTTGAAGAACAAACATATACTCGCTTTCCCATCTTTCATTAAATGTCCTTCCCTCTGTATCAATTTTCCTCTTCTTTGACATGTTGGATTATTTTTCAAACATTTTCAACTCAGTAATTCGTTGGAAAACTGATTTAGTTAACGCTGACGCTACTAGCGGCCGCAGTCCGTCATTTCGCGGGTCAAAAACTCAACATGCATTGTGGGAGATGTAGTTTATACATGCATTGTGGGAGATGTAGTTTATGGTCACTGTAGCGTACACGATGAAGCAGCATAGAGTTTAATTTTAAGACAATCATATGCCTTTATATGGAAGCCCATTTCAGCAGCAAAAAAAAAAAATTAAAAGTTAGACTTGATAATAAAAATATAAATATTTTTTTTTTTTTTTTTTTATTAATTTTTTTTTTTTTTTTTTTTCTGGTGGAGATATGCCTTCGCGGGCCACATAAAATGACGTGGCGGGCCGGATTCGGCCCGCGGGCCTTGAGTTTGACACATGTGCTATAGACCATAGCGGCTGTGTAAAGCTGCTTCCTAAAATGACCGACAACCAAAATTCCAAAAAGGTTCGTAACGATGCGCTTTATAAGTATAAACATTTTCACCTTCAATTAAGAAAAAGCAGATGATGTAGATAGATATAGGCTGGCATGTCACTACATCAGGGTCTGATAAGGTTGCAGGACAGACTAAATTACAGGGGAGGAAAATGAAGGTTACAAACAGAATTATTGTTGACAGCAAAGCTAAATAAAGGATTTATGAGAGAAAGAAATACAAAAGCAAGACAGAAAGTGAGAGAGGAAGGACAATGTCATTCTCTTTTGAATGTTCCCAGCGTGAGAAAAGACAACACCAGCTCTTGTTAAATTTGTTTACATCTTTCAAGCATCTCGTTGTTTTTAACAAGGCCAATAACTTTCTCAACAGCAGAAAAATGAGCTTTGTTTTTTATTGAAGAGCAAAAGGGAAAGTGAGCATTTCCTTCAACGTGAGCACTTTTTTTTATTAGAAGTGATAGTACATGTGTCTATACGCGTGCGTGTGTGTGTGTGTGTGTGTGTGTGTGTGTGTGTGTGTGTGTGTGTGTGTGTGTGTGTGTGTGTGTGTGTGTGTGTGTGTGTGTGTGTGTGTGTGTGTTTACACAGCTGGAAGTATAGAGTGGAATCACTTCAACTGGCGGGGGTTCCTGGGGTGTCTGCTGTGATCCCATTAAAAGGCAGACAGGCTCTGGCAGCCTCTCCAGAAAACAAGAGGACATCACTTACCAAAATATCCCTGCATTACAGCTCAAAAAGCAGGCCAAATCCCTACAAACCCCTGTTGAATTCACTTAGTGGGCACACGGTTCCCTTTCTAACCTCCTGATAGCTGATTGCTCTGGCAGGGTTCAGGTGCATCTGCTGAGTGGCCTCCAGCTCAGTTTCCATTCAAGTTTCCACTCAGACCCAGACTTGCCTCCACACCTCACTCTCATCTCTCTTGCTCTCACTCCAACCCGCCCTCTTCACATCCTCCTCCTCAGGCCCAGTCCAAAAGCCAAAAACACTCACGACAGATTTACTGAAAGCTCCATATCAGTAGGTGTTTAAATATCTATCTATCTGCCTGATAGTCTATGTTGCTCTCTCTCACTGTTCTCTGCTTCCCACCATCAACCTGCGCTGTGGCGGCTGTCCTTGGAGCTTCCTGTTACCAATGAGGAGATATTACACTGAGCATATATGTGGTGGAGATAAAAAGAAAAACTCAACAACCCCAGTCCCTGATCTATCCATCTCACCAACAGCTGTTCTGAGTCATGGTCTGAGTTACGGGACGGAGGGCAGCATAGATCTAGCGTTACATTATGGATCTCCAGCCCACCTCAGCAGGGCCACGCTCCGCCTGCCTGTATGCCGGACAGTTTCCAGGAAAATCTACTGGCCACGCTGTGATACCGAGTGCTGGGCATTGACATCCCTCCAGGGCTTGCTCACTTATCTAAACAAGGCCTTTTCACATTACACACATGCTTAGACAAGCATCCCTTACGAATACGCAAATAAAAAGCATCAGGATATCAAAACACACACTTGTACGCCTGGCACAGGATGAGACCAAGCATGCTGCTCACTAATCTTCTGGTCACTGTCCTGCAGTCAACAGAAATAACCAGAACCAATTAGCTGTGAGGGTGAAGTTGGGGGGAAGCAGGACTGTGAACGAGCATGCTGTGGTCCAGCAAGGCCTGTAACGTGGATCAAAGCGTCAAAAAAATGGACTAAGTCTCCGTTTCATTAGCCTGCTGTCCCTGCCCGGCTCTGTTTACAGGCCTGATTGAGCTGCATTGAAAGCAGATCACTGGCTGCTCACTTATCGTTTGTGCGCCGTCCAGACCAATAAAACTCATATCCATACATAAACAGGCTGCCAGACCCTGCAGGGAAAAACAGTGGCGTGGCCCACATAGAGCAGCACTCTTGCATGTCATTAAAGCAAAAACCAAGCAATTAAAATCACATCATCGGATTCACACACTGTGGGAGATGGGGAGAATTCTGGATTAAAATGATAACTGCACTTTAACAACAACCAGACAGACAGACAGACAGAAAAACAGGCAGACAAATGGGGAGAATGTGTGTGTGGTGTGTGTGTGTGTGTGTGTGTGTGTGTGTGTGTGTAGCTCTAAATCGGCATGCTTTTAAGTGAGATTCAATATTTGATAGCAAAACATAAGCAACATTTCGGAGGGGAAGATTCAATCCATACCTGTGCGGCCTTTGGTCTTTGGCAAATCAGTGAAGGTGAGGGTCAAAACCGGGGCTGGAGGACACAAAAGGAAAATGTGTTATGCAGCTGTAGCCAGACGCTGCCAATAAACTGGGTCATTCTCCGAACATTTACACAAATCTACAGTTCCAATTCAAACAGCTTTGAAATAAGATTTGCCTCATCCATCAGTGATGTAGAAGCAAAACGAGATTTTATTGCACTTAGCAGATTATGTACAATGGTCTTCATAGCACACTGCAAAGATCAGTGAGACCAGATCTTACATTACAATAATGAAAACCTGAAGCTTCCCAAGCCTATTTCTCGAGCTGCTTCTCGACATGCAGAGGGGGGAAATCTTTAGCAGTCAAACATTTGACAAGATTTTGCAGCAGCGATGAAAAAAATTTAAAAGTGGCATCTTAATGTGGAAACTGTGATTATTTAGGACACTGAGCAAGAACAGCCACCATAGAACAGAATGGTACATTTGTCTTGCGGGCCAATTTGCTATGCAGTCAGTAGAAGTTGAAGCACATTAAACAAACAAATTAAACAAGTGGCATCAACTAATCCGAGCAGTGAAGAGCAAGCTTTGATTTTAATTGGAAACATATAAAGTTAAAACTGGGTCGGTGCTCGGGGTACACTGCTCCATACAATTCTAAACAGTAAACTTCAGTGGATTTAATTTTTATTTTTTTTTAAAGAGGTTCGCACGCAAAAATGCTGACTGTTAAAACAGATACAGATACTGTGTCGTAAATCATTTACTCAATCACTACTCCCTATCCCAGGAGGTCTAAATAGAGGACTACCGGGTGGTTAAGGAATGAGTCCAACGACCTGGAAAGGAGTTAGCATTTTTGCACTTCCGGTTCCATCAACTCAAAGTCAATTTTGTTTTGGTTAGAGGCCTGAGACAAGGTTTGTGGTTTACAAAAGCGTCAAAGAGTTTAAAGCTTTGTTCTACAATATAATATGAGACTGCAAAATGTCATCACACTGACTTATCAGCCTTCACAGCCTTGTTGTGTACTCACACTCATGCGACCGTGGTCTAGGGCTTTTATTGTGAAAGGACTGCGCTATGCACCCGTGCTGTCGTTGCATCATGCCAATGCATGATGGTATATAGTGCCTGGGTTAGTGACCGTCGTTGTAAACTACTTTATACGATGCATTGTGGGATACTAAAAAGGGCATTATAACTCTCACTATACATTTGGAGAAAACTATAAAACGGCAAGCTCACTATATATTGAGTAGTGAGTGATTTTAGACACAGACTGTACACTAAACGTGTGTATGGACATCACTAGCCTGGACCAGGCATAACAATGGTTAGGCTGAAATACAGGCCTGCCTGTTCTCACGTCCTGAAAGCATCTCTTTGGGTTTTTAATCTAAAGTCCATTCTTCACCTATCCTTAACGGTACAAGGTGGAGTTTTATTGTAACAAAATGTTTGCATTTATAGGGAACTCACCAAAATCCTGTCTCATAAAACATTTGTAAAGCTGATATTTTTTGCATTGACTAGCTTGCAGTCCTCTTCTTCTTTGCTGGCACATTGCAGCTTATTTCCACTACTGCAATCCACTGTAGCAAATCCGTCAACCAGCAAGCATCTACAGTCAACACAAGATACCTCTACCAACATGTTGATATTTGGTGCGGGTATGGCAAGCTATGGCACGCAAACAACCGGCTAACCAGATTGCATCATGACAGCACATTTTGAGTGTGCCCGCCTGCAGCCTAAAGAAAAAAAAACTCCTGCGTGCCTACAGCACTGCACTGATCTGTAGAGAGGGTAAACAGCATGGCACGTGCCTGAACTTTGGGAAATATCCCTCAAATACAATGAGCACACACATACACTAGATGCATATAAAGCATGCATGCACGCAAGTGCCAGACAGATCCTGTGCAGTGCTGTTTTGATAGGCAATGAGTTGAGTGTTGGAGATGAGGATGTGTGTGAAAGACTGGGCCTGCTCAGAAGCTGCTGTGCATGAAGTCTTGGAACGCACTCATGGAACACGTAATTGAATGAAAAACGGTCTCTCGCTGGATCAAGACAGTTTTCTGGCATCGTAATAAAAACATGAGGTCGGTACAGGCTTTAGTTTTTTGCTGCATTCATTGTGTTTGCAGCACTTTGAGCCCCTTTGATTACTCACTCTACATCCGCCCTGTGCCAAAGCGTGCATTATGTCATGAACCTGTGTTGTTCAATAGTTTACAAAAAGTATAAATCAGATCTAATAAAGGGTGGAAAAGAGCTGTTTCCAGGAGTGAGAGAAAGAGACAGAGAGATTGGCAGAGTGATTGGCCGTGCTGTTGTTCCTGCTGCTGCTACTCTCCCTCTCCAGTGTTGCAGATCTCCTGCCAAGATGGACAACCACACACACACACACACACACACACACACACTTCTCTCTGCTTGGCTTCTCAACCCACACCCTAACACTATCTCTGCAATTCACACTTACATTAACCAAAGGCGACCATGACGAATGAGTCAGTGGCATGCTGATAAGTATCGCAACAAGAGGTGCAGCAGTTACATGCACACAAACAAAACTAAATGGTAATGTGTACACCAGACAAGGGCTGACATAGTGTAAGTGATTTACAATCTATGGCTACAGAGAAAGAAACCATATGTGTCAACAAGCTCGAAGTTTTACTTGCTTTTTTGCAAACTGGCTTCCACAGTCAACAGAGCATATCCCAGTCTACTGACTCGGTGGGAAAGTTTTAATTATCTCATAGAGGAAAATAAATAGTAGCCCATTCCATTAGTTGTATGGGAATAGTATCCCACGTGATACAGAACTACCCTCTAAACTCTGTTTCCATCTTTCCCAATTTTTCACATGTGATTTAACTGAGAGGCCCAAAGTTTAACCTTAAAATGCTCTTGGCTTGTCTATGTAGGCATAACAATGTGGGAAGTTTGAAGATGAACATGCTCCAGTGACTGACATCCTGTCATTGATGTCTGATGAAGTCAGGGCAATCGTAAACACAATGACAGGACCAATGACAATGATCGGTTTTAAAACTCTCAAGAAGTGATATATATATATATATATATATATGGGGTAGAAAACATTTACCAGTAACAAACCGAAATATTTAGAAGTATTGAAAAATATACATATCTTGTGTTGCGCCTGAAATAACTGTGATTAGATATACAGTTTACACACTGTACTTTTTATACAGATATCCTGTTGGTACATGTTTTGATGACTTCGGTAAAATGTACTTAAACTTGCTGTATTTACACTGGGAATGATTCGCCCATTCAAAGTTACCTGACTCCTAGTTTTCACAGGAACATTGGGTATCTCATTTAGATGTTGGCATTCATCTACAAATCCGTTGAGTAGAATGTATCACTTGAAGTTGTAGTTGAGCTAACTTACTCTGCAGCTTTGTTAGACATCCATTTTTTTCACCACCTGGCAGTGAGCATTAACATTAAACTATCCAAATGAAGTGTTATTGCTATAAACCCTTTTTACTGTATTATCTAAATCAGATACAAAAAGTAGGTATGATTTTATGGATGTCAGCCAAATTTTCCTTGTAGTGTAGGTTTTCCCAAATGTCAAACAATGGCCACACTTAATATTTAAAGCCTGCCCTGTCTTTAAAAAGATTTTGCTACTCACATATACCAACAAACATTATCTGTGTTTTACAACTTCTGGCCACACTTTACTGAGATATAATATTTACTGAGAATGAGGCGATGGATGGATTTAATGGCTTTTAAGGAAATAAGTGAATGGTTTTGGCTTTGAGTCGTAGAGCTGAAGTTTGGCTGTCATGTGTCCTGTAAACCCAGACCCCCTTGTGATGGTTGGTTTTTAGTCACAGGTTATATAAAGACAGAAAGGTGATTAGAGAGAGAGGATTTAGAGGGCAATGAAAAGCAGACCGTGGCTCAATGAGCAAGTTCCATGATTAATTCCACATTTCTTTCTGGCACATACAGATACCATTTTCTTCTGTTGCTATCCCTCTATCTCCATTTTGCACACACAAATACACAAACTGTGCTGTCTTCACACTCACAGAGGGCTCAGAGACAGCAAAGTGTCATCCTGCCAACAGGTTTAGGAGATAATTTTACAAAAGTATCAACAAAATCCCCGGTAGTGTCATCAGGGTACACTCTAGAGCCAAGGTTTTACATAAGGGATTACAGTGTTGTGCACAGCCTGAAACATTGTCTGTAATTTGAAGCCACTCACTCAAGTCTTATACATCACAGTCAGAAGGGCATGCGAGGAGTGTCGACCTGAACGGGAGCCATGAAAATCAAATCCCCTTAAGTGATCCCGAGGTTGGACCGAGCTATAACTGCCTGGATGTTCCCAATCATTTCTGAACTTGCTGAAACCATGACTTAACCAGCATGACATATTGTTATTCCTGTTTCTAATTAGGTTAGAATCCAGCTTTTTGTCTGAATTATTATCCATCTGAGTATAAGACCCTGGTGTACTGCAGTTCCACCTGCAGCAAGACGACACGTTCCAAGAGCTAGTAGTGACCCACAAGTCTTTAACACGGCTTCATTGCAGAGCCAACATGCACGTTTTCTTTAAAACTGTGAAGCATAATTGTAAACACGTTGAGAACAAACGTCTAAATATGTAGAGTCAGTGTTTTGCCGATCGATAAGAAAGAAAGAAACCCATTATAACTGCAACTTCAGGCTATGCTTTTGACAGAAATACCCTAATTCTCCTGCCAAATAATCCATGTTAATTATGATAAGGAACCTTATTATTCACCCTCGAGGTAAAATAAGTTTTCACAAAGATTATTTGGTCCGTGCTTTGCTGCAGGGTTATCGGATCATGCTGATTTATCCCAGTAGAGGTGATGTTTTCACACTATTTGACATTGTTAAAGAATGTTTGAATAGACACTGAAACACACTAAACAATCCTTCTTCAGGCAACAGTCCTGACTAAACGTTGATGTGAAAATACCATCTTCTTGTAGTTGATGACCATGACCAATGAATGTAAGCCAAACAGGGGAAAACAAGGCACACAAGGACACCATTGATTTGATTTTAGCATATATTTTCCATACACAGCTCTGAGGCTCATTTATTTGAGCTTCCTTCATTCAACTCACATCAACATTCTTTGTATCCTCCAGCGACATGGCTATCATGTCTGATCAGATCACAAATTGGCGAGAAGTCAAAACAACCTAGTTTGGTGAATGGCACATTCCAGTCTTTAAAACAGAGGTATCCAGTCAAATGAAATATTTATGTGTACGGTGAATCTGCAGGAAGCATCTAAATCCAAAATCAAGATCATGCTGTAATCCAAACCAAAGTCCCACTTTAAGCCAGTAGCCATGAAAGCCTGAGGCCAAATCACACTTCTGCAGGAACAAAAACATTGCAGCACTATGTAGCAAAACACAAACACCCAAAACAGCCACACCACAACCTATCCTATCATATATCCTCACGCCAGCAGAACTAGAGAGGCCAGGAACCTACGCTGCAGTAAACCACAAGTCTCTTAGGGATCGTGGGCAGTTTGAATGGAAATCCAGACACAGACAACACTACTGCCTGAGATCGAAGCTTCCACGTGTAAATTTGAATGACAGATATGTAGACACAGAAGTCAATGATCTCAGTCTTAAATACTTAGTAGTAATGTTACTTACAAGTAAATCATTAGGCTGTGGACTTGTGGTCCAAAGCAGCTAGCCCATTGATTTATAGAGAGCAGAGCAGTGTGGTATCACATACTTGTTGGACCACGGCACTCTTTGGCGAGTGAGACGGCTATTCCACCCCAAAGCGGCAAACACCGGCTCACCCGGCATCCCTCTCTAACCCCTTCCGCCCCCTTCCTGGCTACTGGACATAATGACTTACCCCCACTAAGTCAGAGCTGTTTTTCAGGCACTGAAACCTAAAAAACAACACTAAAAGTGGAGGCTCCTTTTTTAGTTACAACTTGTTCTGCCAAGAAATCTAATTTATGACAAGATTCGTCTACAATAACACATTAAAGCCCTATGAGATGGGAATGCCTGTTTTTATTCCGCCTACATGAGGAGTATTCAATGGAAAGTAGAGGGGGAGAGACGTTCTGGTTAGGGTTAGTCAAAGTACACTGCAAACGTACTCAAGTGGTTATTTGCTGTAGGAAGAGTGTGTGCTGGACCTGGACAGAGGCATGTACTGTATCTCTGAGGGAACTGAAAACATTTGGTATATTGGTCAGGTTGGATCCAGAGCCAGCGTTAAGAGTGTGCCTCGTGTCTCAAACAATGCTTTTGAGTTACAGCGCATTGTTTGTGGTTAGGACATGTGGTTGAGTAGAGGTCTAGTGCACATTGTGAACTCTGCTTTCTGTGGCTCTTCATTTAAATCTTTGCAGTGTCAACAAAAGAGAAATGCTGGCTCTGAGGTCAAAATGAACAGGATGGACACTCATCCATCTGTTTACGAGGTATATTCTTACATGTTCTTTCATCAATTTCATCACTTTGTTTATCAATGTTCTATGCAGCATGAATCTTTCAGATGTGATTAATCATAGGGTTTATCTTCTGAAGATCAAGTATTGTAGGGCTCTTTGTCGTCAGTCCATCTGTGTTACTACAGTCAATGTATAAGATGCCAAAGGCCAAAGTAGCAATACAGCTGATCACACAATGGGTGTGGCAAAGTCACAACGCAGCAAGAAGGTCCTGGGTTCTAATCAAGAAACATCTGCGATTTTGTGTATTTTCCCCATATCTGTGTGGGTTTCCTCCCTCACTACGAAGTTGTGCTCGACAAACACATTCTCATCCCAACTCGTCACATACTGACACTTGGTCAGGCCCTTGACATCACTTTCTACGGTCGCAGTTAGCATGTGGTTAACTTTGTGAATTCAAACAATAACACTTGCTTAGGTTTAGGCAACATAACTTAGTTAGGTTTAGAAAAAAACATAGTGGTTGGGCTTAAAATAAGTATATATTCTAACTTAAAAGTACCTCACACAACAACTTTGGAAGAACACCGGTCTCCTGGTTGAAGTCCTGTGTTTGTTTGACCCATCCGACAACAGGGTATGTCAGTATGTGTTTTAACCCTGTGATATGTCACATTATGACATGTTACCTAGTCCTAGAGCTTCAAATCTGCTTTGATAAGCACCAATGGGGACGTCATCAGGACTTGACATCCACTTCTACAGCCTGCGTTATGTGAAGTAGGTCAAAGATTTACTCGTGCCAGGTTAAAGGACTTCATTATCTGACCCCACTGTCCAGTTTAATTAAATGTATGATTTCTGTGAATCAAGGATGGTCACTGTATTCCATAGATTATCATCAGTACAGTAAATCACCCGATTAAAAAAGAATTACTATGTATGGACTACGGTTCCATAATTTTAACAGGATGTCTGACCGCCACCGTCATGGGTTGTCTGAAAAATCAGTTTTCGTCTAAACGCCCCGTTTTTCCCAGAAGAGACAGCAGGAAAAATACACAAACAGACATCAGAATGAATGTTTACTCTACAGTGCAAACACCCAGTAAACCTGCCTGGAACGTACAAGTGAGCACTGGAGTATGTAAAAAGTGAATACACACTGTGCGCACACACACAGCGTGGCTAGCCAGATTCATTTACTATCAAAGCATATCACCAGTCAACTGACATCACTGCATTGTGAGCACAAACAACACAGAGCCAAGGAGCACTGGGAAAAGCTATTGCAGAAGTATAAGACTGGAATTGTTGAGGCATACACAAACAGAATTGGTTAGATGCCACCTAATTAATATTTCTTCCATATTGTGCAGTAAATTTAGCAGCAGCTGCAACAGAAAATCTACATTTTCAGCATCAATGGCAATTCCAGTGACAGCTACGAGCCTGCCACATGGGCTGCGTCTGCCATTGGGGTGGGGGCTTAGTGAAAGAGGCTAGCAAAACAACATTCTCCAGCAATGCTAATTGGCATACTTTCACATGGGCTGGAATGCTATGATAACATCCACCTCCATTCCCAGAGGAGGCCTTGATCCTGCAGGCGTTTACTGGGTCAGGGGACCTTAATGTGGATGAAAGCAAGGTGGAGGGGCTTCATTATACAGAGCGGGGGATGGTCTCTCACTCTTGAACTGACTCTTGGTATTTGGATATGTTTGGGGATGCTGATGCTTATAGCAATGTTTTTTTTTTTTGATGCACTGGGGGACAGAGGGAGGCTTTGGCTAAAATGTCTTGTCATTTAGGGGCCTCTGCTGTCAGGTAGCTGTCACGGCCCATGCACAGCGGGGGGCTATGAGGCAGGGGGACTAGTGAGGAAGCAGGGTGGGTTTTGGGACAAAGTGGAGCCCTGTCTCTGCAGGGATGGTTACAGAGGCATGGGATTGATGGGGTGGTGATGAGAGATGGAGATGTCAGGGAACAGACACCCATTCAGAGTGGGACCAGTAAGGGAGGCCTACTGGGGAACTCTGGGGCCCATCATCACCTACGCTCTCTGACCTGGGCTGGGGAGGAAGAATTGTGGGAGGGAAGAATAGAGAAAAATGGAGAGGGGGGGGGGGGGGGGGGGGGGGGGACTGTCCAGTAGGGTTTACACACATCGACCCACTGTGGTTTTATTATTCTGGAGTGTGACCCGAGCCAGCTGCCCCGGCTTCTACAGAGCCTACAGTATGTGTCCACGCAAGATGCTGTGAATCAATTACTTCTCTATGCTACCTGAATAAATGCAAACTTCACTGTGTGTCATGCTAGTAGGTTGTGGAGAAGAAATAACAAACCTAGCTGGCTTCCTTGAGTGAAGGACATGATATTTTGGGTCACAGCTCCATCTCAGGGCCTCCCAGGTATGTCTGAGAGCAGACACAGAAATAGGAGACTGATAAGAATCAGTCAGCAAAGGTCATACTAAGTACTCAGAGGGAGACTGCAGTAGATATGCATATATAATGTGAGCATGCATCAATCCAACTTTGTCGCTATCGATTCCAATACCTCCACTCAGGATACTGCAGGTACTAGTTATCGATTCAATGTCAGTGTTCTCTTTTTACCAATTTTAAAACCTGTATACCTCACTACAAAACTTAATTTAGGTGTTTGTATGCCCCTATTTATAGTAGACAGTAGAGAGATGACAATAAACCAAGGTCCCTGGCTGGATGTGACTGAGGACATTGCAGTTCATCGATAGCGATTCAACCACCATTTTTGATCATTTTTGAAATGGCGTCATCGAACCGTTATCCGATCTGGTTATCAGGGTCAGTATGGGCCCCAATTGTAAGATGTTTTATGTGTGCATGCACTGTGTGTCTCTATGTTTATTTGACAATATTCTCATCTATGGGAGGGTTGAGGTTCTTTTCATTCCTTGCGGCCTTCCCGTGCTGTTGCCGTAGACAGGCAGAGAGATGAATGAATCGGCTATTGTTTGGGGTGCATGTGGCATACACGTCAAGGGACAGAGTAACCAGAGACAGACCCTCTCCACATCCCCACCAGGGATCTGAGCCAGAGAAACTCTAGTCACGTTCAAATAAATTCTTTCCTGTCCAAATTGACACCCTTCCGTTGCCATAGTGTGGCTTTGGTTTAGTTTACAGTAATTTGGAGTCTGGGTGGCACAGGAATGTGGTGCGGGACAGGGGCTTATGTAGCACTTAAGATGTGCTCAAATTATGGGGTGGGTTTTCCCAACACTTATCACTTTTCACATATACAGAAGAGGTTTACCTGCTGCTAGAAAGAAGCAAGTCATTATTTAAAATGGGTTTGTCAACAAAGCCATACTCCTGCTCTGTTGAAATTTAAATCTCTCCTAGTTCTTTCTCTGTAATAAAGGCTTCACTATTCATCACTGACCCATTGATACATTTTTCTTTATAAATGTCAATGTTAGTCTGTGTTGGTTAAACGGGCAGATGCTTTTTTTCCCCCCCCTGACATCTCATACACACTACCATTTAGTTGGACCAAAGTGGCATAAAATGACCAACTTTAAGGTTAACTGAAGATGCTAACCTCATATGAAACGTACTACTTTGTGTCCAATATCAAGCAGATCCTATTTGAAGCTCCCTCAAAGTTGGGCCACACCCATTCCCAGACAATTGATGCATTTGTAGCAAAAAATCAATAATCAACCTTTACCCCACCAAAAGCATTCAGCGCCGTGTGTGTATAGTTTGTGTCCGATATATTATTGACAGCCCCACAGCAAGAGTGAACGTTCACATACCCATGAACAGTAAAGCAGGAGGACTCAGTTTTGGTCAATTTCAAACAATGATAAACCAACATGTGGTGCAGTCTTTATTTCCAATAAGCAAGATCTAATAAAAGTTTCCCATGTACACAAGGAAGACAGACACATGGTGTTCATAAGCATCATAATGCCCTTCCTCCTAAAAGGTAATGGAAACCCTACTGCTCAGAGAAATTAAATACACACATGGATACATGCACACTTCCACAGCCAGATAGCGTCTCTTTCACACTCACTGTCTGTTCCCTTGTCTCTTCTACACTTTTCTCCTGTCATCATCTAGATTGTCAGCAGTCTATCCAAATTCCTGTTTTAATGTAAAGACTTGCATTCGTTTGGAAGATGAGGTCTGGAATATAGCTCTTATTTGAGTCAGCATCCATCTTTCCTGCTATAGGTAAAGACAGGGCAAGTAAGGACCATCAGCACAGCATCCCTACAAATGACCTGCACATACTGATGCAGGAATCAGTGTGCCCTAGATGTAGTGAGGCAGAAAGTAAGGGTGCGAAGGTCAAGGTTGATGATGGTCATGTAGCACGTCTTACTTTCATGCAGGGGACAAGAGTTGGCGTCTTGTTACAAACATGCAATGAACATTAACTGTCCCTGAGTTTCATTGTGCTTTAGTTGCCATGTGCAGATAAAATAGAATCCTGTGTCCGTAAGTGTCCGTAATCCAGGATTTTTCAGAATTGCCAAATATGAACATCATTTTCTGGCGTTAGGGTTGGGACAACCCCACTCATACATGGTTACAAACACATGAGATATGTCCAGTTGAAGCAAGGTCGTGGGGAATGGACCAGGCATTTCACTACAGTACAGTCTATTTCAAATTGGGTTATGCAGCGGTTATGTTTTCCAGTCACATATTACTGTGGAAATTAAAGCAGTCTGACTTCACGCTCAGAAACCCTATGTAGCTGGGGAACAAGCAGAGGCCAGCTATACTTCAGTCAGCCGCTAACCCCAAACTGTTTCCAATGTCTGGAGCCCGGCTCCCAGTGGAAGAGCTCATCAAAAAACAGCGTTCTCCAGATGAGAACTTTTTCTCGACAATCCAAACCATCCTCCATCTCCAACTGTGGAGCGCTGATAATGTCTGCAACATGGACCACTAGGGTTCCTATTGGTTTTAATAAGAGACGAGGCCGAATGTCAGTGTTTATAAAAGGAGGCCTATTATCATTATTACCATTGCGTATTTTAATATGTAGCTGCCCTGGCCATGACCACTTACAACCTGATTATTGCAATAAATCTCTCCAGGAACAAGACGCAGAGCAGTTAGTTTCTTTATGGCCATCGCAGGTCTTTCCAAGGCTGATCACCACATAGAACAAAAGATCAAATGTGTAGCGAACGCAAGGCCATGACAGTTAATCTCTCTATTTGAAAGACAGAAAAACATCTCAAGTCAGTAAAACATTAAAGTAATGAAGTGTAGAGTTTACAGTGTGCCAGTGGAACAATCCAGCCATGCAGTGTGCGACAACAAGGCCGGGTTAGGTCCACAACAGTTAACGTTAATGCTGAAACATGAAGTAAAGCTGGACGACTCTGAAAGATGCTAGCAGGAAGAAATACACAGTGCTGACTGGCTGCTGGGAGATGAAGTGCTGAAGGAACAAGGCTGTTGTTTTTGTGCCTGCAGTCTTGAAGAGAAAGAAGGGGTATAATCCGAACACGTGTGGAAACTTGCTGCTTTACTTCATTCTCCTTCAGCGTCCTTTTTATATAACCTCCCAGTTTAATACTCTACACAGCGATTCAAGTGGAGACACCCAATAGAGAAATTCCAAGGTAGCAGCATTAAATCAACTATGCAGACAATCTTCAAACACACACGCAGGGTGTTCAGAGGTCAGGTTCACACAGTTCTGCAGGGGACAAAATAATCTGTGATCTCATGCAGTCTATAAAATACATTTTTCAGGTCATTTTCAGATTGTCTAGTCTGGACTCGACTGCACAAAATTGCTACATTTATCAAAATTAAATTTCAAGTGCAACAACAGATTTCCTTTTCACTTCGGTCCCCCGCTATAGGTCTGATTCCCTTGACGAATACTTGATTAATCTTTGTGGACTTGCGGCAGAATAAGGTTAGCAGCAGCTAATGTGTGGTGAGTGCAGTGGGAAGTTAACTAAGAGTACAGGCCAGTAAAACAGCAGACATGATTAAAACAGTTTAAATGGATCACAAAAACACAAAAAAACAAACGCAACCTGGCAGTGGAGAAGATTTATATCTCCTCTCTTCTTCTCTACTCTACTGGAGGACCAATCCAAAATGACACAAGGCTGAGAGTAGGCGCATCGAACTGTGTGCAGATTTGCATTTTTGCATACGGTTTGAGTTAATGACAATGTGTGTATCATTTTAATCTTGAGCTATTGCCTGAGTCTTTTGTGATGGTGGGTGGGAGCCAAGGCCTGGCTCCACTACTCCATGTGGGATCTGGCTCTGTTTACCTAGTCCTGATGGAGTCCAGATGGGCTTCCTATGACTCCCCTCTCATTTACTGGCTTGCCGAGTCTGGACCACTGATTCCAGCAGCCGGGCAGAGTTTGGAGGATTGTCTCTGGATGGGTGAGGAAGATGGTTCTTAATTGGGAGGTAAGAGATAGTTGATGGTCCATCATGGCAAAGCTGGATATCAATTGCTGTGTCCAGCTAGGGATGGAGTGAAAAATATTCACCACAGGAAGTGACAAAAAGAACTGGACTTTGTTCCTCTATGGGGGGGGAAGTTATATTGGTTTGACTGATATATTGAATGCATAAAATAATCCTACACTTCAACCTTTTTTCACAGACCCTAAGGTGGCGTTTTCTTTTAAGACTACACAGGACTTCTACTGGGCCAAGTTTCACACTCTTTATGGTTAGCCTCAATAGCAAACCTTCCTCTCCTCCATGGAGAAGACAGGGGGCTTCAGGGGGAAAAAAAGTCTCTGGGCACAATGCAAAGCCCAGTTTCTCTCTATGGAAAAGCAATCCTAAGCTTTCAGTGTAATAGCTTCCATGTGCAGAGCCCCAATTCTCCAAACAAAACTGTGATAACATGGAGAATGATTCATGTTATTGCATTGCACGTCAAGATCTTCAAAGGCTGACACTTCAGCTTGTCTGAGAGATGTCCTCTGATGACTGCTGAGGCTATAATGTTAGATCCGATTAGATAGATCACCAAAAGCCCCTCATCTCTCTCTCTCTTATACACATACTGTATGTCACAATCACTCATACTGTATGAGCAAAGCACAGCATGCAACATATATATATATAGTATAGTTGTAAGCCATCACAACCTTTAGACATATGCATGATAAAAAAATCCACCTCAGAAAATATACATTTCCTTTATAGAAACTGCCTTCAGTATGCATGCATTAACATACAAGGGAAGTTATTCTAAATGAGTTATGACACAGGTCATAGTCCTGCACAAAAAGGTACATACTGTATACATCCTAACTTGACTGACCTTGGTAGTAAAGTAAGAACATAAACCCAACTCTGTCAAAAGACTACCTGTGATTACAAGCTAAGACCTGGAATGACTACCAGAGTTCTTCAACAGATACAAGCTTGTCATCTGTCACGAAATGATGGAATTGACACGATTCCAAATAAAATGAAAACACACCCTGCCTTTGATACTACAAGTCCTCATTTTCCACCCAACGTATTACTTTGCCACAGGCTGTTACTGTTGCTGATGTCAATGTTTCCAACTATTGATATTAGATATAGAACACACAACGCATGCTTACATCAAGTGTGTAGACAGAGCAGCAGCAAGTACATACACATACAGAGCAGAAAGTTCACCACGGACACACACATTTTATTTTGAAATCAATGTATCATCCCGGCCTTGAAACCTGAGATCGTTGGGTCAGTAGGGAGACATGTGCAAGGTAAAGATTTACAAATATGCACATGTATGTGTGCTCTGTTAATTATCACTGATTGCACTCCCTTGCTTCCTCGGACACCTCTCTGCTCACCTCGCTGCTCAGCATGATTTCGCCACAGAACTAAAGCCATGCTGACGGTAATCCAGATTACACTGGTCAGTGTGCAGAGCAGCCTCCACATACATGAAGCTTGTCAGCAGGGTCTACGAAGGCTGTGCAGTTTGGTTCCCTCCTCTCCACTTTAACTTACAGTTGGAAATAGTTGTGACACCGCTTAATGCACAGAAATGTTTGATTTCTGAAAGCAACAGTCAAACCTCTGGGATAAACTTTGGCTTGTGAGCCTCGTGCCTTGCAGCACAGAGCTCATTATGAATGCAGCATCCGTTTGGATCTGTATCATACAATAGAATTGGAGGCAGACAAATGGGGTTTATTGCATTCATGTGGTGACAGACACTGACGTTATTTGTGTTTGTGCTGAATATATACATGTGCATAGTAAATGCATGTGCTACACAACTGTCCTGACTCCGCATTTCATGAGCATGTTAATAATTTATGACACTATGGGGTTCACAGAGAACATTAACTGAAGTTTTTCGATGACAACTATGACTTTGTTTGACCTCTTTCTCCCCAAAGGGGTCTTTACATGTGGCGGCACTTCCAGTACATCCAGACTTGCACCCATGTCAAAAGAGCACTATTAAAGGGCTGTGACTGTTCTAAGACCAGCCAAGAGTAAGAACTGGTATGAGTTGATAGTTTGTGGCCTCGATGGAGACAATGTTACAGATGGTTTATTAATCTGTCGGGTCCCATCATAACAAAAGCCACTTTGTTGTTGTTGTGACTTGATTTTCCTGAACAGATGATGTCAGAGTGCAGTCCACTGCCCTGCAAAAACCCACATCTGTGACCTCATAAGGCATCCGGCTCCAATGTAGCTGGTCTCCCTCATCACTCCTCTCCTCTCCTCTGTTCCCCCCCAGAACAGCCGGTCTTCACCAGCCGACTCCCCCACCAGTCATAAAGTCAAAGTGACAGACAGTCTTAGCACGAGTCGTGCCCGGGACTTAAGGAAGGAACAAAACCAATAAATATAATTAAAAAGGCATTCCACAATTTAATTGCATGCATGGACATTTATATACATCAGTATTTAAGCCAGTTGGAGAAAGTAGGCAAGTGGTGCTGACACTTTCCATGAGTCCATTACTTGACACCCATGGGCTTAGACATTTACCCCAAACTCACTGGACTGGCCTGCAACAGAGTGGCTGCCCAGGTGTTTATACGAATGACGGGTAAATGGATATCCGCTCCTAATGCTCAACAGTTGCATGAGCAAACACAGTCCTTCCGCCCGCAGTAGTCCTTCACACATATTAATGTCTCTGTTAAAACCAGTCTATTTTCTTTTTTCTTTCAATTTCCCTTTGCAATGTATGTAAAAAAAAAATGATCTGGCCAGAATCTGCGCCAAATTTTTACATCAGTGATTGTTATTCCAGAATCTGACAGATGACAAAAATACTGCACTCACTCAACCAACCCACCCACCTGCTGTATTATGGCATGGATATGTCTGCACTGGCAGGTATAGATCCCTTGTGGCTACCTCTATATCTACCTCTTGCATAACCCGCTGTCATATTGCTCCAGGAATATTTGTTGAAAATGCTGCAAGCCACTGTAGCTGTGGAATGAGCAGAGTATCCAGGTGCACTCAGTCACCCTTCTGTCTTCAAGGACAACTACATCACCATCGTTTCCCCAGATAACAATGGAATGATTGGATCTTCTTGAGCCACCAACCTGACTCCAAATTCCATCTGCAGGAGAATAGAGAATGTATTGTTCCTCCAAAACAAACATAGTAGGCGATCTACTCTCTGCAGTCCACTCTCAGATATGTCCAACATGTTGTCTTTAGACAGCCAATAATCACAAAAGGTCATTCTCTTTCATTTTGACCTCAGCAAGAAGGCCACTCTCCCTCTTCCTGAATGATATATTCTCTCCCATGCACTCTGTCCCTGCATTTCTTCTTCTTTTAAACTCTGCCCCCTCCTTCACATCTTCTCTTTCCTTTTGCTCTTCAATAACAACAGCTCTGAGTGGTTTAACACACCCAGGTCAAGTTCAAGCAACACCCAGCGTTCGCTGGTGACCTTCACAACAGCTGCAAATGCAAGTGCTTCAACAAACGGCAGGGTCAAAGATGCACTGACTGCCTAATCCCAGCCATCAATGAGACAAAGAATACATGCACATGTATACAAACACACATGCCAAGTCATCTGTGTTGATCCAGCACCGACAGGCAAACAGGCAAATAGTCATGATGAGTTCACCCCTCCCCATCTCTGTAAATACAATATACACTCCACATTTCTGACAGGTAGTAAGAGGTCTGTCAAAGTCCAGATGTTAACATGAAAAAGGATTATTTTTCTACCTAACTGAGATCATGTTATAAAAGCATCTTAAATTGGGGAAAAGCTGAGCGAAATAGGAATGGCACCCGTCCAGGCCTTCTGATGTGTGAATCAGTGGAGCTTGAATCTGAAAATTAGGTTAGCAAGTTCAAACACAAATGAAGACGGATCAAGCTTATTACATACCAGCATGTCTTAAGCGTGAAAATGCAAACTCAAACAAGTATGATATACTGCTATGTCTCTTTCGTTTAACTATATGAAATCAGCATATGCTGTGGCCTGGTGACAGAAAATTAAGTCACATGTCTCGAGTTAATCATATGTAGCTTCATATAATGATGTCATGAGAAAAAAAGGTCAAAGCAGGTCCCCTCAGAAACAACAGATGCAGATTTTTAGAGCGACTCTAGATGGCAGATAGGGTAAGCATTGGCGAAGGATCGTATTGGAGAACAGGAGCATTTTCAGTAGAGATTTACAATTCCACCTTAATGTACTGCGAGAAATGCCCCTAGTTTGAATTTATAGTCCAGTAAAGTCACAGTACAATCCTGCAAACACAAGCTTCAATCCTGCCAATACAAGCTTCAATACATTTCCCTTGAGAGTCAAGGTTGGAAAGTGTGACAATGGACTGACAGTAGGGAGACAATGGTGGAACTGTGGTTGTAGAAACAATAGGACTGAAATGTGTTGGGATCATACACAATGCAGAGATATGACTGCGGTGGTGTGGTGGGATCTTGGTGGAGGGATAACCATTGGGAGAAAACAAGAGACAGAAGCTGTGCAGTGCGTCGGAATATGTTGGAGAAGTGTGATTATCCGGCTGAGTGAGGAGGAAATGTAGGGCTCCATAAATCTGCAGACACGTCCAGAGAACTTTAGAAAGCCCAGGTGTCCCCTGCACTCACACAGAGGCTATTTGACATTGACCTTACAGCTGATCATACAAAGCTCTTTATATGACATGAATATGATCTATCACGGCATGTGTTAACCACATCTGTGATAGTTTCTTGGAAAACGTAACCGCATACGAAAGTCAAAACAGTGAGATAATGTGGTCAAGATAATCCATTATCAGCCCGGTGATATGAAATAATTTGTGGATATGGAGGGTCCATTCAATATTTTCTGTTGCGTTTGTGTGCATCCGTGTGTGTGTGTGTGTGTGTGTGTGTGTGTGTGTGTGTGTGTGTGTGTGTGTGTGTGTGTGTGTGTGTGTGTGTGTGTGTGTGTGTGTGTGTGTGTGTGTGTGTGTTGCCATGACTCCCATTAAGAAGGACATTAAACGGTTCATGATGAAACCTTATGATGCTGGCAACATTCAGATATAATAGCTACACAAACTATCCCCCACTGTTAAGGCTCATTCATCTACTAAAGATGTTTACTTCACTATTATCAGTATTTACTTTACTTCCCTATTACGGCTTGTGAAAACAATGGCGTAATTGGACGAAACTGAACACTGTTCAATGTTGTTAGAGGAACAAAAATGTGGAAATTTTTACCGCCACTCCAATGCTGATGAAGGTCATGATGACTGATAAAAGACATAATGCTTGCATGAACAAAATTAATGATGATATAAGAAAGAAAAAAGGTTTTGAGAGTCAAAACTGCTGGTCTTCTCAAGATGTGTAACATTGTGAAATTCCAACGTGATACAAACTTCCCTTCCTGCCGTCACGCTGCATTAGTGCATTTGGCAGTGGGAAGCTGCAAGCTGTTACTAATTGATCTCCTTCTCACTCTGCCATTTATTTTCCAATTTATCCTGAAAGACATTTGTCACACTCATCTTTTTTTATATTCAGAAGTCTGTTACTTCGGGGGTTAGAAGTGGAACAACTGAGGAAATGACCACGTAAACGTGATGCTGATGGGCTAATAACCAGGTCCTTACAGGTAATGACCGGGTCCTCTTGAGTTTCAACTCCTCCCTCTCGCAATGTGTTGTGCTTAAGTGCAGTTTGGGGTAGTGAGGGGTGTGACAGTGCATCTTTTCTTTTTGTGTTTATGCAGGAGTGAAACCAAAACACAGCATGAAGACACAGTCAGCTGAATCCCATTCAGAGAGGATTCACTGTGTCCCTGGTCACTTTGCTGAAACGGATCCAAGGCTTTGACAGCACCATATAGTATATGTGCACTGAATGTCTACCCCCTTGTGGACAAACGGCAAATTGCTCAGCATTGTACAGTTTACCCATAAATAAAAAAAATGTTTAAAAATGTTTAAAGCTGATGCAGGACAACATAATAAAGACAATGACATTGTTTTTATTTAAAACTAAATCCTATTTGATGTTGAATAAATGACAAATTGGCAAAGATCCAGATGTGCAGTTGGTTTAACATAAATGTGAATGAACAAAGTATGTTAATCCTCCAATCCCTACTTCCGCTCTCACTGTTCTTGTGAATACAACAGGTGGGGTTAATTTTCATCAAACCGAGATAAACCTGTGGTTTGACTGTTCGTGCCAAGCAACATTGTTAATCTGTAAAGGCTTCCAAGTCCAAGCCCTACAGGCCCTCCTTGTAAGCAGAGCAGCAATGTGCAATGAACCTGCTAACCCTCCGCTGCAAAAATACATTCAACTTATATCGCTGTCGCCTCAAACCTCTATCTTAATGCTGCTATTCCAAGCATAGCAGAAGTGCCACCCCCCTCTCTCTCTCTCTTTCACACAAGCACACGCACACTGTTTTCTTCACGCACCACCTCACTCTTTCTTCCCATCAGTCTAACTGAGAGTGAGGTTGGCATGCAAAACTCCACCAGGTGAAAAGAGATAAGAAACGAGATTTGTCTCAATCCAATCCTGAACTTCCAGACAGACAAAGATAAAGTCCCATAGAAACAAGACTCGGTAGACATGTGCAGTTTAGAACATCACGAGGCTGTATGTTGGAGCTAAAGTGTTTGGATGCCTTTGGCAATGTGGTCAAACTGTGATACTGATCTAAGAGCTGTTGCTAACACAGGGACTTTCTTGGCACGGTTGAGCTGTTAAACCAAAGCATTCTCTCTTGGCACATTTTCTCCTCTGCCAGGATGTATTTGATTTGGGTATTCATTCTTTAAAAACAGATGAACAATCTTTTTTTCTTCAGTCAACCCAGTTAATAAACTATTGCAACTCACATTTCCAAACAGCTAAAAAATGCACACGCAGACCCAAATAGGTAAAAGTGAATAATGATAAGTTAAAGTAAAAAGAAAGTGTCGCGCGCACACACACAAGCTGTTCCCATCCTTTAACAATTAATGTAGGGAGCACTTTAAGTGTGCGGTAGAGTATTATAAATTAGACTTCATTCTAAGACCATATTGCGTTCAACATATTCTAAGAACCATCCTGTGTTTCAGCGTCTTGCTTTAATCAGAGGCAGACAGATTCCAATCATTGGCCATTAAAATCCTCTCTCTTACGACGGATATGAAAGTGGTGCCATTTATCATGCAGACAGGGCAAATAATACTATATATATATTGGCCATTCTTAGAAAGCTGATGTCTATGTGAAATCACTTTTGTTACTCATATTCATTTGTAATTTCTCTGTATGGAGGATAATAGTCAAATGCATTACAGGCTTGGAAGTTTCTTAAGAGACAAAAAATAGAAAGAATAAACCAAAAAAAAGGGCTCAAATAAAACTAAATATCCAGGCAGGTGTGGCCAGGCATTGAGATAAAAAACAATTTAAATGATAATTACAAGTAACCGAGACAAATAAAAATGTGGGTGTAGCTACAATGCAATGCAAAGTAGACATTTGTAAATCATAAGAGAAACCCGTATATGGATGGATTAACCAACATTTGTATGAGCCCTGGAGTCCATGTGTGTATGTCTATGTATCTGTGTTATAATGACAGTATGGATACCCGTGACAGTGCTGTGAACCCCATCACACCACTGGCACGGAAAACAGGCGTCCCAGGGGAACCGGGCCCCCCCCGCCAGAGCTCACAGTAACTTTGAAAGCAAAACACATAAATAACAACAAGAATAATTACCCTCACCATACCCAGTTTGCAGCAACCACACCAAGCTGGGCAAGGGAAAAGTGGGATCTGGGGATCCTGGAGCAAATCAAAGCAAACACTCTCTTTCATGGGAAGGTCCCAGGGCCTTTGTTATCGGCCTCCAAACCAGTATGTTTCATCAGCAGTGTTATGGATGTTATTGTTGCAGTGGAAAAGGTTCTTCTTGTAACCCAGAAGTACAGCAGAGTTAAATGCCTTTTATATCACTGTATCCCCAACCACATTCATGAGCAGTATTTGTGTTGATCATATCATAACAGCTTGAGCAGGTGGAGCCCTTTCATTCTCCTTACTGATGGAGCTTTACGTCAGACATGAAGGGATGAAGCCATCCCCCACCACCAAAAACACACAAAGAATGCCACTAGCTGTCAATCATTTTAACTGACCCGACCTCTTATATACCACAAACACAATCATCAGTGATTGTCAGTCGGCAGGTCTGCAAAGCCTGGTGTTTACCCCGTCTAGACAGACTGGGGGACTGGCAGCCATTGGCATCCGAGTAGACTATTGCACCCAGTTTAACCACAGATGAGAGCTCCACTGTCATTTCACACCGTAAATCAGCCCGTTAGAGTCGGGGGTGTTGAGAAAAAACAATTTGAAGAGTAATCTGAAAACAAGGTTTCAAAGCATAAGAAGCTTGGCGAAATAATTCCCTTTTGATCAACCACATTAGCGCACCTGATTCCTGAGGCTATACTGTGCTGTGCAATAAATCATCAACATGAAGCTAAAGTATAGTCTATGTGGTTCCTACACCGTGTTGGGCAAACCAGCTTCATGGATAAAGTGAGACAGGGAAGAATTGTGTTGGAGCTGAAGGTGAAGTGAACACTAGCAATCCTGCTCCCCACCAGCAAACATTGCACTAAGGTGAACAGAACTCCATTTTCACACGGTTACCTGGGCAAATAAGAATAGTTCTTGCTGCGAGTAAAGCACTCTTCTCTCCAAAAAAACAAATATTATTTCCCTCTTTTAACTCGCCAAGCACTGACAGAGGCGTACTGTACTCGGCCTCTCCTCAGTGTTTCCAGCTGAAACCTCACTCAGACCTCAATTTAACATGGCACACAGTGGTGCCTGGAAAAAATTATGCCACCACACATATCATCATATTAATTACCACAGCGTATTTTTGCTCACCAGGATGAGAAAGAATTGCAAAATAAAGAATCACAAAAATGAAAATGCTGTCTAGCCAGAGGAATTTGTTTACACAGAAGTTATGAGGCAGAAAGAAAAAAGTATAGAGAAACAGTCTTCAACAGTAAAAGAAGATTTTGTTTAAACCACATTTTGCAAGATGGGCTTTAGAAAAAAAGAAGAAAAAAAAAGACTAATTACAACATCAAGCTTGAACATCTGTTGGAAGACGGATTAACACGGTGAGCTATGTGGGTGCTTTTCAGGAACAGCAGACCTCTCATACTAAATACACGGCTGTGACTGTATATGTGGGGTTCTACAATTGTAGATAAAGGCACCGGGGGGAGGAATAACCTTCTGCACAGCTGTGACAAGTCCACTAAACAGTGTGGCTGCTGCTGCTGTGATGTGAACCGATAGCGTCCAGCCCGTCTACAGCACTTCGACTGGAACCACTGCCATATCACTGGAAGGAAGTGGACCTGTTATTGTTATGACCTCAAAGGCTTTGGGTGGTCCACATTCAGACACACACAAATATGAAGAGAGAGAGAGAGACAAGAGCACGCACACGGAAATGTAACAATCCAAAACACTGATAGAAGCTCTCTCTGAACATCTGCAATTTCCTATGACAGCACACACGTCGCTTCTTTCATCCACACCTTAATAAACAAAATGGATATCTGCAAACGCCCTTTTCCATGTAACCAATGCAATCTATTTACATTAAAAATACCTACACGGGCAACTTATCCAGTGATGACTCATATTGCCTATAAACACATGCACACCAATCCACATTCGTCACAGGCTTATATAGTTTCCACAGTATTGTGTCAGTGGATGATGTTAGATGACAGAGATTCATCGTGGCCAGAGTACAACACAGGCCTGTCCAAACAACATGTTCAACCTCGCCCTAGATAAGCAGGACGGAGCAAATCTCCACACAAAAGACACAAAGCTGAGCCCATCAGCACTACAAATCTGAGAAAACACCAAGGTGCTGCTCTTAGCAGGTCTTTGTTCAGTCTTTGGTTACTTTTCTATTCAGGATTTCAGCTAATATCAGTACAATTGGTAACTTTGGTGTGGTGACATTTCAGCGATGCACTCAAAGTTGTTTGGTTTTAGAGTTCGCATTGCTCTGTCTCAAATACAATCCATCAGCACCCAGCAGAGAGAAACATTACTGTATCCAGTTACC
Organism: Leptoclinus maculatus; assembly: GCA_032191485.1. NCBI lineage: Eukaryota > Metazoa > Chordata > Actinopteri > Perciformes > Stichaeidae > Leptoclinus > Leptoclinus maculatus. The sequence goes on from JAVDOI010000007.1 coordinate 9,498,732, forward strand.
AGGAGAGAAACGCTAAACCTGTGACAGGTCTCACACATGCAGACGGAAAAACACTCCGCCACCGTCAGACAGACTGAAAGAGACATGCTCATATTGGCTTTAACAAACCCAGCAGTCCTGTGCCCACACACACACACACACACACACACACACACACACACACTCGCACACACACACACACACACAAACAGACATGCACACACAGACAAATAGTGGCAATCAGTGGGTGGATGTCAGCCCCCAGACAGGAACTGCTCTCAGCATTTGTAGCGCAGCTCATAAATCACTGCACACATTGGGGTAATGATCCATTGAGAAAGAGAGGTGAAGCTCGCCTGTCAAATACATTGCCTATTTTTATAGACCACACCGCAGCATTCACAGCTCGGCTTTCATTAAAACGATTATCACTTTGACAAAACCTCAACACACAGAAGCGATGCACAAATATACCAGATTGGACAGAGGTTGTAATGCTTGTGGTGCTTCAGTGGCAGCTTTGTGGCCCTTTGCCGTACACTATTTGCACTGGTATACCTTCTCAAAGGTTTGTACTTATGAGTGTTGAAAGAAACAAATCAAATCGAATAACAGTTATTTTTACAACTAACACTTGAAATGACAAGGTAGTACACATTGTAAACCCTACTTTGGTGTTTTGTGGTGTGGTTATTACAATATCTGGTGAAAATCAGAGAAAAAGGAGTCTAGTCTGGCCTCCTTTCTTTCTGATTTTCAGAAGAAGGACACACTTGTGTTGTTAAATGATGTGCCAAAGGAAAACATATATTTGCAATGCAAATATGGTCTGAAAGTATAAACAAAATCACCAAATAATGGAAAAGTATCCTTGGGTTCTTTGTGTCTCAAAACTTCATTTCATTCTGTTCATCTGCCATCCATTTAAGCCTGATACAACACACCATTCAAGGTACTTTGAGTGCTTTCCCTTGTTTTAAAACATCTCTGCAATGACTAACAGACTTCCAAAAATTCAGTTCAGGGAAAAACTCACTTCAGAGGAAAATATTTTCTTGCATTATATTCAGCTGGGCACTGTTGTTAATATTGTGCTCTGTAAAGTGTGTGAGACAGACCTTGAGGCTCGGAGGAAGTAGATCCCGAAACGGATCTGTTCATATTCTGCGGATTTCCTCCACGTTAATTTCATCAATTATGTATTCAACTGCAATCTGCAGGCTATCTGTTTTTTTTGCAGCAGAAGAGGGGCACATACCTGGTAGCAATTTAAAGATTGGGATTGATTAGCATACAAACAGCTCTTTGAGGGCTAATCGTAAAATCGGATTTAAGGGTGAAGTTCAACAAAGGGATCGGTTACTCAGGACAGCATATGGAGGATTGTTTTCAGATACATGTCAACGGTGTTTTTAAAAACATGTACACCAGCTAAAAACATATAATATTACCTATAAGTAGATCATCATCCGCCTATTTATCTAAACGATTTCACCACATCACCACTACTATACCACTGCCCCCCAGTGGCTGGACCTGATCACAGACCACCAGTGGTGAATATACTGGTCTGCTCTCCTCCACTGGCTCCTCAGCTCACCAGTTTCTACTGAATAGAGCACTCGGGGGGGGGTCATGTAATGGTCATGATAGATAAGTTTAGAGGGAAAGAAGTCTCTCGTTACTGTGAGATCATACATTATGTTACTTATCACAGGCCGAATATTCATCTTTCCAAGAAGACTGACGTCAGCTCCAGTTAACTCTGCTCACTCTGACCTCTCTCAAGATGTTTCCTCTCTCCTTAGCTCTTTTCATAAGATCATTTCTGAATAAGCCAAAGTGATCATAGAGTGTGTACCTGTTCACAAATACCGCCAAGCTGAAGGTGCTGTCAGACAATTTTACATGAAAAGGGCAGGCACATTAAAACAAAGTGCTTTGATGAGGAAATACTCTCCAGTTGTGATATTACTGATGTTGCAGCATCTACGATAACCTCTTCTTTGTTGTTTTTAGCAATTATCCTGTGATCCCGCAAGATCTCAAGACATCGCAAGAATCCAGCTGCCTTCCAAGGCCACTGTAAATATGCTGTGGACATTAAACAGCATGTGGACGTTAAATAGGCTGTGGAAATAGGCTGTGGACGTTAAATAGCATGTGGAAATAGGCTGTGGACATTAAATAGGCTGTGGACATTAAATAGGCTGTGGACATTAAATAGGCTGTGGACATTAAATACATTACAGTACAGAATCTCACGTGCTGGCTAAAGCTATACGTGGAAGTCGACCCAACTTCTGATGCCAAAATGTGCTGACAGAATCTGGCATGCAACACATTCTATGGACCTTCATACAGCTAAACTGTAGGTCACAACAGAGTAGGCATCAGGGAATAAGTATCACCATTTTGCATTATATTGTTGACTATCAGTGGCAGACTATTGAACATAGTTTGTGTGTTGTTTCCGGCAAGACCAAGTATGAAACCTCAGACAGCATAGTTCCCTTGATGTTCAGTATGGTCCAGACACACGACCACTTTCCTGTCACGCTTCTGCCTCCTCATAAATCTGAAGCTTTGCCGGAAGTAGAATTTTTTTGCAATTCATGGTAAAACAATTATTGTTTGGAGCAGACAGAATCAACGGTGGAGAAGTGGATCCTTAAGATCAGTGGACTTTTGAGAAGTTTCTATGGACATATTTACACGTTTTGACATCATTTCTGCCATGACTCTGGAATTAATTATGACTGATGTGAATCCAAGATGACTAGAGCTTCTATTCTTCACAAAGGAGTGAGCTACAAACTTCATAACCACTTTTCATGCACACAGAGGGAGTATTAAATACTAAAAAGATACATTTGTCAGTGTCTCTTTACCACATATGGTTGACAGCCCCCCCCCCCCCCATGCAACATTGGTGTACATACATCACTTAATAAGGTTACATAAGGTAGGTAATACATACAATACAAAATAATAATTGGTCATTAATACATGCTTAAAAAGTTCTGCACTTACTGTTTGGGTTCCTGTCAGAGTTGCATCTCTTTCTGCAGTTGCTCTCTGCTGCTTGGTCACACTCTTCTATAACAGACAATATTAGAAAAAAAACAGTGTTTGTTACACACTCCGGAGGATGGAATTACACACCACAGCTGGGTAGAGAAGCAAGGGCACCCACATACATCTGGATAAAAGACAAACACATACAACTGGAGGGAAGATTATTTACTAATAAATAATCATTTAGAAGATCCCATCAAAGCTACTCCCAATGTCCCTTCCCCCTCCATGAGAAAGCTAACCATGAAATGGAAGGACTGCGTCAGTACAAGTGCTTCCTGGACACACATCAATAGTGGAATGAAAACCCTGAATATCTCTGGCAAGATAAACAATGCAGCAATGCAAACATGACCAGTGTACAACAGAACAGCCCGGCACGGTCATTGCAGCAGTAGGAAACGGTATGCTGAACACTGGGATCAATGCTAAGTCACAAAAAAAAAAACAGCTAATGATTAACTTAAACATAAATATGATTTCCATGTTCAACATCGATGTAAAAGCAAAATATCAGAACGTTTTGTAATGATGCATGAAGCGATGGCAATCACGCTGAGTCAATCAAAATCAAGAGCTCCACAAAGGGTGAGGGTGCCAATGAAAACACAGTGGCTCTCCCTGTTTACTCGGAATCTGTGCCCACTCCATCAACCTGGGGAGGGAACTGTGTTCTTAAGAAGGGCTCCAATCCAGGTTTTCATTTATTCATGGATTACTTCAGGACATTAATATATCAAGTGCAAAACAATATGACAACAGATGCCAGTGTTTTGAAGCTCACTAAAACAGCAAAATATTTGGAAGAAGTCAGCTTTGCTAAATAGAAGACAGCAGGATTATGAGATTTGGAAACCAGTGAGGAACACATTGTTCCTGCTTGTGAGAGCTTGCGAGGACCTTTGAATCAGCTTTGGTTTGTGGAACATAAAAAGTATCTCCCCTGCATACAGCAAAGAGTGATATATTCGTGGAAATGCTGACAATGACTTCTACTGCAGCTGGATAGTTTGAGTTTGAGTGAATTAAATCAAAACTTAAAAACTAAAACCAACACTTTGAAATTAATTTTAAATGGTAAACCTGAATCCTCGTTGCTTGGCACTGTGATGTCGCTGGTGGAATTGTAAGTAGTGCAGTTCTTTTTTTTCCTCCAGGGGAGTCTTTTTATTAAACTGGATCCAACACTGGCTCAACATAAATCTTTTTGGTCATAAAACAAATTTAACGTCAAAAAGTCAAGGGCAGTGCTCGTATGTTTATACAGCACCATACCACAGAACTGACAACATATCAGTCTTTCCCAAATAGTATCAACGGCTTGCACTCTTCTGAGTGTTATGAGCTTTCGAGGAGAGGGATCCCCTCTACGGACAAAGTTGTACTACGGGCAAAGCAAGGAGGACGCTAGGCAGTCAACAGGATGCTCGTGTTCACGAGGAGGCTCTTGAACATCAGTTTCTCAAGCTCTCAGACAATCCTGAGGAGAAAGCTACGACGGTAACAACGGTAACACATATGGAAGACATTGTGGGCAATTACAGTACAGTAGTTGAGAAGCTATGCAATATGTACACAGGAAAAAGCCACAACGTGCATAGGTTTAAAAGAGGACAGGGGGTGTATGAATGCTGGTAAACAAGGGTTTAGGGTAAAACATGCGTCTCTGTGCCGTTAGCCAGAACTGATTAGCCTGAGCGGCAGTGAAACGCATAAAATAGATCACTAACAGGGGGAAATGAGGAAATCTGTAAAGTCAGATTACTGACCTTACAGATTTGTTGTTGAGGACTATAGCTGATAAAGAGTTTCACTGATACCAAAGTGTGCGTGTGTGTGTGTGTGTGTGTGTGTGTGTGTGTGTGTGTGTGCGTGCGTGGTGGATGGAAAGTGTCACAGGGGCGAATGGTAAATAACTTCTAGAGTGTAATGTGTTTTGTACTCACACAGCCATATATAATCAGATTGTCTACAGCAGGTTTGTACATTAAAACAAACAGATGTCGTTTGTTTACAACAATTGTGGTTTTGCCGTCTAAATATTCATAGAGGCAAATAGGTCCCCCTACGCAAAATGAGAGCTTTCGATTCAGACCCTCGGGCCACTCTGATTGAATCTAAATTCATTATGACAAGACAACGGCCCATGCCACATTACAGACACTATTCTTTATAGACCGTGTTCTGAAAAAGCATTATCCTGTTTCATGCACATGGTTTGAATCAAGGTTGCATTGGCTGCTCAGTGTGTAGTTTTGGAAAGTTGTTCTTTTCAAAAGGCCCACGGGGTCCATGTACTGCACAATGTAACGTCCCCTGTCCAAACATAGGGATGCATCTCTGAAACAAACAGAATAGATTGGGTTCAGCACAAACATTAGCTGCACATTAGGATGCACCGCAGCGCTCTAGCACCGTGCCAATGCAAAATAGTAACACTCGAGCCAAAGAACCAGTGCCAAAGCCTGTGTTGCACTTTGTTCTTATCAAATCATTGTGAAAATGATTCTCAGGTTACCATGAACTGTGGAAGCAGAAAGATATAGCCCTCAAATCTGACTTTTTGTTTTTTTCACACCCAAGAAACCAAATATCTTTAGCCTCTTTCAGGCAGTTTGGGCGACGGTGTTCACACGCCTGTCTTGGCAGGCTGGGTAATTGTTGAGCATTGTTATCTGAGAATGGAGCTGCTCACTGAGCGGAACGTTTTGTGAGGAATTTCTTCAGGACTGCAATCAAAAATATATGTGATATTCCAGAGTTAACTATGTAACCTGACGAAACGGTAACAGGCAAAACAAAAAAAGCCGTGCCAACAATTGTTCTGAATTACGAGAGAAATAAATGATTACAACAATAAAAAAAGCACTGATTGTGGATTATGGCTTGGGTATGTAATGTGACACCCCGTGTAGAATTATGTAGAAATGATAAACAAAAACAAAATGTCCTACTAGCTCAGGGATTTACCTCAAAAACAGTTTTGGAAAAAATAACACTCCCCTATCCACAGAAAGGATGCAAAAAAAAATCTAAATATGGCGATTTAAATGTGTCTCTCTTGTAGGCCGGTTGTTCTCCTTCTCATCTAAAGCTTAGTCCTTCACCACTGACGCCTCTGGCTTCCCACCACAACCAAGTCAGCCAGCCTGGGAGACAAGCAGAGCAAATTGATAAACAGTTTGTCTGTCATATGATAATACTGCCAGCCGTCGTCAGTGGAAAATGGTGGTGTGACAGTTTTTGTGCTTTCAAAAAACGCCCACAGCTGTTTTCCCCATTTCTCCTGTGCTTTTCCCGACACAGATCATTTGGGCAGATGGACACCCCACCTGGGGTCGAACTGACAACCGAAGCTCCCTTGTGCTTATTATGGATGTACGAAACATATCCTGTCTGTAAGAACTATCAGGTGAAGGCTGAATTCACTTGAGCAACGTCATGCCATTAAACACACTCTAATCACTGAGTAATCCACCTTTCCCAGAAGCTAAACACAAACATATACACTGTTAAATGGAAACACACATACTTACAATACCTCTAGTGTGTATGTAGCAGATGTTTACATATGCATGTGGTGATCAAGCTGGAAGCATCTGTTCTGTTCATCCCCATGATCCAAATTGCTTTCATCAGTACCAAGCAAGCCCAAGGATGTGTCCGCCCATATCCCCTTCTTTCCTCAATCTTCCGTGCATGCCCCTCTTTCCTCCCCTCACATCCCTCATCTTATCCCACCAACCCACCTCTTCATCAGCAGGCTTCTGTGTCCCCTCTACTGATGCATCCAGAGGGACTCTGTGTCTCCTGTCTAAGCCCATTATAGGGGCTCCTGAACCCCCCCCACACACACACACACACACACACCCACAGATACTGCAGCCCTGTGTGGGCCTGTGGAGCCTGGGGCCTGACATGTGGAAGCAATCTCAGCAGAGAGAGATGAAATGATACATAGAACTAATGGAAAGATGGATCAGTAATGACCGAGATCTAATGTCTAATCAAAATACAAGCAGTGACTTCTTGGGTGTATGTCTCAGAAATGGAGGCCCTGGTCAGTAATGACCTGGATCAGATATCTTATCATAACACAAAGATGTGAGTGCCTCCATTATAAATATTAGCCAAAACTACTGTTCACACAGAAACTCTCAACACTACAATGATGCCATCCTGCTAACCTATAAAGCATTTGAAAGGGGTTTAATAGAATAAAATGTCTAAATATCCAAAGGTTTCCATTTCCTAGCTGAACCACTACCTGAGCCGCTCTCAGTTAAATCACAATATGTGATCAGAACCAGCAGCCTACTCTTCAGAATGGTTCTTTGGTGGGAGTAGTGTTCAGCGGAGTCAAATACTCAAATGACGGATCATTTTACTGAGGTACACAGGTTTGGATTGTGATAACTTGTTCCATTTTTTGTTTTGTTTCCAGGTTCGTAAGGTTTTAAGCTCTGTATCTGACCATTCTTTATCTTCTCATCCTTTTTTATGAGCAAAAGAGCATTGCACCAAACATTCAGACAGTTCACATAAATACTGGAGCAAATATGTAATCTATCTGGAAAAAAACAAATCAGGAATGTTTCATTTTGCTTTGGCCTTCAAACTAAATGCTAGTTATATAAAAACATGTTGTTAAAACGTTAAAGGAAAAGTTACATTTTGTGAAATGTGCCGTTTTGTTTTTGTTCCAAGAGTTGAATGACAGGATCAAGACCACTCTTATATTTGTAGTATGAATGGGACACTGCAGTCACAGGGTGGTTAGCTTAGCTTAGCATACAGACTAGAAAGAGGGGGAAACAGTTAGCTGGCTCTGTCCAAGGATAACTATATCCACCTACCTCTGTGTAAAAAGGACAAACGGTGCTTTCAGGGGAGGCTATGTGCCGGACTAGTTCTTAGCCGGGGGCATTGACTTCCTGCAGTCTGGCCATCCCCGTGAGGTTGCGAGGTAACCAAAATCTCCAGGATGATACTGCACCCAGCTAAGAAATTGCCCACAAGCCCTGAAAGCCCGTAAAACCACAACTAAATGTTGTTTTATGAATACTTTAAACAAAACACGATAATTTGTTGATTAATGAGATTAGCTAGTGGCCAAGACCAGAGAGATGGTGGTCGACTTCAGGAGGAAGACGACGGCTCCACAACCGCTGAGAGTTCTGGGAGAGGATGTGGACATGGTGGAGGAGTACAAGTACCTGGGTGTCTCCATCGACAACAGACTGAACTGGAAGACCAACATCAACGCTGTGTACAAGAAGGGGATGAGTCAACTCTTTTTCCTGAGGAAACTTCGATCCTTCGACGTGTGCAGCAAGATGTTGGAGATGTTCTACCAGTCTGTTGTGGCCAGTGCACTTTACTTCTCCGTAGTCTGCTGGGGGAGCAGCATTGGAGCCGGAGACACCAACAGACTTAACAAACTAGTTAAGAAGGCCGGCTCCATCATTGGCTGCAAACAAGACTATCTGGAACAGGTGGTGGAGAGGAGGACACTGAAGAAATTATTATCCATATTGGATAACCCGGACCACCCTCTCCACCACCTACTGCAGGGACAGCGGAGCACTTTCTCCAACAGACTCATCCAGCTCCGCTGTCACAAGGACAGATACAGGAGATCATTCCTGCCCTCTGCAATAAGACTTTATAACAAATCACCTCTGGCCAGATCATCATCCTTCAAATGACTACAACACTTGCTTGCTGTTGTTGTTGGTGATCCTTGCACTACTGTTCAGTTTATTTAGTTCACCTAGTTGTTCATTTGATACCATTCCAATTCATTGTATATACTGTGCATTTTTATTTTATTCTATTTTATCTTATTTTTTATTCTATTTCTTCAATTCAATATCTGCTGTTATTTTATTGTACTGTATATATTGTGCATTTCCATACTTCATATTTTATTCTACTCTGTAACTTGCTGCTGCTACAAACAAATTTCCCCCTGGGGATGAATAAAGTTTATATCTATCTATCTATCTATCTAGCTCGGTGGATTTTGTTATCTTTGGATGGAGCCAGGCTAGCTGCTTCCCCCGGTTTCCAGTCTTTATGCTAAACTGTTCTGCCACTAGTACTGTAGCTTTATATACTTCATTTATTTTCCCGACACACGAGTCCATATATATTGAATTTCCATTCTACAAGCAGATCTGAAACTGGATTGAGATCAGATCAAACGCAGGCCAGGATGTGTACTATGTCTGTCAAGCGTTAAAGCCCAAAGATGTCTGATACAAATGCAACTACTATGACCAATCAGATACCAATGTCAGTTACTTAAATATTTAGACTAGTAATAATAATAAGAAGTCAAATTGTCTGTATTTTGCATGTACGTCCAACCCATGCCTCTACTTATAATAATAAAGCATAATATGCTAAATCAGAAATCTATCAGCCCACAATGTTAGCAATAGTTGGATGCACATCAGAACACACAAATGTAGTCATGCTTCAGATAATCAATTCCATCAGTATGAAAAATCATTCCTCTGGCCAGGAACCCAAGCCGATGCAGTTTAAAAGCAATTTGTACCATAGAATACTTTGCCAGTGCTCTAAATTCAGTAGTGAAACCACCTTCCTTCTGCTAGCCTCGTGTACTTTTTCACATTTTAGTATGCATTGGTGAAGACTGAAAGCAACGAGGATGGCACAGTGAGACATTCAGACATACAGCGTATGTTGTGAACACATTCCTGAGAATATCTGCTGTTTGTACAATATGTTTAATATGTTGATCGCTTTATCTATGGTGGTAAAGGAAACGGTTTGTGTGCTTTTACATTATATATCTTCAGTATATATCCTGTTTTTTTATCATAAGGGATGATCAAGTCATTTATAACCACAGTCTGTATACAGTATATATATTTTCTCGCCCATGTTTGATTGCCCTGAGAAACACGATTGTAGCTTCAGTGGAGAGATACCTTGACAATATGTTCAATCATGTGCACAGGATTAATAAATAATACAACAGATGAGACAACAGAATGTGCCATCGGGTACAAACAGGACAAAGTATTAAACTGTATGTATCAAAGCACTGATCACTTGTTAAACCCTCCTCAAAAGAAGGAGACTACGTCCTGCTCTTTGGTTTACGTCAGCCAAATACATCAATTAGTCCTCATCCTCAAGACCAGGTCTTTACAGCAATGTGAGAGCAGTGCTGCTCCTTATTCACATGTTGTGTACATGGCGCATGGACTAGGAGGAAGCTAAGTTTTTGCCTGGGACATGCAGCTTTTTAGCACGATATCATGTAGCCATCACGTGCATATGTAACACGTTTTTACAGGGTCCTTGTGTTAGAAACGGTCAGCTGGCTAGGTGATAAAATCAGCTTGTGACAATGGTCATTTCAGCCGGCAAAATTGATGGCGTGTGGCTATGAATGAAAGGCCTGGTTTTGTTTATTTCTGTCTGAAAACAAGGACCCATTGCGTCAAACAATACTAAGAGTTTTGAGCTTTGAATCCGACAAACTTCAGGCACAGAAGCCATCCTCTTATTCGCTTTCTCACAACAATGCAATACTTTCAATATGAAAACAAATTATGTAAAATGGCAAAGACAGAATAATATAGACAATTTATACCTCCATCACACACGCACACACACAGCACAGTGCACATACACACACACACACACACACACACACACACACACACACACACACACACACACACACACACACACACACACACACACACACACACACACACACACACACACACACACACACACACACACACACACACACACACACACACACACACACACACACACACACACACACACACATACACACAGTACAGTGCACATTGACACATTCTTAGGAGTCCAATGTCATGTTTCTGTCAATGTATCTTCAGGTAGCACACTCTGCATCGTAAACTAGGAATGTTTCAGAGTCAAAAGACAAAGAGAGAGCCAGCTCAGTAACCTTCACTCCTCATTCATCTCCCACACACACTTGCCATCATCTCTTCGACAGCGATTGGTCCTCACACGACATCAATAGCAGCTTTTTGACCCAATTTTTAGAAATGTGCTACAACCTGAGCAAACAATTAACCACACTCCAATTCCACTACGGGATATATCCATCATTACTTTAATAGCAGTTTGTTAATCACTGATGTTTTTGTGCATGCGTGTAGAGCACTGTTGGGGAGTAGAGAAGAAGACGACAGGATGAAGTGATGAGAGACGGTCCATGCTGCATGTGGTACCACAGTTAGACATATTGGCTTGATGTATGAGGATCAATTGAGAAGATCTTTAATGAATCAAATATGATAAAGCCTCTCCAGAGTGACCTGATAGATCAAAATGATTCTAAAGAAATCTCACCTATCCACGGTGTTGTGAGATGTGATTTAATTCTGTGCATTTAACAGGTTAACAACATCCCACAAATAAGTGAAAACAACAATAGGTTGGAGGAAACTGATGAAGGGGATATTTTAGAGGTTTGTCAAGTCAAGAGAGGAGAAAGTGCTTCAACCAATATTTCTTGAAAAAGATCTAAGAAAACAACACATACACGAAAACAGGAAATCTTAAACGTGACATTTAAGAACATTTCTGTAGTGTGTGTTTGTGTTGTAACCAAACTCCTCTACCCACTGATCATGTGACCAAGAAGAGCTGAACCAGATGGTGAAAAGTCTTAAGTTTCCCCCCACATACACACACACATCAAAAAACCTATGGTATCACTTAAACCAGACTGCAAAGCTTTAACACATTACCACAGATTTTTGATAATCAATAATATATTCTCTTCATAGTTCACGAATATACAATCCAATCAAATGTCTTCTCTTCACAGATGCAGGTTTACAGTCTGTGGCCATTATGCACTGGACCTTATAAAACGCACTGATGCTGCGCTGCCCTGACGACAAACTGGCTCTGATGTAGTGTTAATGTCTGCGAGTTCACTCAGTGCTGGCTCTGGAGTTTTGTTAATCCTTCAAGTTTACATCAGATTTCTCCTCGGGCCTTCTAAGGGCCACTGCCAGCCACACTCACTACATCATGTTACTCAGCAGTGACAACATGGCCTTTGGGTGTTTCCTGATCTTGTCTCTTACTCTCTAATTGCACTCAACTACTGCTGAGGCCAGACACAGCTGGGTACAACAACATTCACCTCATGTTCTTGGACTGAGTATGGTCAAGCTGAGTGGTGCAGGTCGGGGCGGATCCTTCAAATGAAAAGGTTCTTGTTCAGCGCTGATTACAAAGATAATTGTCCAAGCTGGAAGCCAAAGAAGCCCCCTGCCTTTTCTTCACTCTCCTCCTCCACATCCCTGTCTTCACTTGCATCATAACCACGGCACAAACCTGAGCCCCACGTCCCTCTTACAGTCTTCTACGGTCTTCAGGTCCCTGATTGGGCCTGAAGACCAACGGCTCAACCAGAAAACAGCCAGAGCTGAGAAGTTCACACCACATCCTCCTCCCTCCGTTTCCTGTGTTTTCCAGCTAAAGCAGTGCATGTGATTTATTTCAGTGCGAGAGCTTTAATGAGGATCTGCTTCTAGTTTTCTCCTCTCTCGGTTTTGTCACACACTTTCTGGAGGCCATTAAGGAAAACAAAGAGAATGACATGACTTGACGGGCTGCAGAAGGCATGAAGGTGCTGCAAAATGGGGACTATGTGTTGGGCATAAGTCAAAGAAACCTTGACCGACTGGAAGTTTAATGTAAGGATCCTAAACAATTCCATATGAATAAACCATAACCATTACCTGGTTCATGAAATCTGTTACATCTGATCTTGATACATCCAATCAAATCAAGAAGGCTCCATTAGGTCTTTTCCAGGAAAAATTGCTTGGGTGTGGAACAGTGTGTTCTTTTTAATGGATAGAAGAACATAGCAATTAGCATGCGTAATGACAGTCACCACAGCTGGGTCTACCAAAATATTAAAAAACACAGCAGTTGGTGCCATTTATCAAAGATTTTTGAAAAAGACCGAATTTCAAATAACCTGAAAGAGATTATTTCTACAATAGTGCTTCAGGAGGTGCTTTCAGAACCTAAATCAATCCCTGATCTCCATTTATCCAGAGACACAATAGGAGCTAAAAAGCCACCACACAAAGTTAAACATTTACAATGACAGCTCCCGTGACATCATTCCAGCACGGCAGTGCTCGTGTCTTCTTCAGGTGTTTCAGACAGCAGCTCATTACTGCCATGTCGGTGTTTTGTATTTTAAACTCCTCTACTACAGCTACAGGTAGCTTACATCCAATCCTACTAACGACCTGTATCATACAATACAGGCTGCCAACAGTATGTATGACACAATATAACACGTTTAGCTAACATCTAATATCATAATAGCTACCATCATTAACATTGTTTATTCCGCCACAACCAATGAACTCAAATTTAAAGACATTTTTCTTTAATTGATGTTTGTGAAGGTGGATTCTTCAGGGAACTAGACGGCTGTAAAAATAGCTCCCAAAACAGTGTGGTTCCTGTGGTTGTCATGGTTACAGGGCCACGGTAACTGAAACATTACCGTCCCTGTCTTCACATATGAGGTAAACTGCATGACATGCTTTAGACCGTTTTAACTGCACACATTTTGGCATGTCACAGCAGGAAAAGCACAGTTGTGTAATTGGCGACTTTAAAAACAGCTGCATTCCATTTAAGTGAACTAATTCCAGGGTCCTGGTATTGTGCATGCTGGATAACTAACTAGCACGACTTACAGGGATACAACTAAACGTGTGTCCTGTCAAAGTGTCTGATGTGAGAAAGGCCCATGGACCTTCATCAACGCAGGCATTTCTGACTTGTCATAGAAGGAAAAGCAACAGGTGTAAATAATAAAATCAATGACGGCGGAATTCCTTTTGGCTGCTTTGATTTCAGGTTGTTGGTATTGTGCATGTTGCAGTGTGTCTCTCACTTTCACTGCAACACTTGAATAGAACAGAGCCATTGTTAGTAGTCATGCTGTGAGAAAGGCCTATAGAGTGCTGCAGGGATGACGTATTTTTCAACCCGGAAATTAGCATTGATATGGTTTCCTGGACAAAAGGCCAGTGGGATGTTTCCATTGATTTTGGGATTGTTGCAGGAAATAAACTCTGTGGCAAACAAACGTTTATGATGGCTGCAAGATTTGTTCAGCAAGACGATCTTAACAAATGAACACCACTTTCACGATCTTTGAAGCGTCAAGGCAATCGGCAGAAGTAAAAAGCTAACGTTAGGCTATGAACTAACTACAGCACGGTCACATGACTTCCACATCACCGCCACAACGAGCCTCAGAAGACCGTGATGGTGTGAGGACGTTTAATGTCCCCAAAAGCATAGACTCGCTTCGCCACTCGTCAGCAACCGCCTGTTATAAGACACGTGAAGCCTTCGAAATTTACAAAAGGGGTATTTACTGAAATATTTTATGTCAACAAACATCTCTTGAGCTTGTGTTAACCACAGACCTTATTTCAGGAATCTAACCAAAAACCCATTGACTTTGAGATGAGGGAAACAGAAGTGCAAAAATGTCATTTGGCATTTCCGGGTTGTAGGACTGTAGGTTATGTTTAAGGGTTTCATTTTAAATGTTTTCAACTTTCATTTTTAAAAGATTTCTTACTTCTGAAATATGAAACTGGCCTACTCATACCCTCCGCTGTTTCTAGCACACAATCAGTGTTGTTGGGCTTTCTAAAGAGACTATTTCTGCGGTAAAGATGTTACCAGTCTTTAGCAATTTAATTCCTCTGTGGCAGCAAATTACACGGACCGGCAAAAACATTCCAGTAGATCCAACTGAGTTTACTGGAGACTGAAAGACAGAAACGTGCTAGCCTAGCAACGTTAAAGCTACAAACAACCCATAATACAACACTCTTAGAGAAACTGGATCACTCTGAGCTGGTGCTCACACCGTCCTTGTAATACATAGTATGACCTCACTTTTTCCAAACATAATTGAAATAGAAAGACACTTTATCAGACCAATGCAATATGAAAGAAATATAACCAGACTTGCTCAAATATCTCATTTTTATCTGTTGCTCCCACTCTCCTCTCACTTTCCACTCTACACTATCACAAAAGATAAGAAACAATTCATTTATACAAAAAAGACATACTGAGCTGGCCCAAAGATATAAGAAGCAGAAAAGGACAATATCAATTGATCATGTCTATGACAAACCAAAGGAAATGAAATTCCCCCCCCAATGGATGATGAAATTACTTTCCAGCACTTTGCATTTTTAATGTTAGTTAGCTAACGATGACTGTAGCTAACTTGACAGAGAATTGTAATGTTCAATTTGCTTTTATGCAAGTATTTATGTGCTAAACATCCATCAACTGTTAAGCAAACACCTGTCATCAGTGGTATACACACAGGTTTTGTGACGGTTGCTGGAAACTGGAAATCAAGTTGTAATCTCAAGCTGTCCTCCTCTTCTTCCCCATCTCCTTGTGTAATTCTTTCACCCCATTAAAATCTGTCTTAACCCATCTTTCCATCCAAACATTCTCTAGTACACTCCCTGACCCACTGCGATGTCAGACAAAGGTCTTCATCACCTCCGAGCACTTTTGCTTGAGTCATACATGCTGACTCAGTCCAATCGTGCCGATCTCTCCATGTCTTGGCTTTCTATGAATGTGAAAACGTATCGCCTCTCTATTTTGCTGTCATTCAGTCTGTCTAGCCAGAGACATGTTTAAAAAACTGAACAGGGCTTTTTTGTGTCTCTTGTCCTCGAGTGACTTTGGTCACAGGCAGGCTGGGATCAGGTGAGCCAGCAAATGGCTAGGCCTGAGACTCTGCTCAAAGTACAGGGCA
The DNA here is from genome assembly GCA_032191485.1 of Leptoclinus maculatus. Classification (NCBI taxonomy): domain Eukaryota; kingdom Metazoa; phylum Chordata; class Actinopteri; order Perciformes; family Stichaeidae; genus Leptoclinus; species Leptoclinus maculatus. The sequence continues at coordinate 9,514,681 of JAVDOI010000007.1, forward strand.
CTTACCCCAGAATCAGACAAGCAGACTTTCTGCTGTATGCTAATATACTAATTAGAGGCAAGGAGCTCATTTTATGAAGCCCCATGAACACAATAAAACCCAGCTTGCTCCCCTGCATACTCTCAAACAAACTGAAATAAATGTGAGCCAGTCAGCCCGTGCACACACATGCTCTCTCTGAACATGACCGGTGATGGTGGGACGCAGTGTCAGACACTGGTGTTCAACAGATCCAGAACCCTCTGTGAGTCTGTGTTTTCCTGGGCTGACCTCCTGGTACGGTTGGGCTGGAGGAAAACATGCTCCGAGTTATCAACCATTTATGGCTCCAGACAAAAGCCTCGTACCGCATGCCACATCTGGCATAATTATATTTATAACCATAACAAAGATAAGAGGAGGTAAATCAAACACAGCCTGTCTCAGAGCACTTACACTTCGGCTCAATAAAAAGCAAATTGGAGTTCCTTTTCATCACGTGAGAGCTTTCTGGCGTTAACAAACAAGCAGTCGTTCTCCCATGGAATAAGGGTCGGCCTCGGTCCAAACTGGACGACCTCTCTTAGTCCCCCTAATGTCTCAGAAAACAAAGGGCCATTCTGCCAAGTTAAAGCTCACAAAGTGTGAAACAAAAATACACTGCAAGATGCAGTCATTTCCGCCTCTGACTTCTACTGTGAGAACAATACACGTCTTTCAAACTAAGTTAAGTTATCCATCCCCTGATGCATATTTATACAGACGTTATCAATCTGGATTTTTCAGTGAGTTGCCATCTGCCATTTGCCAAAAAGCATTCCGCGATAAGGACATAACTGAGGCAAAAGACACACAGTGTAAGGTACTGTATTCCAGGTATTGACAACCAGGTCCAGTGTTCCTCCTGCAAATGTAGCTTACTATTCATTATCAACCTGCAAAAGGATGGTACTGTACGAACGTCCTCCCAGGAATCTTGTTATATGCAAAGAGGCAGAGGTGATCGTATTAAGTTCCCTGCAGCTTACAGTGAACCGTTGAGCTCTCAATAATTATAATGGGATTCAATGCAAAATATGTTACAGTCACTTGTAACAGACCCCAGTGTACATTGTAACAATGCCTCTGGTTCAGACACTTAATATCTGCAAGTAAGATTGATGTTTATGGCACTGTGGCTAAAAAAATAAGGGCATGGCCTCCTAACTAAGACATGATCTCTTGCAACCAACCCACATTTACACAACACACACACACACACACACACACACACACACACACACACACACACACACACACACACACACACACACACACACACACACACACACACACACACACACACACACACACACACACACACACACACACACACACACACACACACACACACACACACACACACACACACACACACACACACACACACACACACACACACACACCAGAATAACATCTCCTTCAAATAAATCATATCATGTCTTGTTTGGAAGTTATGTATAAAGTTAGGCTCCCATACCTCTTAAGCTTTGTATAGGTTTCCCAAAGGAGGGCAACAGTCAATGACGTTGCATGGAAAACAGGAACTAATACGGGGACTTTTCCGCATTTAACTCATTGCCTATGAGATATGAAGTGTAATCTTCAAACGCGTCTATTTATATATAAGCACGTGGTTAAGGGTCCTCCTTGGCATCATGCACATGCTTCATTGTTCGCATTAAGACTTTTGGTAAGCTGTCAGCTGAGGGAACATTGTGAGCCGGAGGACTGTGAAAAGTCTGCCACAACATTAGGACCCAGCTGGGTTGGTTTAAATGTTCAAATCCAAGCAAACGTCGTGAAGAGAGCAAGCGGGGACCAGGAAGCATCTCGCGAGCCCCTCGAATTTACCCTCCTTCACGTCATGACGTCTCAAGTTCACCTGCAGTTCATCGACGTAAAACGCGCATTTCAATTAGCTATTACAGACGGCCAATAAAAAGTCAACTTACCGTCGACGCAACGTTAGAAGCATTCAATCAAAATATCCGCGCTGTCAACTTAAACAGTTTGTTTCTTTTATCAATCTCGTTGACCAGGAAGCATTTTGTAGCCGTTGTGTGGATGAGTGTGTACCCCTCCTCTCTCACATCTGGTCCCTAAACTGAAGGAGTACCTCCCATCCAGCTTCAGCTGTAGGCTGCGAACTCTGTCCTCACTTTTTAATACTTCTTCTCATGAGTCGAGGAATTCCCTGCTGGTTCCTATTTATTCATCATGAATGTCTTTGAAGCCTCAGTTAAAAGACACTAAATGCATGGGAATTTATATAATTATCGCCTTCACGGTTAATACAAAATTACGAGGTCGCTAATGAGGAGAGGACTACACATGTGTAGTCCTTGCAACAGATCTAGGATACGGATATATTAGTACACAATGTACGGTATTTACATCCTTGTACTCTTCTGGTAACACTAATCAAAGAACTAACATGTTTTGTTTTCTGAACAATTTACTTGTGTGGTTGACAACTAATACAGCTACTTAAAACAGTACTGTTACAGAAGTAAAAAAAAGATACTCAACAAATAGTTTAGTAGTGTAAAAGACAGTTTTAGTCAAATACTCAAAGGGAGTCTTAGTTGTGGGGGGAGCTAAACATAACAACATTCTTGGTAGCTGATTTATATTTTTGGAAGAAATATTAATCTTCCAGTACATTATTAATTAGACCCTAAAGCATTCTTGGAATAATAAATCCTGATTTATTGTACAATCCATTCCCATGTATTCTGAATTATTGGAAGATGCCTGTAGTTTTCATTCTTAGAGGACCTCCTGGTTCTCCCTTCTGTTACATTATGTGTACTGCTGATATTTAGATATGTACTGCAATATAAACCAATATATCAAGTCAAATGCAAAGCAAAACTAAATAAAACGAGAGTAACCGCCTTGTGATTGTATTACATCCATGTCTGTCCAGACTCATAACATATATGTTGTAAAGACGTTGAAGGAAGTTACTCAAATGTGTTTTTTTTTTCATTAATAGATATAATGGAAGTTATCACTATATTGACAATCATGATTGCAGTAAATAATTGCTGAAAAATGCTTTTTTGTTTGTCACATGGTGCAACAACAATCACCTGCAGTAACAGCAAAGGCGATGAGCTTGTGGTGGACTACCAGAGGAACAGGAGGACCCCTGTCCTGGTTGTCATCCAGGAAGAGGAAATGAAGAGGGCGGACTCATGCAAGTATCTTGGAGACCAAATCAATAAAAAACTGGACTGGTACCACAACACCGAAGCCGTCTTCACGAAGGGACAAAGGACATTTGTACCAAATGTAATAAAATTCCGTCTATAGGCAATCCTGAGATATAGTGAAGTCATCTTTACCTTTGACCACCAACATCTAAATCAGTTCATCCTTGAGTCCAAGTGAACTTTTGTGCCAAATTTGGAAGAAAACCCCTCAATGGATGCCCAAGAAAGATCTTCTCAGCCAAACACACATCTAGAATCCCCATCATTGTATGTCTATGAAGCTAAATACTCTGCGCTCACATGCAACAGGAAACAATCAGACAACAGAGATGTTTCTGAAGTCAAAGTGTGCGTGCCTCTCTTGTGACCTTTTAAAAGCGTACACTGTAGACTGTGACATCACTGTTCCGGTGTAATCTGTCCGCTGGTACGTGACAAATAAAGTCTGGCTGTGCGGAGCTTAGCTGATTCATGATCTAAAGAGACGCATTGTTTGGACTTTTTTGCTCCAACAGATATGTTCACTCATCTTTACACATCCTGAGATAACTTGGCCAGCCTTGTAAAAAAATAAGTTTGCAGCCGGAGTAGAAGCCGGGGTCGGGCAGCAGCACTTGCACGTCGAAGCCGATGCCAGCTGAGCCGCCGCCCGTCTCACTGCAGGAGAACACAGAGCTGCTGAGAGAAGGAAAGGGAAAGACACACCGTCCATCACTCCACTCCTTCTCCTCAAACGCGCAGCCAGCTTCCAAAACAATCTCACCTCTCCATCTATCATTCATTTCTGTTTTCACCAGGTTATCTCAGAGGCAGCCAGAGAGAGGGGCCGTCGCCATGGTAACCACTCCGGCTCCTGGATGGAGCCCAGGGTTGTAAAAGTGAAGAGCCGAGTCGGTTCCCCTTCCAAGTCCGTGATTTAATGGAGGGGTCACTGGGGGGGACGGGGGGGGAGACAGTTGTCCGCGCCAACGTTTTAACTCAGCTATATCAAGATTATTTTTAAAAGGACGGACCCACCACTCTACGCCACTAAGTGCATAATGGACTTTAACACAGCGGGCCAAAGGGAGAAAGAGGAAAAACACAAGTTGAGTGGGAGAAGGGGAGTACGTAAGAGAGGGGAATGAATAAAGGGGGTCAGAGACAGCAACAGACTGGAGGGAAACAAGAGGAAGCAGCCAAGACCGGGCTGTTGTTCCATCAAGTTCATTTTGTCGCCCGGTTCCTCCAACTCCAAAATACAGCATTACATCACACCGAGCATGGGAAACTTCCCTAAACCAACACAGAGCCGCAGAGTGTCCTGCTTATCTCTTTTATTGTTGACTGCAGAGATGTTCATCATCAGCGGAGCATCACACCACAAAAAAAAAAAACAGAACAGAACCATGCAGTGGGCACAGAGTGGAGTTTAAAGAAATGCAATTACAGTCCAGACACTTCTATAATGAGGCCAACATATTCATTTGTCTTTTGATAAACACCTTGTTGAGGCCGCATGTAACAGCGTAGCTTACACGATTGCTGACAACACAGTAGGCTAATCCTGTGGACATGATACATATTTACTTCAGAGATCGTAAATACAGCAAATTAGCTCAACATGAAACAAGACCTCAAAACCAAACTATCATTTCACACTCTCTTCAATTATCTATTTGTCGTGGATGAAAGCAGAGTCATGTCTCGGACATCTTTGATGACCCGGGTTGGAAATGACGCGAAAAACACAGAGAGAAACCAAAATAAAAACACACTTTTATTGCAACCACAAACATGTTTTATTCACATGAATGTATCTTTCACAAAACTGGGGTGAATAAACAACTTCAAGGTTTCCTTGGTTTCTCTACAAGCATCTTGTCCTTGCCTACCCACTGGCACCAGCTCTTCTATTACATGGTCTTCTACCTCCAAAATTAAAGCTCCCCCAAAAATGTCAGCGTGTTAGAATTAGATAAATCAAAACAGACAAACAAAGCTGTGTGGCTAAAGCAGTATGAAAACAAGAAGAGCGAAGTAGAGGAAGGCTCACAGCCGGGAGACACAGTACGGAGCGAATCACGGAGAGTGGAACCAAATCAATCACAACCGAGAGAGGCTGTGCTCAGCTACATCTACAGTCCACCGTGACAAGACATGAGGAGCACAGGGCTGGCTGTGTGAGGTGGGATTCAGGGATTCATTTGAGATTAGACAATGTGGCTCAACTCCAAATAACTCCACTGTTTTCCTAGTTGCTGTAAACATGGGTGTTGATGAGGTGGCAGGGTGATGGTCTGCATGAGCAGCAGCCTCCCTGGATAGACAATAATCCCGCTGTGTGTGTCCTGCGGTGGGCCAGGACCGTCTCGTGATGAACACCAGAAAGACCACAGTTGATTTTTGGGAATATCATGATCTTTTCAAGTTTCTAAGAACATTTCCACATTGAGACATCTGGTTGGCAATGAACTGAACAGGAGAAAAGAAAAAGAAAAAGCTTCTTCCCTGTGTTTCATCAGTAACCTTCAGTGTTTATTAAAAATGCTTTCCGACTGAGTTGCTTGTCAGACTGTGTGCATTCGTCGACCTCTGAGACTCGTCGGGCCGTGCTGTGCAGCAGAGTTCTGGGCTGTGTTGGACCAGAAGGGGCTCTCAGGTGGCCACGGAGGTAACGATCTGGACCACCTCGCCGTTCTCTCCCTGGATGGCCCCCTGGATGGCCTCTTTCACCTCCAGGTCCGCCTGCAGGGCCGGGGCCAGCTCAGCAGCCTGCGACACATGAGAGAGAGAGAGAGAGAGGTGATAATTGGGAAGACTTTTTGAGATCTGTGTGTTTCCTGGGAGCCAACAGATGCGGACGAACCACACTATAGCCCCTCCCCCGTGTGTCATTGGGGGAGAAAACCGCAGCGCACGGACAATAGATAGAAGGAGCGGAGGAATGACAAAGAGAGAGATTAGGGGAGAGAAGTATCAGAGAGAAGAAAGAGGAAGACGGTTGGTGGAGCGACAGGTGAAGAGAGACTTGACAAGTGTTGAGCTATTTGTATTGTAATGCTCTCTGGCTCTTCTCTACGGTCGGTGTCAGACAGAGCGAGGTATTGTGTTGGTAAAAAAAAGAAGATGAGAGGTTCATGACTCATGAAGAATGACTCACTCCTTCCTCAAGACGCACGCCAGAGGTTCCCTCAAACACACCTGCAGCATTTAATCCTCCCTCCCCAGCATGCTGTCACTAGACAACAGCATTGACTGGAGCACAGCTGCACCGCAGCAGCAGCACATGAGGCGGACACGCTGTTACCACTGGCGGTGAAGAGGCCAAGTGAAAGTCATACGGATCAATGTTTTTCATTGAGAACTTGAAACATCGGACATGTTGAACCGTCAAGCCTGGTTCCCCATTTGGAAATAGTCCCAGATAATAGATGCATTACGTTGCATTACTATAGCTTTGGACCCGAGCTGGAGATAAACAATGTTGCATCTAAAGATTAGCACCAACGCGCAGAGATGCCCCTTAGAATCACAGTGTGTTGCCGCCCCCCCCCCCCCCTACTTCATCTAGTTTGGGTAATGGAAACTATTAAATAAAGAGAGGAAAAATGCAGAGATAAATAAATACAAAAGCCAAAGTCATTTTTCAAGAACTTGTGTAAATGCTACCATATGTCTGGAAACGGATGAGAGCAATTCACATGATTCAACACTTTTCAGAAAAGAGGGAGAAAAAAAGAAAAGAAAGAGCAGCGCTAACCTTCCTCTGAACTTTGAACTGAGAGCCAGCAACGTCTACACTGAGGAACATTGAAACATAATAACCCAGCCTGTACCAGACCGATGCTCCCTGCAGGCTACTCAACGCCGTCTTCATTTCAACCCTTCTGTTCTAATTGTTTGCAAACATATTTTGTAGATTGATCGATTATTGGCGGGATTAAACTAGGTAAAGTCCTTTAAGGCATGTTGAAAATGAAAAGAAAAGCCTTCTTGAACATACTGGATGCATCTATTCACTCAATACGTACATGATTTTGGCACTGAAGTCAAACGAAAATCTACTTTTGACGAGTTTAAATACTGTTTGAGCAATAAACACCACGTTGTTAACAAGTTGTGTCATGCTGTCCTTGAGGACGTCCCGGCGCCCTTACTGAACCCAAACTCTCATTGAACACAACGCTGATGAGTGATCAGACTTCTGCCGACTTTGTTGATTTCTGTCAAGATCCGAGTACAATCAAACATTAGGAGGAAGAATCAGTGGAGCAAACAAACAGTCTGATTGCTGAAACATGGAGAACAGACCTCGCAGTGCAGCGTTATGGGGCGGCAATCCTTTTGCATGCCGGCTGGAGTCTATCAGTTTGTGTATGATCCACACGCATTACAATCTATTAATATAGGATGCTTTACCAGTTACCTAGACAACGACAGACAACAAAGACTGAGAGAGCTAAAAAAACAAAAAAGCTAGTGCATCACTGTCTGCAGGGAGATCCATATCAGGACACATGTGAGGCTGGTATCTCACACAGTTCTTTCTGTTTGTATGATAACACAACAAAGACTCCCATCAGGACTACAGGGGACCCACTTTAACATGGGACTTGAGGGAAAGAAGCAGTCAGGAGGACATGTGATATTCAATATATTTTGGGGGAAAACAAAAAAGCAGAGACAACAATGGAAAAGTGTGGTTCTTTGATGTTCCTCGCAAGTGAAGCGGACCACGGTGCCGTGTGCACCATCCTGATTCCACATGTGGCGTCAAAAAGCTCAACCATGAAGGGATTTTAGGCAAATCTAACAATTGCTACTCTTCTCCTTTTAACACTCCCCTTTATTATGTTAAATTACTGTTTTCACAAACACTCATAATGACTGAAAGCCGAGTGCATTTTATTTGAGCACAATTATGACAACAGGGGGAAAGCAGACCCATAATACCTGCAAGTAGTTTAGATAAATTGCACGCTATTCGGCTATATGTCATGATTTATGAAACTGTGACAGTTTTGTTTGCAATTGTTCAGATATTTTCATAACGTACACTGCAGCAAAAGGTGTTTTAAGGCTTTGACACAATGAGCCACTGTTCTAACTGGATGGCAGTAAAGAGAGTGACTGGCCGTCGAAGAGTTTCCCACTCTGCATGGGCATGATATTCTTCTGTACAAACGGTTAACAACTCTGGTGAAAAGTACGTTGCAGTTCAAAAACAAAATCTAGTTTCTGTATGTTGGATCAAATCCCTTTTTGTTTATGACTTGAGGTGGTGTTTTATTGTTGTTTTGGAAAGGTAATGTTTGGAATTAGCTGTAAATGTCTCTTTGTGGCTCTGTCTGGCGTCTTCATTACAGACAGCTGATGTGACTCATAAAATTTCAAATCCATATGTTTGCATTTAAAAAAGATACTCTAACTTCCTGGCATCTTTTCTGGCTGATTCTAAACATGTAGGGCATATTTGTATAGAATTATTATATGAATAAAAATAAATTTTCCTGATTAGGAACAAGAACACCGACTCTGCATTTTTCATGTTTCTCTCTCTGTTACTTCTACAAACCAGAGTCTGAAAACAAACCTGACATCCGGTCTTCTGGCCGAGCAGCGAGTTCACAGCACAGATTAATGGCATCACTGAAAGACTGATTCCTGATCTACAGTATTCATTTCAGAGGAACAGTTATGTATTATGGACTGCTCAAAAAACAAACCCATGTAGAGGGACTGATTTAGATTAGTACCATGGTCTGTTTCAGCTCAAACAATAGAAGCATACTCCAGCACCTGGAACGCTTCCCAGTTACAAACAATCTGTGTCCACGTGTGCCAGAGCCTGGGAGAGTTTATGTGTGTGTGTGTGTGTGTGTGTGTGTGTTGTTTTACCTGTACGGCAGCCGTGTGATCTGTGACGGGGGCTAGTTGGACGTACTGCACTTGGATGTCAGGAGGGAGCGGGGAGCCCTCTACGGCCGTGGCCCCCCCATCAGCTGATGCCACCGCTATGAGCTGAGCCCCACGTAGCACCTAGGACAGACAAGAAGAAACAACCATAACTGACGTTTTCAGTCGAATAAATAAAAACAAAACAGCAGAAAGCCTCATTTATGTCCTATCTGATGTGTTTATGTTCGTTTATTGATTACAGCCATCGGGTGTTTACAAGTACAGTGTCTCACAAACACACCAAGAAACTTAGTGGCAAGGAAAGAGTCATGCGGCGGTATCGGAGTGACGTAAATAAACATTTCAGTCCTGCTGTTCTCACTGCTTCTCATCCCGACCTCTGTTTATACATCGACAGAAGAACTTTATGGTCCATTCAATTCAATTAAGTTCATTAAGGATTCATTTTTATTTGGGTTCATTTCATTTGAAGTCATATTTAGACAAGAAAAATCAAAGAAATTAGAGAATAGAGAGTGAGACATCGCAGGGGGGACTCTTAATCTCCCACCGTGTTACAAGTCAGCCAGGCGACGGTAGAGCTCGGTGGTTCTGACGCACTAATTACAGAGAAGTGCAGCTGGAGTGTTGTAGGGTATTCCTATAGATAGACTGCAACCACAAACACACAAAAGGCTCCATGTGTGTGACCTCGTACAAGTGTATGCACGCACGCACACACACACACACACACACACACACACACACACACACACACACACACACGTGCTCTGGGATTAGCAAGTACCGGTACTGCTGGTGACTTGGACAGCATAACTCCCATGTGACAACAGACATTCAAATTAACATACAATCCTGCTGTCAACACAGACACAGCAAAAGATGAATGGAGGGAAACAGAAATTCTGGACCGATGGCAGACGCAGATGTTTTTGCTGTTGTCAGTCTTGTGACAGAGAAACAAAGAAATCTTCATTATGAAACTAAAGATGCCGTTGGTTTACAGCCTGTAGTGACCCAGCTCTGTCTTAACATGTACCAGTGTCGACCTTCCTTCTTTTTTGATAAATAAAACACGATTAAATGTTATTAGAAACATAAACAGGACGACCTTTCACCTCGTGTTTTTCATACAGAATACAACACATTGTAATACTCCCTCACTGCCGACATTTTCTTTCACTTTAATTTGTCAACAACCCACATGTGCGCAGGACACCCGTTGACCCTCTTACGTCAGGCAAGATTCGAGTGCAGCCGGTGGCTTCTTCTCCGTACCAGCAGCTGCATTAGCAGCATATGCTAGCCGCTGGTGTCAGAGTTTTACAGCACGGCATCGTGAACAGAGGCCTCTGTCCGGCCGGTTTCATATGCATGTTGTCTTCGTGTGCTTTCTTTGCAATGTTACGTGAGGTCTCCAGCTCGGTCCTCTTCCAGCTGCAGTTGGTACTGGGACTGGCTGGGACATGCTCAACAGGCATTACAATTCAAGGGGAGAATATGCAAGCCTGCAGAAAAACCCAAAACCTCACAAACCTCAATTACAGACGATGTTTGTTGCCCCCTAACCCTTCCAATCCCAGAGTCCCACACTGCATCCCTACCCCCAGCCCAACCTTTGCTTTGAAGTTCGGAGTTACTGACGGGCCCCAAAGGTTCAGTTAACCCCCCCCCCCCCCCCTCAACCCGCCAACATGCCTTGTCATCTACGAGACTTTGCCAGTTTCACCACAAGATCTGCTGCCTCATCGCCAGAATGCGCCAGGCCCGGTCGGCCCGATGGAAGCCATTAGTGTTAGAAGTCTGACTGACTTAACCGTTTAGAGAACCAGGACTCCTCAAGCACAGACATGGGTTGAGGCAGAGGACTGTTTGAGCTGGGTTAAATGAATCACTGTGTTTTTTAGGACCCATAAAACATTCCTGATCGATTAGCGCGTTAGCCTGGAGCGTTCAGTTTAAACAGTAAACTTGAACAGTTCAACAGACAGTTGAAAGAACGGCTCAATATATTTGGGAAAGAAGCTTATTTGCTTTCTTACAGAGCGTTAGAAGAGAAGTTTGGTAACAATCTTATGTCTGTGCGCCAAGTATGAAGCTGGAGCCAGTTAGCTTAACTTAGCATAGAGACAGGGAGCAGGCGGAAACAGCTAACTTGACTCTGTCAAACTATTGTATATACTTCCAGTAAGGATCTTCCCAAAGATCCTAAATCCACGAAAACAATGCTCAATCAGTCACCTCATTGAGGACAGAGAGAACCCACATGTATAGCCAGCTGTCGAGTGTTTCTCCATGGCAGACATCCATAGAGATCCCCTGCACTTCATCACACAGTTCTCTGATTAGGAGTTAAACGCAGCTTTTGCCAAGTGTGCATTTGTCTGCATGTGTGAAGAAACTCAAGCACGATCATGTGTCTGTCCTGTAAGTGTACACTTACCGCGGTTTGAGAGATTCTATGTTTGATACTCAAGATCATAAACACTTGTCTAACTCAATTAGATTCTCAACCTCCACTTGCGAGCCGTTTGCATTCTCAGCTGTGAGGAGCAGCACACGGAGGCTCAGTAAAGCATTTACAGAGTTGGAACGCTTTGTGAGATCTCTGCGGCAATTACACAGGAACTTCTCGGGTCCACATCCTGTCCCACGACCGGCTCTGTCAGAGCAACTCCTCTCCGCTGTTTGGGTGTATTACTTTCATGCTTGGTATTTAAGTATGACTCAGTCGAAAAACAATCTAAAGCTAAATCTACCCTCAAGAAACGTACAACCACTTCACAGAAGATGCCAGGACAGTTTACTCAGGGACACATTTCAGGCTTTGCTCCCCTCTAGATATAAACTATTGATTTGCAATAAGTTGTTTGGCAATGACTCAAAAACAATAATCTCAAAATGACCTCAAGGAAAGGTTTTATGAGTTAATAAGTTAGTCTGCTTGAAGATTGTTAGTAGAAACTAATAAATGGTACGATAAGGTCGGAAATGTTTGAGGGGGCTTTCTTGGAGAAGACACTGGGGGAACTTTATAATCTCAGTTTTCAGCTAAAAGCCGGTATGACTCACTTAAAATGCAGACTAATATATTAGATATTTGACTCAATTTGTCAGAAACAGGGGCCATCAGCAGATGTTAAGTGGATTAGTTACTGTTGATCTTAAAGTTTTAGGGACTGGGACCCTTAAATAATGAGCTGGTGAAGGGCTACGACACTGCAGCACAGTACTGGAGAGAAGAGCGCTGAACAATCAAGAGTATCTTAAATTCTCTGCAGGTTTCGCTATCTAACAAGGCCTTGAGGAAAATAGGGAAAGGAAAAAAATAAATCTTTGGCCGATGCTGTAATGCTTTCAGTGATGGATCCAGGACACTAAGGAAACACAGCAATGTGAGAGCAAAGACACAAACATGAACAACAACAGACGCGTAACTCAAAAACATTCATGATTCCAAGACTAGGACTATAACCAACTGCAGAAACAAGCCTCTGTTGCCCATCCCTCGTCTGTGCTTGTCTGAGGATTTTTAAATTGTATTTTCTTCTCCGTTGAAAAATGATGGGTTGCTCGGAGATGCAGCAATTGGTAACAGTCTGAGAGTAATTCATCAATAAGGAAATATGTTTCCACAAAGCACACACTATGTGCAGACTGGCATCAATTCACAGTCTCACAGGAGGTCTCAGTTAAAACTCAGCGGTGAATCGGACGATATTATGAGGGAGCTGCTTAGTGTGCATGTCTGAGTACGGTTTTAAAGATTTAGTTTCACCCTGGCTGCAAACAACGTACACTGGAATCCCCAATAACACAAGACCTTTTAGAAGAATCAAAAATCCATACACAATAAGACACAAAAAAAGAGAGCCACACAAGTGTGGTTCCTATCCTCCCACGAGCTCCTCTTCGTTCAGATCTGACAACAAAACAGAAACAACCAAAACAGGGAAATGAAAAAAGAAACATTTGGACTTTGGAGTGGCTGGAACTTCCTCTCAGCCTCAGAGCCGACAACAACATCTGCAACTGCCAACCGTGGACAGATGTGCAAGTAGAAACATTAGCTCTGGATGGGTATGTGGTGTGTGTGTGTGTGTGTGTGTGTGTGGGGGGGGGGGGGGGGCTGTAAAGATACCCACAGACGCAGCGGTGTGCTGAGTGATTGTTTGCTGTAGACTGGGAAAATGAACACTCTGGCCTTAAAACGTCTCACTGCAAGCATGAACTCTTTTTATTTTACCTCTGAGTTCTGAGTATTCTGATTTCATAAAATGATTGAACAGACAAAAGTGGGCTTGTGATACAAATCAAAAAATGTCAGAAGCTGAAATAAAAGCCAAAGAGTATCATGCCTTTTTTTTTCCTTTCTTGTGATTTGTGAATTCTGTCACTTATTTGCAGTTATAGGTCCGATTTCTGACAAGCGATATTACCGTACATTACTAACGTGTCCCTCTCCTGTCCACGCACTACTCCGTGAAATACATCCGCGTTATGAATCTTGATGTCTTGCCAGACCCCTGACCCTGTAACCTGGCCCACTGCTTCCGATCTCCACCCACACCCTCAACACCTGCATCCCATCAAACCCTCTCCCTCGCATCCTTTGCTCTGCAACTCCCACCAGAACACTGGGAGTCACGTTCAGACAGGACTCGGGGAGCTTTTATGACAAAACCAGCTTGACTTCAATTCTGATCCAGAACCAGCAAATCAAAAGGGGACTGATGACAAAAAAATAACAGCCGTTAAAGAAAAGAGGCAATCCCCTTAAAAAAAGAAGAAGGGCATTTCCATTGAAGGTTTTCTCTGTTCTCAGGCACCAATGAGAGCTTGGCTTGCCTAATTGACGACGGCATTTTTATATATAATATCTGTAAGTTTCATGATTTAAGATGATGGCTTTATCGTGTTTCCAATCATCTTGTTAAATTTGGCAGAGCCAGAAGAAATGATATACACAGGTTGTAAAACTCAACTAACAAAATATCACACTGCACAAAATACCAATCTGAACAAGTAATTGAGACAGAAACTAGAAACGCTCAATGACGAAGGCCAGCCATTTTTTTTCTGACACAGCTGAAGTGAGACATCCGATTCTATTGACGGTTCCGGCCCGTTCTTTGAAATATCCAAAACAAATGAAGATGCTTTGGAAATTCCGTTTCAAGACTAAACATGTCCAGGTGACCCCAGACTGACCTTTCAAGCGGTACACCCAGACCTCCAAACCATCCCTCTGGAAGAGGACTCAGTGGGTCCCGACAGCAGCACCTTTGAGACACGGCAGCCATGAATCCGACAGTTGTACATTAAGTCTCCGATATGCCTCAGATGAACATCTGTCATCTTACATCAGCTCATCGCACACTGGAGTCTTTAACTGAGTGAGACATCACATCAGATAAAACCACTTCTACAGCTGCCTGTACGCGTGCCAGCACTGGTAAAAAAAAGAGAAAACAAAATAACGTATTCAGAGGACTCTCTGGCTTCGGCTTTCTCTGGCATAATTATTTAATAGTCACGGTAATGTTCAGAAGAATGCATAGTCTGAATTGTGTAAAACACCTTTGGTTGCAGTGTATGTGAAGCCATTTCTTTATCATTTCCATGAAAAACAAGTTTTATTGTTCCCCCCATGCTAGTCCATGGTGCTGTTTTATCCCACACACTACTCTGCATTCATTTCACTCACGTTTTTGTGGTGCATGTGCACACAAAAATGAATAAGATGGAAAACAGAAATGTTACATGCCAGGAGTCACTGGAAAGACTGTTAATCAAATTATGATTATTCATATTGCGTATCAAATATTCTGGTTAAATTGTTTACATGACAGATGCATCACCCTAACCAGGCTATAATTAACCCAGAGCCCATACAAATGCACAAAGTGTTGCTTTAAGTCTTCCCGTTGAAGTTGAAACTGATGCATAATGAGCACTGAGGGCCGAGTGAGGCCCGGGCTGCACCCCGTCTGTGCTGATGGTGAGTCACGATGAAATCCATCTAGAACATCTGTTCCCTCTTACTCACACACCCCAGCGCCCCTGGGCTCTGCCCGCGCAGAACACCACTGGGGGGGTGCCCTCCTCTGCACTGTTACAAACACATACACCTACACACACATTCAGAAGGACGGTTTCCCCGATCCGTGGCCCTTTATCTCCAGACCACGATGCCACAAGGACACAAAGCAGACTACTACTCCTTTGAAACCAGATCCACCACTAGACCTCTAAATCCTTGACTGCTTACGTACGTCCCCCTTACTCTAAACACTGGTCATAAAACATCTTGTTTGTATCTTTTCATCTCATTTTGCCCTCCTCTCGAATGACAGGAATCCCAACAACCCCTCACATATTAGAAACAACATTCTCCAGCAGAGAGAGAGAGAAAGAAGGACAACGGAGGAACTCAGGCTACGGGCCAGCAGTGTGATTCCAGCACAAATCACACCCCGATTCTTCTGAGGTTAACCTTACACATTGTTCAAGCATCTGCTTTTTGTGTACACATGACAAATCAAGACTTTTACAAAGGCGAACTAACTAACAACAGACATTGAGGAGTAGATGTCACTAAATTATCTATTCCCTCTTCATTACCTCACCTAATGTTCTTCCCTTTTCTTTGTTTTGGCCCTCTTCCTCTCTTCCTCTCATCCTCTCATTCATCAATTCATTGACATGTCCTTCTCCCTCGGTGCACCGTCCCTCTTACACAATACATTGCCGGTGTTTATCCTGGTTCTGGTTCTGGTTCTGGTTCTGGTTCTGTAGTTTACAGGTCCCGACAGCGCTGACGGAGGGACTAGTGCCGAGCTGGACTCTCTGTACTGTGACCCGGTTCCCACAATGACCATTAGACCAACAGATGCACCACAACATGTGCTGACAGGGCGGGAGGGGGGGGGGGGGGGGGGGGAGGATGTCTTCAGATGCTTGACTGTCACTTTTAAAGCCCCCAGATGGGGGGCATTCAGGTCCATCACTGATAAATGGACGGATGACACAATCAGTAACTTTGGCAAGGTAGAAGTCTCTTGAGATTGTCTGGATTTGTCGGACTGACACGACAGTTGGTTTACGGTTATCGGACAGTCCTGTGAAAACTGTGAGCTCACTCAACGGTGGACTTGCTGATCCTCTGGATGTTGTATTTTTACATTATTTGTGTTTACAAAGAAGAGTGACAGCAAAGACGGGTAAGGGAAAAAGGGGGGGGGGGGGGGCATCTGAGGACATTGTTGGCACATTGTATTTGCCTCGGCCATTTAAGCCAGTAAAAAGGCACCGCCACCTTCAATTATTTTATGTGGCACCTGTTGCCATGTGTGGTTTTTCCGATTCACAGCTTAACGAGTCTCAGTTTTCAAACATTAATGGGACAAAACATTCTACCAGATCGTGTCCCTTTTGGGCTTTCCTCCCTCCATCTTTTTTTTCTTATCTCGCCTCCTCATCAGTCACTCCTTTCATCTTCCAATCCTCCATTTGGTCTGCATCATTGCAGGGTAGGATCCCAACACAGAGAGAAGGGCACTAGATAAGAGGCTAGGGAGTTCAGTAAAGCTAAGCTAAGCTAGTTATTTTCTAGTTTCTTGGGTCTGCCTTCTCTTCTGTCTGCATGAGTGTGTTTTTATAGGCTGGCGGAAATGTTTGAATCCAGTTTTGTTCTGATTTTCAGCTGGCACAGCTGCACTAAATTTAGGGCCAAGTTGGCACAGACTGACGTAGAAGCGGATACAGAAACATCTGCAGCACGCAGATTTGATATGTGCATGAGCAGTTAGACGAACAAACAAAGTGAATACTGGGATAGGAGACACACACTGCGCTGTTTACTGCAGTACATCTCTGGTGACAATATAGAGCAGGATGGGTGGACAGAGAGAGGGGTCAGATTAGAACCAGTTCATTTACTAACTTTGATTTTTTTCTTAGTCATTAAACGATTCACTACCCGTACCCATCTATAGTGGAGAGGTTAAGAAATCTGTGGAGGGAATTACTAAACCGCTTCCGTAATGAAGCATCTGGATTTAGACTCATCTTCTCAATGACGCTTGAGATTTTGTCCAGGAAATGAGAGATTGCTAAATAATGCCAGATTACAAAATCAGTGACATCATAAACATCAATATTTAGCCATTAGACGTTTAAGAAAACACACATTGGTTTAAGTCTGCACTGTTATGTCTTTGTCTGAGGAACAAAATGCCGGTCCAAGATACACCACATCAATCACGATAAAGACCTAATACGGCATTTGTGTGTGATTTATCTCCTTGAATAAGTGCTATCACTAATATCATACTTGTCTGGGCCCCGTTTCCCTCAAGTGGACTCTGGGGTTCATCAGATTTAAGAGCTGACCTAAGAGGTGGCCGCCCTCTGCTCCATGAGAATATGAGGAGCCTCTGCCACTGTAGTGTATCACCATGCGTGTGAAAAGCTTGACCTGCAACATAAAGTTCAAAGAATAAGTCACTGCGTTTGTTTTGGCAACGCACTCGTATCATTTTACAGACCCAATCAAAGTATGAGCTAAAAAAGAAAAGGGAAAATAAAAGAGCTTTTTATTGGACGAGGCTCCCAGACTCCGAGGGAATAGAGGCCTTTGTGATGCTTTTTTGTTCTTGCATCCTTTGGTGTCTATCTGCAAGAAACTAATGCCGATACAAATTCTACATTTTCAAAAAGCCTGCCCTATACCATACAGAACAGCTAGAAGTGGTAAAGCTGATGAGAATCTGCAAAGATTTCATATACTCTTATGTACTGCAGGGTCGGACGCTAGTCTGCTAGCCCGAGGCGAGTGGATTTTTGGAGGGACTACCTAAATTATCATTCTCACTAGTCCTCATGGCGAGTGAAATTTGAGAGGAGAGGCTTTATTCGTTATTTATCGATAAGTAAATGTAACTGTGACGAAGGACGACCTCTATTGACGGGTTTCGGAGAAACAGCCGAGCAGGAACCGCAGAGGACGGCCAGTCAGCTGCTCGCGGACTAATATCACCGGTATTAAGTTGGTGAAAAGGCTCTGACGAGAGTAGTGGCGCGAAATGACGGCAGTGTCCGTAAATAGATTAGAGTGTTTATGTGGATGTTCGGAGTTCACCTTTCAAGACTGTGTGCGTGTAAACAACCAGTAAGTAAACGTAAAGTTTGGTGTTAGTCTAATTTCATCATAAGGGTTATATTGTGTCATTTGCACGGCAATCTAGTCTATTTAGCGGCTCGTTCGTTGTTTGCTAAGTGTTGACTGTAGGAGTCCCGGACATGTTTATCGCTGCCTGTATTCTGTCCCTGTATGTCCTAATTTGGAACCAATGCTGCATAGAGGTTTTTACTAATTATTATTTCATGGATATCTGTTTCAGAACCACACACTTGCTTGTTTGACTGCTGTCAATAAACCTCTCAAAGGAACATCTTGCCTGGAGTACATTCTGATAGATGCCCCCTGGTGGCCACAACTTGTAATGAACCAGTACAATTATACAGTCCTTCCCAGTCACTTTAACAGTAACATTCCACTATTCCCCAAATTGTTGAGGATATTAGACTATTTTGTTTCGATTATAATTTTTTGTTTACGCAATGCGAAAGGCACTATATTCATCGATCAGGCCGGGCCTCTCTTTCAGTTTCACCAGCGGCCCGCCAAGATTCGTCCGCGGAAGAAATATAGATCGTGAAGCTCTTATCACTGCAGCACATGAACTAACACCCAATATCTTTTTGTGATCTAACAAAAATACTTCATCTAAAATTAGAACAAATGCCTGCTTTATTCATAGACTGCGTATTGTTTTTGGCACCGAGCGTTAAACTGCCGTGGTGACATGCTGTTACTCCGCACGGCGGAATATAGCTACATTTTTAGCCGGTACGTTCCATAGCGGAATTCCTCAACTTGGCAATTTGAACTGCTGTACAATATTTAATCGTGATCTTAACCTTCATCTTCACTACGAGCCTAAATAATGCAAGAATTGTCAATCCCCAAACCATTATAAGCATATTTTGCGATTTTAAGATGCCGTATTCCGATAATTCGGTTTCAGTTTCGAGGCGGACAGGTTTCGCAACGGGGTGCGACATTGCTAAAACACAGGCACATCGGACAAAACGCGTCGTTGTGTTGTTAAGGTACCACCCCTGTATGATGGTGCTGCTGGAGACACCATCCATTGGAGAATTTGACCCCTCCGACTCTATTCATCTCTGGATGAATTCAGGTCAACGGGCAAGGAGGCCAGAGTACCTAGACGAAGATCAAGAGGATAGTGTAGATCCTGCACAGTTTCATTCTCAAGAAGACTGGCAGCAAATGGAGGCAGACATAAATGCTGAACTTGATGTACCCATGCTAGCTGAATGAACATCATAGCCTACCGGACCCTTGACGTTGTTCTTCTGCTTCCTGTGTAATTATAATATCACGACATCATGATGTAACATGCATCAATCTTTGTACAGCCATAATGTTACAAACAATAAAACTCTTGATTCGTACCTTGCATCTCTGCGGTTTCACTGTTAGATAATTGCCTTGGGAGAGTCTTCCTCCACACACACATCCCTACACCCCGTGATTGGTACATTCCCCCAAGCTTCATGAAGGACTAGTAAAGATTGCTCAGGATTAGTAGTTTTATGAACCTACTAGTCCTTGGGACTAGTACTGATTTTGAGTTAGTTTCATACTCTGTACTGGTATGAAAAAATCTAAACCCAACTCTGAGGAATGCTGCTATCAGGCTCAGCGAGCGGGTCATTCCAGGACACGAGCAGGGATGTGTGTTTAAGAGTGTGTGACAGAGAAGAAGCGTGCGTGTGTGTGTGTGTGGTGACTACCTCAATCAAGTGAAAACACACACGGCAAAACAGCCAATAAAACAATAACAACAATAAAAAACTTATATAAAGCAGATGCATTCACACATATAGCCTTCGGCGCTTTGAGCCAACGAGTGAATTGGTTGGTTGAAATCTTATTCAGACTATAAAATATAGTGCCTCCTCGTGGAAAGCACATGGTTCCAGACGGTGAGCGGCTTGTAACTCCTTCTCCACCTCAAACGTTGACGTATTACATAGGGGTGATGACTATCTCTTCAAGTGCAGGGATGGTCCAGTAATTCCTTATAAAGTAAAGTTATTGTAATCACATTACTTCCTATATTTGAACAAAGTAATTACTTTATTGTTGCATGGTATACGGATACTAGAAAGGTACCCTTAATAAAAGCCACACAGTACTATCAAGGGTGTCTTCCTGGTTTTAGCAGCATTTACATCACCAACTTCTCACAGATCTTAATCTAAATGTATATTCATTTTGTTTGGTTTGGTTTTGGAAGCCTCTTGCCGTTTCCCCGTGCCGCAGTACCAGTCTCCGCCTACTAAACAGATGCCTCTATGAGACACACGTAAGTAATAAAGACCATCAGCGAGAAGATTGGCTATTTCTACATAGCTTTTCTTACTAAGGTCATCGGGGAAACGGGGTGGCAGACCGTCACCTCGTTACTTCTATTATTATATTGTTATTATACAAAATAATGTATTTCTTTAAGAAAAAAACATGTATTCCTCTGGGGAAAAATCCTTAGCTTTTTACTCCATTTAGCTCTCTCCAAATTGGCACTGTGGCTGCAGAAAAAAACAGCCTCTTAGCCCTTTAGGTGCACGTGCACTGCAGCCATTTAAAACAATAGGTGCCCTTCAAAACGCATGCAGCGGTCAGTGTGTATGGGGCTCATTAAACCCTGTTTAATAAGTCATAACTGGTTGCAAATAGAAAGTAAACTATCGAAGAAATCACATAAACGCCTGTATAGGGGACATCAGATTACTGCTTACCATGTCATTTTTTCAATCAATGCATTTGTAATTATAAAAAAAAAAAAACTAATTTTAAGCTCCATGTTCTGTAATCTATGATTCCATTGCTTTCCTGATGCATCAAAGTCATCAGTTCGGTACCTTGACAAGACTATTACGAACATGACTTGCATTTCACTCTTAAGCCTCTTTAGTCGCTTCACTGGAATAATATCTATGACAAAATTGCCTTCTTCTTACTCTGCCTTCAATTCATGCCAGACATTTCTGAATTATGAGTAAAGTGCATATGACTGAGCCAACAAAGCGGCGAGTATAACTCCGAAAGTCTGAATTTAAGGCAGGAGACTTATTTTGACAGGTTTTTTACCCTTTTTAGCACGAACGTTGGAAGCAAGAAGTGATGTGGTCTTACTGCGTCTTCAAACTCAAGGGCGTTGGTGGAGGCCTGATGTTTAAGGTACCGGTGAGGCGATTAAACACATCTGGTTTGATTAAGACTTCAATGAGTTTTGAAGTGCATCAGATGCCAAAACACTGTATAGCAGTTTTTATTACTAGGAGGATATTTACAACTCTGGAAAAGATCCAAGGCGATCATTTTATGAAGTGTTTTCGACAATCGCAGGGTTAACAGTACAGTGGTGCTGTTCATGTTACGAACTACAAAAGCTGGAATGTAAGCTTGCAAGTATTTGCTTGGCCAATGCCATGCCTGGCAAGAACCACAATTGTTTAAGAGCATACTGCAGAAGTAATATAATAAATATTGAAGGTCATTTTCTTAACTAAACTTAAATGACCCCAACAATGAATACGTGTAGCCTCCATTCATATTTTAGAAGGGGAAAAAAACCCTCTACTGGCTGTTACATAAAAACACCTGTCCTAACACAATAACACAAAACAGTTTAACCACCAGATGGGCAGCGTGAGGAATAACTTCCTTCCCTAAAGTCGTGCTTCTTGACAAACATGATGAATAGATGAATGTGAAATGATGTCTTGGTCTGCAGGCGTCCATATGTGTCCTGCAATGGTCCTACACAGGCCGGCGCTGCTTTGATCGAGACTCGCTTGGATATCAGCGGAAAGAAAAGAGAAACAGGAAGGGCTCTTGGTCCAAAACATCCAAGACAGAGGAGGAGGGACACAGACACTTGGAGGACTCAAAAACATCTGTGAGAGATGTTTCTAATTAGTGCACCATTATGACATCAAACTGGGTCGTAGTTTGGGATGCTTTTGAATGGTAAAAATGTATTACTATGGATATTCAAAATCAATTATACACATTTACTGAAGTGCTAAAAGATTACAGCATAAGCATTTTAAAGCTTCTGAGTTTTTGAATAAAGATTCAGACTTGATGACAACTGAGGAAAGCTCTTACTGAGGTACATTATCAGTGTACTATAGACCGCTAGTAGCAGTATGGGGATACGTTTCTATGAGTGGGTCCCTGTTTTGTTTATCTTGAGGTAAAAACATGCACACACACACACAACGGTTTCGCTCTATTCCACTGATCTACAGGTGGCGGTAATACGCCAAGAGATGTGGCAAAGCACCAGCAAAGGCAGGGGAGAAGAAGACTGCTAGCTCGTAAACACGGATCTAAACAGTGCTAGATTCCACACGCATAACAATCTGCTTTGTAAATGTTTCGTGATGACGGTAGAGCTCAAAGATGCACATGCGTATTGGTGAGTAACATTGAACATTGTGACGGGGCAAGAGAGGATGTGAGTTAGGGATTAAGGATGCACCGATTCTGATGCCAATATCGGGCCGATGACGACGCAAATAGCTGGTTATTCAACTCAGTTTTATATGTATATAATATATACTAGAAACATTCTATACTGGAATGTTTCATTCCTGGTAAACACTGGTATCAGATCTGTACTCGGTATCGGCCAATACGCAAAACACGGCTAAAAAGACGAGGAGAATACGTGGAATCACTGCCAACAGATCCAGCAAAACAGTAAGACACATGGTTTTATTGTTGTAAGTTATGAAGAGAGGCAAGAGATACAGTATCTCTACAGTTTAGTGAGATAATTCATATCCTGATATTAAAACATTAATCAGTGGTGGACACGAAACCACACACACATCCACCATTGCTGCTATCCTGCCCTTGTTTTTGAAGGATTTGTTGTACTTTAAGCACAAAAGTAACAAGCGATGCAGACATGTGGTTTATCATCTACAGCATGGATTCATTAGTGTATTGTAACTCCTAATCAGTTCATTGTGAACGTGTTCTTACCTGTCCATCCTGACCAACATGTACCTGGTGGATCTGGAGATTTCCCTGAAATAGAGGAGCGACACATCACGTCAAAGACCTGACGCCATATTAAATACACATAATCATTTACACGGAGTCATAAAAATGATACATTTTGCCCATTTCTTTGCCCTTCTATTCACACTAACCTGCATGGACAGCAGATTACTAAAAACCTGCATTGGCGGTAAACTGAACTCTCTAAGTGTGCAGTGTGACGGCGTCGATATCGGAGAAGAATCAGAAGTGTCTTCACATGTTTCTGAGCATTCAGGGTTTGGCAGAAGAGTTTTTATACATGGTGACGTAAGAGTGAGCGGTGGAGGCAATGTCTTTGTGTATACGTCAACGATTGTGTCCTTCCCAACGACATGAAAGACTCAGTAAACAACAATAGAAATCCATTCACAAAGGCACGAGCCTATCGCAGCCCAATCAAGATGCAACGACCGTCGTAAAGTCTTTGAACACCCACAGTGACGTTTACAAGACCACATAAGAGAGGACATCGTAGAAGCCATATTTAGTTTTTTGTTGTTAATTGTATTTCATGTATATATCAAATGCTGTCAAGAGCTGCCATATGGCCAAAGAGCAGTGTAATCCCTCAAATAGCTCTCATTTCCTTTTCAAGCACGCTAAAACCAATGACTTTGATGAAGGGGGCCCGCTCCTAATGAAAACATATTGTACGAGTGGCAGTTGGGAGACGGGGGATTTCGTTGCTAAGCTTTGAACTCCAGAAAACAAACAATATGATGGAATAGGAAGGAGAGAGGAGAAAAAGGGAAAAAAAAGAAAACTGGGCTCGGCCACAAAGAGCAGGAAAGGCTTTAGAGCTTTTCTGCCTCCAGTTCACTCCGTCTCACTCAATCGTGTACTTCTCCCTCCGAGTGTCCTTTAGCACCACTGAACAGGAAATGAGAAAAACACTTGGGCAAGGTGTCAATTGCTTTTTGCATAAATGTCAAGCCGTCGTGCATGTGGGGCACGTATCGTACAGTATGTGTTTAGATGTGTATGTGTGTACACAGACCGGGGCCTTGCAATAAATCTCTCTTCCACATCCTCGAAAATATCACTAACAACGATGCTAATGTGGAAATTCCTCTCCAGCAGTCGGTGTGGTTTGGAATTTGAGTTTTGATTTTCACTGGCAGAGGCTGTGTGTGTGCATGCAGAGCGCATGTCTGGTGGGGGGGGGGGGGGGGGGGAGAGACGTGAGACATCTGGGTATTATGTGGAAACAAAAGTCATAACCCCGTGCAAAAGCAAGCGGATATATAAACATTACGGGACATCTGCTTTTGTTAGAATTCACTAATGACTTAAATGTTGTCAGGTATTACTTGGGCGCACCATGCTTCATTGGGATGACTATTTGCATCGGCAGACAGAAACATACGGGGCTCAAAAGAAACAAATGTTTAATTTGACCAATGAAAAATAGAAGTTTGCTCTACAAGAAGGTTCTTTCTTGTGGAAGTAAACTAGCTTTAATTCTGCAGAATGGGAGTTTTGCCATCACTAATTTATTCCATCGTTGGTCGACGGGTTTAGCCAACAGTTGGAATAATTGTTCGTCCACAGAGCTGACGGAGGAACAACCCTAATTTTGTGAACAAACACTTGTCAAGCTTTCAACGTGACAGAGAGCCTCATCAAAAGAAAACTGTAACTTTGTAGAGTAACGCGTTGGGGAGCAGCTTTCGTTACCGACCCAAATAACGTATGAAAAACTTGACTCTATTTCTGCACAGTTGTAGTGTATCCATGCTCAATTATATGTCTTTAAGCATCCATGCGTTTGTAATTGTTGATTACTGTTCTCAACAAAAAGCTTGATTCGAATCATGCAAATTTTGGATTAATTGCTCGCTAAATAAAGTCTGTAAAATCCTGTAGAAATTACAAAAGGCAATCCAGGGTGCATTTTGCTTAATCTACATGCTCACACAGATATAATGGATTGTTTCAAATGATGCAAGTCCTCATCTAGTCTGAAGTCAACCAAACCCGACTTTGAGCGGCCGATTGTTTCTCTCACACGCAGACACTTGCCTCACTGTCCTGTGTGATCTGCACCTCCTCTCCTTGTGGCACCTGGGCGATGTGCAGCTGACCCTGAGGAATCTGAGAGACAAGGATGAAGGATGAGAGAGCTGAAGCTGGAACAATTACACAAATATGATCTAGAACTTTGCCACGGCATGTTTTCAATCTATGAATGATCATTCCCTCTCTACATACTGGCCATTATTGTTCCAATATAAGGGATGAAGATACAAATACACAGTTGTTGTTTTGTGCAGAAATGTATTCAAAAGTCTTTAGTTTGGTCTACGTTAAACAAATCTAGTTGAACAGCAGAACTTTCAACAGTGTGAATCATGAGCTAGCGTTTGTATCACTGTCATTACAGCTGGTGTGCTAATGAGTAGAGATGGAGCCTCACAGCAGAATGTTCATGTAGTATCATCAGATCATGTGTAATAATTAGTATCATATCTTTTAGTTAGTAACACTGACTGTGCAACTCACACACATGCACTTCATTTCCTCACAAATAACCCCTTCATGGCACACATTGTCTCACAGCTCGTGTGCATCTGTCACCGGTTGTTTGACTACACAACATTAAACAAGACTAGTCCGAGATGCTCTCACTCAATAAATAACTGTAAACTCAACGGTAAACCATAAACTAATACACTTTATCAATTTGGTCAATCGCACAGACGGCGTAACTTTAGAACTATGATATATTTAAGACCTTAAACAGGCCATGTAGTTTAATGAAGTGGTTCATCGGATACAAGATATAAATGGTCAAGTCCCTTCCTTCCTGTCAGCCCACATAAGCTGCAGAATGCTCCGTGTGTCACTCTGGTGGGTGGGATGATCCCCCCCACCCGGACTAAACCTGCTCTGTAGGACCCTCACAGGACAGCAGCAGAAACTCATCACACTCTCGCTGTTAGAGAATACGTTGTCACTCACCACCTGAACTTGTCCATCCTCCCCGATACGGTGGAACTGGACTTGTTGATTGGCCAGCGTGTAGTGCAAGGTCTGCTGGGTAGCAGCCTCAATGTGGCCCGTTTCTTCTGCCAGGCCCCCCTCTGGTTAGGGAGGACAAACAGCATGGTCAATAACATTGCAAATGATTCCAGCACGCATGAGAAATAGGGATGAGGTCTCTAAGGCACAGACACACAAACCAACAAACACCCACACATCGAGCAAGGGACCGTAGCAACATCTTGTAAAAATAAAAAACCCTGGCTAATTCCCAGGCCATCTGCTGGATGATGCCGTGTTTATACTTTATCAAACGCCTAAATACACAACAAGGGCTCTCCAGCTAGCCATCCAAACACAAACTGCAGGCCTCAGTCTAAACACACTGCTATCACACCAGCCGTTTGAAACCCCCTGCATGGACCTGTCACAGCTCTAAAACACCCAAAAGACCTCTGTCAGCAATTTAAAGACAGCAAAGTGCTCAGTGGAGCTTGAATCAAATGCGAGAAACTAAACAAAAACCGCACCTTCTCTGTAAGATGTTACAATGTGCAGCAGCAAAAAGACCATTTGGGAGAAGTGAGGACGGAAAGGATTTCAGGTCATTTCTGGGAAACAGACCTTGCTGAGGAAGGCGGTCAGACTACTTTCTTGATCACGAACAAAAGGAATGTAGCTTTAAACGATACATACAACGTCAAAAATTCTGTTTTGTGTAATGCTGCTTTGAAAGGTGAGGCTGTGTTTGCTTGTTACTGCTATGTACTGTATTGTGTAAATAATCCTCAGGGCTGCCAGACGAGGAGCAAAGAGCCAGGTGGCTTGTGAAAACTAGTTCTGGTTTGAGCTCTCTTTGCTGTTTCACTGATAAATAATGGGTAAAAACAAGAGTTCTGGTCCATTAACAAGTAATCAGATTAAGGAAGGAATGATTGTTTGGTGCGAGTCTTTGCATGTTTGTGCACACACACCATCTGACCTAGTGTTTGTGTTGTACACTATGGGGTGTGTGTGTGTGTGTGTGTGTGTGTGTGTGTGTGTGTGTGTGTGTGTGTGGCCCCAAAAGGAAGGGCCTGACAATCCTGAGCACTCACAGGATATTTGGGTTTCCCCTGCAGTCTTTGCTTTTCCCTGGTGCAAGGTGAGAGGTGATGGCTCACAGGGAGGGAAGGACAGCAGGCATTGTGTGCAGATTACAACCATCTGCCGCAAAACACGCTGCATCTGCATTTTGGTCGAGGTCTTAAAATAGCTTTGATGTAGCTGGTGAAGTAAGTCTTGTACGAGTTCACTGTGTGAGGCTTTTTGTTGACTATTTACAAACATTTTCCGGCATAGAAAGTTATAAAAACAACTTTAATAAATGATGTATCTTGATAGCCCCAAAGCCTTTTGAACCAGTGTAATGCTAATGGGAAGCCTCTAGGTTGACAAACCAGATACATTTCATAGAAATCCATTGGTGGCTATCCACAGTACAACTATTAGAAATCCATAAGCATCAAGATGATGAAGTTAAAGAGGCCGACTAAACTTAGAACCTCCTTCAAACATTTCCCTCCATCACTTTCAAATAGTTTGAGCACCAGTTCAAATCCACAGATCCAAATTGAAAAACGATCTTCCATAACTAGTTCCATAACTACGAACCAACTGTTGTAACGTGCCACTGCACTCAGACCAGTCCGTACGGCCCGTAAGCAACAGAAACAGCAGCAGATGTCTCTGTTTGGTCTGCAGTTGCTTCTCAACACTGTGCACCTTGTTTGATTAGAAAACACACAGAGAAACTTAGCAACGTTATCAGCAGATAAAGACGTACAGAGAGTGGAGCCAGGTAGGTATTAGCTTTCTCCGAACATAGAGATAAATGTCAATGTGCTCACTCCCACAGCATTTCACAAGGAAGGCGGCAGAAGGTTCAAAAGACTTTTCTTAACTAAAGAGATCCTCACGCTTTAAAAGGTTGACTTCAAGAGGATTTTTGAATGAGGTCATATCCCTGATTCTGTGTCACATAAGCTTATTTTGTATGTTGTGATGTTCCATACTTCCTTGCCTATGCTGATCTGCTCTCTGTTAAGTTTTTTTCCAGACATGTTTGGATGTAAACAACCAACTGTAAATGTTCTGGAAACTACCACCAAAAAAGGAAGATTAGAGAACTACACATCATCCGTTTCTCTGACGCTGTTACTGTGCCTCTCTTTCACGTAACATAGAGGCAGTATTTATACAACGTCTGAATCTAAAAGCATAGTCAGTAGCTTAAAGAAAATAAATTGTCCTTAGTATGCGTGTTAATGCTGCAAAGTGGGCAAATAAGTAACAGTCCACCCTGTTTAGGAGACGTGTGGTGTGAATATGAAGCTGCTATCATGTCTTTTTCTTAAATCCTTGTGTCTACATATAAACAACACCACACACACACACACACACACACACACACACACACACACACACACACACACACACACACACACACACACACACACACACACACACACACACACACACACACACACACACACACACACACACACACACACACACACACACACACACACACACACACACACACACACACACACACACACACACACAAAACGAGACCACATCCCATATAGTATGATCCATGGTCATGATGATGCACAGAGAGCATCATCTGTACTTTACCGGAGGTGCTGCGAGGTGTGCGTTTGGAGAAGCTCTTCACAGCCAGACTCTGGCCGCGCTGCTTGCGTCTCCAGGCAGTGCGACACTTTGAGTCGATGCTTTGCTTGATGCGGTACCAGTCTGACTCGGTGATGCCAAATTTGTGGAACAAGTGGCCTGTTGGGACACAGAGAGGTAAAATGTCACCACGTGCTGTGTGAATAATACAAAATTGTTGGCTCGGTTGTGCAAATTAGTGCATCGTATCTCAACATGAGGCTGTGTGTCGATGTGTCCTTTTGTCTCGCAGATGCTCCCTCCAGTAAATTGCCTTTTATTCTGTCTCAGTAGAACAGGAAATTAAATAGTTTCCTTTCATTTTTAGTGGAGTGGAGCTAAACTCAAAACAACTTTAGAGCAGGGAGGTGTGATTTCAGGACAAGCACCTCACATCCGTTACAATAACACCACTTTATTCATTCAAATTTATTTTAGATGGACGATAGACAACTGTTTATGCATCAGTTATTGTTGCAGCTGGGCAGCTTATTGGGCACATCAACCACAGCACTGCAACATACTAATGTTGTGGGTTAATGAGGGTCAGCTATCAATCCGAAGAAAAAAAAAATCTTGTTTTACAATAAAATCAGTATTTTTCATCTTAGCATAAAGATGTGTGCATCGTAGCCTTGTTGGTACACTTAATTAACTCTCCACAATGTCAGCATACAGCCGTATAACCAAATAACAAAAACACCTGAGGGATGTAAACATTTGAGGGAATTGAATGTCAGCTCTCACAGCAAAAGAAAGCAACAGACTGCGGCAACAGAATTGATATCGGCTCATGTGATGAAGCTGCCTGATTGGCTACAGGACAGACGGGATGCAGCTGTATTTAGTGGCTGTCTACCTCTGGGGTTATGAAGTGTTTAAACGGAGGTGCGCCGCTTGACAGCTCATTTCTACACAAATTAAGAACGAAGCTACAGCCTGAGGTAAGAAAATGAGACAGGTGAGGAGCTGAGGGGTATCTGTGGATAGTGAGATGGCAGTGTATGGAAGCCCTTTCACACCTGACGGGTCCTGCACAGGCAGGCAGGGCACTTGTGCCTCCATTCCTGTTCCTTTTTTTTTTCCAATGCAGGCAGGATGAGTCACCCAAAAGTCACCTGGCCCTGCTCCAGCCTCTGCATACCTCATGTGTGCCATGGGGGATGTTTAGTGAAGCCTCCTGCAGGGGGCAGAAGCTGCACTCTGAAGGAAAGGCTAAAGCTAACAGCAATGTGAACCATATTAATATAGTATGTAGCCACATGACTTTTATAAATCTACCGTCTGTCTGCCATCACTCTGCTTCTCCAGGAATCAAAGAGTTGCCTGAATTGAGGGTGACTCCATTAGGATCTCTCCACCAGACATGTGCTTGTCATTTACAGTCTGGTATGTTATAAAATGTGTTGCACATTAATGCTAGTGTGCAATGATGAATGCATGTTGTTGTAACCCGCATTGGGAATAGAGACTGCAGTCTATTTCTGTGTCCAATTCGGTGCCGCTTTGTAATGGAACGAAGATGAAATGTGGGAAGGTCTCAGAGAGTTCATTTATCGCTGTAAGGGGGGTAAGGAGACAAACCCCGGCTGAGTGAGACGTATTAGCATAAATTATACGATGCCATTAGACAAACAGTGGTTACTAGACACCATCTTGGAGGTTACTTGTGGGTCATTTGGCCAATTAGATGATGGTACGTAAAAAGACACTCCTTCTTGTAATCTCTGTTAATAATGTTAATAATGTTAACCACCAGGTCTCCCTGGACTTTTGTCCAAAATCACAAAGCGAGGCAGGCGGCGTGAAATTGATTGGCTGTCGATACTAGATGGTGATGACTCACAGCGAATGCCGTAGATCATGAGCGGGTCCAGCTGCTTCTTGCCGTGTTTGCCCTGGCCAGAGAGGTTGGACATGGCCTGGAC
Organism: Leptoclinus maculatus; assembly: GCA_032191485.1. Classification (NCBI taxonomy): domain Eukaryota; kingdom Metazoa; phylum Chordata; class Actinopteri; order Perciformes; family Stichaeidae; genus Leptoclinus; species Leptoclinus maculatus. The sequence continues at coordinate 9,545,658 of JAVDOI010000007.1, forward strand.
CTCTCGATGGAACAGGTAATCTAACAGTGTCAGTGCCATTTTCTCCGCCGTGCGGCAGTTTGTGGTGATATGAAGCATGTCGGCCGGGGAAACTGGGCAACGAACTCGCATCTCTAGGTTGTTCTCGTCTCCCAACCAGGTGCCCACTGGGTAATCATCTAGAGGAAACGGGAGAAGGAGCAGTTATTCAATCACTGTCACACAGCTCTCTCGTTCAGCCAAACCTGTGGAAACCTGTAAACTGAGATGTAACTTCTACCTGGTTTTCCTTCACAGGCTGACGAATACTACACTGGTACAGAGCTCCTGATGTACTTCACGTAGTACAATAGCGCCCCCATGTGGCAGTAAAGGAGAAGTAGGTTAATTGTGGGCAAAATTGTGCTATCAAGGATATTACAAAGCTGAATATGTGGCTTGGCTGTTTGCTCACACCGTATGTTAGCTGTTAAATCCGCCACACAAACGAAGCACGAGGCACTGTTCTGGACACCACATGGGTACCATCTAGCTAATGATGACTAACAGTCGTATCATGGTAACCCACAGCTGCAAATAAAGGATTAATAGTTTCCATTTGAAGATGACCAAAAACTTCTGAAATCCACTGAAAATAACCAAATAAACAATCGCAGTAAATAGCAACAGAGTTACAACAACGTGGACTTCATTTGCACACGCTAGCTCAGCAAAGCTACCGAAAACATGAATGATCAATCGGAGCATTCATCAATGCCGCCTGAGCCTGAAACACGGGGCATTAACATGACACATCAGCAAAGTTCCCTTCAATGTGGACACCATCTGAAAGAGTCACGTTAGCCACGTTGAATAAGTCCGATCCGAAACAAAACAATCAAAGAAAGTATTTGGGGCAGCTGTGGCTCAGGAGGCCGTAGTGCCCTTAAGCCTGATGGTCGGACCAGAAACTGCATGGTAGCTCGCTGCCATCGTGAACGAATGAGAGGCAAACTGTGAAGCATTTTAGATCAAAAGCGTAAACGCAGCAAAAGTTACACTTTGAAAGCAGTAAAAGTGTTGCTGCTGCTAAACCTACGATGGTACAATTCAAGATGTGCCGCAGTAATTTCTGTCTTCATGTGAGGTCCTCAGAGAGAGTCAGTGAGGTAATCTTTAAAAAACAATCTTGTTTCTAACATTGGCAATACGGGCGAGGAAAGGGCAAGTTTATTTCTAGAGCATATTTTTGACACAAAGGCAAATCAAAGTGCTTTACAGAAGCAAACACATGTACGGTAGAATTAAAGGATGTAAGAGGTGCAGAAGTATAAGAATGTCATTACATGACCTCAGGAAAAGCAGTTGCGAACAAAAAGGTTTTAAGCCTCGATTTAAATAAACTTTTTTAAGTAAAATGACTTACATTTGGATGCTTGCCCACGCTGAATACCAATAGAGTACTTAATAATACCATTCAATTCTAAAAACATGCATCAGGCCAATGTTTCGCTATGCGACATGATAGTTGGATGATCGCTCGCTTGCTGTTAGGACATGGTGGGAGTGATCGGCCGGTCACCGGTCGTGGATGATCACCTGACAACCGGCTGGTTTCAATTGGTGCATCGCTGGATATCACTTGTGCCGACGTGGACAATGACTCTGCAAATATGAGGTTCATGAGCGAGAACCTCAACAACTGTATCACAGACAGTGGCACTGGGGAAACAACATTGTTATTGTTGAACTTGTTGGGCATTCCTCATGATGGAGTCACCTTTTGACCAAAGTTGAGAGCTGACATGGACGCTGAAGTGTGGGTTTGGAGCAGGTTACCCTGGAGGAGGAGAGCCGGTGCCATGAGGGCCAGAAGCTGCATGCCAAGGGGCTCAACGTCTTCTTGAAGGCGGCTGCGCTGGACTGGCTGAAAGCTCCCGGTTATCGGTGTACTAATGTTGCTCCAGCTTCCCCGGAACCTCGAAACCTCGTTGCCCAGTTGTTGGAGTATAGGAGGCGTTCCAACCTTGTTTCTTCTCAACCACAACGACCATCCAGTCTTGGAAGAGCTCCGCATCTTGGGTTTAGCACCAAGCCTGGCTCAGGGATCTTCCTCATGAGTCGGTCTGACGATCACAGCTCCGGCTCCTCTGCGATGGAAGAAGGACCAAGCCAAGGGGTGTGTGAGAAGTACATGACGGGGGGTGCAGAGTAAACCCCTTAGCAGTAGTGGTGTAACAATACACGTATTTGTACCACGGCGATTGGTACATTTATAGCCACGGATATGAGACGCTACTCTGTAGTGGAAAAAGCAGGCTGTACGAACATGCTTAATGTTATTGAGCCCCGGAGCCCGGAGTCTGAGCGAGCTAATGTCACTATTCCTGTGACTACTGACAATGCCAGGAATATAGTTAATGCTGTTAGAGCTGCTGGTCCAGGGCCACAAATACAATGTTTTGCCCGTGTCATTAATCTAGCATCTCAGAGAGCAACGGCAGTGCAGCAGATCTCAGGCCTCCCAAGATCAGAGAAACAGCAGCACATGTGTTGAGGACAAAACAGGAGTTGCTGCAGCTTCCTGTACACAAATGAATCCATCAAGTCAAAAAGAACATACTTTATGATGTTAGTTAAGGACGTTTTTTTGGCATTTCTCCTTTTTTTTGCAGTATTGAAAACGTACCGCACTGTGGCACCACTGTGTCGTACCGAACCGAACCGAGCCTTTTGAGAACCGCTACACTCCTACTGAGCAGGACCCAACATGTGATCCTCGAGGCACACTTAAAGATCAATTAAAAGCCAAACAAAATAGAAAATATGCTCATTTCTATCCACTGACTACAAGGGAAGAAAAGCAATAACATACACGGTAATGGCCTTTCTACACTTTACAACTTGGGAGCGAAACGCCAACCTCGTGATTAAAGGTCAACCCCGCTTTATCTCCTGAACCACAGCCGACCCCCCTATGAGCGGTTTCTTTTTGTGTCTAAACGATCAGTGTTGAGTCATACCTTCTGAATTGAGTGTGATGAGCGTGACATTTTGGCCATTTTGAGCGTTGCTGGAATGGCCGCCATTAGAAACAGTGTCACTGGCCTCTGAGCCGCTGTCTTGTTCTTCCTGACTCTCCTCGGGGCCCGGCACCTTTACCAAGATTGTGTTCTGTCGCTTCCTGGTCACCGTACTGAAAACAAACACAGATCTGTGATCGGTATGTGTAACATCAAGACGGATCATGGCAGCAGCCACCTTGTATGAGGAAGTCAGATTCTTTTCACTGCTCAATTGCCTGGATTGAACAACTGGCTACTACTACTTATGGTAGTGCTATTTACAGGGTATTTAAAAATCCAGAAGGTATCATTTTCAATAACGTCATGAATTGAGACGCTATGCTTTCTATGGCGCTTAATTGATTTGCTGTATTGTAGTGCAGCGCAAGCGCCACCAGAGGTCAGTCTCCACTGGTGGAACAGGAAGCTGAGCTGAAAAATATGGGGGGATAACGTTACAGGGCATGTTGTGGGTACTTTGGGTTTAGTCTTTTTCCTGTTACAGCTTTTGCAACTGCTGGTTGGTCATTTTAAAGACAGGGCTTAGATATGATATTTATACATTTATTTTCACAACGTAAAGAAAAACTATCACAAAGTAATTTCTATTCAGCGTCTGTCATTTTCAGTGAGCTTGGCATTTGCCCCGTGACCAGCGGTGTAATTAGGCTACAATAAAAAGCACCGTGTTTAACGACATCATAAGTAACACAGGTCTAGTTTTGATAAATGTAGAAACTATTGTCTCGTGAAGTAGTCTCATGTTCCAAAATAAAGCAAATTGTTTAATTACATCGTGCAGGGGCAGTTTTAGGAATTCCACATAGCAACACAAGGTATCCTATTCAAAACACAAGAAAAAATGTTAGTGCTGGAAACAGACCGATTACACTGAGAGACTCTTTTCTCTCTCTTTGTACTGACGCACAGAAGCAAATAACAACACAGAACTCTAGGATTACATATTTAAATGTCAAATGCTGTCACGTGTGACCGCAACATTGTTTATGCGACACTGTGTTGTTGTGATTTTCACATGTCTGGGCCCTAGTCCTCGTAAGTCGCTCAACTAAGTCGATCAAATGTCCAATTATCCAGCTTGAATTACCGAGATGATTGAAGGCAGGCTATCTCGGTTCCTCAAAGGCTGATCAGCGCTCAAACAGTCTCGTTATGTCGAACAAGACCTCAGTCATCAGGATAATTGGGCGTGCCCGTTTTACGTCAAAGGGGGTAAGCATCGATCACCGAAACCATGATTTTCTAACAGTACAATAGCGAATAAAGTAAAAGAAAGAGCGTCTTTTTTTCTCCGCTGGCGAGCAGGAGATGATCATGAACGCATATGAGGAAGTCAAGACCATAATCATGGCTAAATCTAACACCGCCATCCCTTCCGTTCGTACGGCTTGCTTACGAAAATTACGTCACAAAACATGGCCGTTTTTGGTATCCCAGAATGCACAAAATCCTCATCTTTTCAAAGAAAACATTGATTTTCTTTTATTTTTTATGGATTTTTCACAAAAGGAGCCCAAACACACACTGTCCAAAGTTGCCATGACCGCTGCAAGTCAGGTCTTGCAGCATTTCGACGGCGAAAGATACATTACAGACCCGAATTTACAAGTGAATGTACTAGCGGATGTTACCATGGAGCTAGCGGCTTCAGAAAAGGCTAGTACTTATAGTAGAAACCTAATACTTCTCTTTCAAAAGCTGTCAACCAACGTGTTCATAATTTTCACTTTTCACATGCGGTTTTTTTCTGATTAATCTTTTCATGGAAAGAACACTGTAGAATGGTCATACTTTGTCCTATCTTCTTCAAATACATTTGAGGCAGGTGTTCACTGATAGTGTAGTTACAGCCCTATACTGTCCTTTACCTGTACAGATACAGCCACAGCCACAGGCAGTTATTTATACTGAAAGATACTTTTTTATTTTAGACGGACAAAACTCTTACATTTTTACTGACTTCAAAGGCCCACTGCTCTGTTTCTGTATGACCCACAGGTTTTCTGACACTTTCACAAGGAACTTTAGGGGGTTTTCTTTCTGGCAAGACCTCATTGATGCATATAGTCAGAGTGGTTCAGACGCTACAGACATTTTAATTTGGGTATGTCATTTTAGGCATTTTTGCTCCAAATTGGGGGGGGAGGGGGGGAGTGGAAGAGGTGCCTGCTGGCAGTAGGCTTAACCCTTTGGCCCCCATCCTCTCTAGGACTTTTTTTTGGCTTATTCTCGAAAATATTATACACATACTCAAAGGGGCCTTACTCTCTAACTACAAGGTCTTTTTTAATAATTTCAAATGATTAATAACACTAAGACGGGTTTGCTCATATGAATTGAGTAAATATTACGTATATGTTACTGGTTAATAGCTGATGAAGATGGAACACAGCTCCACTTTGAAAAATGTCAAATTTGTATGGTGATAAACCACTATTATTCATAATACTATATTAAATGAGGCTCAGTGAAGCCTAAAGACCACCCACAATCATAGCAAACGACAGCAGTAGTCACACACAAAAGAATTGGAGTGAATAGAGTGAAGTAGACCAGAGCAAGAGACATAAACGTACGAGAGGTCACGAGAGGTCGTAATTTGAGAAAGTGTGTAAAGTGTTACACATGCTTCTGTTCATGAGAAATTCTTTGTTCAAACGGTATGCTGCATGGTTGTGGAAATATTATATTTGTTACTGAAAATTGCATTGTGCGGTAGTGATCGGTACTGTTCGGGCCCAAAAGGTTAATGGAATGCATCATCGAATGAGATCTTATAGCGAAAATAATCATCTCAACTCTTTCAGAATAAGTAGATAAAACAAGCCCAAAGAGTATCTAATTGATACGAATTAATAGATACTTATGAGGATATATGTACTGTATGCGCTTATGTATCATACTATATATGTGTATATACAGTGGGTATGGAAAGTATTCAGACCCCTTTACATTTTTCACTCTTTGTTTCATTGCAGCCATTTGCTAAAATCAAAAAAGTTCATTTTATTTCTCATTAATGTACACGCAGCACCCCATCTTGACAGAAAAAAAACAGAAATGTAGAAATGTTTGCAAATTTATTAAAAAAGAAAAACTGAAATATCACATGGTCATAAGTATTAAGACCCTTTGCTGTGACACTCATATTTAACTCACATGCTGTCCATTTCTTCTGATCCTCCTTGAGATGGTTCTACTCCTTCATTGGAGTCCAGTTGTGTTTAATTAAACTGATTGGACTTGGTTAGGAAAGGCACACACCTGTCTATATAAGACCTTACAGCTCACAGTGCATGTCAGAGCAAATGAGAATCATGAGGTCGAAGGAACTGCCCAAGGAGGTCAGAGACAGAATTGTGGCAAGGCACAGATCTGGCCATGGTTACAAAATAATTTCTGCAGCACTCAAGGTTCCTAAGAGCACAGTGGCCTCCATAATCCTTAAATGGAAGAAGTTTGGGACGACCAGAACTCTTCCTAGACCTGGCCGTCCAGCCAAACTGAGCAATCGTGGGAGAAGAGCCTTGGTGAGAGAGGTAAAGAAGAACCCAAAGATCACTGTGGCTGAGCTCCAGAGATGCAGTAGGGAGATGGGAGAAAGTTCCACAAAGTCAACTATCACTGCAGCCCTCCACCAGTCGGGGCTTTATGGCAGAGTGGCCCGACGGAAGCCTCTCCTAACTGCAAGACATATGAAAGCCCGCATAGAGTTTGCCAAAAAACACATGAAGGACTCCCAGACTATGAGAAATAAGATTCTCTGGTCTGATGAGACCAAGATTGAACTTTTTGGCGTTAATTCTAAGCGGTATGTGTGGAGAAAACCAGGCACTGCTCATCACCTGCCCAATACAATCCCAACAGTGAAACATGGTGGTGGCAGCATCATCATGCTATGGGGGTGTTTTTCAGCTGCAGGGACAGGATGACTGGTTGCAATTGAAGGAAAGATGAATGCGGCCAAGTACAGAGATATCCTGGAAGAAAACCTCTTCCAGAGTGCTCTGGACCTCAGACTGGGCCGAAGGTTCACCTTCCAACAAGACAATGACCCTAAGCACACTGCTAAAATAACAAAGGAGTGGCTTCGGAACAACTCTGTGACCATTCTTGACTGGCCCAGCCAGAGCCCTGACCTAAACCCAATTGAGCATCTCTGGAGAGACCTGAAAATGGCTGTCCACCAACGTTCACCATCCAACCTGACGGAACTGGAGAGGATCTGCAAGGAAGAATGGCAGAGGATCCCCAAATCCAGGTGTGAAAAACTTGTTGCATCATTCCCAAGAAGACTCATGGCTGTACTAGCTCAAAAGGGTGCTTCTACTCAATACTGAGCAAAGGGTCTGAATACTTATGACCATGTGATATTTCAGTTTTTCTTTTTTAATAAATTTGCAGAAATTTCTACATTTCTGTTTTTTTCTGTCAAGATGGGGTGCTGCGTGTACATTAATGAGAAATAAAATTAACTTTTTTGATTTTAGCAAATGGCTGCAATGAAACAAAGAGTGAAAAATGTAAAGGGTCTGAATACTTTCCGTACCCACTGTATATGTATGTGTAGATTACCATATAGAACTAGGAGTTTGAATATGTGTGTGTGCAAATCTGTCTATGGGCGGATCAGTATGTATATTATTCATAATCAGAAATTCAATCAATTGAAGCAGTGAAAAGAAATTGTGTGATTCTCTCTATTCTTATGAGTATAATAATGATATGCTATGGTGTACTAATAACACTGTCATATAATTATGAGTGCTTTCAAGCCCCATGTAGTTGCAACCCAGCCATCAAGAGGACATGGGAGCAAGTAAAACCTAAGCACACAAACATTATTCAGAATGGTGAGTCCATACAATATGTGCCATGGTAATGTATTGAACACATCCATAAGTTTCTTAAGCACCAAATAAACTTTACGAACAGCACGGCATGCAGCGGCATCGCCGACACTGTACAATAATGTACCACTCGCAAAAAAGCTCACGGCTATGATACAGTCTGTGAGACGGTCAATGCTCGTGTGGTGTTCACAATGTATGACTCAAGAAGGTCTTGTAAATAAATGATTCCTTGTCGGCAGAATCGATAGCGCTCGTATAGGAAGTCATCGTGATGGGATAAGGGATCTTGGCGATCGCGGTCCGTGTACATTTTAGTCATCTGTTTTACCGTTAAAATATACGGACATTTCCGTATTTTCGTTTCATCGAATGAACGGTAAAACAGACGATCAAGACGTACACGGACCGATCTCGAAGAACTCTCTCACTATAAAACGTTAATCTAACTAATATCGCTTCTTCATTAATGGGATGAGGAAGGGAGATGACATTTCTTCCCGGGGGAGTGGCAAACTTATCCAGCTTCCTTCAGTGAGCCTGCTCTGGAGCAGGTTCACGCTTATTGATGTGTTGCTATGGTGATTGAGCTAAACCTGCTTCGAGGAACCGAAAAGCCTGATGTATGTAATCTCATCCTCAAACTTATCCCGCTAACTCAGTTAGCGACGTACGAGGAATAGGGCCCTGACCTCATTCCACACTATAATAACAACAACTTTATTTATATACAGGCATATAGTGTGAGCCACTCACTTGCTCAGCAGATTCTCCAGAGGGGTGTCTTCTTGGTGAGGGCCCTTCGGGTGTTCACTGCTCACGATCACATTTGTTTGTGGAACAACACTAAACAAAAAGTTCCAAACACATTGGTTAACTGGCACATGTATGCATGCCTTGCAGTCTGTTTTAGGTAATGTGGCTCTGCTGGCTCCTGTAATCACGATCAGCTTTGTAATATTCTGCATGAATGGAGACTATTTGCGATTGGTGCAAAATGCAATAGTGGGCAACACTTTGTATCTTACCATCGCACTTTGTTCCACGTTTGAGTGGCCCCCTGAGGAGACCCTGCAACCATAGGAACCTGGATAGGACTCTTTGCACACGGCACCATGCTGTCTAGCTTGCGTCCGAGGGCTTTGCATGTAGCATCGAGAGAATATAACTTTGATTCAATTCCCTCCAGCCGCTGGCTGATTGATGCGGTAAATGAGACCAACAGGTTCTGGAAACAAAAATAAGATTTTGTAAGTGTCATTGAAGCAACAAGTCACATCCTCTTTTTTGAATTATATAAAAACATATGAGCTTTTGATGGAGTCTATTATACTGAACTGTTACCTTAATAAAAGATATGTCTTGGTTGCTGTTGTTATTCTCTTGGCTGCTGCTTAATTTCCTTTTTTTCTTCTGAAGCCTCTCATCATCGTCTTCGTGATTGTCCAGCATGTCTGGCATGAATTAAATATAAAGACACCCTCAAACCAACAGCACAGCTTTCTTGTTAGATGTCACTATGGGATGCCAAGATTGAAGCTGTTCTCCTGCTCCAATCTCAGCCATAGTATTGAGTATCTGATCCCCATACAGTGTTTATCCAGCAAATTCTAAATAACACAGCTGTAGAAAACATACTTAGCGTAAAGTAAGCGGACACTGATTGTCCATGTTTGATAGTGCCACACCTGCCCAACTTGACAATATCTCGTCAAAAAGGCAGAGAATGTAAATATTCAATGAAAAGAAAATTCACTATATACTGATAAGAAAATATATAAAATAATAAGTTTTCATATTGTGTCATAAGAATCTTACCTGTCCGGTCATCCGGGTTAAAGTCCTCCACTGTTATTTGCACAATTTCATCCAACTCTTGTTCAGACATTGTTCACAACTGAAATAAGATCATTTGAAGAATTTAACAAGAGAGGAAAATATGTATTAACTGACATTCTACGACAAGGCAGAATATCTTTCTGTTGTGTGTAGCTATCTCTGCATTAATGAGGAATATGCACTTTAAAATCAACTAGTTCTCATATTTTGTTCGCACATGACTTTTTAAAAACACATTTATCTATCATTTCCTTATGCTGACCACTTATTTTCCTATACTGACCATCTATTTCTGCCGTCTCTATACATTTTGCATGCTATATGTAATGCCAAATATTGTTGAGCAATTCTAAGTAATTTGTACTTACTTGAGTCTATGCTTTTTGAGATGTATTTGAGCTTTCATCTTGGTACATTAGCATCTTATAACATAAAAGCAAGAGTAGAAGTCGAATTTTATAGCTTCCAAAAATTTATCATTTGTAGGTTATTATAAAGATATACACTCATAATTGACTAAAGAAAGACTACTAATGCATGCTACAACAGTCACCTTATTGAATAATGCAAAAACCTTTACCTTCAAGTTTATGAAGCACATGTAAGGATGCATTTTAACTATATCAATCACTTAAACTCTGACTCAAAGAGGAATTCATTTATTGTGTACATGTACTGCATATGGCTCGTCTGACACAGCATGTGAGGAACCAGACAGGAGTGACAGCTGTGTTGTGTGTGTGAGGGGGAAAGGGAGGGAAATACTAGGTATCCTGAGACATTATATGCCCACCTTCTCCTGGGTCAATCCCTCTTTACATTTAATTCATGTATGAATACATGGAGAAGATCATGTAATTATGAATGAGAACAACTGACTTGAAACTGCAAAACCCCCCTAGCATTTTATTAACTGACGGCCAATATTAGCTTCTTGAGCTAGCTCTAGCAGTTAAGGGGGTCGGGGTAGGATGACGTTATGATACAGCTGTTTTTGCAAAAATCCTGCTTCTCTAAATAGCTAACTGAAGCTGCGTCATTGAAATAGCACGCGCAGCAGCAAAGTCTTGCTGGCCCTACTGAGTTAACTACGTTTGTATTGCTAACGCCACATTACTCCTATTTAGCGTTAGCTAGCTAACTGGGCGGGGGTCTATTGCCGGTGTACATTAGGTTAGCTATGGGTAACGTTAGCGTTGAGATAAAACAAACCGATGAAATCAACTTTTAAACCTGACGTGTTAATACTTTCATTGAACGTATCCGAGCTAACGTTCGGCAAAAATGTCCCATGTTGCACTCACGCTAGCTATGTAGCCGGAGCACATGCTAGCTAATGTTAGCTAAGCTAGCACAACTCCAAAATCGGATTTGCAAGCTCGCGTGCTAACGTTAATACCAAGACAAGCGGAAATGAGTTGGTGTCTAAGCTAGCGTGGTGGTTAGCATGCTAGTGGGGCCTAAAGGCCGTCCAAATGTAAAGCAAGAATCCTAAACTGTTCTAAGAAATAACAATTAAATATCATTTTGAATCAGCATCTCCCCCTACAGCTAGGCACACAACACATGTACCGAGTAAGATTGGGTTATATTACCGTGTGAATGATGAATTCTCGTGTTGTTTGTGGAGATTCCGATAACGGCGTCGTTCCTCGCGAGAGATGAGACTGTGCCTTCGTTTGTTCCTCACATAGACAGTTCCTCGCTCATTCAGGGGGGACCTAGAAAGCAGCCTGTTACTGAACAACCCCAGTAGAAACAACACGCAAACTCATCGGAGGATTTAACATCAACACATATTTTACTTATCCGTTTATTGGCATTCAGTTTAGTTCAGGTTTAAGCTGTTTAGCGAGTTAAATGTTTCAAAACGGTTTAGACTGAAAACATTGTGCTGACTTTAATTTCTGAAAAGATGTAGTTTTATTTTGTTTTTGTGACTTTAGTCAATCTGAATATACTGGCGCCCTTGAAGAAATTGTAAATTAAAATTGCAGGAAAAACATGTAATTGACCATCCAGTTTATGTTTAGGACCGATATTATGTTGTTTGCTTTCGCTTTAGAAAGGGGAAAAAGGGGAAAAATTACGAGCCAGCCAGGAGTCGAACCTAGAATCTTCTGATCCGTAGTCAGACGCGTTATCCATTGCGCCACTGGCCCGCGCCGTATAACTGAAATGACCCGGAACTAGTTATTCGTGCACATCAGCGTGCTCTTTGACAATTATTTTTCCTCGACCCCACATTTCCATGAACCCGAAAACGCTGATTGGTCAATTCTTGGCTAATTCTTGGTTGCGATACGAGCGCTGACTGGCCACAACGGACATATCTTGTTTGATTTGTGGTTACAAGGTGATTGGCTGTCACAACCAAGAATGAACTCGACTCACGGGTGGCAGTGAGACGGCGACTGACAGCTGAATAAATCGCATTGGTCTCAGATCAACAGCTGCGTGAAATACACTTTGAGGTCTTCTTTACGAATCCCGCTCATTCCTGTTCCAACTCATTATGATCAGTAGAAATACGTATGACAGCAACAACATATGTGAACTAGGCCTCTGTAAAAGCAGTGGTGGAAGAAGTATCAATTGAGTGATGACGTCCATATATTTGTGTTGATAATACAAGAGATAGAGGAGCCTTAAATCTACAACTGGAAACGTGATTTAGAATCACGCTGTTTTTCCACATCTATGTATTGGTATATCAATTGTGCACAGCATCTAAACCGTTACGCGTGGAACCCATTATGCGTGGAACCCATTATGCGTGGAACCCGTTACGCGTGGAACCTGTGGAACCTGTGGAACCTGTGGAACCTGTGGAACCTGTGGAACCCGTGGAACATAGAACCCGTTATGCATGGAATCCGTTACGTGTGGAATCCGTTACGCACAGAACGCGTTACGTGTGGAATCCGTTACGCACAGAACGCGTTACGTACGGAATCTGTTACGCACAGAACCCGTTGCGCATGGAATCCATTACGCACAGAATCCGTTACGCACGTAATCCGTGGAACCCGTGGAACCTGTTACGCGTGGAACCCGTTACGCGTGGAACCCGTTACGCGTGGAACTCATTACGTATGGAATCCATTACGCGTGGAACCCGTTACGCACGGAATCCGTTACGCACAGAATCCGTTAGGCACGGAATCCGTGGAATCCGTGGAACCCATGGAGCCCGTTACGCGTGGAACCCGTTACGCGTGGAACTCGTTACGTATGGAATCCGTGACGCACGGAACCCGTTACGCACAGAACCCGTTACGCGTGGAACCCGTTACGTATGGAATCCGTTACGCATGGAACCCGTTACGTATGGAATCCGTTACGCATGGAACCCGTTACGCATGGAACCCGTAGAACCCGTTACGCGTGGAACTCGTTACACGTGGAACCTGTTACGCATGGAACCCGTGGAACATAGAACCCGTTATGCATGGAACCCGTTACGCGTGGAACCCGTTACGCGTGGAACCCGTTACGCATGGAACCTGTTACGCATGGAACCCGTTACGCACGGAACCCGTTATGCGTGGAACCCGTAGAACCCGTTACGCGTGGAACCCGTTAAGCATGGAACCCGTTACGCGTGGAACCCGTTACGCACGGAACCCGTTACGCACAGAACCCGTTACGCGTGGAACCCGTAGAACCCGTTACGCGTGGAACCCGTTACGCACGGAATCCGTTACGCACAGAATCCGTTAGGCACGGAATCCGTGGAATCCGTGGAACCCATGGAGCCCGTTACGCGTGGAACCCGTTACGCGTGGAACTCGTTACGTATGGAATCCGTGACGCACGGAACCCGTTACGCACAGAACCCGTTACGCGTGGAACCCGTTACGTATGGAATCCGTTACGCATGGAACCCGTTACGTATGGAATCCGTTACGCATGGAACCCGTTACGCATGGAACCCGTAGAACCCGTTACGCGTGGAACTCGTTACACGTGGAACCTGTTACGCATGGAACCCGTGGAACATAGAACCCGTTATGCATGGAACCCGTTACGCGTGGAACCCGTTACGCGTGGAACCCGTTACGCGTGGAACCCGTTACGCATGGAACCTGTTACGCGCGGAACCCGTTACGCGTGGAACCCGTTATGCGTGGAACCCGTAGAACCCGTTACGCGTGGAGCCCGTTACGCACGGAATCCGTTACGCACAGAATCCGTTAGGCACGGAATCCGTGGAATCCGTGGAACCCATGGAGCCCGTTACACGTGGAACCCGTTACGCGTGGAACTCGTTACGTATGGAATCCGTGACGCACGGAACCCGTTACGCACAGAACCCGTTACGCGTGGAACCCGTTACGTATGGAATCCGTTACGCATGGAACCCGTTACACATGGAACCCGTAGAACCCGTTACGCGTGGAACTCGTTACACGTGGAACCTGTTACGCGTGGAACCCGTGGAACATAGAACCCGTTATGCATGGAACCCGTTACGCGTGGAACCCGTTACGCATGGAACCTGTTACGCATGGAACCCGTTACGCACGGAACCCGTTATGCGTGGAACCCGTAGAACCCGTTACGCGTGGAACCCGTTAAGCGTGGAACCCGTTACGCGTGGAACCCATTGCGCACGGAACCCGTTACGCGTGGAACCCGTTACGCGTGGAACCCGTTATGCGTGGAACCCGTAGAACCCGTTACGCGTGGAACCCGTTACGCGTGGAACCCGTTACGCGTGGAACCCGTTACGCGTGGAACCCGTTACGCATGGAACCCGTTACGCATGGAACCTGTGAAACCCGTGGAACATAGAACCTGTAACGCATGGAATCCATTACGCGTGGAATCCGTTACGCGTGGAACCCGTTACGGGTGGAACCCGTTACGCGTGGAACCCGTTACGCGTGGAACTCGTTACGTATGGAATCCGTTACGCGTGGAACTCGTTACCCGTATGATGCAAAACCTGTGGACCACGCGGAACACGTGGAACCCGTTACGCGTGGAACTCGTTACGTATGGAATCCGTGACCCACGGAACCCGTTACGCACAGAACCCGTTACGCACAGAACCCGTTACGTATGGAATCCTCGTTTTAGAGGAAAAAACAAAAAGGGATTTGCAAAAACGAAATACGTCTCGTTATTTGACTTTGGTTTTGTGGTTTTTCCGTTTTTGAATTCAGAACCAAAAACGGAAATACGACCACCCATTTCCGTTTTCCCGTTTTTTGGTTTGAAACGAAAAACGAGAATACCATGGTATTTCCGTATTTTCGTTTTATCGAATAAAACAGATGACTAAAGCGTACACGGACCGCCCAGCACTAATAATAATACGAATGAGTTTGCAAATATATTGTGCAAAATATTTTTTTCTAACTGGCAATTCAAATTAACAAAATATTGGTGGGGACAATTGTGTCTTTCTCAAACTTTGGTCGTGACTAGTCCCTATGGACCTTATGCAAACCTTGGATTAATCGCAAAAAATCCATGCGATTAATCGCGATTAAAAATTGTAATCATTGCCCAGCACTACTAATAATTGCATAAAGGAGGAAAGCACTTTATTTATAACCTATTAAGTGCTGCAGAATAGATTTATTTAAATTTTTTTTGTCTTTTTGGGCTGCACAACTGGGAACATTTTTTATAAATATTTTGGATATAGAATATACTGTTACTGTATATTGGCATTTTAGCAGAACGTTTTTTATTTAATTATTTATTATTATTATTATTTATTTGGTGCAGAATACTGTTTTGTATTTAAACTAAGGTTTTATGGTTTTATTACTGTTGTGTTTAAATCAGTTCCAAGTTACACAAATATTAATATATGTTCAACATAATATCAACTAAGTCTTTCTCATATTGGGGGGGGGGGGGGGTGCTGGCAGTGTCCCTACCAATGCTGAGACCAAACCTACACCCTTGGGTGATACCAAGTCAATCATGTAACTCTTCTCCACACTAGTTGTGGATCTCTTGGTTCCTCCGGTCAGGTGCAACACTTATGCTCACTGGTGGTACTCTGCACATCTACGGTTCTCAATAACCGGATACACCGCGCCAGCTGTTAACGTTATGGTGATCAAGAAGGAGCGGTCTACTTTCCGATAATGTCAGCCCTTTGCTGTGGTCTAAAACTCACGGAGTCACGTGTTATCTTGCGCGTTTGATTAATTGCGGCACCTGGATCACGTATAAAAAGGGAAAGCTTCGTGGGAGATGTCATTTTCTCTTTCAGTGGAGTCGCAGTCCGGACACCGAGGCGACTACCATGAACTTCCGTGCCGAACAAACTTTCCTCTTTCTGAAGTTTGTGTTATTTCTCCATGTCGCTGCAGACCTACAGGGTAAGAAGGAGAAAACTCATTTATTTGCAGAGTAACTAACTACGGGGACGACGACCAGCATGCATCTGACTGCTCTTTAAATCTGAATAGCAAAAGCCCGCTGAAGTTTCATAATTGCGGTGATGAGTGCGTCCACAGGTGAGACGCCTTTCACCGAGTTCAAATTAGGCTAATCATGTCTTTGATGACCTCGTGTTGGGATCTCACTGGGAATGACTGTGGGTTTATGAACATGTGCTACACAATACTGTGAAACTGCCCGAATGAAGAAATTAATTACAGTATTTTCAAATCTATATTTCGAGGTAAATGTGTAACAATCGCACTTGTCAGTTGCAACAAAAGCTCTCAACCAACAACCAAACATGAAGAATTTATATTTGTTACTTTGACACATTTTTCCTGGGAACTTAAATTGCTTTACATTATGATATGGACTCATCCCTAATATCCTGACAGCTCCAGAAGTCCACACAAAGCTCGGGACACTCAGAGGCCAGTATGTGAGCGTGAAGGGGAAGGAGACCGGGGTCCATGCCTACCTGGGCATCCCATTTGCCAAGCCCCCCGTAGGCCCTGCTCTGAGACTGTCTGCACCCAAGCCTGTAGAGGCCTGGCAAGGAGTGAGAGACGCCACCCAGCAGCCAGCCATGTAAGGCCTTCGTGTGCATCCGTTGTTGCATAACACACTTGGAGAACTTGTGTCCACTTCTCTCTGTAAAAAATAAATAAAAAAACCTCTCTTTTTCAGGTGTGTTCAAGAAAAACGGCTAACTATAGATCTGCTAGATAAATTCGGTAGCTTGTTGATTGCTGTCCCAGACATTTCAGAGGACTGCCTTTACCTCAACATTTATATTCCTGCAAAGAAAGCTCTCGGTGCCAAGCTCCCAGTAAGTTGAAATGATGCTTTGGATGACTTTCGATAGTGTTCATGGAGAAGTTGGCGTGATTGCTTTTAGAAGAATCCACACTGACAATATGAGTAATGATGCCCATATTTAGAACCAGACTGCAAAGAGACTGATGCTCCCTTTGTCTTTCATAGAAAAAAGTAAAAATGTGCTTTATGTTTACCAGGTCATGGTCTGGATCCATGGTGGAGGGTTTTCCATGGGGTCAGCTTCAATGTTTGATGGCTCCGCCCTGGCTGCTTACCAGGACGTGGTTGTGGTTCTGATCCAGTACCGCTTGGGAGTTCTGGGCTTTCTCAGGTAAAAACAACTTCACTTACTAAGCACAGGTAGACTGGACATGCTATTATTATATTCTACTGCTTTTGATCTGATCTGTGCAGCATGTGAACAATAAGTCAAAACTGGGTCACTCTTACCAGCGGGTGTGGACTATAACTGTATGCTCTATCCAGCACTGGAGATGAGCACTTGTCGGGGAACTTTGGACTGTTGGACCAGGTGCAAGCTCTGAGGTGGATCCAGCAGCACATTCATGACTTTAGTGGAAACCCAGATTTAGTCACCATATTTGGGGAGTCTGCTGGTGGCGTGAGTGTATCCCTCCTGGTAAGGATCAACCTGCAGATGAAGCACTTTAAATAAACAGATTTGTTTTTGAAAGTATTGCACAGTCTCTAGTGTCCACAGAATCAAGTCTAGTGCTTGAATCAACAGCTTCTCTCGCCATTGTCTGATGGCCTGTTCCACCATGCCATTGCTGAAAGTGGCACTTCTGCAATGGATGTACTCCTCACAACTGATCCCCTCTCAGTGACTCAGGTTAATTAGCAAAGTGTTTATTTTGGTTTGTAAACATTCTTCAGTGCACAAAGTTCAGAATTCGTGTTTCTAAATTTGAGACGAATCCCACATATCGCCCCTCAGGTGGTAGCAAATAGAACCGGCTGTAGCCACGAAAGCACAGAGAAGATCGCTGATTGCATGAGAAACCTTGATGTTGATATGATTCTGGCTAATGCGCAGGTGAGATATTGTATGCGAAACTGATCTATAGACTGACTTAATGGAATCTGCTTATTTATGTTTATTGTACTTGTACATATTTATCTCAACTTTCTCTTTCGCACCTTTTATTCTCTCAAGGATGAACAATTGAGAATTCTTTTAAATGTTGATGGAGTCTTCCTGACCAAACCTGTGAATGAGCTGTACCAGACACGTGAACTACTCACAATACCGTTCATGACCGGCGTCAATAATGATGAAGGGGGCTACTTGCTTTCTGGCGTAAGTCTGAATGCTACTGAAATGTGTGTGACTGACGAGCTAACCGATTTCCAGACGAGCCCATGGAAACATGATTTCGTTTTGCTATGGCGCACGTCTGAAATGTTTTGTCTTCCCTTTAGTTCTTTGCTCCTCCAAACTGGACCGAGGGAATGGATCGGGTGCAAATCATGAACGTGCTGAACCTCTTCTTCCCTGATGTAAGGCAAGCGGTGTTCGACATTACAATATTGCTTTGCTCTATCATGCTCAAATTTCTCTGACGGATGTGTTGCTCCTTTTTTCTTAAGCCCAAAGACGAGATCATCAGAGAGTCGCTGGCAGAAGAATATATTGGAAGAGGAGACGATCGTGTGAAAAATAGAGATGGGTTCACTAAGATTTTAGGAGATCTGCTGTTCACCATTCCAGCCATTAAGACTGCTAAAGCCCACACAGGTATTTTATTTACTCAAGATAACTTACTGTCACACACACATAAACGAGATGTATCACACCTATTCCTCTGCTACTAGATGCCGGTGCCCCTGTGTACCTGTACGAGTACCAGCATCCTCCCAAATTCCTGCAGGATAGAAGGCCAAGCTTCGTTGGCAGTGACCATGGAGATGAAATCGTTTCAGTATTTGGATGGTGCTTCACAACTTCCCATGTCACATTAGCCGGTAAGTAAATGTAGAAAATGCTTCATTGATGGACCACCAGAGACCTGGGGTTTTCTCTGGGGCAAAGTGTTTTACCAAATATCATTATTTTAGTGCCATGCCATGAAGAGGACGAACGGTTGAGCAGAATCATGATGAGCTACTGGGGGAACTTTGCTCGCACGGGGTAGGAATTCACCTTCATTACAAGTTATAATACACATGAGATGAGACTTGTTTTAACTTTGTGCACGCTTGCGCATGTAGGTCTCCTAATGGTGACGGCCTTGTCCACTGGCCAAAGTATGGAGCAGAAGAATACTACTTGTCAATTGATGTAGAGGAGCAGGTAATTGGTCGTCACCTGAAGAAGGACAAGTTTGACTTCATGACTGAGACTCTCCCGGAGAAGAGCCGAGAACACAAAGAGAAGACGGTGCACATTGAGCTGTAGAACGGTCACCTCTCCTTTCTTTGTTCCATCCACTTCAACGACAAACATTAGAAATACTGGAATACGTTTGTTAAACTGGTGTGATTATTGTCATTTTTAAAGATCTGTGTATATTGAACAGAAGTTTGAATCAAAGGTAGATGGCCTTAGGAAATGCTTCTTTTAAATGTTAATGCCCAAGAAATGTGTAGCAGGACGTCACGAGTTACCTTCTCTGTTTGGTCACATGTTTATTATCTGGTTTCCAATGTAAAATAAAAAAATCTTCAGGAGCTGTTTTGTGAAATGTCTGATTCAAAATTGTCCAACCTTTTCATTCATACAGTGAAAGGGTTAACTTGGACCCAGGGTTGTTCATAGGTCAATGTGGTAGAAGCATAAAATGGAAATACTCAAGTTATGTACAAGTAAAAGGCCCACAGAGCCAAACTAAGGACCATATGTGATGAAGACAAAGAATATGACAGTATGGAAATTGGCTGTCATTAGCAACAATAAACTCTATTTACTGACCCGCTTATAAACATTGACCCGGAAGTTTTAATTGTTATACATGTGTGTCCATTGACAAAAGCTCTGTATAGTTTTTTTTCCAAGAATATTGTGAGATACATAGCTATTTTGCAGATAATTTAAATTCCCAACAAAGTTGTGGCGCTAGGAATTTACCATCTCTGGAATGAGGTAGCCCAGGGTGTTTTTATGGTAATATGGCCAATATTTATTTACCCCAGTCACACCATGGCTTGATTACGTTTTATTAAGTTACTACCTTTTTTTCAAACTTGTATGTACTTTGAAGCCAATTTTCTACTAGTAGTGCTGCACCTGGGATTTGAACCCATGCCTCATATGTGCCATGAACAACCGTGCCATAGGAGGTACTGCATACATACTGTCGGCTATATCTGTTAATGTAACATTCACATGTTTTGCATAATATATTTTTCGGTCCTCTCGTGGTTACATGCACTTAATGAATGAGACATACAGGTGTACATTGATAGTTGAAGCCAAGTTAATCATGTAACACTTCTCCACACTAGTTGTGGATATTTTGGTTCCTCTGGTCAGAGGACCAGACCCGGAAGTACTTATTCGTGCACATAAGTGTGCCCTTTGACAATTATTTTTTCATCGATCCCATATTTCCGTGAGCTCGAAGACGTCAATTGGTTAATTCTTGGTTGCGATACGAGCGCTGATTGGCCACAACGGACATATCTTGGTTGATTTGTGGTTACAAGGTGATTGGCTGTAGCAACCAAGAATTAACTCGACTCTCGGGTGGCAGTGAGCCGCTGACTGACAGCTGGAGAAATCGCATTGGTCTCAGATCAACAGCTTCGTGAAATTCACTCTGAGATCGTCGTTACGAATCCCACTCATTCCTGTTCTAACTCGTTATGATCAGTAGAAATACGTATGACAGCAACATATAACATATAATAACGTATGTGAACTAGGCCTATGTAAAAGCAGTGGTGGAAGAAGTATCAATACGACCGTGTAAAATACTCTGTTAATAAAAGTTCTGCATTTAATAGTAAAAAGCATTAAAATATACTTAACCTATCAGCCCATATCAGACTAATATACATATATTATATTAAGGAATTATACTTCTTGATGCAACTTGTAAAGGTGAAGCTCATATATATCTCTATAAAAACACTACAACCCGAGAGCATGGAGTTCTGTACTTGAACCTGGAGACCATGTACTGATCAGAAACCTGTCCGAGAGAGGAGGACCAGGAAAGATACGTGCTTACTGGGAAAACAAAGTACATGTGGTCAAAGACAGAAGAGGAGCAAACAGTCCTGTGTATGTTGTGAAACCTCTGGATGGAGAAGGTAGAGAGAGAATCCTACACAGAAATCTTCTGTTACCTTGTCCTTACCTTGTTGATGAACAGAGCATCAAATACCAGAAAGAAAGAAATAAGGACCATAAGAAAGAGAAGAATAACAATCCAAAACCGAGAGTAAAGGCTCAGACTTACCATGGAGACTCTGAGAGTTCAAGCGAGGAAGAATATGCTTTGTGGGTGCCTGGACATAGTCAAAAGACTCACCTTAACCCTCAAGCTCCAGTCTTCAAGCCCACAACGAAACAACTTTCCAGAGTAGAAACTCAGGCTGAAAGACCCATTCAGAACGAAAGGAGTCAGCCACAGGAGGAGGACACTACTCAGGACAGAGGTCAAATGGGGGAAACAATACTTCAGGAGCAGGAGATGAGTCAGAGTCAACACTCATATTCTGAGGAAGAACCAGAACACAAAGTGTATGAAAAGGATGCAGTGTCTTCAGAGGACGACCATGAACCTGAGAGAGCCAGACGTTCTACAAGGACACGCCAACCAAGGTGTATCCTTACGTATAGTGAATTAGGGAAACCTAGTGTTACACACTTGAGAAAGTATAGAATTTAACATAAAGTGTTTGAGTTCATAGTCAGGAACACAGCTAACGTGAATTTGAGTATTTATATTTGTTTGAATATTTGTTAAGTAATCCAGTTGCAGTAATTCATTAGTCATTCAGAAATTCATGTCTTGAAACTGAAAGAAAAAGCACAAGTTTATTTGCAGAAAAAGTGGTGTTACAATGTAACAAGGTGACACAAAAGGTATTCTGTGAGTAATAGTACTACACGTTAAAGCATGTATAATGTTAATGTACATTACAAGGGTGTAGGTTTGGTCTCAGCATTGGTAGGGACACTGCCAGCACCCCCCTCCCCCCCCCCCCAATATGAGAAAGACTTAGTTGATATTATGTTGAACAGGCAAACTTTATTAAAATATATTAATATCTGTGTAACTTGGAACTGATTTAAACATAACAGTAATAAAACCTTAGTTTAAATACAAAACAGTATTCTGCACCAATTAAATAATAATAATAATAAATAATTAAATAAAAAACGTTCTGCTAAAATGCCAATATACAGTAACCGTATATTCTATATCCAAAATATATATAAAAAATGTTCCCAGTTGTGCAGGCCAAAAAGACAAAAAAATTTTAATAAATCTATTCTGCAGCACTTAATAGGTTATAAATAAAGTGCTTTCCTCCTTTATGCAATTATTAGTAGTGCTGGGCAATGATTACAATTTTTAATCGCGATTAATTGCATGGATTTTTTGCAATTAATCGCATTGTTATGGCAACGTTCAATAATTAATTCAAAAGTAGTGTATTGCGCACTTTTATTTTAAAAGTACTGCTATATGAACAAACGGGCAATAACATTTGGTTTGCAAACACTTATTAAAACACATCAGGTTCTTTTTAACAGCAGTATTCCCTTTACACAGTAGCGATCATATTTCTTGCACTATCTGTGCTCAGTGTGCTGACTGTATGTGAAACGTTCCACTGCTGTGCAACAGGAATAAAATGTTTCAGCACGTTTCATCTAAAATGTCTGTCTTCATGACAGTCAGGGCATGTGAATGCAGCTCTACTGTTCATCAATATAATGCTGTAACTCCGAGGTGATGATGGTTACCCAGCGATCAAAGAATAAAGACACTTTACGCACAATTTAGGTGTATTTTCCCTTTAACTCACGAGATGCAGGTAGCATGTTTTATACTTAATGTGAATATAATTCATACTTTGTTGGCATCTTATTCTGAAAACCGGATGTTCGGCTGAAGAAACCGGATGTTGTCTCACATTAATCTTTCCGCTAACTTTCAAAGTCCTTCGCTCGCTCCCGATCTGTCTCGTTTGAATGCGTTTACCGTGAATTTCAGCATATAGGTGCACTAACATGTAAGTGTCTGCTGAGTTGACCACGGAGATCTGAGTGTCTGCTGACTTTACCGCAGCGATGTCCAGTAGTCTCCATTCCTCCACCGCTGCCAGTGAGCAACGGACTTTCAAAATAAAAAAAACGCGCTATAAAATAATTGTCGGCGTTAATTATTGAATGTGTTAACGCGATAATAACGCGCTAACTTGCCCAGCACTAATAATAATATGAATGAGTTTGCAAATATATTGTGCAAAATATTTTTTTCTAACAGGCAATTCAAATTAACAAAATATTGGTGGGGACAATGTCTTTCCCAAACTTTGGTGTGACTAGTCCCTATGGACCCTATGCAAACCTACGCCCTTGGTACATTAAGTATGTTGGAATGGTAGATATTGCCATATGTGACTTAATGGACTTGGGAGGCCTACCAATGTACCGAAAGATTAAGACAATACAACCAGACAGGAAAATAAATAGTTGCCTATCTATCCTGTAGTCATGCTGTGGTAGTCATCAGATGTGTAGCTAGCTATTGACATTTGTATGATTATGTAATTGTATACTAGTCAGTACTCATTTCACGATGTTCAAATGTGTTATCTTGATATTAAACTAATGGTGATACCACCAAAAGAAAAATGTGTTGCCAACATTTTATTATTTTTAGTGGGGAAGGGTGTAGCGCACTGAAATATGTCATTTCATATTTCTTGCTAATTTAATATCAGTGTGTCTATGTAAAATCATTTGCTTTAAATGTGTGTTTAAGTTAATTAATATTTGTATTACTTCAGTAGTTATGCTTGCTAACTGTAAAGGGAAGAAAGTAGTTGTACTGACCCTTTAGAAGAAAGCGCTTAGCCAAACTAAGGACCATATGTGATGATGAAGAAGACAAAGAATACTCTGCACTTCTACAGTTCTCAATAACCGGATACACCGCCCCAGCTGTTAACGTTATGGTGATCAAGAAGGAGCGGTCTACTTTCCGTGGGAGGTGTCATTTTTTCTTTCAGCTGAATCCAGCACTGTCGCAGTCCGGACACCGAGGCGACTACCATGAACTTCCGTGCCAAACAAACTTTCCTCTTTCTGACGTCTGTGTTATTTCTCCATGTTGCTGCAGACCTACAGGGTAAGAAGGAGAAAACTCATTTATTTGCACAGTAACTAACTACGGGGACGACGACCAGCATGCATCTGACTGCTCTTTAAATCTGAATACCAAAAGCCCGCTGAAGTTACATAATATCATATCCTCTTCGAATGTATTTCTCATCGGAATGAATCTGAATCTGTTGTTACTTGATGCCACCTGCTTGCAATTCCATCGCACCTCGATCGAAGTAATCTTTCTCCTACATATTTCCGGTGATGAGTGCGTCCAAAGGTGAGACTCCTTTCACCGAGTTCAAATTAAGCTAATCATTTCTTTGGTGACCTCGTGTTGGGGTCGCACTGGGAATGGCTGTGGGTGTATAAACATGCTGTAAAACTGCCCGAATGAAGAAATTAATTGCAGTATTTTCAAATCTATATTTCGAGGTAAATGTGTAACAATCACACTTGTCAGTTGCAACAAAAGCTAGAACTCAACCAACAACCATACATGAAGAATTTATATTTGTTACTTTGACACATTTTTCCTGGGAACTCTAATTGCTTTACATTATCATTTGGACTCATCCCTAATGTCTTGACAGCTCCAGAAGTCCACACAAAGCTCGGGACACTCAGAGGCCAGTATGTGAGTGTGAAGGGGAAGGAGACCGGGGTCCATGCCTACCTGGGCATCCCATTTGCCAAGCCCCCCGTAGGCCCTGCTCTGAGACTGTCTGCACCCAAGCCTGTAGAGGGCTGGCAAGGAGTGAGAGACGCCACCCAGCAGCCAGCCATGTAAGGCCTTCGTGTGCATCCGTTGTTGCATAACACACTTGGAGAACTTGCGTCCACTTCTCTCTGTAAAAAAAAAAAATCCTCTCTTTTTCAGATGTGTTCAAGAAAAACAGCTATCTATAGATCTGCTTGATAAATTCGGTAGCTTGTTGATTGCTGTCCCAGACATTTCAGAGGACTGCCTTTACCTCAACATTTACATTCCTGCAAAGAAAGCTCTCGGTGCCAAGCTCCCAGTAAGTTGAAATGATGCTTTGGATGACTTTCGATAGTGTTCATGGAGAAGTTGGCGTGATTGCTTTTAGAAGAATCCACAATGGCAATATGAGTAATGATGCCCATATTTAGAACCAGACTGCAAAGAGACTGATGCTGATTACATCAGTCTCATGTTTTAGTCGGATTAAAGTCTTTGTTTGATGTTTGTGATCAGATAGAAAAAAGTAAAAATGTGCTTTATGTTTACCAGGTCATGGTCTGGATCCATGGTGGAGGGTTTTCCATGGGGTCAGCTTCAATGTTTGATGGCTCCGCCCTG
The DNA here is from genome assembly GCA_032191485.1 of Leptoclinus maculatus. Taxonomy (NCBI): domain Eukaryota; kingdom Metazoa; phylum Chordata; class Actinopteri; order Perciformes; family Stichaeidae; genus Leptoclinus; species Leptoclinus maculatus. Next base: position 9,571,251 of record JAVDOI010000007.1, read on the forward strand.
GCTGTTTACCAGGACGTGGTTGTGGTTCTGATCCAGTACCGCTTGGGAGTTCTGGGCTTTCTCAGGTAAAAACAACTTTACTTACTAAGCACAGGTAGACTGGACATGCTATTATTATATTCTACTGCTTTTGATCTGATCTGTGCTGCACGTGCACAATAAGTCAAAACTGGGTCACTCTTACCAGCGGGTGTGGACTATAACTGTATGCTCTATCCAGCACTGGAGATGAGCACTTGTCGGGGAACTTTGGACTGTTGGACCAGGTGCAAGCTCTGAGGTGGATCCAGCAGCACATTCATAACTTCGGTGGAAACCCAGATTTAGTCACCATATTTGGGGAGTCTGCTGGTGGCGTGAGTGTATCCCTCCTGGTAAGGATCAACCTGCAGATGAAGCACTTTAAATAAACAGATTTGTTTTTGAAAGTATTGCACAGTCTCTAGTGTCCACAGAACCTTTTATTTGTTTCTGTTGCTTGAATCAACAGCTTCTCTCGCCATTGTCTGATGGCCTGTTCCACCATGCCATTGCTGAAAGTGGCACTTCTGCAATGGATTTTCTCTTCACAACTGATCCCCTCTCAGTGACGAAGGTTAATTAGCAAAGTGTTTATTTTGGTTTGTAAACATTCTTCAGTGCACAAAGTTCAGAATTTGTGTTTCTAAATTTGAGACGAATCCCACATATCGCCCCTCAGGTGGTAGCAAATAGAACCGGCTGTAGCCACGAAAGCACAGAGAAGATCGCTGATTGCTTGAGAAACCTCGATCTTGACATAATTCTGGGTATTGCGCAGGTGAGATATTGTATGCGAAACTGATCTATAGACTGACTTGATGGAATCTGCTTATTGTACTTATACATATTTATCTCAACTTTCTCTTTCGCACCTTTTATTCTCTCAAGGATCAACAATTGAGAATTCTTTTAAATGTTGATGGAGTCTTCCTGACCAAACCTGTGAATGAGCTGTACCAGACACGTGAACTACTCACAATACCGTTCATGACCGGCGTCAATAATGATGAAGGGGGCTACTTGCTTCCTAGCGTAAGTCTGAATGCTCCTGAAATGTGTGTGACTGACGAGCTAACCGATTTCCAGACGAGCCCATGGAAACATGATTTCGTTTTGCTATGGCGCACGTCTGAAATGTTTTGTCTTCCCTTTAGTTCATGGCTCCTCCAAACTGGACCGAGGGAATGGATCGGGTGCAAATCACGAACGTGCTGAACCTCTTCTTCCCTGATGTAAGGCAAGCGGTGTTCGACATTACAATATTGCGTTGCTCTATCATGCTCAAACTTCTCTGACGGATGTGTTGCTCCTTTTTTCTTAAGCCCAAAGACGAGATCATCAGAGAGTCGCTGGCAGATGAATATATTGGAAGAGGAGACGATCGTGTGAAAAATAGAGATGGGTTCACTCAGATTTTAGGAGATCTGCTGTTCACCATTCCAGCCATTAAGACTGCTAAAGCCCACACAGGTATTTTATTTACTCAAGATAACTTACTGTCACACACACATAAACGAGATGTATCACACCTATTCCTCTGCTACTAGATGCCGGTGCCCCTGTGTACCTGTACGAGTACCAGCATCCTCCCAAATTCCTGCAGGATAGAAGGCCAAGCTTCGTTGGCAGTGACCATGGAGATGAAATCGTTTCAGTATTTGGATGGTGCTTCACAACTTCCCATGTCACATTAGCCGGTAAGTAAATGTAGAAAATGCTTCATTGATGGACCACCAGAGACCTGGGGTTTTCTCTGGTGCAAAGTGTTTTACCAAATATCATTATTTTAGTGCCATGCCATGAAGAGGACGAACGGTTGAGCAGAATCATGATGAGCTACTGGGGGAACTTTGCTCGCACGGGGTAGGAATTCACCTTCATTACAAGTTATAATACACATGAGATGAGAGTTGTTTTAACTTTGTGCACGCTTGCGCATGTAGGTCTCCTAATGGTGACGGCCTTGTCCACTGGCCAAAGTATGGAGCAGAAGAATACTACTTGTCAATTGATGTAGAGGAGCAGGTAACTGGTCGTCACCTGAAGAAGGACAAGTTTGACTTCATGACTGAGACTCTCCCGGAGAAGAGCCGAGAACACAAAGAGAAGATGGAGCACAGCGAGCTGTAGAACGGTCACCTCTCCTTTCTTTGTTCCAGCCACTTCAACGACAAAAGAAATACTGGAATACGTTTGTTAAACTGGTGTGATTATTGTCATTTTGAAAGATCTGTGTATATTGAACATAAGTTTGAATCAAAGGTAGATGGCCTTAGGAAATACTTATTTCAAATCCAAGAGGAAATATGTAGCAGGACGCCTCAAGTCACGAGTTACCCGCTCTGTTTGGTCACACGTTTATTATCTGGTTTCCAACGTAAAATAAAAAAAATCTTCAGGAGCTGTTTTGTGAAATGTCTGATTCAAAATTGCCCAACAATTTCATTCATACAGATGAACACAAAAAAGACACGCAGTGGCTGTTGGTGTGAAAGGGTTAACTTGGACCCAGGGTTGTTCATAGGTCAATGTGGTAGAAGTATATAGAAGCTTAAAATGGAAATACTCAAGTTATGTAAAAGGCCCACCGAGCCAAACTAAGGACCATATGTGATGATGAAGAAGACAAAGAATATGACAATATGGAAATTGGCTGTCACTAGTAACAAACTCGCTTTACTGACCCGCTATATAAACATTGACCCGGAAGTTTTAATTGTTATACATGTGTGTCAATTGACAAAAGCTCTGTATAGTAAGCTTTTCCAAGAATATTGTGAGATACATAGCTATATGCTACAGATAAATTAAATTCCGAACAAGGTTGTGGTGCTAGGAATTTACCATCTCTGGAATGAGGTAGCCCAGGGTGTTCTTATGGTAATATGTCCAATATTTATTTACCCCAGTCACACCGATGGTCACATCATGGCTTGATTACGTTTTAAGTTACTACCTTTTTTTCAAACTTGTATGTACTTTGAAGCCAATTTTCTACGAGTAGCGCTGCACCTGGGATTTGAACCCATGCCTCATATGTGCCATGAACAACCGTGCCATAGGAGGTACTGCATACATATTGTAGGCTATATCTGTTAATGTAACATTCACATGTTTTGCATAATATATTTTTCGGTCCTCTCGTGGTTACATGCACTTAATGAATGAGACATACAGGTGTACATTGATAGGTGAAGCCAAGTTACTCATGTAACTCTTCTCCACACTAGTTGTGGATATTTTGGTTCCTCTGGTCAGAGGACCAGACCCGGAAGTACTTATTCGTGCACATAATTGTGCCCTTTGACAATTATTTTTTCATCGATTTCCGTGAGCTCGAAGACGTCGATTGGTCAATTCTTGGTTAATTCTTGGTTGCGATACTAGCGCTGATTGGCCACAACGGACATATCTTGGTTGATTTGTGGTTACAAGGTGATTGGCTGTCGCAACCAAGAATTAACTCGACTCTCAGGTGACAGTGAGCCGCTGACTGACAGCTGGAGGAATCTCATTGGTCTCAGATCAACAGCTTCGTGAAATTCACTCTGAGATCGTGGTTACGAATCCCGCTCATTCCTGTTCTAACTCGTTATGATCAGTAGAAATACGTATGACAGCAACATATAACATATAATAACGTATGTGAACTAGGCCTATGTAAAAGCAGTGGTGGAAGAAGTATCAATACGACCGTGTAAAATACTCTGTTAATAAAAGTTCTGCATTTAATAGTAAAAAGCATTAAAATATACTTAACCTATCAGCCTAATATACATATATTATATTAAGGAATTATAATTCTTGATGCAACTTGTAAAGGTGAAGCTCATATTTATCTCTATATCTCTACATATACAGCCATTAGCTATTTCACCAAGGGACCAATAAAGATTTATTTTAACCTATAATAATACATGATGCATTATTTGTTGATTATATTTTGTTTCATTAATCTGAATCTTCAAAGTAGTTTAAGTTATAGATCAAATGTGGAGTGGAGTAAAAAGTACAATATTTGCCTCTGAGATCCTGGTAGAAGAATATAGAAGCATAAAATGGAAATACTCAAGTTATGTACAAGTAAAAGGCCCACAGAGCTAAACTAAGGACCATATGTGATGATGAAGAAGACAAAGAATATGACAATACGGAAATTTGCTGTCACTAGCAACAATAAACTCCATTTACTGACCCGCTTATAAACAGACCCAGAAGTTGTAATTGTTATACATGTGTCAATTGACAAAAGCTCTGTATAGTAAGTTTTTCCAAGAATATTGTGAGATACATAGCTATATGTTACAGATAAATTAAATTCTGAACAAAGTTGCGGCGCTAGGAATTTACCATCATCTCTGGAATTAGGTGGCCCAGGGTATTTTTATGGTAGTATGTCCAATATTTATTTACCTCAGTTACTCAGTCACACCGATGGTCACACCATGGATTGATTACGTTTTATTAAGTTAATACCTTTTTTCAAACTTGTATGTACTTTGAAGACACACTTTCCTACTAGTAGTGCTGCACCTGGGATTTGAACCCACACATGCCTCATATGTGCCATGAACAGTGCCAATAGGAGGTACAGTCAGTGATACTGGAGCCCCACAGGGAACGGTTCTGTCTCCCTTCCTGTTCACCTTGTACACCACTGACTTCCAGTACAAGTCAGGGTCATGCCATCTGCAGAAGTTCTCTGATGACTCTGCAGTGGTCGGGTGTATAAGGGACGGACGGGAGGAGGAGTACAGGTCAGTGGTGGATGACTTTGTGGAGTGGGCCGGTAGAAATCACCTGCTGCTGAACGTGGCCAAGACCAGAGAGATGGTGGTCGACTTCAGGAGGAAGACGACGGCTCCACAACCGCTGAGAGTTCTGGGAGAGGATGTGGACATGGTGGAGGAGTACAAGTAATTGGGTGTCTCCATCGACAACAGACTGAACTGGAAGACCAACATCAACGCTGTGTACAAGAAGGGGATGAGTCAACTCTTTTTCTTGAGGAAACTTCGATCCTTCGACGTGTGCAGCAAGATGTTGGAGATGTTCTACAAGTCTGTTGTGGCCAGTGCACTTCACTTTGCTGTAGTCTGCTGGGGGAGCAGCATTGGAGCCGGAGACACCAACAGACTTAACAAACTAGTTAAGAAGGCCGGCTCCATCATTGGCTGCAAACAAGACTATCTGGAACAGGTGGTGGAGAGGAGGACACTGAAGAAATCATGTTTTATATATTGTGATGCTATATGAGTCAAATTAAATGTGATTGTCTTTTACTCAAATTAACTGTTTGACATCTCTGTGTTTGCTGGTTAAATTCTTCATTTTGCTTTTCTTGTTTGCTCTGATGCGTTATGTCCACATTGTGTATTTTCACCTCATGACAACATCACAAACATTTGCCTAATTAATTTGCATAGATAGAAAGACGTTTTGAATTTCAAAAAGGCGTCCGTTTGTTTCGGAAACCAGTTGTATTCTAAACTGCTCTGTATTACTTGGCAGAGTGCTCCATGGTAAACGCACAGTGTGGTCACAAGTTGATCTTGTGGCCCTCTGCTCTTAGGAGTGACTGCTGACTTTGTTGTACGTTATTTAAATTTACCCTACGAGCCAACAAAGTATGCTGATGGTGGCGTAGTGGTAGTACTTCCGATTTTCCACTTTTTTTCCACACAATGACATGAGTTCGAATCCCGTAAATAGGATTTATTTATATTTATATGCATTTGTCTTCTTATTTTAACTGTGCTACAGAGTTCTTCTACGTGACACATGTTTGCACAAAACAGGCTCCAAAGACGATTATGTGTTTTTTACCAACTTTATTATTTCAAAGGAAGAGCAACGTGCTCTCTTCCTGTTTCAACACATAAACAACAAGCGACGTTTCAAACTCCAGTGGACTCGTTTCATCAAAAGACTCTCCGACGTGGAATCCGGTATGTTTTGACCATATACTGTAAATTAGAAGGTTTGACACTGTACTGCAAAATTAAACAATGCGGCATTCACGAGGACAGCTACGTGTTATCTTCCCATTTTCAACAGCTGCCGTAACTACGACAACATGAGACTCATTCGGCTGAAGGTCGCCAGTTAACACGGTCCCTGGTTAAACCGTAACACCGGTAATGTGAGCCCTTTGGTCTAAAACTCACGGAGTCACGTGTCATCTTGCGCGTTTGATTAATTGCGGAACATGGGTCACGGGTAAAAAAGGAAAGCTTGGTGGGAGGTGTCATTTTCTCTTTCAGCTGAATCCAGCACTGTCGCAGTCCGGACACCGAGGCGACTACCATGAACTTCCGTGCCAAACAAACTTTCCTCTTTCTGACGTCTGTGTTATTTCTCCATGTCGCTGCAGACCTACAGGGTAAGAAGGAGAAAACTAATTTATTTGCACAGTAACTAACTACGGGGACGACGACCAGCATGCAAATGACTGCTCTTTAAATCTGAATAGCAAAAGCCCGCTGAAGTTACATAATATCATATCCTCTTCGAATGTATTTCTCATCGGAATGAATCTGAATCTGTTGTTACTTGATGCCACCTGCTTGCAATTCCATCGCACCTCGATCGAAGTAATCTTTCTCCTACATATTTCCGGTGATGAGTGCGTCCAAAGGTGAGACGCCTTTCACCGAGTTCAAATTAGGCTAATCATTTCTTTGGTGACCTCGTGTTGGGATCGCAGTGGGAATGGCTGTGGGTGTATAAACATGCTGTAAAACTGCCCGAATGAAGAAATTAATTGCAGTATTTTCAAATCTATATTTCGAGGTAAATGTGTAACAATCACACTTGTCAGTTGCAACAAAAGCTAGAACTCAACCAACAACCATACATGAAGAATTTATATTTGTTACTTTGACACATTTTTCCTGGGAACTTAAATTGCTTTACATTATGATTTGGACTCATCCCTAATATCCTGACAGCTCCAGAAGTCCACACAAAGCTCGGGACACTCAGAGGCCAGTATGTGAGCGTGAAGGGGAAGGAGACCGGGGTCCATGCCTACCTGGGCATCCCATTTGCCAAGCCCCCCGTAGGCCCTGCTCTGAGACTGTCTGCACCCAAGCCTGTAGAGGGCTGGCAAGGAGTGAGAGACGCCACCCAGCAGCCAGCCATGTAAGGCCTTCGTGTGCATCCGTTGTTGCATAACACACTTGGAGAACTTGCGTCCACTTCTCTCTCTAAAACATCCTCTCTTTTTCAGGTGTGTTCAAGACAAACAGATAACTATAGATCTGCTTGATAAATTCGGTGGTTTGTTGTTTGCTGTCCCAGACATTTCAGAGGACTGCCTTTACCTCAACATTTACATTCCTGCAAAGAAAGCTCTCGGTGCCAAGCTCCCAGTAAGTTGAAATGATGCTTTGGATGACTTTCGATAGTGTTCATGGAGAAGTTGGCGTGATTGCTTTTAGAAGAATCCACACTGACAATATGAGTAATGATGCCCATATTTAGAACCAGACTGCAAAGAGACTGATGCTGATTACATCAGTCTCATGTTTTAGTCGGATTAAAGTCTTTGTTTGATGTTCAAATCAGATCAGATAGAAAAAAGTAAAAATGTGCTTTATGTTTACCAGGTCATGGTCTGGATCCATGGTGGAGGGTTTTCCATGGGGTCAGCTTCAATGTTTGATGGCTCCGCCCTGGCTGCTTACCAGGACGTGGTTGTGGTTCTGATCCAGTACCGCTTGGGAGTTCTGGGCTTTCTCAGGTAAAAACAACTTCACTTACTAAGCACAGGTAGACTGGACATGCTATTATTATATCATGGTCATTATTATTATATATAGCACGTGAACAATAAGTCAAAACTGGGTCACTCTTACCAGCGGGTGTGGACTATAACTGTATGCTCTATCCAGCACTGGAGATGAGCACTTGTCGGGGAACTTTGGACTGTTGGACCAGGTGCAAGCTCTGAGGTGGATCCAGCAGCACATTCATAACTTCGGTGGAAACCCAGATTTAGTCACCATATTTGGGGAGTCTGCTGGCGGCGTGAGTGTATCCCTCCTGGTAAGGATCAACCTGCAGATGAAGCACTTTAAATAAACAGATTTGTTTTTGAAAGTATTGCACAGTCTCTAGTGTCCACAGAACCTTTTATTTGTTTCTGTTGCTTGAATCAACAGCTTCTCTCGCCATTGTCTGATGGCCTGTTCCACCATGCCATTGCTGAAAGTGGCACTTCTGCAATGGATGTACTCCTCACAACTGATCCCCTCTCAGTGACTCAGGTTAATTAGCAAAGTGTTTATTTTGGTTTGTAAACATTCTTCAGTGCACAAAGTTGAGAATTTGTCTTTCTAAATTTGAGACGAATCCCACATATCGCCCCTCAGGTGGTAGCAAATAGAACCGGCTGTAGCCACGAAAGCACAGAGAAGATCGCTGATTGCTTGAGAAACCTCGATCTTGACATAATTCTGGGTATTGCGCAGGTGAGATATTGTATGCGAAACTGATCTATAGACTGACTTGATGGAATCTGCCTATTTATGTTTATTGTACTTATACATATTTATCTCAACTTTCTCTTTCGCACCTTTTATTCTCTCAAGGATCAACAATTGAGAATTCTTTTAAATGTTGATGGAGTCTTCCTGACCAAACCTGTGAATGAGCTGTACCAGACACGTGAACTACTCACAATACCGTTCATGACCGGCGTCAATAATGATGAAGGGGGCTACTTGCTTCCTAGCGTAAGTCTGAATGCTCCTGAAATGTGTGTGACTGACGAGCTAACCGATTTCCAGACGAGCCCATGGAAACATGATTTCGTTTTGCTATGGCGCACGTCTGAAATGTTTTGTCTTCCCTTTAGTTCATGGCTCCTCCAAACTGGACCGAGGGAATGGATCGGGTGCAAATCACGAACGTGCTGAACCTCTACTTCCCTGATGTAAGGCAAGCGGTGTTCGACATTACAATATTGCGTTGCTCTATCATGCTCAAACTTCTCTGACGGATGTGTTGCTCCTTTTTTCTTAAGCCCAAAGACGAGATCATCAGAGAGTCGCTGGCAGATGAATATATTGGAAGAGGAGACGATCGTGTGAAAAATAGAGATGGGTTCACTAAGATTTTAGGAGATCTGATGTTCACCATTCCAGCCATTAAGACTGCTAAAGCCCACACAGGTATTTTATTTACTCAAGATAACTTACTGTCGCACACATAAACGAGATGTATCACACCTATTCCTCTGCTACTAGATGCCGGTGCCCCTGTGTACCTGTACGAGTACCAGCATCCTCCCAAATTCCTGCAGGATAGAAGGCCAAGCTTCGTTGGCAGTGACCATGGAGATGAAATCGTTTCAGTATTTGGATGGTGCTTCACAACTTCCCATGTTAAATTAGCCGGTAAGTAAATGTAGAAAATGCTTCATTGATGGACCACCAGAGACCTGGGGTTTTCTCTGGGGCAAAGTGTTTTACCAAATATCATTATTTTAGTGCCATGCCATGAAGAGGACGAACGGTTGAGCAGAATCATGATGAGCTACTGGGGGAACTTTGCTCGCACGGGGTAGGAATTCACCTTCATTACAAGTTATAATACACATGAGATGAGACTTGTTTTAACTTTGTGCACGCTTGCGCATGTAGGTCTCCTAATGGTGACGGCCTTGTCCACTGGCCAAAGTATGGAGCAGAAGAATACTACTTGTCAATTGATGTAGAGGAGCAGGTAACTGGTCGTCACCTGAAGAAGGACAAGTTTGACTTCATGACTGAGACTCTCCCGGAGAAGAGCCGAGAACACAAAGAGAAGATGGAGCGCAGCGAGCTGTAGAACGGTCACCTCTCCTTTCTTTGTTCCAGCCACTTCAACGACAAAAGAAATACTGGAATACGTTTGTTAAACTGGTGTGATAATTGTCATTTTTAAAGATCTGTGTATATTGAACATAAGTTTGAATCAAAGGTAGATGGCCTTAGGAAATACTTCTTTCAAATCCAAGAGGAAATATGTAGCAGGACGCCTCAAGTCACGAGTTACCCGCTCTGTTTGGTCACATGTTTATTATCTGGTTTCCAACGTAAAATAAAAAAATCTTCAGGAGCTGTTTTGTGAAATGTCTGATTCAAAATTGCCCAACAATTTCATTCATACAGATGAACACAAAAAAGACACGCAGTGGCTGTTGGTGTGAAAGGGTTAACTTGGAGTTGTTCATAGGTCAATGTGGCATGTGAGGTGAACATGTGTTCAAACCGTAACAGTACACAGGACTTGTGGCCTACAGGGCTGTTGTGTGAAAGGATGCAACATTTTATTACATAATCAAAATGCAACTGTGGCACTGGAGGGAGAGAATACTTTTAGGTGATAGTTGAGCAGCAATAGGAGACACAGGCAACAGACTTGACAATTTCTTTTTTTTTTTTTTATTACCGAGAAGAACGCTTAAGCTGAAAAGCTCCCTGAAGTCTGATGTGAGCAGTTCAATAGGTCAAACTTAATTAATTTCCCACAAATTCAGCCGCGTCTCAATGAAAATGGTAGAAAGCCACATTTCCTTTTCCGAAGGCAAATTCAAATAGCTGGGTACAGAGGGCTTACAGACAGGAGAATGTATAAAACAATACTATTAAGAGGAAATTAAAAAGTAATAAAATTGATAGTGCTTTAGCAGACTTTTTTTGTGTGCAAATGTTAGTAAAGCTGCAGTCTGATATAAAAGTGCTGGCCAGTGGTTTTAATGATTCACTATACTGCCCAGAAAAGTGCACTTGGAGTAAGAAAGCTACTGAGCAACCCCATCAGGCCCTAAGCAGACACTCGGTACTTTGAGCTGTTAGTTTCATGTTTAGCTAGCCTGGTCTCAAGTTCAAAATTAATTGGAAAACTGGAGGGAAAAGCTTTGCAGGTAGAAAGCCAGGCAAGTGTTACATCAGCCATTTAAACAAATGCAATACATTTCAAAGGTAAGTTTCTGTTTCAGATCATATAAGTACATAAACTGTATAACATTGATATTTTGTTAAGCCTATGTAAAGGTTATGTTCTATTGCAGTACAATACATCTTTACAACTTACATAATGTGTCAGGTGTGACATGAAAGGTGTTTGATGTAGGGCCGTGAGCCCATGAGGGCACATCACTCTCTTCAGTTCAAAGGGCCAAAACTGATTCATCTAGTGTTTTGATATAAGACAGCATACCCTCTCTCGTCAATGGTGACAAAATTGCCCAGTTGTGAAACTATTTTACTAGACAAATGAATGTAATTTCCTACATTTTGGTTGCGCACAGGAATACTTAAGTTCTGGTTTTCACTGATTAGTGGTAAAGAGAAAAACACCTGAGAAGCTGTCTTTTTTTTTTTTTTTTTAAAGCAAAAAGAAAAGCAAAGCATGCTGCTTAATGAGAATAAACCATGTTCAGATAATGGTTATGAGATGCGATTAGATCTAAACAAAACACAGCATGCAGTTCAACATGTTGGGCACCGAACTCAGAATAATGCTTTATAGTAGAATACATTGGACACCTTTATGGTCTTCAAGTACAGACATGGTTTTAGAATCAGAGGCACGTACAGTTTGATTCATAATAAGCGGTATGAAATATCATTCCTTTTCTTCTGCAGGGAATAAATAAATAAATTAAAAAAAGGTTAATGTGACCTGTTTTCATGCTGCACTAGAGGATGACTGTCATACTGAGGTGAGGTGATAAGCAGTGACTTGGGAGGCCTTTTAAAGTGCTTGCATGGGAACAGGAGCGTAGGATCAGGGGGACATAAGTTAATTAGACAGTAATGTTTGTGAAACGTACCGATAAAACCAGGACAATGAGCGATCATAGTATGTCATAGCTCACGACTCAAAGGACAGCAGGAGATGATTGGTGTAAAATGGGTGTTTTTATGTATTGTACTGTGGGAGGGAGGGGGGGGGGGGAGGGGACACTTAAAAAGTGGTGCATCAGGATGTCCAGGACTGCATGTTGCACAGCATGGCCTCAAAGCGCTCCATATTTGGGGCGTGAGCGTGAGCTAGGTGGTCCGTCAGCCGACTGTACAAACTGAAAGACTTCAACTCCAGCCAGATGAAGCCAAAGCGGTCCTCGTCAAACAGCACAAAGAGCCCCGGGGTGCGCTCCGGACTCGTGAAGCCGTGTCCGGCGATCAGGCCCGTACCGTAGAAGCTGAAAACGGAGGCACGTCAATTCACAAATCACTCAAATCAATCAACACTTTGATGGATATCACTTTCAAATGGGTTGAAGTGCGTACAGAAATAACAAGTCATGCTTGAGACAGCAGCAATTTCATTCATTTAACAATTACTGACTGATAATGACTGAATATTACTTTCCATAAAGCTGTTTAATAGGCCCTAGTACAAAAGGTGCTACTTAACAAGACAATTAATCATCCAGGCAACTCCAGCCCAGGCAGGCTTTGTGAATCTCTGCGCCGTGCAGCGCACTCTCTCCTTAGTCGTCACTGTAAAGGGACTTTCACCTCTTAGTGCGTAGATTACTAAGTAGGTGGACTGGTCAATTGACTGTTGTGTGGTAATGTTGATGTGGAGGAGATAGTTTGTGTTGTGTTAAGTAAGACCCTCATTGCCCCCATGCTAATATCAGCTACGGCTAGAGAGTCTTTGTTAAATTCAATGATTAAGCTGTATGCAAATTGCTCTTTCAGTTTAGGTGGAATGTCTCCAGAGAGTTAGTTGCTCTATCTTTTCTGTTTATTCCTTTACTACTTATCTTGATGAACAACGTTAGCAATGAGTCTCAAAGCCTTCAGCACAGACCTCCTTGTGCATTAATGCAGGTTCATTGATTGTGAATCTGTGATAGAAACAGTGCTTTATCACAATTATCACATCTTCAAACTTCTTTAAGGGTGCCACCACAGCATGCAACCAATTAAAAAAAAGAAGTATGCCGTTACAATTCTCTCGCTTATTGCAATTAATTGCAAAATAATAATTTGTACATAGTTAATTAAATATCCTTATCTATAAAACATGAATACTGATAAGCATTGATTAGAGGCCGATATGATTTCAGCCTGTTGTCCATGAGCTCTTAACAGCATACCAGCTCAGGAACAATAGGCACATTGTGTCGAACACCACTGTTATTTTCCGTACAGCTGAGTTCTTACCATTTCCTACAGGTGCGAGGGTAGACCTCATTGCGGGCCATGACTCCCAGGGGCAGGACAAAGGGCTGGGCTTCCGGAGGGACGGTGCTGCTGCTGCTGCTGCTGCTGCTGCGGCCCGACTGGCAGCTGTCTGAACACGTAACGCGCTCCTCCTCCTCCTCCTCCACTTCTTCTGCCGCGCCGGCATCACCACAGGCCCCCTCTGCTGCACCTCTCACTGTGGCAGGAGTGTCCTTGGCCTGTTGCTGTTCCTCTCTCTGGACCTCCGCGTGCACCCCCAGCACCAGTCGGGACAGCTCCTCTATGTTGCGCTGGTGCTCCAAGTCTGGGAGGACCACAGGTCGGCTCAGGTCAACATCTAAAGTGAGTTGCCCCGCAGGAACATTGGGGTCTCCCTGCAAGAAGGAGTGAAACTACAGTCTTTCCGTATAACATCAACATGCACGATTCATTTGTTGTTTAGAAAACTTTGCAGCCTCTGGTAATGATTATTCACTAACTCACAGTGAGCTTGGTGGCTCTCGCAGACGTCCCGTGGAAACTGAGCACGACGATCTCCAAGCCGTGGCTGCCGTAGGTGCCTTTGAAGAGGCCCGGGTGCAGAAGGTCGGAGGGCATCACAGGCGGCATGTAGATCCTCCGGTATGTCAAGCAGTTACTGTCAAAAGGAGGCAAACAACAAGAGTCAACATGTGACTTTTGCCGCTGTTTAGTGTTTTCATTCCACTGACGATCTGCCATGATAAACAATAAGAGCTGCTGAGGGAGACAGTCTCGATGTCAGCTTTAGAGGAAGTGTGATGTAAGGGAGAGACTCGTACTCATATTGACTGGTATAAATGAACTTCATCAGGATGAGCTCCTGCATGTGCTCATGGAAGATTTCTTCCAGTGTCCGGCCCCATTCTTCCTCCAACCATGTCCTGAACTCCTACACACACACACACAAATTAGAGAAATCGGTAGAATGCTGCTAAAAGTCTTTCGACATTATCAAAGCACACAGGCTTTTAAAACATAAGCAAAGATAAGTGAATAGAGCAGGTTTCAGGTAGTAACAGCTGCCTCACCTCCTGTCTGCCCCCCGGCATGCGGTGATGATCGGTCTGGTTACACTTTGTTGAAAATTCATCCTTCTTCCCAGTCTTAAAATAACAGAATTATGACACTTATTAAAGGATAACGTATTTTCTATTGATTTCTAACCTCAAACTAAAGTAGAATCTTCTTCTAGACTGTGTCACCAAACATCCAAATGACGTGGAGCCGTTCATTTCTTTGGTTTCACAGAGAAGCTCTCACCTGTATGTCCCCTTTGTGTGGCCCCTTGTGACCGTACATACACTCCACCGTGGTCTTTTGGCTCTCCAACATGTGGATGCGGAAGAGCGGCCGTGTTCTCATGGGGTCCTCCACACGGGGGTCATGAGGCGGCAAATACATCCAGCCGATGATGAACAGCCCGTCCACCTGAAGGAAAAATACTCTTAATAATTCATAAGCCCGTGAAATGATCATAAAATGATGTTGCAAATGCCAAAGCATTATCAGCGGAATATTGCCGCATCGTAAATGACATGCAAAAGACGGTGAACAAGCTGTACACTGCGGTCATTGTTTCTTATCTTAATGCAAATGTGTCGATTGAGAAACACGTCTTACCACAACGTTGAGCAATCCCCCATAAGGCCCTATGTCAGGCTGCCATAAGCCCAAGATATGTCTGTATGGGTGAAGCACTGCAACACAGGAGCACAATATCACACCACTCATCAGTTTCTGTAGGTGCTTTGCTACGAGCCACACCGTGCATTGGTTACAAACACAAGAGGAGGTGTTAAAGCCCACAGACACAACTTCCTGTTTAACGTCCGTCATGATTGGAGTCTATGAGACGTAAACCCAAAGGGAGGAAAGTGTACACCGACCCGCCCCTTGTCCACCAGTCCAAACAAAATACACAGCACACCAAATAACCCGGCATCCCATTTCACACTTAATATGAAAGCAAACAGCGCTGGAGGAGAATTGTGAACATGTTTGCCGTTCATAAGGGATGCTGCAGCCGTTTGCTTACAAATTAAATCAAACAAGAGTCCCACTCACACAACCCCTCATGCAGCAGCAATCCACGCTGAGGCCCGTGTACATACAGCGCGTGTACACGTCTCTATAGTCCATGTGCTCGTAGTCCGGGAGGAGCTTCACAAAGCGCCCAGACTTCACCCGCGGGTTGACACCTGGACAGGCACAACACAGGCATGGTGTAGAGCAGCAGAGGACTGAGGCGGGCTCAGCCCAGAGCAGCCCCTCTAGTGAAGGCAGTGATGTGCTAAACTAATCTATTCAAAAGGGACCAACAACGCGCCCACACTTTGCCTGGCATGACTTGTGGCAACTGGTACCATAAATAATCTCAAGTGGAACAGAGAAAAACACATTCATTCATATCAGAAAAGCAGTTGCTGGGACTGTTTCCTATCGGCTGCAAATCACAGTCATTGGGGCGATCTATCAACAGCTGTACGCAAGAAAATATGAGGGTGCAAATGCCGAATGACCCAATGGAGGAGGAGTGTACCAAATACTTCATTGGATCAATTCATGGGTGACGGGAGAGCTGTTCAATCAGCAGTCTAACTCACGTTTAACATAGAGGTCCCGGCTAGATACTCCTCCCACTTCGATCTTCCTCAGATCCTCCTTCATACCAAACTCTGCAGAGAGAAGACACACGAGAGAATTAAGTTCAACGTTACATTTACTTCATTAAGGCTAGTCACGCAAAAGAATATTACAAAATGTGTTATGGCCGATCTTGAACGGAGAGCGGCGGAACAGGAAATGTGCACAGCAGCCGGTAAGATGGACAGTCCGAGCTTGAGATACAGTCAGCAGACACACAGCCGGCCTGAGGCATAAGTGAACTAAGAAGCCACCACAAGAACCCCAAAAATAACATTTTGAACGTTAAGTCTTTTGTTGCTTTTCATCATCAGTAAAATGCACTAAACTGGTATTTTTGACCAAGTTGACTGACAACTGGGTGGTCTTATAACGCTTTTGATCATATATCTAACTGTTTTGACTGTAACTGTGCAGTCAGATCTATTTGATTGTGACTACTTGTAACGTCTCTGACTCTGCTAACAGTCTTTTTCAGCTTGCTGTCTTCAGTGTAACTGTTTTCTTTATTTGAATTATTTCATTTCATTTCAAACGTACTTGATTGTTGTTCTGCACACACATTACAGCGTCTTCCTCGCTTACTATAGACGCCTGGTATCCTGGTTATCGTGAAGCACAACATTCCTATGGCCACTACGATTATCTCACACAAGGCAGTTCCCTCACTCCCCGAGTCTGTTACAGAACAAAACAGTGGCCCCACATTTCCTCCAAGCCAACTTCTCATGTTTCCAAACTTATACTTATACAAACTTTATCGAATGAACAATGCCCATTACACAAGCCTCATATAGATGTTTTAGGTTGCTAAAGAAAAAATGCAATTAATGTTGAGAAACTGATAAAAGCAGTAAATGCTCACACTGCAGAAGCTGGAGTGAGCAAAAAAAATAATTCATATTTTCCTGTTTACATGATTCAAAGTTTGGCGATATGTCGCTATAAATTTGCGGTACCATTTATTTTGAGGTACATCTCCTTTAACATCTCTGGGTGTCGTTAGCTATTATGGACAATGTTGCAAAACACTGAGCAGAACTGCTTTGTGTCAATATTGGATGTATATCATTATATAAAATGACATATGCCATATCAGAGGATTTATACCATACTTTCTAAATGCATTGATTGATAACAAATCAGCAGTATATATTGTTACATAGTGATTGTGTCATTATGTACAGGTTATGAGACAGATTTGTTCAAACTTGCAATAGTGCCCTGACACGATAAAAAGGAGTGACGGTGGTGTTCAAGGCCCCCAAATGCTCAGGTCCGACCCGCATCAACAGTCTTATCAGCGACACAGGCCTAATAACATAAGAGGCCTTGGTTTGTTTTACAGCAATGACTGGGTTAACGCTAATGTCTTTCATGGTCCACGTACAGATCAATAGAAATGCTTTTAGGGGAACTCATTTCCGAGGAGCACCGAGCCTGACACACAAATAACCTGAGGACAGAAAGGAACCGCACAGTCTGGTCTGCACACATGTAGCCTGATATTAATGTGACTCAACGCTGTATACGCAGTCTAACGTGGCACGTTTAAATTATCTTTATGTGCAGCACATCGCTATATTTACCTTTCATGCAGCGCCTTCTCCAGATGGTCTCAGTGTTGAGGATCTGTCTGAATTTCTTGCCTACGAGGGCAACATTTGGCAGCGCTGTTCCGGGAAGCAAGGAGAATATTTCCACTAAAAGCTCCGGCGGTAATTCCGCTAACGTCTGCGGGTGTGGAGGTCCCGTGCTCGTGCGAACCAGAGAACCTCTTCTGTTGACATGACAGCTGCCATGTTCACAAGCGACACTCGGCCCTGCAGTGGCGCCGCCGCTGTCCGGGCCTCCTCCTCCGCCGCCGCCGCCGTCGCCTTGCCGCTGACCCACGATCTGCTCCTCTTCCTCCTCGTCCATGTCGGAATCGCTCCCCTGATCCTGCTGGTTTTGCCGCTGTCGCCTCCGGCACCTCCGCGACTGACCCACTCCGCAGAGCCTGGCACAGACCGCCATCCGTAGTCACCAAACAGGCAACATTACATCACTACAACACATCGATCAGCTGCAGTCTGGCTGATCGCTCCCGTCGTTGTGAGCATGTGCAGAAGCATCTCTGGCGACGTCACGTCAGCGCACGCAAAGAGCGTAGCGACTACGCCCCCAAACCCAATAACACACTGTCGAATATAAATTGAATATATAAATATAAACTGAAGATAAATATGAACAAATATAAATGCAGATTGTCCATAAAGCCCAGTAAAAGGTGATTCAAATGTAAAAACTGTGCAAGAATAAAGTTAAAATGGAACAAAGTTACAAAAGGAAGATACATATATATGTATACAGATTGTGCAAAAACTAATCTAGCCAGTAACTGACTGACAGTCCAGCAGCCTAATGACAGAATGCATTCAATCAATCAATCAATCAATCAATCAAGGTAGTTGAATCTATAACAATTAATCTATAAAGTATCATATTTTGTATGTAAGACATCGACTTTCAAAGTTAGTAACTGCTGAAGTTATAAGATAAATGTAGTGGAGTAAAAATTACAATATTTCCAAGTGTAGTGGAGTAGAAGTAAAGTACAATACAATGGAAATACTTAAGCAAAATACAAGTGCCTCAAAAAAGAAAAGGAACGAGCCAGCCAGGAGTCGAACCTAGAATCTTCTGATCCGTAGTCAGACGCGTTATCCATTGCGCCACTGGCCCGCTGGAAGTGCGAAATAGACCCGGACCTATTTAATCGTCGTACAGGATCCGAACCCTAACCCTACTGGCTTGTGACCCGGAATTTGATCATAACGATCCATCTTGGAGGACATCCCAAATCCTACAATGCATCTCGTGGAGCTATGAGTGAGGGTCCACCGAATAACCTCGAACCAAGGCGGCACTCTACAAATGTTCCCCTTTTGTTTTCATAACTTGTATTCTTTCAAGATGATCAGATGATCTATATGTCATATAGACAGAACTGTGTTTGTTTGTATATAATATATATCATGCAGTCATGCATAAGATATGTCACACTTTATTTGTATAGTATTTTTCGTAAAAAACATTTGTAATGCTTCACACAATAAAATATATAAAGGCTGTGATGTATGTATGTGTGTTAAATTCAAATGCATGACATCCTAATAGTATTGTTACATTATACCACGTTGTGAATTGAATTAATAGTAAATATGTAAGTTGTGCTCATCTGACAGAGGTCATAAAATACAGAGGTGTAACCATAGACAATAGGGTATAACTAAATAATAGATAAAATCGGGAAATTAAAAAGACCATGTGAAATACATGTCCATCATAATTTGACAGCAGCGACATGTGGCTAGGAAAAAAAAAAAAAGCTAGTGTTATTTAAGGTTCAAGGATAATTTATTGCCATTATGCAACACAGGGAGGCACAACGAAATGCAGTTGTGGAAGTAAGAACAAGACAAACAAAACAAAAGTTCAGTAGTTCATTCCTGTAGTGTATTGTTTTGAATTTGCATCATAAGGAAATGCATTTGAATTCAATATTGTGAATAATTTTACATTTCATAACTCAATGTTGCTATACATTTGTAACACAGTGCGAATATCACAGCATACGAGTGGACTAAAACTGGCGACTTTCCCTCCGTAAAACCCATAAATGAGATTATTGATGATCCATCAAAGTATTAAACAACACGTGCTTATATTATACCAGTCCGTTTTACAGTCAAACAGCCAAGACAAACTTAAAATACACAAGACTGATTTTCAAGAGTGCGTAAGCGTCACTCTGACTCTTGTAGGCGTGCCTTGTAACCGGGGTTGACAGGTCTGCGCAAATAAAGTTTTTCTACAAAATATTATATTTCTTAGCAAAATTTCAACATAAATTTTCGGATGGACCTTTATGTGTCTAAATAATTTTACGTTATAGTAAAAACACATGTCGTGTTAGTGTATGTATTTTACGGTATAATGAAATATTATGTTGCGTTTCAGGATACTTTGAGCCAAATCTGGCAACCACAAAGCAAAACAGGAAGTGTGCGCTGGCGGGAAATTCGTAATATAATAGCATCGTTTATATTATGCAAGCGTTACCAAAGCTACCGCTTGACTTTGACTCTTCGTGGACTAACTTTAGTTCACTAGTTTACTGAATTGAATCGATTGTCCAGTATCAATATTAGCTCAACGATCGTATCTCTGACGTTACGTTTAACCAGCCGCTCGTGTCTGTTTCTTTCCGGGAACTCACGAGAGCTGAAATGGATAAAATCGTCATCCTGTCAGATGGAGACAGTAACGACGAACTTCAGAAGTACCTGTCCTCGCTTACACATGACCAGGTAACGTTGCGTTATTTTGTCAACTTGGCCCACCATCATTTATAATCTCATCCGTGAAAAAACTAAATATATGTCCCTCTCCATCACCTGCTTTCTAGCTCACCACTGTGATTAACAACGGCGCACTGAAGGGTAAGAAGGTCGGTGCCATGATGAAAGGCATATTTAAAGGTACGCACACAGTGTCAACTGTTGTCAGTGGTATTATAGCTCATAACACATCATATCTCTAGTCAGAATACATTGTCTGCTCTTTCTTTTAGGCTCCCCACCCACTTCCACTGAAGGGTCAAGCCGCAGACTTCTTGTTTATGAGCACTGCATCCCTCTGTGTGAGTCTGGGGATCTTCAGACTGAGGTGGCAGCTGATATCATTGGACTGCTGATGCTGGAGGTGTATATCTATTAGTAATAATTGCTCTTCTGTACTGAGTTGCTGTCCCATCGGTTTTTAGCAAAGTTTGGATTGTAAACATGTCTTTACATATTGTCCTTTTCCTTTTCTTCATGTGTGCAGTATGGCATCTGTCTAATTACCATTTTTGCCTCTTAATTGTTGAACACAGACTCACACGCTGCCCGGACCCTCTCTTGCAAAACTGGCGTCTCTTTTTGTTGAAGCCATTAAGGTGGGAAAAATGGGCAGTGGGAAATCCCTGGAGCTGTTTCCTACTGTGCTCACTGCCCTTTCAGCATGTGAAGCCTTGTCTTATGGCAAAGGTGAGTGCAAATTACTAGCGCTGGTAGCTTGACCATTTAACGTTATATCATCATCTTCCTTGGTACTACAAGGTGAAAACTAGAACATGACGATTTACTGTCTCTTGTGGTTGCTTGTTATTTTATGACAACGTTAGGTGAACTCAGTGGTGAAGAATACAAGAAACAGCTGATCAACAGCCTCTGCTCGAGCAGGTGAGGACATCTCGTGTTTCAAACTATATGTACATTTTACATACTTTTTTTAAGGAGTTCTTGAGCATATATGACAATGACGACATGGCCAATCCGCTCACTGAGAGGAGATATTTGAGTCCAAACCATTTCATATGGATCTTTAACAAATAGTAATAGTAGTCATAGGAGTTTTGTATTTATTTTCCTGCAGATGGGACCCGCAATGTGTCATCCACCTGACAACCATGTTCAGGTAACACCTTTGGCTATCAGACCAGAATAATACAACTTTATTTTGCTTTCATAATGTTTTACAGTGTATAGCAATGTTTTTATCTGCTAATACTAGTTACAGGGCATACAACATTAGTTTTTTGTGTCCGCCTCATTTTAGGGATGTGCCCTTGTCATCGGAGGAGCTGCAGTTTGTGGTGGAGAAAGTGTTGAGGATGTTCACCAAGCTGGATCTGCAGGAGATCCCACCACTGGTTTATCAACTGCTGCTTTTATCTGCAAAGGTGTGTGTGTGTGTGTGTGTGTGTGTGTGTGTGTGACAAAGACAACAGGTAATCATCTTTCCTCCATGTTTTCATTATCTAAATGCCTGCCCTGCACTCTGTCTGCTAGGGTTGTAAGAAACAGGTCCTGGATGGAATCATCTGTTATTTTAAGGACCAAGATGTTCGCCAGGAAGAGGAGCAGAAACACGGAGAGTGAGTGGCTCATACACTGCAAGTGGAGCGTACTGTGTTCACTCTAAATCCTACTGCCTACTTTCCATTACTGATTGTTGTCTTTCACGGTTTCTTCCTCAGGAGCCTGGATCTCGAGATTCAGTCCATTCCACAGGACCAGTTGAGGCATGTGGAGGGCACTGCTATCCTCCACATAGTCTTTGCCATACGACTCGACCATGAACTCGGGAGAGAGTTCCTTAAAATCTTTAAGGTTATGTATAACTCATCTGTTGGTTATTGAAGTTATTTTTTGAAAAATGTATTGTTTAATGAAGAGTTAGCCATAAATCTTTGAATTGCATTCCTACAGACGTCCTATGGGGATCTCTGCCCTTTCAGCGTTGCCCTGTTTCTCTCAGTGGCGCGCATCCAGCGTTATGAAGAGCAGGTGAGAAATCTGTACATTTTTCCCCCCCGACACTCATTGGAGTCTTCTTCATTTGATCTCTTCTGTACGTTTATCCTGTCTCTGGTTTGGTTAGGTGTTTGACCTCTTGAAGGGGGCGATCATCAAGAGCTTCAAGGATGAGCAGCTGCACCAGGGGTCCAAGTTCCTGCAGGACCTCCTGCCTGGGCACTGCAGTGTGGCTCAGATGATACTGGACACAGTCAAGAACAGGTCAGAGCAGTCAACCCGTTAACATAAGAACTTTGCATGTCTTGATATGATTCTCTTGGCCTACGTTATAACAATATGTGATCTTAGATTCACTGCTTCAGCACCTCTTGAACACAATATTTGCAGTTGGTCATCTACACATGATTTCTACACTTCCGCCCTGTGCAGTGTGTTTGGTTGGGATCATGTGACCCAGGGGCTGGTGCAGCTGGGCTTCTTCCTTATGGATGCATTTGGACCCAAACCTGGACCATTTGGCAAGATCACAGAAGGGTCCGCCACCGTAGCCCGGACCCCCAATCAGCAGGCATGCAAGCTGGGAGGACAGGTGCTTCTGCAGGGCTTTAAGGTATTTGATTTGATTGAATCAACAATGTAGATGACTGATAATTAACTACATCATCATTTTGTTTTCTCACGGAGGGATGTGTGTTTCTTCTACAACAGATGCACGAGCCCATCAGAGGCGAGATACTGGACCAGGTCTTGAATCGATTGGTCACAAAGACAGCCTCACCTGTCAATCATTACTTAGGTAATACAACCTTTAGATTTTAGCCCTAGCTTTGTGGTGTACACCAGCGTCTAATCACTCTCGTTAAAACTAGATTCTGACTTTTCTCTTTTCTTTTCTATGTTTCTGCATCATCAGATCTTTTCTCTGACATTGTGGTCTCGGCTCCCATGATCCTCCTGGAGTCGTCTTCCAAGGTGACGGAGACATTTGACCACCTGTCATACCTGCCTTTGACCACTGTTCAGGGTTTACTGAAAGCTATCCAGGTATCTAAACGGACACACACACACACATATACTGTATATTGTAGAGTTTGGTTAATCATTGTTCTCTGTTTTAATCTCCAGCCCTTGCTTAAAGTCAGTATGTCTTTGAAAGATGCTTTGATTCTAGTTCTCCGCAAGGCCATGTTTTCCAGGTGGGTACTGCTTTGCTTTGAATCAGATTAGCTTTATCAGTACAGTTTAACGAATCATGCTTTGGTAAACACATTTGAAACCTCAACTGTAACACACAAATAAAGATGTTTTCTCACACTGTTCTTCCCTCCATATGACTCTCTACAAGCCAACTGGACGGCAGGAAGTCTGCAGTGACTGGCTTCTTGTTGCTGCTGAAGAACTTCAAAGTGTTGGGCAGCTTGGCCTCAAGCCAGTGTAGCCAGGCGATCTCCTCGAGCCAGGTACAGTTCCAGTTAGACTGTACTGGGGGCGTGTGCAACTGGGCGGCTGGAAAAACATATATGCAGCTGTGACAATATGTGCAATTTTAAACATGGTCTGTTGTATAATAACTGTCTGCCTGAACCCCTGAATAGATCCAAGTGGACGTTCACGCTCGCTACAACTCCGCTGCCAATGAAGCGTTCTGTCTGGAGATCCTCAGCAGCCTGCGTCGCTGCCTCGGCCAGCAGGCTGACGTGCGCCTCATGCTCTATGAGGTTAGACGTCTCTTTTACAGCTACATGCTGCTACAATTACTAACCATTTCTAATAGCCTTGATAAGCTTAAACTTCTTTTACTCCACCTTTAGCATCCTGCTTACATATCATACATATCTTTCAAATGCAGACAAAATCCTTCAACATTTGAAGTATGATTCATCAGTGCAGCAGAGAACATTTAGTGTGTGGAAAGATGTTTTATACTGAGAATATATATACAAATCCTCAACTATTTCAGGGTTTCTACGATGTCCTCCGTCGCAACTCTCAACTGGCAAGCTCCATCATGCAGACCCTCCTCTCGCAGGTATGTGTGTTTATCAGGTGCATGCTGGGTTGGGTATAATAGCCCGTTTGTCATGTTATCTATAAGATGGAGAGCTGTATGTTATGTCTTCGTATCCTCAGCTGAGGCGGTACTACGAGCCTGAACAAGACCTCCTGCCCCCGGTGAAACTGGAACCGAGCATCACAGCGCTCGGAGACCAAGTCTACCTCCAGGAGCCTCTGGTACTCTGTCTGCATTGTAGCACTTTTGTGACTGTGTTTTTTTTTTTTTTTGCTGCGTTAACGTCTTACTCTAAATAGCGTTTGTTCCACTTCAGGCCCATCTGGTGAGCTGTACTGTACATTGCCTGCTGTGGCTGCAGAACATGCGGCGATCGGCCAACCCCAACGCTGACGACAGCGATGAGGAGGAGGATGATGAAGGGGAGGGATACCAGTCTGAACTACAGACAATCCTAGAGAGCATGACAAGACGCATGATCAAGAGTGAACTGGAGGACTTTGAGCTGGTATGCATTCAAGACAAGTGCACAGCATACGCTGTGAAACACTGAACCAGATTACATGGGGTTCAAAGGTCGTTAACTCTCCCACCTTCTGGTTAGCAGCAGGAGTAACTTTCCCATACACTTTATTGGTTTAGTTATGTGTGCCAGTGGCGTAGACAAGACTTTCAGTTTGGTCTGGTTGAAGATAATATGGGAATCCTAATGATATTTGCAAGCAGGAAGCAAATAAACACTTAAGAATGAACTGCTGAACATTTTCTTGAATTGTATATCACATACATCTTCCGTGCTCGTCCCTACTCTTGCCAGATAATGTTGTTCCACAGAAAGCATCGTCTTAAGCCGTGTACCGTCTGTGTGTGTTGATCAGGACAAGTCAGCGGAGTTCTCCACAGCATCCGGTGTTGGGGTTAAGAATAACATCTATGCTGTGCTGGTGATGGGAGTGTATGAGATCCTTATGGAGTACAACTTCATCAAAGCCAACTACAGGTAACAACCACTTCTCTTTGTATGGTCAACACCTCGTGTAGCTTGTTTGTGGTTAAAGTGACGATTTGTGTGTTGCAGTAAAAGCTGCTTTCAGGAGCTCATGGAGCTGTTTAACCGCTACCACAAACTGGCCGAGATCCTGAAGGAGAAATCTGGAAAGAGTCGAGTGCCTTCAAACAAGAGTCCTCGCAGTTTACTGTCTTTGGGCTTCATTTCAACTCTCCTCACTGTGCTCTTCAGGTAAAGGCTTCGGGTCGCTATGTTTACATGGATTACAGTTACACCTACTGGCTCTGTCCGAGGATACAGATCACAATATATACACTACATCTGGAAAACAGCTTTTAGAAATACTGTGTTAATCGTTTTATTATTACATAGATTGAACACCTTGTATAGCATTTATCAAAAACAAACTTGACGAGTTAGAAATACCATGTTATCGAATGTGCACTGAATCATGGGTAGTATTGGCAACACCAAAACTTTAGAAATAATTTCTAGAATGAAACACGACTGGATTGCAGAAAATAACAAAAAAATGCATTTCTTTTTGTTTTCTTTCTCAGGGACAGCACTCAAAGCAGAGAGGAGGCGCTCTCGGTGCTTCGCTCGAGTGGAGAATTTGTGCGCTACGCAGTAACTGTGGCTGTGCAGAAGATCCAGCAGCTGGAGGAAACTGGACACACAGATGGACCAGACGGACAGAACGCAGACAGAACTTTCCGCTTCCTCTGTGACATGACAAGGTCGAAACCCCTTTAGCCTAAATAACGGCATCTAGTTAGACCGCGTGTCTGGTTTTTGTTGTCTATGACATTGTTTGACCGACGGAGAGATCTGTCCTTGCATAATCCAGTGTGCTGATGTGGCGTTACACCAACATCCCCAGCGTGGTGGAGGACGCGGGGAAGAAGGAGAAGCGCTCCAGCTTGTCCCTGCTGTGTCTGGAAGGTCTGCTCAGGATCTTCACCGCTTGTCAGCAGCGCTATCCAGACAGGATGGCCCAGCTCCTCTCCACCATGGGTTAGACACGCACAGTAAAAAAAAAAAAACGGTAGAAGCAGCGAGTCTGAACAGTACGCAGGAAGTCTTCACATTTTGTGTTTCTCGCAGACATCTCGGAGGACGATGCGGAGCCAGACGATGGCAACGTTACAGAGATGAACTTCTTTTACATCAGACAGTTTCAGGTACACCGATACAGAATTGATTTGGTTATTCTCTACGTATTTTAAAAGGTTACTTCCAAACAGTTATTTTCTGGTGGAGAAACTGTAAGTCACTCCTATCCGTTTGAGAAGCCTGGCTTTAAACATTACTTCACAGAATGTTGTACCGGGAGCCATTTTTCAGACAGAAATGTACTGAGCACTGTTCATTTTCTTTGCCCGTCAACAGAGGGCACTGTTCACACAGCTAAGTGGAGGCGAGGAAGAGTTTAACAGCAAGGAGGCTCAGCTGCTGGTCAGCATCTTGAGTGTGCTTTCACGCCAGCTAAAGCCCTCCTCCCAGCAGGTAGCTTGTACTCTTAAATGCACCTCACACAACAGCACAAGTAGCACCTGTTCCACTAACACGCGTCTTCATCTACAGTTTGTACAGATGATCAAGTGGACTGTGAAAATCTGCAAGGAGACCAGTTTCGGTGAGCGACCGTTTTACTTAATCTTTGCGTCTATGTACAGTACGGTGTGTTCTGAGATCGGTTTGTTTCTCTCATTTAGAGGATTCTGCTTTCTCCAAGAGCCTGCTCTCGCTTCTCTTCAACCTGCATGTTCTCTATAAGAGTCCTGTAAGACTGTTGCTGGAACTGTGCCAAGACATCCACAGCCAACTGGGAGATATCGATCCGGTACAATTACAGAGCACTAGCATTTAGAACTTTATAGCCATTACATTTTGGCAAATTGGGCAACATATCTAAATCACTGTTTTGCTATTGTACCTTTTTTTACATTCTACAATATGTTGCAGGGGCCTCCTGGTACCTGGGTCAGAAATGAACATGTCACTTTTTATTCTTTTCTGTATGGTCAGAATGTGGAGGTGGAAAAACAGTCTCACTTTGCCATCGTCAACATGAAGACTGCAACCACTGGAGCGGTGAGCGTCGTCTCTTACAAGCGGAAGCTCCCGATTTGCCGTGTCATCAATATCTCAGAATCTGTTTTGCGCAGTGTGCTCCCCCATCTTCATCATTTTTAATCTCCTGCCCCCAGCTGCTGGTCCTGTCTCAGGTTGACAGAGTGCTTGATGAAGTGGACTGGCTGATCGCCAGGAAGAAAAGCCAGACATCCTCTGACAGATCGGGTTCTGGTAAGAAGCCTTTTCACACCGATGCTCTGTTGGATTAATGTTGAGAGGGAAAGGGATGCATCTCGGCGAGGGAATGTGTAATAAAACTTCTGTGACGTCGCATTCTTGGCGTGTAGGCGAGGCCATCCAGACTGCAGGCCAGCAGGATCCAATAGAGAAGGCAGTGACGCTGCAGCTCGGGACTCTTTTGACAGCTTTGAATGAGCTGGTCCAGACGGCGCTGCTGCCGGGCACCTGCACCATCACACTGCTCAGAGAACTGAGTCGCACGTACACCACCCTCACCACGCTGGTCAAATATGTACGCATTGTGTCCCCTCTATGATCTCTGTCTGAATGGAACGTTTTTTTCCAGTGAGACATTAATTTCTTTCCTCCATGTGTCGTTTTAGTACATCCAGGTGTGCGCCAGCCAGCAAGGTGCACTGCCGGCACGCATTGAGAAGCTGGTGAGTCTGGAGGTGTTGTTTCTCTTGTTTTAATCTTCTAATACTTCTGTTGTCATGTTGGCTAATCAAGTTTTGTTTTTTTCTGTGCAGGTCAAACTGTCGGGCTCCCACCTAACGCCGCAGTGCTACTCTTTCATCACACACGCACAGGTAAAGCACTGTTGTAGATTAGTCCCCCGGCAAAGCTTCAGGTTTTCAGACAAACGATAATCTGTCGTTATGATTGCGCTGGAGTTCTTCAGTTATGGTTTACGGCAACGTCGGCTTCACGAGGGACTGTTGATGTTTTGAAAACATTGTGTTTCCTTTATTAAGAGTGGAGAATTCAGTGGTGGAGGTGCAGATGACAAGAAGAAAAAGAAAAGAAATGACGGGAACATTGCTGGCTCTGTAAGGTTTTTCATCTTCTTGTTAATCATTTACACATTCTATAATATATCAATAATCATGTATAGATACACTGTACAAATAAAAACTATTGCGCCTCAAACAAATCCAATTTTAAATGAATCCATTCAGAATTTAAATCCGTTTTTTTATTTTTTATTTTCTTTGAAGGCAAAGCTTCTGCGTGAGACGAAAGCCGTCCCTAACGTGATCTTCAGTATTGAGCAGTATGAAAAATACCTCATCACACTCTCAAAGAAATCAAAGGTATGTGTGAACAAGATTGCTTGAGGTAGTTGACAAAATACAATAAAGAGAGTTGTAAAACAGACCATCGAGCAAAACGCACAAAGCTCGCTAAACACCTGTAGTGCTGCGTTAACAATTAGGCCACTCGTACAACAGTGTTTCACCAACACCTGTGTGTGTGTCTGTCTGTCCAGGTTAACCTGATGCAGTACATGAAGCAGAGCACCTCAAGAGATTTCCGCATCAACCGTGCTACTCTGGACGCAGCCCTGCAAGAGCAGGATGACAGTCAGGAGGTAAGTGCAATCTCGTACTGTAACTAGCAGCTCTCTGTCTTTCTTACACATTCCTTTACCTGATCACAGTCAGTAAAGCAGAATGTTCCCGTTTCCCCCACGTGTGATGTTTTGAACACTCTGAGATCTTATAGTCCGTTCCTTCTTTCGATCCTTTCAGACCAATGAGTCACAGGATGCAGCGGAGACCCATGAACCCCATCAGAAGAAGAGGAAACAGTGAGCCGAGACTCCCGTCGTGTGAATCACGCATCTCCAGATTCTCCACGGATCTTGAACTTGACCTGCTGTTAAACAGCCTCCTGGCAGTTGTGTGTTTGAACTGCACACCGTGCTATCTTCCTTTATTCAGAGAGCCTTTCGTGATGTCGATTATTTGGTACATGTCCAATGCCTCACCTGTGGAAAGTTTGCACAAAGTTTGTTTAACACTCTGGTTGTGTTCCTAGAGTTCACTTTATTTAGTAACAAACGTATTTCTAAACATGTTAATTGTGGCAGTTTCCAGCAGCCACATTAAAGATAGTAGAGTTATAACTACATATAGTAATATTAAAGATGGCTCTACTTTATCAGTTATTTAATTCACAAAGGAAAGAGGTGGATATATGGTTACATAAATGCTTTGTGTCAAGTGCTGTTTTGTTTTAAAATGAATATTTTCTTTCTTATTCTATTTACAGTTTTCTTTTATTACGTCTTGAATGGAATTTTACCAAGGCTGGCAGGTATCAGGAGTTGAGCTGTTGACATGTTCATGTGCTCTAATTTGTAATTAATTCCCTTAAATGAATATCTACATAGTACGTCATGTCAGTAAGTAATGTACACAAAAATATTTCTTTGATACCTGCAGGTATTTGATCCTCAACTTACCCTGCTGTCTTTTTTCAAGCACATTGTTTATACAACACATTTGAAAAATACCTATAATATAATTAGGTTGATGATGGTGTGCAGGACTCACCGGGTGGTAGGTTGTATCTTCTTTCCAGACCTGTGGGGTTGGAGGGCGTCACACAGTCCATGGTGACCTCCTTCCTCAGACACTGGTCGATGTCAACGGCACTGAAGAAAGCTACTGACTGGGGAAGGTCCTGCAAGCCTAACGCATGGGCGAACACACTCCTGCAGGAGACACAAGCTCACGCTCAGTAAAAAGCTGCAAAGGTTTATTGGCCTATTCCGTGATAGAAGTTCTGACGGGGAAGAATAAAACGCTGAGCAGACCTCGTAAGCAGGTTCGTGATCTGGAGTGCCAGCGCTGCTCGGTAACGGTCTTCGCTTCCGACGAGGTACCGCACCTCATCGTGGATGCTGATGCAGAAACGGCCGTCGATGTCGTGCTCCTCGAAGAGCCACTTCATGGCCACCAGCATCAGGTGTAGGTAGTCCACTGCAGAGCTCTGGACCACCCAGTTCACTCTGCTCGTGATGAACTGACAAAGAAAATATGGCACCATCTTAATTTAAACCTTATCCTGTTAGAGCTTTTGAGAAATGTGTATGTAATTCATTTTTTAGGGTAAAAAAAACAGCCATTTCCATGCAAAACATTTCTTCTTAAGGGGGGTTTGGCTGTTCATGGTGGTTGAATACCACCCATGTTGGTTAGATTTATGCCTCACCTCATCCTTAACTGCCATGGGCTCCAGCGCTCTGCTAATCCTGCAGCCTAGAACGGGAGTGGCCGGCTGGGCCGAATGAGCAACACTCTCCAGCTTGTTGAACATGTGTGACTCCGTACCTCCAGCCCACAGACGTTTGTCGACCATATTCCACCTCTTCCGCCGCGAGCTGAGGGGTATAAAGGAGGGAAATGAAGGAACAGAGCAACTGAGGCGGCATGGGAGAATATATTGTGAAACTAAAAGCGCTTGTAGACGTCCATGTGATGTTGTACTTGCTCCCTCACCACTGTGAGGCCAGTCTAGTGATCCTCCGCAACTCCTGCAGCGTGACACTTCCATCTTCTTCCTTCTCCACCTCTATATCCAGTTCATTGACCAGCCACTCGCCCTCCTCTGACAACTGGTATCTGATACAAAACACAAACGTGTAGCACTAGAGCTTGACTTAATCACCTTTCCACAAACAACTAACCCGACCACACAACTACTCAGCGTACCTGCGTATGCCCTTTGTCAAGGCGTACATCTGCTTGGCCTTACTGGCAGCTTCTTCCTGACCGAGGCGGTGGTTGAACTGCAATAGCAGCCTCTCGGCAAAGGGTTGTCCCGCACCATAAATGCGTCCATAGTTGAACACCTTGGCATGCTCTCGGCTGATGCCCACAGTGTCAGCGGTGCGGCTGTGCAGGTCAGTGCCCTGACTCTTCTTTCCCTGAAGGGTCATCCAGCCAAACGCCGTACAACCTGAACCCAGCAGAGGCATAAGATGAACACAGTTAACATCAGGTGCTGCTTGTTGAAACTAGAACAGATTTAAAAAAGATGAATTGCCTTCTACAACTTTAATAACATGGTGTCAAGGTCAGAACTAGACAAGATATCAAATAGGGATACATCTCACCATGCATGCCAGCAAAGTGAGCCTCTCCAAGCACAGCAGCAATCCACAACTCTTGAGAGTCAACGTCTGCTCCCACCAGGTGATATCCAGGTGGTACCTGCACCATGGCCTTCAGCTCACTGCCTACCCGGTCCCGCTATGGACACAAAAAACAAACAGTTCATGCAAAACAACATTTCTCTCAAACGCTACGCTCAGACTTGCGTTCCTCTTTGTCGGCTCTGCTTCTTACCCGTGCATTACTGGCAGTCAGCCACGTTGGCTCCACAGCCCTGCGTGTTACCGTTCCAGCGGTGACGACTTGAGGTAATATGGCACCATACTGGCCTTCTTCATCAAACTCTTTGTGTCTTTTGGAGACAGAAAGGTTGTTAAATAAACAGCAACGATGAATGGCTGATGAATAAATGGAGGATATGTATTGGTATACCAGACAAACCTGCTGACAATACGAGGAAGCTCCCCCTTTCTCAGCCACAGCACCATCTGAGAACTACAGAAACACAGTGAGAAATCCTGTATTCACCACCTTTATGACAAACAGATGAATAACTATGGTGGAAACTGAGAGGTACCTTATGCGTTTATGGGCATTCCTCCAGAAGGACACCATTTTGTTGATCTCCAGAGCTCGTGTAGCGTTGGTTCCACCATGTCCAGCCCTGAGAGTGCCATCCTCCATCTTGGACAGGAAGTCTTTTGAAAAAGGGCTGCCAACATTGTTGTGATTACCATCCTGAAACACACACTTTCAGTGAGACCACGAAAGCAATTCAACGAAGTGACAATATGCCAATGATGGTTATTCAGAACGCTCTTGGGTAAACAGTGAAACTTCACCTTATGAGGTAATTTGAAAAACCAGCACCCTGGGATATCGACATCGTTGTAGGGACCATTTCCGTGGTGATAATGGCAGTGACTCTCCTCTGGGGCATAATGTGGATCTTGAGACTGTTGTTGATACAGAATGCAAACTATATCATACAACAAACCACAATAACTAATGTTCATCTTCTGCACAGTGAAACAAAAAGCATGTAGAATGAACCACAACATGTTAGACCACATAGTGCTGTTCCATATTAACGAGGCTATAATAGGAATTAAAATGTAGAACACTGAACTGCAATACAGTACTAAAAGTGTTCATGTTACAAAGTCATAAAGCACCTGTAAATGACAGTGACCATTTCACTCACCCTGTTTTTCTTACTCTCCCCATTTCTCATCATTCTGACTCCGTTTTCCTCGGTCAGACTCTCCAAGGACCCTAACTCCTCCACCTGAAGATGAGGTCAAGAAACACACAACCATGTCATGATATATGTTGTCATTCCAGAGCCCCTGGGCCTGATCAATGATCCGAAGCAGCGCTAGTTAAACACCAATGAAAAGGTCGGTTTCTTGTAAACGCTTCAAGAAGCGTACGCACCTTTGCCCACACTGTGCTGTCCGTCCACACGAGGTCATCTGAAGGGTTGCAGTCCAGATATTCAGGCCGCACTTTGCTGTTCTGCTCACAATACTCTTTGTAAACACTCTCGATAGCTCTGTGGGACGGGACAGAACAATGCCTAAACAAACACGTCCTATGTCGTGACAATCTTGTCTTGATGACTCAAGCACAGTGTATTAAGTACCTGTGTGGGCACACAGGCCCTGTACTCTCCTCTTCAGGTACCAGGTTGTCTCTGCGTCCAGGAACCAGGTAGCCCCACCCATGTTTCTCCGAGTAATGCAGGGGGAAACCGTCCCACGTCAGACCCATCAGCTTAGGAGTTACTCTCATCTGTAGACTGATGAGGTTAGCTCCAGGTGACCAGCTGTCCTCCTCAGACATCTTCTCACACAGCTTACGATACCACCTGAAGGACACAGTAAGGGGGGGTGAAGGCCTGACTGACTATGTCAGTGGAAATTGAAAGATAATGATTATCAGATGGCTTTGCTGTGCTTGGGAGGGACCTTACTTACCCTGGATGTCCAGGCAGATGTTGCCTTCTTTTAGGAAGTCGACTCACCGTTTCCTTCAGCTTCTCCACAGCCAGCCTGCTGGGGCAAGGGCCTGCCATCTCCTCTTCAGAGGGTGGACCTGGGTCTAATATCACAAGAACTCAAACTCCATCTCTGTTATCTCATACCTCTTTTGCAGATTATAACATTTGCTTTGTAAATGTGGTTCCGGATCCGAGTACACAGTATACCTTCATCGCAGTCTGGAAGAGGAGTAGCAACTTTTGTTTCGACTGCTTTTTTCTTCTTGCTGGCTGCTACCTTCTTCAGTTTAAACTCCTGCACATCCCACTCAAGATCCCAAAGCCAGGGGTCATCTTTGTACCTTAAGAAAATAAGAACATAAAACCTAGGTCCATTGATGTACAATGTGGATGTTTTTATACAAAGCACTTTAATTAAGGCACCTGGCCCTTGGGAGTTATGGAACTACAGATTATGCATGAATCTATAATGCTTTTTCACTCATCACACACTGAACTAATGTGCTGCAGTCAGAGACATGGTGATAAATAGGTGCTCTTCTCACCGGTCATCCTGCAGCAGCTGGCAGGCATCGTCCGCTAGAGTCATCAGAGACTTCTTCATCTCTCTCTGGAGCTCTTCGTAAACGTCCTGAGAATCTTCCAGGTAACGCCCCCAGTTTTGATTGACAGGAAGGTAGCTCACGCCCATCTCCAGCATTCCTGCAAACGTCACTGGATGAGGGCACCTTGTTAAAGATAAAAGAGATGGACTCATTATGCGGCATTGTGTACGAAGCAATGTCATACTGGCTAGAAAATCAATAGCTATACAAGGAAATGTATAAAAGAAAAGTGTTTGTGGGTTGGGATTAACTGACCTCTCCATGAAGAGCGGAAGCTGTTCTGTGAAGACTTGATGCGTGGCTTCGACGTCCATGGCGCAGTACTGCATTAACTCCTGAAGAGGTCAGCAAAGCCATATGCATTTGTCAGTACTTCATGATGAACGCAAGTCATTTGGGAGTCTTTAATATACCGTCTATAAATAAACTTGGCCTATAACAGACAACAGACAATTTGAAGCAGGATTTGTCATGAACATCTGACCTGGAAGTTGTTCCGGACATCCGTCATGCTGCCCTTCACAAACGTCTCTCTGGCCTCTTTCTGCAGTGGCGGCCCTCCCACGTACAGAGCATGGACATCAGCCAGGTTATTAATGCTGCTAATATTAACCCAGTCCCAGGAGCCAATCTACACACAAAAACATCACGTTGAGTTTTGCTGATGACAAAAGTCAGATCCTGACACTTTCAACAAAAGAAAAGCTGCAACATTACCACAAATAATGCATGTTGTAGCTGAAATGTGGTGGACACAAACCATTGGACCCTCCCTTTTCTGTCCAGCTTTTTTCATGTGGTCCTTGACCTCCTGAAGACCCCTCTTTTTGCCCATCTTGTTCGCCATCCACAGTGTGCGCTGGAACCCGGTCAGCCCAGAGATGGCCATGTGAAGGCTCATTGTGTCCATGAAGCGTACCTTAGAACCCTTTAGGGAAGAAAACACTTATATTTCTGGAGTGTACATACATTCACTTGTATGTCATACACAGGCAGGTACATGCTACTCATAATCAAATCATACAATAAAGATGCAAACAGAAAGAAAAAAAGGGACAGCTAAGAAAGCTAAGTTGGTACCGAGCAAGGAAACAAGGACAAAACACAGCACCCTCTGAATACTGACCTTTAGTAAGTATTGCTCCTTAATGTAAGATCGGTCAAAACTGACATTATGGCCTACTATGAGCCTCTCCTTCCACTGGCCCCCTGGTGGGCGGGCAGAGTTGATAGGCGTCTCCAAGGGGATGAGGTCAGCGAGGGTCAGCTGGTTTGACCAGGAGTACCTCTCTTCTATTAGGCGCTTACTGCACCAGGAGTACCTGGAATGAAAGAAAAGCATACTCATTTGGGAAAATTATAATGTGACTATTGGCCCATTTACACCAGCATCCCATTTTTACTGGAAAAACACGAGTTTCCATCCTCAAAACAACTCGACCCACAGCACACCACCGCAGTGACGCTAATCAATCCTGCCAATGAACAGTTTAATGCGTTTCGGGGCATTTCTCCCCTTTGCACGACCTTTATATTCCTTGCTTGTTCCTCACCAGTTAGTGGGAGACACAGCAGCAGCCAGTGTGGGACACCGTCCCTCTGTAACGCACACCTCCACATCGAACACCAGTGCCGACTCCTCTGGGAAATCAACCTTCTGACTCTCCCCGTTGGGCCCATAGCGTGTCCATCCAACCTCCCAGCGCCATTCCTGCGGCATGGGAGGGAGATCAGCCAGCTGCAGCTTGGTGGCAGCCTCAAGGTAGGGAAGACTCTGCTTCTGGGCCAAGATACGGAAGTGCTCGTCAATATTCTTGCCGTACATTTGGGGAAGCTTCAGCTCCACTTCGGGCAACAGTGAAGTTTCCTTCCCCCACAGCTGATGTTTCTGCAGGTGCCTAGTGCTACGCTCCACATCATCCTCTCTGTACTCTGGTTGCAGCCCTCGAAAGATCTGGTCGTGCAGGTTCCTTGACAGCATCTGAATGTTAAGGGGGTTCAGGCGGGTCTCTGTGGAGTCCTCGCCCTGAAGAGAGTCTGGCTTGGTGGAGTAGAGGGAGCGTAGACACCTCCATTGTAGAGAGATGAGAGTCCTCCGCAGAGGACAGCGCAACACATGCAGCATCACCTCATGAGGACTTCCCACTGGAGCTGGAAGACATTGGGACAACATTCATATTTTAGGACATGATGCAGCTTAGCCCCAGTTTGAGGCACAAACCGGGACTATAATCTCTCTCTCTCTCTCTCTCTCTCTCTCTCTCTCTCTCTCTCTCTCTCTCTCTCTCTCTCTCTCTCTCTCTCTCTCTCTCTCTCTCTCTCTCTCTCTCTCTCTCTCTCTCTCTCTCTCTCTCTCTCTCTCTCTCTCTCTCTCTCTCTCTCTCTCTCTCTCTCTCTCTCTCTATATATATATATATATATATATAACTATATCTAGCTACTAGATAGATTACAGATACAGATAATAACATGTTTGATTTTATCTTATGTGTGATTTTGCAAGTGCAATATCGTTCAATGGCGGAAATGTTATTGGTAAAAGGACACAGCTTCAGATATTTCACTCAGATAGGGATAACTTACTCAAAACGTTATCACCCAACTTTAACATTAACGCTAGAAATAAGTTGACTGAAAACAGGTGCTGGACTAAACGTTATCTTAACCTACTGTAGCATGGTATAGTTAGGTATCGTTAAGTTGCGCACACACACCTTATTTATCACGAACCTGTTAACGCATGTTTACTAATAATTGAAGGGGAGTGTTGCTATTTTGTGAGCAACCAAACAAAATAATAGCCGTTTAATTCTGCACTCACTAAATGCGTTAGCTATAGGCCTACTGTCGATAAAAGCAAAAAAGACACCTCACCCGATCTGTGACTTGAGGTATAGCGTCAAAGTTATCAACCACAATATGTCTCAAATTGTACCACAACAAACTAGTTTGTTATTTAGCATGGTCAATGCACGAGGATGTGAAACCAAAGCAAGACGAAGCGTTAGCGACCCCACGCGGCCCGGATGACTATACTAAATCGTTTTTCAGGAATACAAACAAATGATTGGATGAATAACACGCTAAAGCTGTTTCTAGAAAAGGCAAAAGGGGATTATACACAAGTATTAGATAAATCAAATATAACAGTATATATATACATATGTAGAACATTTTTATACGTATCTTGTTCTGCATATGATAGCTCGTGGCCGCGTGGCCTAATGGATAAGGCGTCTGACTTCGGATCAGAAGATTGCAGGTTCGAGTCCTGCCGCGGTCGCTCTTTTATGCTTTTTGATGTAGATTGTGATTTCCGCATTTGAAAAAAATACAGATATGTTATCAGAACAATCGCTGCCTAAACTGCAATGGGAGTCCTCTTAACCTTAAAATGCAATGGGAGTCCTCTTAACCTTAAAATAAATTTTAACCCAGCTTCCTGATGTGATGGTGCATTTAGTGACAGAGGAGGCAGCGTCGGTGTCGGTCTTATTTCACTGCAACACCTGGTTTATTCCATCCCTATAATACAGCTACGCTTTACCCCAAATGGTACTTCGCTTTGCTTTACACATCTACGACATTGACAGCAATGGGTATCACCGTGGTACCAATGGGTTTCTGTCTGCCTCTAAATGTATTGTGTTCGTCTGCGTCGTATCAGCTAGGATGATGTTGGATGATTTAACCCTGTTGTGTTTTGTCGTTGCTTCTCAGACGATGGCGGATGACACGGAGGATGTTGAGCTGGACTTTGCTGCTGACGAGCAGGAGAGCGCGCGGAGAAGCGCAGTCATAAGGTGCACTGCAGGAGATTGTTATTGTATCAACAAAATCTGTCTTGCACAGAATATTGTGCTTTTGTAAATATAATATCAGCAGGGATGTCGTTTGAGAGAGTGTTTCCAACCTTGCTAAAATTAGTGTCATTCAAATAAAACGTCAACAACTTTAATTGGACGAATTATGCTCTCTCATAGGCGTTTATATGTGACTATTTTTTTCTGTTAGTCTATGATTCAGAGTGAGTCTCCTCGCCTCTGTGCTGAGA
The DNA here is from genome assembly GCA_032191485.1 of Leptoclinus maculatus. NCBI lineage: Eukaryota > Metazoa > Chordata > Actinopteri > Perciformes > Stichaeidae > Leptoclinus > Leptoclinus maculatus. The sequence continues at coordinate 9,609,372 of JAVDOI010000007.1, forward strand.
AGTGTAGATATGCTGTAGCCTACAACAAAGCTTGCTTTAATTGTACTACATGCTTTAATGGTATTTTCAGGCTCTTGGTAATTTCTAATCCTGTGCTTTTAAATGCAGACACCCCCTCGCCTCCTTTTTCCACCTGTTCTTCCGAGTGGTTGCCATTGTCGCCTATTTGCTCTGTGACTGGATCAGCGAGAACTTTGCATGGTGTTTTGTCCTGATCATCACTCTGCTCTCTTTTGACTTCTGGTCTGTCAAGGTGAGAGGTCAACTAGGTCAGCTGCTAATTCCCCATACTTCCCTATGCCCTTGCCCCTTTCTCGCCCTCTTATGAACTTCAGCACCGTTTAATCCTTTTTGTTTCACCTCACTAGTTGTGATTACTCACGTTTGTCCTGTGTTTCAGAATGTGACCGGCAGGCTGCTGGTCGGCCTGCGTTGGTGGAATCAGATCGACGAGGATGGAAAGAGCCTCTGGGTGTTTGAGGCTAAAAAAGTAAGACATTGTGGGTTATTTTGAATGTGGGGGAGCATTTTGGGGGGTATTAAACATTTGGGCATTGCTGTGTGTGTGTGTGTGTGTGTGTGTGTGTGTGTGTGTGTGTGTGTGTGTGTGTGTGTGTGTGCAGGCCTCTCTGGGCAATAACATTGGGACAGAGGCAGAGGCGAGGATATTTTGGCTGGGTCTCATCATCTGTCCTCTCATATGGACATTCTTCTTCTTCACCTCCCTCTTCTCCATGAAGATTAAATGGCTGGTGAGACACGTGTTGCTTGTGTGCATGCTCTGTAGAGGCGCATTATGATTATATACATCTTTCTTTAAATGCATCATCTGTGTGTCTTCCCCAGTTACTTGTGGTTGCTAGTATTTCCCTCCAAGTGGCTAATCTCTATGGTTACCTTCGCTGCAAGGCAGTGGGAGAAGATGGCCAGCCTGCAGACATCCGCTCTTTCTCAGGGCAGCACCTCCTGCAGCGTGTGAGTGACTGACTGCAGCATTTAACACTGTCCTGTTAACATGTCAGTGTTCATTCAAATTGAACATAAACTCACTCATAATTTATCCTCTTCCAGCCAGACATCATCTTCGGAATACTATGAAGATTACCTCATCCTTTACAGCCACTATGCTGTGTGTGTGTGTGTGTGTGTGTGCGTGAGAGAGAGAGAGGGGGAGATAGATGAGAGCCGCCTCATCTCCAAAGTTCCCACAAACTGCATCTACTTGAATGGCCTCGTGCATGCCTTATGCTGCTGACTGTTCACTTCACATGTTGCCCATGGATCAGTCTGGCTATTATGTCAATAAAAGATAAGTGCATTCAAATTGATCCCTACTGTCGTTGGTTGAATATCTGCAAATGCATTTATCATGAAAGAATTAAAACGCATATAGTTTTTAAGCAGCTCATGTACAAGCCGTGTTTCTAGATTGTGATGTGCAGATCACATGTCCTGCTTTTAGCAAACGTCTGCTACAACACAAAGACCCCTAAATGTGCTTTATTTAAGGAATTGGGGTATAAAATGGATTGATTAAATGGCACACCCTCCACTGTTTTATTGAAATTGTTACACTCTACTTCCAAAAGTTTCAACAGGAAATGCTTATAGCACCTTACCATAAGAATGAATTATAGGCTTACGTGAAAAAAAAAGCCCATTCAAGTTTAATGAAAATGTTGTAGGTCTATGTGTTGTGTGTGCTTGAATGCACCACATGATGAATAAATGAGCAAAAGAATAGGAAGCACACAGAGAAAAAATATATTATTCAAACATAACTTAAAATCTTAGAGAGACCAGTTGGTTTAAACGTTTTTGTATTGTAGGATTTTTTTTCCTCAATGAGAAATTGATTGATTTGTGTGCAGGACAAACTGCAGATTACAATCTAACTCAAATGTATTTGTCATTTCTCTGTGATTCCAAACATAATCTGGGGGGGGAAATTGGCTATTTAATACTAACCATGGTGAGCGATACAATTCTTATACCTCTGCAAAGTATTTCTGCTTAGTGGTCAAACCATTCATTTTAAGAATACATATGAGTATTGCTGTCTGTCCCTAAACTGGAATGCAGTGGGAGATTCAAAAAGCATTCCGACTATACTTTATAAGTAAAAGATCAAATCAGCTCTGTTCGCCCAAATTTAGATTCACAGAGACGACGAGTCACCACACCAACCCAGTATTGTATCGTACATTCTGCCAATATTTGCTGTAAAAAATTGTCTAATAGACATAATGGGAATGACTCTAATGTATTTTAATTTAGTATCAGTGTAGTTTACACGGACTAAAATCTCTCAGGAAACATGTTATCCTGACCGTACAGATTTGGAGGGAACTGTTCATACCAGTGTTCTTGGCCGTGGCCCCTGAGCTCCACACACAAAACGGCTCAGACCTCAAAGATCTTCTATTGTTTAAGAATGCTCACTCCTGCTTCCAGCCTGTGAAACCCTGTCAGCAGCGTACACACTGTAGGGCGGGCAATTTAACTTAGTGTGCTCACTCTATATAAGCTTACTGGTATGCTATGCCAAGGCCATAGTAACTTCCAGTGATGAAATACGAATATGAACCCGTAGGTAGAACAATTTGCCTGCCACAAAAACTGTGTCGGCCTATTCTGTCTTGAGCCACAATGGCAGTGCTGCCCAGGGTGTTGCTAATCTTATTTCAACTGTGTGTCTAACATGGCAGTGGAGAAACATTAGGACCATTCTCTTGCTAATGTAAATCAGGAGATATGTGGAATTGTATTTCTGATAAAGGGAGCGCAATGAATAACTAACATATGAGAGCTGCAGAGGCATGGAGCCGGGTTCTCACATAGTCTGTAATACTGTAAAAATAGCCTATACCTTTGAAATTATGTTGGAACCATCTGTTTGCTTTTTTTATACATCACAATCTGGCCTGATTTGAGACCTATTATATTAAGAAATGTGTAGCTTACTGCTAATAAGCCCACAAATAATGTGAAATGATCAAAAGCCCCTAAAATAGCTACTAAATGGACCTCGATGTGATGCTGGTTTGTCACCTGCTGTTTCGAAGGTCAAGGGTGAATGTTTAATTCTCAGCAGAGTGCTCAGTACAACATCTAAAATGATCATGATAACTGGGAAAACAGGGAATATGATCAAAAGCTCCAGCAAAGTTAGTAAGGGTCTGTCTTGCGCATTGTTGTCATGCCCATATAGGCTAGTAGTGTTATTGTCATTAGTAGTAGTAGTAGTATTAGTGGGTGAAGAAATCCACAAAAAGCAAGAGAAAACCTTTTTGAGGGAGACGTCCTCGTGAACTCGATCATTCTTTGGCGCCGGCGGGCTCTGTGATTGGTCCGTGTTCTGGTATGACGTCAGTGCGGGAGCGAGTAGAGGAAGCGCGCAGACTGGAGGAGAGGCAGAAGCTGGAGGACTGAGGATGCGACCGGACTCACCTGTGAGCAGCAGGGCTGACTCTCTACAAGGGCCCGATGTAAACGCAGACAAAAATCAATCTGGAAAAATTCGTTACGACCTTAAGTTGAGGACATTTCTCTCCAGAGTCTGCTTTGCTTCTAAAACAGGTAAGAGACGCGTCTATGGAAATACACAGTATTTACACGTACGACTTCACCTGCTTTGAATATGTTCTCATGCCATGTCCATAAGATGCATACATATATATAGCTACACATAAGATGCATGTTAAGTTTGCCTTTTTTTTGACGTAAAGTAACATCTTTTTTATCCACTACAAACGCCCTTGTTTCATTTAAAATGAGGCTACGTCTTTGGTCCCTAACAGACAAAAACGCTTGTTCTTTGAAGTGCCATAATATTACACCACGCTCTTTGGTCTATTATTATGATCAGTAATAAATTGGTTTCTGTAATAGCTTATGCGGATAATCCTTGAGATGTGAAATAGTCTAGTTCTAGCAGAAGTAGGCCAATCGCAACTCTCATTAAAAGTAGGGATTCGTTGCCCCCCAGGAGCGCTATAAGAGCCCAGAGCGAATTAAAGCATCTTAAAACCCAGCTCAATTCACATTTAGTAGAGTTTTAAAATAAAGGGGTCAGCTGTTGATCTCGGAGCGTCATAGCTGCTGCATCAAAGGGATGTTTCTTTATACCTAACACTGTCTCGGGTTCATGGTCGTGTACATGTTTTTCAGGCCGCCCAGTTTGGTCACACTGACTTTTTATGATCATCCGCTGACACAAAATAGGCTGAAAATGTGGTTTATATCATACCAACTAACATGCACAAAGTTCTAAAGCCTGTATCTGATTTTACAACAATAAGTCAGGTTGTAAAATAGCCGTCCACCACTCATTCACCGTGTGTGTTGAGATGCCATTAGTTGTATAAAATCACATGGCAGGCTCTTAATGCTGCCTTAAATTCAAAAAAATAGAATGCAACTTAGCAAGTGAAATGTGACTTGCTTGTATTTCACATTGGTCTTTTGCCAGTTTGAACTATAGTATTATACATCTGTATTAGAATAAACATTGCACACGTTGTCAATGATGGAATATTACGTCCGATTCGTTATAGAAATATAGTCGGGTATTAATTGCAAGGCATGCTGATGCAATAGGCCTCCCACACACAAATGTACCTATAAATGCTAAATAATGATTTACGTTTCTTACTAAAGATTAAAGTAATAATACAATTTTTTTTAAAGGAAGCTTTTCAAATATATCTAAAATGTAAAGTAAAATTAGGTCACTGTACCATTTAGCAGGCCTTCAACCAGACACTTTATACATCATGACAAGTATATTTGTCGTCTGGATGCCTGAGCTTCTTTAACCAACTCAATATGTGTTAGCTTAAATGTTTTAGTTTCACACATGTGATCAATCTCCTCTTATCACATCGTGTCATGCTGCTGTTATTCTCAGTGGCCCGTAATTAAAAAAAAGAAATACTATAAATGTGTTTTTAAATATTAAAGGCCTATACTTCTTCATCCTCCTTCTAGATCACGTCAGCATCATGTCGGGCTTCAGCACGAGAGTGTGAGAGGGGGTCTGTTTCTGTCTTTGGTTATCTAGCTGTATGCTTTTTAAATACCTGTCATAAAGCTAGATAACCGAAAGTAGAAATTACTTCCGTAACGTTGTGTTCATTCCCGAAAGATATGGTGACTCCTCGAGCTTTACACTCAAAAAGGTAAGAAAATAGTTTTGCTTTGTGGTTTTCTAAAAGTTTGCACACAAAAAAAAAAGATTAGCATAAAATAATCCCAAATGGCTACAAAACATATATATAATAAATACGTTTTTTATATATAGTTTAATAAGTGAGTTTTTATTTCCTTTTATATTAAGTACACATTTTTAGCATATGGCAGATTTATAGGAATTTAAGTTTGCAGAGCTTTTTTTCTTTGCAGAACAAAATGTTTCGGTGTTAATTGTAGCCTTAGCTATGTCAGTCTGACTATGATGGGGTCTTTAAGGAAAACAAAAATATCTTTGAGACAATTGATGTTGAGACCAAATGCACCAGCTAGTTAACCCAGCTTCTCACTTCTCACTTACAGAGTTTAATATAGTGTTTTGTTTTGTTTTTCTATCTCACTTCACTTTATTTGGAGGATTCAGAATATGAGCTCTTTGTACTAAGGGCCCTCAGTCCTGTTTTAGGGTGGTTAGGGCTGCTGTCCATTCAGGTCCTCTGCAACATGGTGCTGAATGTTAAACAGGTCGCTCCGGTGGAGGGGAACAGCACGGACTAAAACAAGAACTCCAAAACTTTCTCCATTTCAAGAATTTTGTTTTTATTCCGTGGATAAAAAAACTAATCAAATCACATATGCAGGGAGGTAATATTGGGTCACAATATGTTTTCTTTTTGTCACAGCAGACATTTTGACTTGTCATAGCAGGAAAAGCACAGGTGTTACTAATAACACTAACAATGTCTCTGTTCTATTTCTATGTAAGTCGTGACAGTGAGCCATCATGCACAATACCATGACCCTGAAAGTGAAGCAGCTAAATGGAATTCAGCCTTCTTTAATTGTATTATATTCGCCTGGGCCTTTCCGACTGTGACATGTGACAAGTGTCTTCTGTGAAGAAAAAAAAAGGCCTATCACACCTCAGAGTGTTTAATCTGATCCCTCCTGCTCACCTGCAGTAAGTGAAAAAAAAAAGAACTCAAGCTCAAGTCCTCCAGGATTTCTCTCTGGGATCCCTGGAGGGACACACTGGTGGGTTGCCCTGCCATCCCTATAGTCAATGCTCATATTTTACCGTAGCAGATACTCTTGATTTATGTTTTGCATTTACTGTTTGGTTTATTTACTTTAATCTTTTGGAAGAGTATTTTCCATTTATTATATATTTAGATTTCACCTGTGAGACGTTGTTTGTAGAAGAAAGAAAAGGGAGATTACTGCTTTATCCAGGCACTAATGTCTCCGACTGCTAATAATGCAGTTGAATGCTGTAGCACCCTACACACACACAGGGTTAAAAAAGACACTTGGCGTCTGTATTTAAAGCTGTAGCTAATCTCAAGGCCTTTGGGACACATTGTGTCTTGCCTCAATGAGAAGGCCAAGGCCATCCCGTAGACAGGATCTGAGTTTTTGAACTTGGTACTTCAGCGCTGCGCAGCGCATACGCTCAGCCCGGAGAATGCCACTAAAGGCTAAAGAGCACCAGAGTGAGATGAGTTTTCATTCACCCTCTTAACTACCTATTGCAGTAGAGCTTGCTGTCAAACCGGGCTAATTGCTTCGTTTCACAGCGAGATATTGGACATGTGAAAAAAGCCGTGGTCCAAGTCCTTTCCCGAGCTTCGCCTGTTAGGGCGTGTCAGCATGGCGCGCCTCCTTAATGAAAGGGAATAAAAACACTTGAGGCTTTATTTACGGGATGGCCCAAGGCGTTCTTGTCTTAACTTGCGTATGTTTATAATTCAAATGATTCTTTTTGTGCTTTTATTGGAGCAAAAATGCACACACTCATGCGCATACAAAAACTCAACAAGGGGACTGGGCATTGATTGAGCAAAGCTGGCCAGAGATTTAAATGTTTTAATAACCACAACTCAGTGTAACAGTGTTTCTGGTTTAAAGAAAAAAGTGTAGCCGTTGTTTAGTTAATTGGCTGTGTTTAGCTATACCGATAACTGAAAATGCAAAACATGTTTTTCCTGTTTTATTCCTCTGTTTTCTCTCCTCCATCCTCTCTTGTGACAGGCTTCCGATTCACGACATTGAATGATCGGGGATCCCTGAAAAGAGGGTAGAGACATCGTTGAAAGAAAACGAGGAGAGAGGCGGGAAAAATGCTTGGTCCGGAATTGCCACCTCCTCCTCTCCCCTCCCTCCCACTCATCGCCCTTTTTGCCCAAGAGCCTCTAATGCCATCTGTGCTGCCAACGGGGGGAAACACTCTGCCCGTGCCAATTGGACAAAGACCCTTCCGGATCCCCGGAGTACGGGCGCGCTCACAGGAGCCATCTTGGGGAGACGTTGCCGCGACACCTAAAATGGCTGGGCTGGCACACGAGGTGAGCAGCATCATGGTTTTCTGTTGGGTACCAGTGATGATGGTGGTGGGCAGGAGTGTGTGTGGTTGTTTGATGGGGGATGGGGGCAGGAGGAAGGACGAGGGAAAGAAGACGAGTTTCCCATTTCCTCCCCAGTCACACATGGCCTCCCCCTTTTCTCTTCTATCTTCTGCTTCTGCTAATTAGCAGTTAAGGGGTGATTCGAGGGGGGCGGTGGGTGAGGGAAGGGTGGTGGTAGTTGGTGGTGGGAGGGGGGGGCTGGGTAGCAAACAAAATTAATGAGCTGGCACTGGTTGAAGGAAACCTGCCATCCTCTCTTGTCATGGTGCGCCTTTACTCCCTGATGCAAACCAGGCAATGGTGTACGTTGTGTTTCCACCCGACAAACCTCGTGGATTAATTCATGCAAAACTGCTTTTATTATGAGATTCACATTATGATGTTTAGTACAGTATCTTAGCTGTCTTAATGCGCTAAAGCCCTCAGGTGAATTTTGCAGAGGAGGCGATACTCAGATAATTACTATTTGGGGAATTGCTTTATTGTTTTTATTGGTAGAACCATTACAATTTTAGATTTAGTTTACTGTATGAACAAATGTATTTTCGCTCACAAAGCAGTTCTTCTTATATCTGTAATGATATCAGCAATGATTATTAGCAGTGTATAATATTTATATAGTGATGTTCAGAACATTTTAAGTGCTTCAAATGGCATTTTGACTTAAAAGACCAGTTATATTTTGTATCTCATATCATTTCATGATTACAACTCTCAGTATATATGCAGGATAACTCTGCTACTACAACGCTACACAGATGGTTAAGAAGCTTTATGCGACAAACACACCCACACACACGCACAGACTAAAAATGTCAAACATCACAGATGTAAAAATGTCACATCTTTCCAAAATCAGACAAAACAAAAAGACAAAACCAACAGTGACTGCCAAATATCAAAGCTCCAAATCTTTACCACTTCCATCCCTGTAACCCCCCCCCCCCCCCCCCCACACACACACACAGAGCCCCTGTGAACGCTCCTTGTCATGGCGTAGAGCTGCTTTGTAACCCCGGTGGCTCTGGCAGCAACCTGAAGCAGAAAAGAGAGTGACACGTGAGCATGTGTGTCCAGGGCCAACATGTGCAGCTGCAGTGCTGCCTGTGTGTTAATGAACAGCGCCGTGCATTTTCACATTATCATTCAGCCCCGCTCTCTCGCTCTCTCCCCTCTCAATAGCTGTTTAGTCCCCCAACCCCCCCCCCTCCCGTAAAGGCCTGCTTTCCCACCATTGTGGGAGCTGGTGCTGCGGCAGGCCTGGGCTGGGGGGCAGGGTGGGAAAGACCCTCCAGACTAGACATGAGCAGATGCCTGAGACATTAGACTGTCGTGCGGATCACCGGGGTCGGGCGAGCCGCTGAGTTTTAATGTGTGAGCAAGTGTATGTGTGTCTGATATGTGTGTGATGGGGGTTGGTGGTCTAGGCCCTGGAGTGCCACCTGACTGTTCATTAGTCTATTCAGCCTCCTCTGCATGTCTGAAAGGCATGTAGATGCTGTTTTCAGAAGGATCTCACTGCATTCATACACGACATGCATATAGAAGCTCAGGCCTGCACCCTGTCACGCAGTAGATCACACTTTGCCATTGTATCAAAGGTGTAATGCAATGATGTTTTAACACCATAAAGGTTGCATTTTCACGTTTTTTCACATTGGGAATCTGACTTTATTTCATGCAGTGTGCCTGTCATCAGCCGTGCACACCTTTTATCTTTGCTCAGTTTAACAGCTGGATATGTTTTGTCCTTCTTGCAAACAGAATCCACTATCTGTATCGCTCTCAGGTGGGGAAACGGACATCCCAGAAATCTCACAAGACACCGAGAATGACTCAGCTAAGGCGATGGGTGTGCCTAACAAGCTGAATGATGTAACCCGCGGATAATGATTATTAATGAGCCTCACACTGTACATGTGCCTCCACAAAATATGTAAGGCATGTGCGGCCCACATGTCAAAAGATTATTCCCTCTCTTCATATGAAAGACTCATAACTGTCTATAATTGCATTCGCGCTGCTCATCTGTGATATACAGCGCATTGCTTCGGGCAGATTTGACAGAAGCAAGAAAGAAAGAAAGCAAGGTGAAGGCGAGAAATTAATCTTGGAGATACTGTAGCTCGCTCCATGCTGCGTCTCTGTTGCAGATCTCCATGCTAGGTTAGAGAGAAAACAGAGGAGCACAGGGGGGGGAAATGATGAAATTGTGGCTTTCGTAAAGTCAAACTAAAGATTGGCTCATCAAGAAAGGTTTAAAGAGACAAACGTGTCCGCGTATGTAAAAGGAGGCACCAGAGGCAGGTGTGTAGCAGCCATGTTTGAGCCACCAGTGTTACCTCTGCATCTGCTGGGCTTGTGTTAGCTTGTGCAGTGCCATGCTAAAAGAATTTGCAGCCTGCGAGGATCTGGGCATGGAGGACTGGTGTGTGTGTGTGTGTGTGTGTGTTTGAAAAGAGTAAGGGGGGGGAGGTCGGTCTGTAACTGTATGTGATAGCTGCGGCAGTCGACAGAGACAGCGTGGTCAAAGAGAAAGGCGGTGACTGAAGCAAATTTGTCAGGAAAATGTATTCGTCCTTACTATGCCTGCTAGAGGAGCAATCACTATTTCTAGGATGTAAAAATAGAGTGACACACACACACACACACACACACCTGCACACAGAATATTTATTCATCTAATGATTACCGTCTGTAATTCTGACTAATTGCAATATGCAACTTGAGATAAAATGAGCGTTTTTAAAATACGCTGTCAAGGTGAGCTTGTCTGGATTGTGATAGTATGTGATGTCTCGGGTGAAACTGCGTCTGGTTTTAATCTGCTCTGAAATAAAACAGAGGTTTCAATCAAGATTGTCAGAATCCAGAGCGGCTGAACAGTGAGCTCAGCTTCTCTGACACCGTGTCAGGAGGATTTAGGATGCGAACGTCCCTGAATATTCCTCTGCACGCTGTCGACACAGTGACTTAAATATTAACTCTTCAATTCCTTCTTGTACATTACCTAAAAGCTGACAGAAAAAAGGTACCCCCCCCCCAATCAGAAAATGACAGAATATAGAGGATTACTTTCCTTTCTTTTGTCTCTCTTTCCTCTGTTATTCATTTAGAACTATGTCTTGATTTTGCGATGTGGGATTTTCAGTGCAGGGAAATTATAATGTGTGACATGATGAAGTGACAGTAGCCGGCGCCCACTTCCAATTCTGTGTGGGTGAAGCAGCGTAGCCATAGTAGCGATAAAATGTTAATACCATATAGCTCCTGGGTTACCTCTTCGGATTCTCCTCACTATGTGTGGACACTATTAATGTTTTAACGGCTCGACTGTGATTTATAAAGCCCGGCTCAGGGGCCGCCCATAGTCTTGGAAGAGGTCCAATGTGGGTCAAGCGGGGCTCATCTGGGGGTTTTTAATGCAACTTTGGCCGAGACTAATCTAGCACAAAGCCTGACATTAAGTATCTTAGAGGAAGATGGAGAGAAGTTTCTACATCCCAGGCTTTTCAGATTACGTCTGTTGGCTGTGGCGTCCATGAGTAGGGGTCCTGTATGCTCCAAATGAAAGTAGAGGAGAATTAGGTGACTGAGCTTTTAATACAGCGGCCCTTTGTAATCATATCAGGAGGCGATGAGGTTCTAGAGGAGAATTCGGGGGAATCCTTGGTGTGACCTCATTTTTTATTATTTTTTTTTATTTGATACCAGGCTAAAGGGTGAAAAGGAGGAACAAGTCCAGAGTACGTTCATCTTCAGGTCGCTTTTTTTGCATCAGATGGATATACGACTCCATCACACAAGTTCAAGTTCATGGGTGCGGCCGCTCTGTCTGTGGCCAGTCGGAGAGTGTTGAGAGAGTCTGTGGCCACCCTGCAGTACAGGAGGAGGAGGAGGAGGTGGTTGGTTGGGTGGATGGGGGGTACATAGCCTTTGACCTCTGTTCAGGTTGCTATGGGAAAGAGGCCGGCCGGCTCAGTAATGTACGACTGAAAAGGCCGAACTGTCAGAGCTGTCCAGCAGACGTCAACCCCCCACCATATACACACACACACACACACACACACACTAACTCTAACCCATTCACACATACTCACAGATGGCACGGGCCAGCTTGGGAATGTAAGCTGCTAAAGAACGCTTTATGTTCATCAGACACCATTATAATTCATCCAGCCTTTAGAGTCACACATTACCAGTCTACACCTCTTCCTCGGTGCAGACCCGCTATTGTGTTGAACCACTTGTGTCTCATTTTTCAGCCTCATCCTACACATCTGAACACCCATTGTGTGTGTGTGTGTGTGTGTGTGCGCTGTGGACTTATGGGCTTATAAGACAGCAAATATACCATTGCTGTGGTGAAAATAAAAGAACTTCTTACTTTGCAAAGAAAGAGCTTTGTCTCCTTCCACAAGTTCTATAAATAAAATCAACCACAAAAAAGGCTTCCCAACTAAAACATAGCTCAAGTCTTTTCAGCCGGGCTCCATTCTCTGTGGCCCACGCCTCCGTTCTTGTGTTATATTTTCTGCTATCCATTTGTCTGGATAAACTGCATGTATAGGCGTATAGATAACAAAATCTGTGGCCCCAGTTAAGCATATATTTCTGTCTGCTCATTTCAAAATTGCCAGTGTTCGATGTTTAAGTGGCTGCGTGTCAGAGAGGGCATGCAAATCCACTGATTGTAATATGTGCATGTTTCCATGCCCCCCCTCCCTGTAAACGTGTGCAAGTGTGTCCTCATTTAAGGTTGCATTCACTCAGGAATAAAAGAGCGCGTATTTGCATACGCTGCATGCTGTCTGCAGAGAGGGAGCAGTCAAAAAAAGATATCAGAGGTGGACAAAGAGAACGAGGACAAATCCTTCATTGTGGGGTTGGTGGGAGAAAAGGCTTGTCTGAATTGGGGAGTGGGTGAAAATTGACAGAGAAAGAGTTCGGGCTGGTTCCCTGTGGGGATAAAAGCCTTAAGATCCCTCCATGCATACAGCCTGAAAATGGGAGAGAAGAACAACATGCAGAGCGCAGGGGCCTATTTTGACAGGGCATGAAAGGAAAGTTTGTTTTTCTGAAACACTGCCTACAATTTCTGTGCAAAACTAAATATCATGCCCGACAACAAATTCAGTTGTTTGTTTGCAGAGGGTTAGGTTTGCAGAATCATTAATGCCTTCTACATATTGGTTCTTAGAACGTACCTCCATAGAATCGCTTTTGTATGGCCGCACTTTTACGTGTTGTTTTACTCTGTGGCCCTTTGGTTTTTTGTTGTTTTAATCTCTTTTATAACAAATGTTGCAAGCGCTTTGCAAGCTTTGAAGAATGATTTGTAAATAAAGCTTTTCATTGTTATGAATGTTTTATCTTCTAGTTCTTGACTAAACAAATTTTCTTTTACGTTATATTGTCAATATAATTGTCAATAATCCGAGAGAAAGTATGTATTGTAGTGTAAAAAAAAATCTTCTTTCTTTCTTGTGAAATATTATTAGTGTCCATGCAAAGTGTAAGAGTTTATGGAACAAAGTTTTGTTCTCATGCTAATGATTTCCTCCATCGTTTATCCCCAGGATGGGATGGGATCTGCAAGCCTTTCTGCACTCTGTAGGCACCTGCTTGGGCACGAGGAGATCGTGGACCAAACTCAACGAAATGTTGTCATCAGACACTCTCAACACGACGTGAATTCAAGAGATTAACATGAATTGACTGTGGAAACAAAAGAGCTATTCTGTAAGCCTGAAATGTTTAACTCTGTTATCCATGGAAGTTTATTTTAAGATACTGTATTAATGATTAAGTCTAAGTGATTCGCCATGTTTACACATTAGTGCTATTTTCAAAATTGCAAAAAAAGAACTTGAATGTACATTAAGTGCATTTTCATATAGCTAATGCATGTTTCAGTTCATAATTCATGAAATCGTTGTTCTCATATGCCCAAATTGAAATAGTAATTAATAGGATTTAAGTGCATTACTGAAAAGGGTGATTGTTTTAAGGTGACTGCTGACACTTCTTTGAAATAAAAACAATGGAAATATTATTATCTCTGTGTTACAGTCGTGTTTTTAAGCAATCATTTTGGTGATCAATTAGGCAGGGAAACAACTGATTATTACACTACTGACATGCTAAAGGATGGGTTTTTATATTGAATATTTTCAACAGCACTTTGTCTTTAATCTTCCAAAAAATAAATTTAAATAAATCTAAAATAGACAATGTATTTAGGAGTCAATCCCGCAGCACTCTCTCTCTCTTTTCTGTTTTTAGATTCAAATGGTAATGTGTGTGAGGATCGTGTGAGAAAGGGTTTGAGTGACCCCGCATTAAGTTTTAATTAGGAGGAGCAGACAGAGGGACGTGTGTTGAATCAGTGTGGGAAAAGAAAAGTTCATCGCACACAGAACTCTCTACACTATACAAATGATATTCATTCCCCTCAAACTTTATTTATGTCAACAAGTTACAATCACATTGTGCTGATTTTTTTTCACTTCGAAAAATGTAAGGACTAAACTAATAACATAAAAAGAGTGTGTTAGATTTTTTTTTTCCACTGCCCACCAGGGCCCAGTTTGGACGATTAATCAGGTTTTGGGATTACAGGCCTTCCTGGTGTCAGCTGGACCTCAATCAGTGTCCGACTGATCTGTGTCCGGAGTCAAACAACAGATGGACACGTAGAGGGTCAACAAGAGATTATCTCTGTCTGTTTAGGATATGTCCCAAATTCCTCTCCATGAAAATGAATAACGCTATATCTTAGATTTAGAGGTTTGATATATCATTTTTAAACAATGAAACAATATTACTTTAATGGGATCACTTCCATAATATATACGATTTTATTCAATGGGCCAAAATGTATCTTAATTTGTTTTAAAATGTTTTCCTGAAATTTACAACAAACTTTTAATTGAAATGAATAAAGTGTAAAAGCATCACTGTCTCCTCATGAAAGAGAAATGAAGATAAAAAAGCAAAACTTTACTGATCACAGTAATCAGAGCAGCAGAAGTACGAGAGCTGCTGCATAAAGATACGCGGCTTTAAAAAACTAGAATACTATATATATATATATATATATATATATATATATATATATATATATATATATATATTATATTATAGACTAAATGGATCTAGAAACCAAAATAAAGGTAAGCTATACAATAAACACCAAACAGAAAAGAGACACAAATAGTCACAACCAAAGTGAGGACACATGGGAGTTTTAATAAAGAACTGAAGGTGAACAGAGTGTAAAACCACCGTGTTTTCATGCTTGAATCTAAAGTCACACTCATGTATCAGTGGAGCTCTCTCTCACGGAGAGCCATGCAGGAGTCAGCATGTTTTCAATCCATCAAAACGCTTTACAGCGACTGATTTTGGTGATTAGTTCCCCCCCTCTGGATGACTGGAAACTAATTAGTGAAATCATCCTCTGTGGAGTGTGGATGGAACGAAAGCCCAGGGTTTTCAATTGATTTTGTAAAAACTGTTACACTGGTGATTTTCATCATTAAACTTATTTTTCTTTGCCCTGTGTGCTCTGCAAATGTGTGTGTTTTTTTCTGTTTCTTTCTGCAAACACGTGTTGGAGAGCTCCAGGCATAATCATGTCAGCTTCAGTGTCCTATCGTCCCTCTGCAGAAGTAATTGCTTGAGTCTGCTACTTGGGTTGACTATTGCTTTTTGATGAGTGTCTTGTGAGGCCGGACGGCTGGTCAGGGACCTGTTGGTGAAGTCCCTGTAAGTCAGCATGGGGTCAGGGGTCACGATCTGGACAGTCCCCCAGAGGACATTAAACAGGCTGGAGAGACGCTGAGGTCAGGAGCCGTCCGAGCCAGAGCCAAAGGTCAAGGGCCGCTAATTAAGTGGCTATTTCCTGCTATTCCCCATTGACCACTGGACTCAGAGACAAACAGGAAAATGCCGGAAGAAGTCCATTTACAGGAAGTTAATAAAACCTGGTTACTAGAAAACAAGTTTGTGACTGGTAACACAGATAATATAAGGGGGGGGGGGGGGGGGGGGTGAACAACAGCAGGTTCACCTCAAAGGTTTTTTTACTGAAGGAAATAAAAAATAAAAACAAACTTTTAAAATAACGTTTAGCTCTGATTTAGAGAGGACACTTTTGAAAATATATAATAATTTATTTTTTTACATGATTTAGACTTTATTTCAAGAGTATAGGTGCAAATAAACATGAATCACTGATTTTCAGTGCAATAATCTCAAATTAAAACTAATATCCACTTCAGAAGCAACAAGAGAGATAAACAAAGAGCCACTACCTCAGAGCTCAAGTTAAAGAATCCAAACTTTTTGGAGGGAAAGTCAGTAGAAACTGTTTATGCCTTTCTATCCACTGAATAAGCCTATGTGTATATGATCCTTTAGCATAAGAATGGAGATGGGGCCTGTGAACTCCTCTGACACTGACCTTTCTCCCAGGATGTGAATAGTATCACTCAAGAGCTGCCGGCAGCCTTTCAGTCAGACCCGAGCCTTGCCCTCGCCTAAAACTCCTAATCAGGCTGATTTAATGCATCCTACAAGTCCTTCCTCACCACCCAGCTCACTGCCGCTTCAGAGGAGTCGCTCTGCGTCATTTACTGGAGGCACACTCAGTCCTCACAGCCCTGCCTCTGGGCCCCTGCATTTTGGAAAGTTAGAGGAGCTGGTTTAAAACAACAGGGGGCCCTTTTCTCCTCCCAAAGAGTCTGGGTCTCTTTATAATCAATTGGTTCCTCCCCCAAGGAGCTCATGCTTAATCCAAACTATGTTGGATTTCTTAAATAGTTTAAGAATGGAAAATATATAAAGAAAACTATTTTTTGAAAGGATCCAGTGGAATGAAAGCTTCTTTCTTCTGTCAGCTGAAATTGACTGCATACAATAAATCAAACATACACTACATGAAGAAATATGAAGACAGAGCTAATTAATTACGTTTGTTTCCCATGCAATAGGTCATTTTAGAGCATATGTATCTTTGTCATGGGGAGAGACCAAAGGAATTATCCAAAGAAAAACAACTGTAGTTGTTAGTGCTGAATGGACAGTGCCAAGGAGAAACTGATCCTGGAACAATTACCACAAAAAGGATATCAAAGTGAAAAATAAAGTCTAAAAATTAGAAACAGGTTAATATTCTTACAATAATCCGATACAGTTTTAGCTATCCTCTGGTTTGGGGTTTAGCCTATAGCATGTGAAGAAACTGATTACATGTTATTTATCAAGATATCTCTATGATATTCCTCGAAAAATCTTTAGATATAGCCAGCTTACAAATTCGCTCATTAATAGTTTGTATTTTTAGTATATTTCAATTATCAAATATAGCCTATTTATGTTCATTTTTACTAAATAAAAATGTATTATTTATTTCTTGTAAGTAGTTGTTTTAGTTGCCCCGATATTAATTTACACCTTTTCCTTTACGACTTTACATCAGTGTTTACAGCCAAAGTGCCTCCCTTGATTGGTGCGAAACACCATCAGTGCCTCGTGCACCGCCTCTTGCTGCAGCTCATTCCCGGCCTGTAATACAGTTAATGGACGACCGGTGTAATGTACTGTTGTTCCTCTGAGAGTCAGCCTGCACAAGCCCTGTGCAGGCTCCTCTTCTATTATGTCGGCACATTAATGATTGTCTGCTGGGGTTTAAATGGTGGGCGATGATAGGAATTCAAAATAAACAGATGATATATGATTTTTTTTTATGTCTACATTTTTTGACGGCTCGCCATGCGATGATTTTGGCAACAATTGGGTTGTTTAATTACTAATAACGCAAAAATTATCGATATTTGTTTGTAT
Organism: Leptoclinus maculatus; assembly: GCA_032191485.1. Classification (NCBI taxonomy): domain Eukaryota; kingdom Metazoa; phylum Chordata; class Actinopteri; order Perciformes; family Stichaeidae; genus Leptoclinus; species Leptoclinus maculatus. The sequence continues at coordinate 9,626,816 of JAVDOI010000007.1, forward strand.
AACGAGACTTTGGAAGATACAAAAAACAGGAACTTTTTAATGTAAGAGAGGCCTATTTGTGTGTGATAAATATTTGTTTTATCCACAAATAACCAAACAGTGTACCGCGTGCAGCTTACAACCTTTTGATTGTAGTTATAACCGTATTGAAAATAATAAAAAAAATAAAAAATATCTATTTTAGAGACGATATCCTTTGAATTTATTTTCGTGAGGCGTTATCACTAAAACGAACTGAAATCAGATGTAGCCTTGTGAAGTGCAAACATGCTGTCACGACAATAACAATGTCAATTTTATATAAAGAAGAAACTGAATTAACTTTAAAACAGGCGGGTAAAAAGAAAAAAACGTGAAGCCTAATTAACAATTGAAATAAGAGTAACCAATCCTTTATTTATCATTTTTATTAACTAAATTAATACTTACGGTTTTGTGCTCTACCTTGATATTTTTTTAACTTATTGCAAAATTAAAGTGCAAAAATAATTACATTCAAAATGTCATCTACATACCCAAATCCAGCCTTTTAAGAAGCCTCCTTACTAATAAGATGGGGGGTTAAAAAGCAAGTGAAGTCCGTGGATGCAGGTTGAGGTTTCATGAAAAAACTGATGAGGGTTTAGAGCAGCACACGCAAAGCAACTTGGCATCTAAAACTACAAAAGGCATTTACTTGTTTGTCTACAGAATACAACTAACGTATAGTGTGTGAGTGAGGAGAGGAAGCTGTGTGTGTGTGTCTGATTCTGTATGTCCTTTTTGTCACCGTGCTTGTCCACGTCTATAATGTGAGGAGAACACTCAATGTGGCACAAACACTGTTGTGACTGCTGCTTTGTCCTGTCCTGTGCTCGTGCGCCCACCAATCCTCAGATAGTGGTTTACATCTAGACTTTAAATTGTCTCATTAGAATTTAAAATGTCTCCCAAAGAAATGAGCTGTTTTACAAATGTATGTGATTAGGAGGAGAATAATGGGGGGATCTCAATTAGACTATAAGGATATTTGTTTTGATAACAAAAACAGTGATGCACGTCTAAAAGAGTTTAGAGACAGGAGGGGAAAGAGAGAGTGACAGTATGTGGGAGTGAGAGATGAGCCCATGTTGAGACACAATCAGCGCTGTGCGCATGCTCACATGAGGCTCATCAAAGCTTCACACTGTGCCAGTTGGCATTTTTCAAAAAGCCTCATGAGGATGCAGCCGTTCCCGTCTCTCACAAATCTGTCATGACATGCTGGTTAGCTCGGCTGTGATTGGCTGAAGACGATGTGAATCAGCAGTCAAAGGTGAAAGGTAAAATGTAGCATGGCTGCTTGGAAATGGTCTTTATTAATGCGGCTGAAAGCTGATTCTCTTTATGAATAAACAAAAACTATAGATAAACCGCTGCTTAAATATAACAAAATATTCAAATACAATTTATTTTTGTTTAAATCCATATGAATGAGACATGAGTGAAGCTATAAATGCAATAAAATGTAACCATTTGTTTTCATGGTCTTCATATTGTCACAATAATTTCTAACGGTCTCCCTGAGGTCTTTGGGTCCATCGCTGCAGGAATTCAAAGCCACATTCCAACAGGCTGATTTTAGGGTGATTTACCATTCAGCATTCATATGGACACAGGGGACTTGAACCGTGTCTGATGTGTGGCTGCTGTGTTACCCTTTGACCCCAGACTGTCTGGAGGGCCACAGTGACAGAGAGTCAAGGTCAAGGGGAAGGGGGATGGGGATGGGCGTGGGCAGCATCTGATGGATTGAAGGGCTCCGTGTCTGGGAGTGCAGAACCCAGACTGTCCCAGACGTCTATCTGAGGGGAGACGGTGTCCTGTGTGAACCCCTTTAGATCCCCACGTCCTACCCTGTCTGTTCCCACTCACCTCCGTGGCCCTGGAGGGGGAAACAGGGACTGCTGGTGTCTGGAGAGTGGCGGGGTAATAGTTCCCAGGCTGGGGAGAGACTGAATCTGAATATCACTAATCCTTTTGATGCAGATAAACACAAACCGACAGCCTTAATTTACCCTTTTTGATTTACAATGCTTTCCCTCTGTCTCAGTTACACAAAAGCTTCTACCTTTGTCTCTGACAGTGAAGCCCTTCGTTTTCACTTAAACTAGACCAAACTGTTTTAGTCTCTGTTAACTCAATGATGCTTATTGTCCACTTGCACTTTCAAACCATTTTTTTATTCAATATCTTTTTATCACTTTAGTATACTTACCTACACATGATACATACATGATATGTATATTGTGTGCATATATATATACACAATATAGGACAACATACAGCAAATACTAGACTTACGCCAACCATGAACAGCACGTTACTCTGTAATTGTTTACCTTTATAGTTGAAGTATGGTAGCCCACTCATTCTTTTCAATTTTTTTTATTCAGATTTCAGTTTTTATAAATCTTTTAACAGATAGTCATTTGAAATGTCGAAATGCTCAGTATAGTCTATAATTCATGTCTATGAATTGTTATTATTTCCACCAAAGAGTCATTTCCACCTTAAAGTTCTCAGATGGTTTCATTTAATAACAGTTCGGAGGTCAAAGGAGGTAAAGTTATCCATTTATTTTCACAGAGGAAACAAAGAAGTCAAGTCAAGACGGAGAGAGGCTCACAGAGATTTGTGAAAAAAAGTTATTTTTGTTCACAGCCCCTCAGATTTATCTTGACCCTTTGGAGGGGCCCAGTAGTTATGTTGGAAACCATAAGTGAAGGTGACCAGCTACAACAGTAAAATGCTGCTTATGCATCAGTATTTAGAATTATCATTTGGTCATTTTTCTGCAGAAGTACTTTTTTAAATCTTTATCACAACGTTGTGAACTCAGATTAAAGATGATCACAGATAAACTTTCCCCCTTCACCAGTTGAATATGAAAATAACCTTTGCTCTGCACATGAAATCATTCTGCAGTGAAGCTCAAACTTCAGTATGAAGCAGCAGTAAGACAACATATTTCGAACTGGAGCGGAGCTTTAAGGGCATTTTACATTTTTAACTGCATTTTGAATGCAGGTTTTACAGTTTTTTTCTTTCCTTGTTTTATGATACTTTTAACACCAACACAGTAGATTATTAGTTATTAGGCTGATTGAACAGCTGTTTGAAGCAGAAGCAGCTCCCTCTACAGGTAATAGACGGTGCCACTTTCATATCAGTACAAACCTACTATACTCCCCCCATGTTTTCTTTGCCAACTAACATAACCTGCCATGGACACACACACACACACACACACACACACACACACACACACACACACACACACACACACACACACACACACACACACACACACACACACACACACACTCACACGGTCACAGATATAAGGCCCCCCAGACCTCCCGGGTGATCTGCAGTGGAGCGTGTAGCCACCTGTCAATCACCAGATCTCTGCCGCCTTAAGAGAGACATTTCGTCTGGGACAACGGCAGCCCGTCCCTCCCCACACATTCTGCCTCCCCTAGCAACCATCGCCGGATGACTGAGAGGCTTTGTCCCCTCACAACGGGAGTCCACCATTGAACCCAGGAGCCCGTAGCAACCAGAATTAGAGGGTGCCAGAAAGGGGTCTTTTCTGTGAAACTGGGGGTGAAAGCTCTGTTCTTGTCCCCTTCGTCTGGGATTCATATCAGGGGGCTGAATGGCGTCCCCTCCTCCTTTTAAATGCTGGTGTAACGGAGCGTATGAAGGGGCTAGCGGTGAGCGGATAGGATCATGGTTAATCTGCTGTTCCTCTCCACTGTGGTCCGATAGGGACACTTAAGCAGCCTCTGTGGACAGTTAGTGGCGTGGGGAGGCCTGTGGGTACCTGGGGAGGCCAGAGCTAGGAGGTTCATCAGCTAGTTGCAAACAGAAGAGAAAAAGGTGATGGGCAGTGGTGGAAGAGGTAGCCTCGGATCATTTACTCTGACTGTACCAGTAAAACAATATAAATATACTCCACTACAAGTAAACGTCTTTCACTCAAAAGCCAGGCCACAAGGCACAAAGGTCGGGAGAAAATACATTACATCTTATAAGCTTATCATTTATTTTTTAATGTAAAGCTGCAGATATATCTGTCAAATAAAATCCAAGTATTATACTAAATAAATGAACTTGCACTCCAAATTGCATATTTTTTCTTTTTACTTTTAATACATTCTGCAGCTGCCCTCACAAGGTACGTACTGTTGCATGCAGTATGCATTCAATTGGGAAATACGACTTCATCAATACACTGCATCTTCAACTTTGACCCTGTTGTTCATATATCCGCTGCGCAGAGGATTGTGGGTCAGGATAGCCAGAAAAGCATGCTGGCGTGCATACAGCATAATGCACGGATATGCTGGTATTTTTGGTGTATTGCATTTGACATGCTATTCATTGGGACACACTAAATCTTTTTCTCGCATACTGAATAGTGTGGTAGTATGGGTATGGAAAGCACTGTTGGTTTCCACCACTGTAAATGAGGACAGGACTGATGTTGGGACATTATGGCACTCCATAAGTACGAGTATTGGGCATCAAAAAGACAGTCCAGATCTAAATGGTCAGAGACGTTTTGGAAATCAGATGCACCTGCTGAGAAGTAACCTTTAGGGAACACTGAAGCTGCACAGAACGTGAGCAGATTAAGTACAGAGAGAAAAGAGTGAGGGCTTGAATGGTTTATGACCAGTTCTATGGACTTGTGTTTCTTTCAATGGGGGCTTTTACTGCTCTCTTTATAAGGGAGTGAACATGGATCCCTGAATACTCCTCTAACCGCTGTAGATCCTCGTAACTGTAAAGTGAATTCAGGGGAGTTTTACTGCAGAGTGACTGACACCTATGTGTAAACTGTAAAACAATCAAATGAATATGCTGGCAACATAATCACCGTTAGACATATTTCTTCGAATAATGGTGAAAAATAAGAAAACAAAAAGCCAAATAGCCAAATAGCCACTGCCAGGTGCTCTGACGCGACCTCCCACGTTGGACTTAGCCCTGTGATGCTCTGTGCATTTTACATCACAAGATTACAAACTAATCTCAACCTACAAACAACATGCAGAGAAAACATGCTTTCCCTGGTATGTTCTTTATCATTAATGAGCGTCTCCGCGGCCCCCTGTATGGGAGTATGTTTTGTGCAGCTCCCATTCTAAGCTCTCGCCCTACCCTCTTTCCCACCCTCTCCTTCCCCCCCGACCTGCCAATCAAAGATCATGATTGAGCCCGGATGGCAGGCAGTCAGTCATCAGCAATGGAAGTGAGGCCTCATTCTCTGTCTGTCCCTCCCTCTTTTCATGCCCCCTTGCCTCCTCAAGTTTTTCCATCCCACCTTCTCTGTGGCCTCTCTGCTCCCCTGCTATCCCTGTACAGTTTGTGTTTTTTTTCCCCCTGTGCAAGTCAAATCGGTGGTCAGTGTCTGTCCAAAGGAGGGTAAACGTCTTCAAACATGGCTGTCATGATGCCATAAGGCACGGTTCCCTCTACCTCAGAGAGGATGGCCCTGTATCATTTATAAATAAGAGAGATTTAGTTTTAATAGGCCTCTGCATTTGCCCTGTAAGTGGCTGATGAATAAACATGAGCAGAGTTGGGACGGGAACTGCATGGGGGTAGGATGAGAAGAGGCCCGGTTTGTGTGTGTGTATGTATTTTGGGGGCTATTGGGGGCAATGAGGGAGCCTTTCTTCCCAGCAGGGCTGCATCTTGTTTAATTGGAGCACTTGTGGCACCATTACCTTCTTTACTCAAACACGTTACTGATGACAAAAGAAAACAGCACTAAGCCCGCCTTTGTTAGCGAGGAGACTGGACGAGGCGATGGATTCCTCGCTGCTACTCATGTGTGGGAATCATCTGCACTCCCACCACGAGCTGCTGCCCGCCTTCCATCAATGAAAAACACCGCGGACAGGTGGACAGAAGACAGAGCACATGGAAATGACTGCCGTCATCAGAAAATAGACAGGAGGACAGTAATGAACTGCATAGTGAAACGACATTCTGTACTTAAAGACATCGTGGTCCATTTATTGACAGACTATTTCTAATAGAACTACTCCTCCACATTTCTACCCAGCCATGTGCAAAAAATAGCACCAATATTCAGTGTGTGAATCCACAGGAATTCCCTCTATCAATCGATTTAAATTGATGGACTCCAGCATATGTGTGCAGCCCTGCCGGTGCCCTTGCCCTTTTGCTACTCTTTGACCAGAGGTCACGATGATGACGCTGGTCTCTAGTTTGTTTTTGGTCACACAGTGTCTCGAGAGAGCAATAAGGGTGTGACCTTTACCCTCAGCCTGACTCCACGAGAGAGGGGACGCTGAAGGGCTCTTAAATGAGGGAAACTACTTACTTCCTCCTCTTTTAATTGGTAAATTGGGATGTTTTTAATCCATTATGTTCTGCAAAACTGATTTCTTGAAGTGGTTAAAGGTATTCAGTCACTAACAAATGAGTATACTTAATTTGAAGGATTTATAAATGATATATTATAAATGATATAATTAATAACTCTTTACTGATTCTCAAAATTACATTACCGTTAAACTTTTCAAAACAGCTTGACATAAATATTTTACTGTGGAACATCTAAATGTACAAAAATCATTCATTGTCAGAACGATAACGTGGATAAGAATATTCACTGATACTTTAACCCTCCTATTTGGCATTTCTAAGCAGTACATAAACATTTAATAAATGGTTTATAATACACCATAATGTAGTGATTATTTATGTATTTCTCAGCAACTCCTCCTGTGAGCACCCATATGTGAAGGCTGGTGTAAAAGATGAAAATAAATGACAATACAGTAAAATACAATTCAAAAATATACACTTTTGTGATTGCAACAATACAACATGGTGTCTTAAAAGACATGTATTTAGAGTTTATATAATGCTAAGTTGGGGTGGGTCCAAGTAAAGTGTTACCAAACATCCTTTATGTCACAGCATAACAAAACAAATACCACAGCTCTTATTTTGAAAATCCATAATAACTAACGTGATACATAACTCATTTTTTTTAATGCATCTAATTGAAATAAAAGGAAAAGCAACTACGCAAATCAACATATAACAAATGAAGCAAAAAGTTGTCCAAAAAAAAAGTCTGTGGATTGACTTTGAATGTGACCTGCAGTCTGTTGTGTCACGCAGACAGAAAACAAATCAGAAAAACAAATCAGAAAAACAAAGGTGTGAAAGCTTCTGTGGAAAATCCACAGCAAAGTGCAACTCAAGTAGGTCTGAAGCAAACATAATACAAAACATGGTTTTAAATATTTTTCTCAAACCTACTTAAAGGAACCATGGTTATGTTTTCATGGTCATGTTTAAGTTACTTTCATCAAAGCTCTGCATCTTCTATTGAACAAGAGACAAATTCTGCAGTTTTAATTACATTTAGCTTTCATTTTGAAATGAGGCAAATCACTCCGCTAATGCCAATCACACTTGATACCAATATTTGATTGAATATCAATTGATTTAAACTGAAATAAATATCTTTTTTTTACTTCACAAAAAACAAAACAAAAAGACATACTGTATGAAAAAAACTGGTTTTGAATGGAGTGAATTAATCGTATCAAATGAATATTTCTGGAAAATTAAAAGGCGCAAACGGGTGTTGTGTGATAGAGACAGACATCCATTAGGACAAGGCCTCGCGTCAGGTCTGCTCCACAGAGAAATTTGACTCCGCTCTGAAAAGAAAATAATAGTCACATAATTAGTGAAAGACAATGAAACTTCATAGACAAGTTGTTGCTCACAGTGTGTGGTTGTCAAGGTTTTTGATCAATGTCATTTTCTTCTTTGGCCTCTCGTTGATCCTGCATACTCTATATCACTCTACTGGGTAGATTACACTGACTGCTAAGCTTTTTGTAATAGTATAATTTTCATATCCACGGTAAACATGACTTGAAGGTCACTCTGAAGAGCTGTACTGTGAAACACCCCCATCAACAAACAGCACAGGTGAGCTACACTTGAAAGCACAGAGCACAGGATCCACGTCAGCATTTCATAATCTAGCCCGCGCAGAGTGACAGGGACACTGCAGGCCTCTGTGGAATAAGATTCAACACCATGAATAAATATTCCCAACAAAGGGCAGGAACCGCAATGAGTCACATGTGGCCTCCGCACACTTGGATCTGCTGCCACCAAGAGGACACTAAATGCAACACATTCCACAACAACAAAGGCACTTCCTGCATGGTTTGTTTGGTGTGAGAATAGCATAAGTGCATGACCAGAACACTGTTGTCAGACAAACAATAAGAACTAAAGGGGCACTTACACATCTTTGTTCCGCATGTGGTTGTTGTACTGAAGGATTGGTGGGATGGCCTCTTCCTCATCAGGGAGCTGTGAGCAACAGAGTTTTAACATAATGATTCAGGGGTAGGACGACAACCGCATGATCAATCGACAATTAAACGTATGATGCTATGTGACCTTGTTGGTGTCATAAAATGGAAAACGATGAACCGTCCCTTTCTAAATAGAGGTGACAGAATGACGGTAGCCACTTCCTAACAGCCTTAGTGTACACAATGACTGGAAAGACAGGGTAAGGGACACAAAACAGTATAATGCTTCTGATCAAGAATAGCAAAAGAAACTAAAAGTATGTCTAGTCTGTAAATCAAAGTATGTTTTCATATTTATACAAACATAAGAGTAAAGATTGTTAAACTCTTATTTGGTTTGAATGAATACATTTAAAGCATCACTGCTGGTCCCGATTGGCTCCTCACAATACAAAATTACATAAATTCTTCCGATCAGATCAGATTGCACCGGATTAATACAAAAATCTGCAGATTTTAATTAGAGCATCTGATTGGCGCTGCCGACCAATCAGGGTGTGACCCTAATGATGTGTCCCAAATTTCATTCAGTGAAATGCATTTATCAAACATTACAAAAACACCACTCAAAAAAAAATCATTGAAATGTAAGATATCAAGGTATTCATTCGGAGCAACTTCACAAATTCTGTGGGATCAACGTCTGACTGAGATGATTTGACGTGATATTGACATTAAAACTGTGAAAAGCTCTTCATGGTTGGAAAGAATAGTCTCTCACCTCCCAGTAGGGCTCATCATCAAAACAATGGTCATCTGCTGGATCTCCCCAGATAGGTAATCTTAAAATACAACCTGAGAAGAATACAAATTAAGTCATTATCCCCAACACAGAACACACACCCACCTTGTTCAAACACAGTAATGTCACAGTTATTTACAGTACATACTGGATATTTTCTTTTATATGGTCACACTGAAGGGTGGGTGCAGCGGTTACTACTCACCGACAAGGATACCTCCGCCCACACCAAAGCAGATGGCCACACAGAGGCCTGCAGCCTGGTGACCACCCTGCCGTGTGGGTACCATGTCTTTGAAATCACCCTCAAAGTCAAAGGTGTTAATGAGCCTTTAATACAAAAAAAAAAAAAACAGTTACTCACAATGTTGTTTTTTCAGAACAAAAGACTATATTTGGCCAAAGAACACAAATATTCCTTTACTGGTTGATAATCTTCTGTCTATTCAAAACGTGAAAGTTACCTTGACCTCTCTATTCGTCAGCAAGGACCACTCACCCCTCAGTACCGTAAACAGACTCTGTTGCAGCTGCGGCAGTAATGGCTCCCACAATGCCACCTATGACTCCTGGCATGGCATGCAGGTTATGGATTCCACACGTGTCCTGGATCTTCAGGTGCTTCTCCATGAAAGGCTGAGAGAAGAGAGTTAGGATTAGCTGAGTTTACATAAACATTTTAACAGTTTAATTTAACTTAGTTTAGACCGACAGTTCACTTAAGAGCAGCAAAAGTAATGAGGTAAAACACATGATGTGCTATGCTATATAACCCAGCAAAGAAACACATTTTAAAAAGTTAGACTTAATCAGCAAGTTAAATATTCTGGATCAGTAACTTTTTATATGTTTGTGGAGAGTAAAAATGTTTTGTATTTTCATTAAAACTGGTGCAGTTTTATAGCTAATTGCCTGGATGGCTTAATGAACACTTTCAAAAACTAAAGTGAGGCGTGTCTCATGATAGCTATATCACAATAAACCAGATAAATACCATACCGTGAGGTAGACATATCCCAGTGTGGAGATGATGCCACAGCAGAATCCCACGATCAGAGACCCGTAGGGCATCAGCATGAACTCTGCTGCCGTTCCTACTGCAACACCTCCAGCAAGAGTGGAGTTCTGGATGTGGACCTGAAAAACACGTGCAGAAAAAAAATGCATCCGTTAGTCACAGAAGAAATTGTGTGTCAGTTTGGTCTCTCTCTCTTCTGAATGATGTGTTTACTGCATCAGATGAAACAGAGTATGCATCCATTCATTTCAAGACTACGTTTAAGTTTGTTCTGGTGGGGCACAGAAGTCATGTCGTGTTCACCTAATCAACAAGGCGACCTGTTTCAAGTACTGTCAGCTTGATAAATAAACACACCTCATACTATCATGTCCATCATACATAATTGGATAACTTGACGAGTGTTTGTGACTGCTCGTTACCATGTCTAGTTTCCCATGCTTCTGGAAGAGGCTGGAGATGGCCACAGTAGTGAGCACAGTGGCGGCCAAAGCCAGGTATGTGTTTAGGGCTGCTCTGTGCTGCCCGTCCCCGTGGTCTGTGATGGCTGAGTTGAAGCTGGGCCAGAACATCCACAGGAAGAGGGTGCCTTGGCAGAAAGCAGGGTGGACCTTAAAAAACCCTGCAGATCCACAGTACCTCCAGAATAACAAGAAGTATTGTGAAAATAAGTATGTGATTAAATCACGCTCACCAATCATGGCAAAGACATCTGAGTGATAGACGGAGCCCTGCAGACGATTGCTCTGGTCCAGGTTTGGCCGGTAGAGCATCCACGAGATGGAGAGACCATAGTAACCTCCAAATGTGTGGATCACCATGGAGCCTCCAGCATCTTTGGCCTTCAGGGAAGCAAATAATAGCATTAGTAGGAGTAGATACAGTAGTTACAGCTATAAGAATATTACGAGGCGTCATTAGCAAAATCTACCCATCTGTAAGTCTCAGGATTTAGGCGCATGCTCGGCTGCAGAATCATAGAGCAGCTAAACCATAAATACTGTAATGTTGGGCAAGTTGTAAAAAACATTGCCAGCTACACCGTGAGGCATGTTCTCTTACGCTTCATTGATACAGCTGAATGATATCAAAACAAAAATAAATGATTGTTTCAACTTACATGTATGAGATTTAGGATAATATATTCCTCCACAGCAAACAATGTGACCCCAAACAGGGTCATGACCAGCAGCTGGACTGCACTGACTTTACCAAGCACCGCCCCGTAGGCTATTAAGCAGCTGGCCACACAGAAGTCAGCGTTGATCATGCTAAGGTGAGGGGGGAAAAAAGTCAAAATGTAGCGGACGAACAAAGCAATATGGAAATCAGTTGTAATCTGTTCTGGCCACATATTAGACAGTATTATATTGGCGAACGATGCACTTATTCAAAGACAGTAAACTAAATAAAGAGTACAATCGTTAACAATGATGTCATTTTGAGTACTGAAGCTATCATAAACTTATCTAGTTATCCTACTTTTTCTCTTTCTTTCTCTCATACTGCATTCATATATGTTGACACAAAGTGATTTGGCAAGAACTAAATCTACAGCTGTATGGAAATATCTTTACGAGATCCTGCCACCTCCTTATGTATTCATGTCTGTTTTTTTCCTATTGAAACCATACAAATGGAAACAAATAGAATAAGATGAAGGGAGGATTCTAGAGAAAATACAAAAACATGATCATTTTGACTGAGAATAAAACAGAACAATCACTTTTCAACTCCAATTTTGATCTTTCCATCATTGTAGTCCAGGGAGTGGAACCAGCCTTGCATCAGCAGCGCCCATTGGAGGCCAAAGGCCGCGACGAGGAAGTTGAAACCCACCGCGCCGAAGCTGTAGCGCTTCAGAAACGTCATCAGGAAGCCAAATCCAACAAAGATCATCACATGGACATCCTGGAAACCTGGGACAGAAGAAGGGAGAGATGAGGAGGAGGATGGGAATTGGCACAAAGAACAGAAAAGGGGAGGAGAAGGGAGGGAATTCCACATCCAAATCAAATTTAAGGCAATGTCTTATCAAAACAAAGAAATGAAACAAGGATTCTGCAAAATTGGGTATCAAGGTAAGTCATGTAGAGAGGTGTCCGCCGTAAATTCTCAGTTTATATCGTATCCAACCGTTTTAACGGTTTTTGGGTCTTTTGGTAACAAAATACCAAAAATATAACATAAACGTATATACCATATATATATCACACATACATATAGGTGTAATGTATGTTTGATAATAAACAGGTAAAATACTAGGAAGAAACGAAATAGATGAATAAATATAATGCCTCGATGATTAGTGTCAATTCCATCTGCTGGGGAAGTCAAACTGCTGTTTCAGAGACCAAGAATGAACCCTCACGCTCCAATATTATAACAATAACCTTAATAAACAGACAGACAACATGTAGCTTCATTTCTGGAACAGGTGGTTCTCCTGCGTGAGACACTTCATATCATACCAGCAGTATGTGGACACCAGCAGAAACCAGCCGGTATCGTTTACAGCGTAATACTGTAACCGCCTGACACACCTCAGGGTACAACAGGTTCCCACTGAACTGTGAAACAATGTAGTTTGCATAGAACATAAATGACAGGTCAAATCTTACATCACATCAGATCGGATGCATTTTTACAGCTTAAACAACACACGCTTGCAGACATTTCAGACTGTGTTCGTGTCAACACTGGCGGAGGGCGTCGTGTTGGAAAAGAAGGTCCTTTGACTTCAGGATGAGGTCTTGTTAGTCACCTGAATGTGTCAGGATGTCCATTTATCATCTGACATCCAACACCCTTTCTGAGATGGCTTCACGATAGCCTGACACCGACACCGCGGGTTGTGGGGGAAGCGTAAAATACAACAACACTCATATATTTATATATAAATATTGTTGTATTCGACGTCTCCCCAACAACCCGTGGTGTTAGTGTCAGGCCATGAAACATTTTCACGAATACAAAGAGGTAAACATCGCCACAGTTGAACTGGAAAGAAAAGAATGAGGGGAGTCAAAGCCCCAAGAGAAATGTGCACCTGTGGGAGCCAGAGCCTTATCAGCCCGCAGGAATAAGCTGATCGGTCAAAAGACAAATATTAATAAAATTATGAACAAAAAGCTAAATGCGCAGCAATGTGGATGAATAAAGATAGATATTAAGTCGCTATAATAAATTAAGAAATAAAAGTCATGATTGAGATAACAGACATTTACAGAGTATAGTGGAGAGAGAAGAAATAAAGAATCATAATGTATTGACTTACTTGGATATCTGTAGTAGAAGTCGTTCTCCATGTCACTCGATATATTTTTGGCTTTTCTGTGCTCTATCCAGTGTGGATTCGATTCTTCATTGTAGCGAACAAAAACCCCAAACAAGATGATCATGGCTGTTTGCCACATGAAGCAAACTACTGGGAGACTGACACGAACATTAGTATTTTTTTGACGGTCGCACAACTCCCTGAAGCTTTGAACACAGCCCATGGCGTTGGGTTAGTCTTGATCCTTTGTAATTAAAAGTTAGAAGAGCGGCAGCTGAATGATTCAAGTGTGCTGTTCTCTGCAGAAGTGACTTTAAAGGCCCTGAGCCTATTATGCACAAGTGAAGATGGGTGTTTGCCTTGATACGAGGACCCTCCCACAGTCCCTTATTGGAGGGAGTGACTTGGTATGAACTAGACTTGTTTCAGGTGGTGACACATCTTGAAGTAGAGATGCATCTTACTTCGTTGTAATAATTTAATTCCATATTTCTTCCCAGCATTTTGTAAAGAAGAGGATAAATCGTCACACAGTGAACACATGGCACTGTAATGTTAAATTCTACTGTTTTTATGGTAAAGGACAGAGGAAACATTCATCTGATCCTGATCAAACAGGAGAAAGATGTCTACTCAGACATCCTGTCGACAGATTGTGTTGGTTACACTTGTAAAATAACGCAAGGGTGTAATCCACCCGACAGATGGACACAAACACAACAGAGAAAGATGAAAAGTCATATTTGTCTAACATATGAAGCTTGTCTCTATTGTAAAGGCTTCTACAGCACTTTTGCACAATTGTCCTTTTCTTACTACTAGTCAGCGGGTGAGAACGTTCTCATCTCCTCTACAGGGCTCATCCTGTGAAGCATCAACTGTAAATAATGCGTCTCCATGCCCGATTAGAAAGATGCACAACAGGTTTGACTCAGTCGACCATCACAGACGCAGGGTTCAAGGATAAGACAAGGGTACAGTTTCTTCATTGACAAAAGTCTGCACTGGTGTATAGGCAGAATGTAAAATAATCTTTTTAGTTAACCTTTTTGTGTAAAATAAAAAGTATGGTATAGTATTTACCACTGGAACAATACAACTGTAGTAATCAAAACTGTGTGGTTCAGCAAAATAAGAAAATACACTCTGATAAGAGTTTCTATTTGTTGTTTAGGGCCTTGCTGTAAAAGTGTAGTAACTTCAACTCAAGAGATTCAGTATTTTGGACATAACTGTGTGATTCAGCAGCTTGAGATGCTTGATAAAATGATGCCAACGCCTGCGTCTCAGAGTTACATGAGAAGATTCATATCACTCTCATGTGCGGACGGTAAATATGTGGATGGAGCCAGTAGCCAGTTAGCTTAGCTTAGCATAAAGACTGGAAAAGGGGAACAAAACAAATGCAGAAAAATAACAAAACTTAATAGGTCACTTAATAACACACAATAGCTTGTACGTTGAATTTGTGCAACAACCGAAGTGTAATCTGAAGCCTAATGGAGGGATATGGGCTGGACTATTTTTCGGCAGTGAGCAGTTGCCGTACAAACAGTGGTGAAAATGTCAAACTATTCCTTTAATACGGAAGACAAACTTGAAGGAGAGTGTAAATAATCCTTTTGTTCATATACTGGCTGATATTGGTGTCGTCAGTCTTTAACTATGGTGATGTACTAGCGAGAGCAAACTCTCTCCCTCCAGTGTGCACTATGTAACCTTTACAGTAGAGAAAGGGTGAATGAATACACGCTGGCTGCCTAACGTAAATAGTAAATGTCATGCAGACCCGTCCTGTCCTGCACCTACATGTCACGTAAGTAAACACAGCAGCTCCCAAATGTCATGTGCATGTTCCCCCTATATCTTCTGATGAAACTGTGATGACAAATGGAAATAAATAAATAAATAAAATGCCTGCCAATAAAAGAAAAGGCGATGTTAATAGTTAGAATCTATGGATCAAGAATAAAATTGACATGTATTAAAACATTTGCAGGTCTGAAAAGTTGTAGATAAATTGTGAAAAATACAAACTTCAATACCTTCTTGGACATAACAGCTATTGTAACAGATATGTCACTTACCCCTCTTAAAAGGTGACACCAACAAGCTAGACAGCGTCTTCTTTTTCCAGAAGTGAAACACTCATTTCCAGGAAACATGTCTTCCAACCAAGACAGAAGAGTCGGCGTCACTTTGAGTAAAAAGACACACGACCTAATAAGAATTATGATTCAACCTAGATTTCATTTTTATGTATTTTTTTCCACAAGCTTGCATAGAGTCCAAAAGACAGTTTTAGATCTTATTGCTGCAAAGTTTTGGTGCTAAATATTTGTGCTACAAGGAACATGTATCATCTACTGAACCGTAGAAGGCCTTTTTGTGCACTGCCAGTCAAACATCTTAAGACACTGCACTGATCGTCTAATTTTGTCCGTTAAGGCAGAACAAAAGAACTGCAAAAGTAAACGTCTTGTTGAATCATTAACTCACCAGGATGAAACGAGCCCGTCAGCAGCTAAACCTATAGATCGATGCACTGGCTGCGCGCTCACCAACGAGGAACCTCATTAAAATGAGTGAGCAGGTAACTGTGCACATTGATCTTCCTGCTCGGCTTGGCACTGCTACCTTGGTGATGTACGTTTGGCAGATGATGTGCTCTTCAGGGATGATGTGTAGCCGTGATCTCCCTTCAATGGAGCACCGCTGTCAGGCTTGTTGAAGCAGCTCTTGTATCTTCTTCAGAATAAGGGAGAACGACACGTGGAGTCATTTTTTGCCAATGAGTAATAAAACATTAATTACATTGTATATGTGCAGCATGTGTTTTTAACTGTGTCTGACTAAGGCTTTCCTAACTTGTTCAACCTTTATTTATTCAGTGAAGTTTCACTGAGATCTTAAGCACAACTTCCCCAATGGAAGCTGCCCATTTGAACTGCTGCCCCCCCCCCCCCCCCCCCGAGCTGCTTTACTGGAACAGTTGGGGTTAAAGGCCTTGCTCAAGGGCAACTCACTAGCGGTAATGAGGGCAGTGCAAGTGTTCATCCTGCATCAAAATCTACAAGCATCAAGTCACAGGTCCACGTCTCTAACCTTCACAGCCCAACAGGAGCTACCTGTGAATTCCCTAAATGTGCATACAGTGAGTGAGGTGGTGTGCTCAGTGTAAACAGCCCTGGTTTACAGGCTTCTTTTCACAAGTCATTGTCATTGCAGGAAAAGTGCAGGTGTTGCTAATCTCAGTTAGTCATGACAGTGTGACCGAGAGCCAGCATGCACAATACCAGGACCCTGAAACTGGAACAGCTAGATGGAAATCAACCATCGTTAATTTGATTATTTACACCTGTGCTTTTCCCAGTGGGACATGTCAACATGTTTTCTGAGAGAGAGATCTGTTGAAGCTCTCACAAACTTCTAGCACATCATGCTTGA
The DNA here is from genome assembly GCA_032191485.1 of Leptoclinus maculatus. NCBI lineage: Eukaryota > Metazoa > Chordata > Actinopteri > Perciformes > Stichaeidae > Leptoclinus > Leptoclinus maculatus. The sequence goes on from JAVDOI010000007.1 coordinate 9,643,714, forward strand.
CACAACTATAGCGCACACACACACACACACAGGTGTTTCTAATTATTGTCGCTGATTAAACCTAAACTCCAGACTGTGTGGGCAGGTACAGACTGTGCTTGATTGACAGCTGTTGTTACACACGACTTATTCGATTTTGTGTACATGCCATGGACAGAGAATTCTGTCACAAAGAAATAGCTGGAGATAACAAAAAAAAATAAAAAGGTGCAAAAGTAGAAAAGTAATCTTGGACCCTAGAACAAATGCCTTCATTCTTTCTCCCTTTTTCCTCTAAGGAGTCGTGCTCAATCTCTCTCTCACACACACACACACACACACACACACACACACACACACACACACACACACACACACACACACACACACACACACACACACACACACACACACACACACACACACACACACACACACACACACACACACACACACACACACACACACACACACACACACACACACACACACACACACACACACACACACACACACACACAACTCACTCAATAAATACAAAAACATTTATAATTTCAAATAAAATGCTTTGAAACTAGTTTAATACAGCACATCCTTCAGTCCATTAAATGTATTCTCATTGATAAATATATTCATGTTTTTGTGCACATCCAATGTCGGGCCTAAATACAGGAACGATTCAGTCTAGCCCCCAAAGCATAATCCAGTGTAAAGATACTAATTTTCTTAATTGATTAACCTAAACCCATTGTGAATGTGTAGCTTCTAAACTAGTTGATTTAAAAAGGCTTTAGCATCCATACTTTACAAATCCATCAAATGACGAGTGAGCTGCTGTTCCAACGTGTGAAACTGTGGATCAGGCAGAAGATACCTCTGGATGATATCGGTTACATCTTTCTCAGAAATTAACTCGTAGTCCTTCTTGTTCTTAAAGGGTAAATGTCCGGCGAGCTCACAGAGAGCAACATTGAAGGCAGATTCCTCTTTGGCCCCGAAGCTCGATGTTCGCGGCCATACAGCGATACGAACACCTTTTCTGGAACAGTGACCTTTTTCGTTCTGTGTGCGATCGCAGGGCGGACATCCTCTCGTCAGGAACAGATTGTGAGCGATATTACCGTCCACAAGAAAGTCTGTGACTTGACAGATGGCTTCGGCAACCTTCTCCACCCTCTCCGATTCTGTGTAAAACAAAAAGCCTGCGGGAAAGTCCAACAAGCCGTAAAATCCCCTTTCAGGAACCAGAGGCTTGACCGGCATAGATTCTATCTTGAGCTCATGATCCAGGTAATACCCATGTAGGTGTAAGTGATTGACAGACGCAAATGCTCCCAGACTGTTGAACCCCACACGGAAACCAGGATCGGAGCTCAGGAGCACAGATTCAATACCAACCTGGATGGCAAAGCTCGTCATGACCTGTGGGAAACAGCGTGACGGCTCCGGAACAAAGAGACAATGGCCAAACTCTAACGGGCTGACATTGACCAGCACAACCATCCTGCAGAGTTCATGCGACTGTCCCTTTTCATTTCCTCCCTCAACGCCCTTTATCATCTCAAACAGGACTTCTTCTGGATTGATTTTGTTGAAATTAAACTGCTTGTCGTTGAACTCCTGCTGAATGCTCAGTATCTCCTGAGGCTTTCTTCTCTCCACTCCTCTTTCAATATTCAGCTGAGCCACATAGCCATACGGGCCCGGCAGGATCCGTGTTTGTAAATCCCCCAGATGGTAACGGAAGAGGCCCCTGTTCATCCTGTCCGTCCAGCCGGCTCGGATGGTCGTGTCAAACTTTGTTGCCGGTGACGCAAACCCAAGTCTGCTCCCACTGCTCCGATGCACATCCGCGACAAAGTCCTGGTTGCTGTACACAAGCTGGAGCGGCATGGTTGGATCTGCTGGTGAACAGAGAGGCAGAGAGGCACGGGGTTTGACAACAGGGTTCACTATGGGAGGTCTTTTAGGTGTCATTCTGCTGAATCATCAGAAACAGAGCCGGGTCACATGAGTATTACTGTGGACATGGCCACCAATAAAGAGTATTGGTTCGTCTGATGATTTTACTGATATATTAATCAATTGTATAGTCAATAAAATGTCAAAAAATGTCCATCGAAATTTTCCTAAACTCAGGTTGACATATCTAAAAGAAAAAACATTATAACATTAATAACATGATAAGACCATATTTACTTTAAGCAAAAGAATAATTTATTATTCAGTTATTTATCACTATTTCAGTTCGAGTTGAACAGCTGGCTAGTTAGCTTCTTTTTTTTTTTTTTAAATCAATATTATTATTAACAACCTTTATTTAGACAAAATCCATTTAGAACGAGGTCTCATTTTCAAAAGTTTTAGTCAAATAAAAACAAAGATAGCAAGAGTAGCGAGAACCATCGCCTGCAAATAAAGTGATTAGTTTTCATTGAACCCTGTTACTGTATGGCTTCATATTAACTTGTACTGTATGTCTTAATATTAACTTCTACTGTTACTGTATGGCTTAATATTAACTTCCACTGTTACTGTACAGCTGTTAGAATAGTGGCCTATCTTCTATTTGCAATTAATATGCATTCAATCCAGTTAAATTAAATGATAATCTACTCTGGCTGTGGTCATTACAGTGAACAGTGTTGGTCAGTGTGATGAGAGGGCACGTGAGCCCTTGTTGCTGTAGTTCATCTCATTGGATCAGAGGCTGCATTCAGCATACCCTGCCTCATCAATGTATTTAAAACACTGTGACAGCAGGAAGCTGTACTCACGTCTGTTTAGACCTCCACCTTTATCCAATCCAGGCCCAGCTCCACTCACATCTCAGCCCTGAAGCTCTTTGACCTCATCATCTCATCAGTATCTGGGCCTTTCATTCTACTTTGAGTTAAAAACAGCAACCAGATCCGCCGGTGTTCTGGTTTAATGTTAACGAGTGGCCGCGTGAACTGAACCGGAACACGGGGGGGACTTCATGTTTCTTCACGTTACGTTTTTTCCTCCTAATTCGCGATAATGACGAACGTTAAAAGTCGACAGAGTTCCGCATGCAGTGGACGTTAACTTAACCCAGCAAGTCTGAACTGTAACGGAACATAACGGAACTTAAACTTTAACGGAGGGAAGTGAAGACGGTGTAGACATCTTAACGCTGATTGGACAAGACTCGACACATCAAAGATGTTTTATTGCGAAGATCACCACGTCACCTTTTCTCCTCGTCTCACTCCAATCGGAGAAACGCTGGCTGGCCAGTTGAATGTTTCGTTTTTCATCCAGTGTTTTTCTTGCACCGGCTAGCTGCTTCTTCTTCTTCTTCTGCTTCTTCTTCTTCTGCTGCTGCTTCTTCTTCTGCTTCTGTGGTGTTTAACGGCAGCTTGCATCCTTTCTGTTGCATTACTGCCATCTTCCGGTTTCAGTCAGTTCCTATGTTCCCAACTACTAAACTTTCCCCATCAGTCCCGTTGCTCGCAAAAAGTTAGTAAAGCACCTTCTTCCCAGATTACTAGATCCCCACTCTATTCTATTATTCAACTCTCTTCCTCTCATCCCTAGTCTTTGCATTTCTCCCATCATGACCCTCCTTTCTGAGCTGTATCTAATACAGAAGGTGATAACATGTTGTACAGTTTCTGGTGCCTGGCAGTGCTCACAGAGACCGGTTGGATGCTTCCCTATCATGTGTAGTGTGCTGCGTAGATTGATGTGCCCTATTCTTAATCTTGATATTGTGACCTCTTCTCTCCTGTTTCCTCCACTGTATCTTACACTGCTCACTTTACTCTGAATTGAATGTAGGTGTCTCCCCTTCGTCTCCTGGTCCCAATGTTGTTGCCATACTTTGTTGATATTTTTCCTGATGATGCCCTTTCCCTCTGCTTTGGATAACTTGATACATACGTCTACTTTGTTTTCCTTTAGTGCTTGTTTGGCTAGTTTGTCCACTTTTTAATTTCCTCTGATACATACATGGGCCTGCACCGGCTAGCTAAGGGCTAGCTAACCTAGTTAAACGTGTTCTTCTTCGTTGGTGTTTAATGGTGTGTTTCCGTTTCATTTTTTCCGAATAAATGTTTGTATCAAATTTGTATTTGCATCATCTCAGAGTTACCACATTAAAAGAAAAATACTTTATATTAACAATAGTATATTTACATGCTTATTATTTTATATTTTTTACATTTTAATAATTTAAAACGTCCTTTGGTAATGATAGGGGCAGAAGAGATTGCAGGTTATTACTTCCAAACCGTTATAAACATACATAAACAATCGAAAACAGGAGACCGTTTGGTTATAACATCTTGACAAGGAGGTAATGTTACCTTTTATACATATTGCGAAGAAAGATCACTGCAGATCTCATGTATTTAGCTACTAATAAAAGTTCCTGTTAAGTGTTTTGTAACCTACACTCAGTGCTAGAAGATGTATTCTAATAATTTAAGTATTGATACCAAACTATAGAAACACTCAATTAAAAACAGAAGTCTTGCATTGACTTAAATAAAAGTACAAAACAATTATCAGCAAAATATACACAACATATCACAAGTTTGTCATAATCGGTCCTGTCAGCGCTTGAGTAAATGTACTCAGTTACATTCAACCACTGCCTCTACCTACCCATAGTGTTGTAGTGGCTGAACATTTGTTTAGAAAGTTTCTTGTGCGCCTAATAAATGCACACATACAACCCAACCAACCAACACACACACACACACACACACACACACACACACACACACACACACACACACACACACACACACACACACACACACACACACACACACACACACACACACACACACAGCTGTTTTAGAGGACATCTAAACTGTGCTATGTGGACAATATTTTACTGTTGAGCACATTTCCAGTTTTTCCCAGCTGATCCATTCAGGCTCAAGGAACTTTGAAAGAATGAGCAGCTGGCCAATCAGGCATCATGGTTATTTTAGTCTCTGCATGCATATTTTGGAGATAAAGCAGGCAGTGACTGGCAGAGTTGTTAATGTCTGCCACAGAGTTTGAGGGCTCATCCCGGTCGATAACTGAACCATCTGGATTTTGAATTCACATTTAATTCCTCATACATAAATAAGGACAAGTGAGAGAAACGATGGAAGCCAGCAACAACGAAGTAAGTTCCGTAAGCAATGATATCTTAAAAGTTATTGAAACATAGTACAGAGAGAGATGATGGCACCTAACAATTACGTGTTGATTTTTCCTTACTAAAGTGAAATGATTTAAACCTTGTGAGAGCTTTAAGAGTTAAAAAATAATAGAGTTGTATGTGTTCTGGTGGAACAGATGGCTAAGCCATGCCTCTAGTTATTTTTACACCATCGACAGTTTCTGTTACCAACACATGACATTCACTATGATAACCTTCTAGCTTGTTTAAAACAATTTTGTTTAAATCCTATTGTGATTAAATATGTGTAGCATTTTTTCTAAATGGTTTGTAACCAAACAACATAAGTCTTAGAAAAAAAGGAAATAAAGAAATGTGCCCTGGTTGTTTCAGCTGGTCTTTAATTTCATTTTCACTGACAGTTTTGATCCACTCTGTTTTGTAGACGGGAAAAAAAGCAGAAGATAAAGCTCACACTCTAAATATAAATATGACAACGGATACTGATGCAGAGCTCACAGCAGAGGATTTCCAGTCACCCCTCACAGTCATTGTCCAAGGTATGTCATGCCTGTGGGGAACAAACAGTACAAGACTCATAACTAATGTGTAAGAAAATAATCTAAGTTCAAACATTCAGTTGTTATGTTTTTGAGGCTTTCATCTGCTCCAGAAGTAGCTCCAGCAATTTTCTGAAAAGTTAGAATAGAAAGTTAAACAAGTTATCCATATTTTAACATGGGTTTACTCACCAGATTAATGTTTACTCAAATGCATTTAAAAAGCCACAGATTGATTTGGCTTATCCAGTACCACATGGATTTTTAATAATTAGTCTGACTCTGCACAGGGATCCTATCTAATGTTCCATGTATGTGATGCTTTTTTTCCCCTCACATCAGGTCAGCCTGCCATTTCTGCAGAGAATGGAGAGCCCAACTCCCAGGTCCAACCTGGCCCTGTCACAGATAAGGATAACGCTATTAAGCCAAAACTTCAGATAACTTTTGGCACATTTACTGTCAAGAATGGTGAAGATCTGAAAGTAGAGATCCCAGTGGTTGGGCACCCAGCACCAAAGATTGAATGGAAAAAAGATGGTCAGGCAGTCAAAGAGACATCAAGGCTAGAGGTTTCAAATACATCTTCATTAACAGTTCTTCATATCAGACATGCGGCCAGGGAGCACTCTGGTCAATACTCTATCACAGCAAGCAACAGTGCTGGAAAACATACAGGAGAAATCGCTGTGGTTGTTCTTGAAAAGCCAGACCAACCCACAGGGCCCATGAGGATTGATGAGATCAGTTCGGACTACGTTGTCATTTCCTGGGAACCACCAGAATACACAGGAGGCTGTCAGCTGGATAACTACATAGTGGAGAAACGGGAAACTCTAAGCACAGAATGGCAGACTGTGTCGGCAACGACAGTACGAACCACAATCAAAGTCACCAAACTGAAGACAGGAAATGAATACCAATTCAGAGTGTTTGCAGAAAATAGGCATGGAAAGAGTACTGCAATCACTTCTCCTATTGTAATTGCAAAATATTCTTTTAATGTGCCCACTGCTCCTGGCACCCCCTTTGTGTCCACAGTGGCAAAGTACAGCATGGTGGTTGAATGGGAGCCTCCAGCAGAAGATGGAGGCAGCCCCGTCATCGGCTATCACCTTGAACGCAAAGAGAAGAACAGCATTTTATGGACCAAGCTGAACAAACACGTTATACCTGACGCTCGCCTCAAAACAAGTGGACTGGAGGAAGGGATTGAGTATGAATTCAGAGTCTTTGCTGAGAATATTGCTGGACTCAGCCCATCTAGCAAGATATCTGAATGCTATGTGGCAAGAGACCCCTGTGGTCCACCTGGTAAACCTGAAGCTGTTGTCATTACGAGAGAGAACATCACACTTCAGTGGGCAAAACCCAGGTATGATGGTGGAAGCACCATTACAGGCTACGTTGTTGAAAAGAGGGAGCTCCCAGATGGCAGATGGATGAAGGCAAACTTCACCAATGTTATTGAGAATCAGTTCACAGTCACAGGTCTGACAGGAGGCCAAAGTTATGAGTTTAGAGTAACTGCTAAGAATGGTGCTGGTGTTTGGAGCACACCTTCAGAAAGTGTAACCATCGTCGCACAGGATGTTATTGAAGGACCCACAGCATTCATTGATCCAAAGTTCAAGAGTACAACTGTTGTTCAAGCTGGTGAGACATTCGTCATTGATGCAGATTACTTTGGGAAGCCCCTACCCGCAGTAACGTGGTTGAAGAATGGAAAAGAAATTGACAAAGCAACACAGAGAACAGAGGTTAAAAACACCCTCACGCATACAACTCTGACGGTCAGGGACTGTACACGAGCAGATGGGGGACACTTTATCTTGAGCCTTAGCAACATGGGTGGAACTACATCTATCCCTGTTATTGTAAAGGTCCTGGATAGACCTGGTCCTCCAGATGGAGCTCTGAAGGTGAAAGTTGTCAGTGCAGAGAAGTGTAATCTTCACTGGAACCTCCCTTTAAATGATGGTGGTGCCAGTGTTTCCCACTACATCATTGAAAAAAGGGAGACCAGCCGTGTTACATGGACAGGTGTTGAGCCTCACGTTGAAGCTGTCAGTTACAAAGTGACAAAACTGGTGCCTGGTAAAGAGTACATATTCAGAATTGCTGCAGTGAATAAATTTGGTGTTGGCGAATTTCTGGAATCAGACCCCTTCATTGCACAAAACCCTTTTACTACACCGAGTGCACCTTCTACCCCTACAGCCACCGCTGTGACTGGTGACTCTATAGTGCTATCATGGGAAAGGCCTGAGAAGGACGGAGGCTCAGAAATTGATGGCTACATCCTTGAGAAATGTGACAAAGAGGGTGTCAGGTGGACTAAATGCAACAAAAGAAGACTAAATGACTTGCGCTTTCGATGCACAGCACTTGCTGAGGGACATCACTATCAGTTTAGAGTATTGGCAGAGAATGCTGCTGGTGTTGGTCCACCCAGTGAGCCAAGTGAGTATATAAAGGTATGTGAAGCTACTTACCCACCTGGCCCCCCTACCAACCCCAAAGTGACAGACTATTCAAGCAGTACGGTGTCTCTGACCTGGTCAAAGCCCATCTATGATGGTGGAGCAGCCATCAGTGGATTTGCCGTTGAGATGAAAGAAGCAGCAGAAGACGAGTGGATCGCATGTACACCGAGCACAGGTGTAGAGGACACAAACTACACCGTGAAGAGACTGAGAGAAAATGCAAAGTACAATTTTCGTATAGGTGCGATGAATGCCGCTGGAGTCGGGGAGTATGTGGATCTACCTGGGTCTGTGGTAGCTGCTGAGAAACTGGAGGCACCTGAGATTGAGTTGGACACTACCTTGAGGAAAATTGTCAGTGTTCGAGCCTGTTCCACATTACGTCTCCTTGTTACCATCAGAGGAAGGCCAGAGCCTGAGGTTAGATGGTCAAAGGAAGGCGGCACTGTCAGTGAGCGCGCTCAAATTGAGGTCACAAGCTCCTACACAGAGTTATTGATCGAGAATGTCAACAGAAACAACTCAGGAAAATATGTGTTGACTGCCGAGAACTGCAGTGGCTCTAAATCTGCATTCATCAATGTCAGAGTGTTGGACTCTCCTAGTGCACCAACAAACTTGGAGGTAAAGGATGCAAAGAGGGACTCTGTGTTAATCTCCTGGGAGGCACCTCTCATTGACGGAGGAGCAAAGATTTCGCACTACATCGTAGAAAAGCGAGAGGAGGCCAGGAAGGCATTCACCAGCGTCTGCAGCAACTGTGTGAGAAACTCATACAAGATTGACAACCTCCAGGAAGGGAGCTTCTATTATTTCCGAGTTCTGGCTGTGAATGAGTTTGGCACTGGACTGCCAGCAGAGACCACTGAGGCTGTTAAATTGTCTGAGGCTCCTCTGCCTCCTGGCAAAATCACACTCAGTGATGTTACATGCAATAGTGCAAGACTCTCTTGGGAGAAGCCTGAACATGATGGAGGAAGCAAAATCACATGTTATATTGTAGAAATGCAGGCTAAGGGAGATGACACATGGACAATGTGTTCGGAGGGTAAAGCGCTGGAAGCGACTATTAATGGGCTGGCAAAAGGAAAGGAGTATTTCTTTAGAGTGAGTGCTGTGAATGAAAAGGGAAAAAGTGAACCAAAGTCCCTTTTGGCACCTGTTGAAGTAAAGGATACCAGTGCTGAGCCCATTTTTTATTTGCTGTCCAAGACATTCAGTGTGAAGGCAGGAAATGATTTAAAGATTGATGCTCCATTCAAGGGTGTACCAACGCCAACAGTAGCCTGGAAGAAAGATGGCAACTTGCTGAAAGAGACAAGCAGAGTGAATGTGCACACATCGGACACATCATCTCAGATCATTATCAAAGACGCAACCAGAATAGACGCTGGCATGTATGAGGCGACCCTAACCAACTCGACTGGAACCACATCTGCGGAAATCTCTGTCAGTGTGTTTGAAAAACCGGGACCACCTAGTGAACTCAGTGTGGATGAAGTTAGTGCTGACTTTATGTCTTTGTCGTGGCAGCCCCCACATTACACCGGCGGATGTCAAATCAGTAATTATGTTGTTGAGAAGAGAGATACAGGCAGCACAATATGGCAGACTATGTCAGCGACGGTTGCCAGAACATCAATGAAGATTTCTCGCTTGACACAGGGCACTGAATATCAGTTTCGTGTTGCTGCGGAGAATCGCTACGGCAAAAGCCACTTTGTTGAGTCTGACCCTGTTGTTGCACAGTATCCCTTTAAGCCCCCTGGTCCACCAACCTATCTCCGTATTGTTAGTGCCTCAAAGTCCGTCATGGTGGTTGCATGGAGCAAGCCAGACAGTGACGGTGGTAGCCCTATTATTGGTTATCATATTGAATGCAAAGATCAAAGCAGTATTTTGTGGTCAAAATTAAACAGAAACCCGGTGACTGAGAACCAGTTTAAGGTAACAAGTGTTGAAGAAGGTCTGATATACGAGTTCAGGGTCTCTGCTGAGAATATGGCTGGTGTTGGACCATGCAGTAAGGCATCCGAGCCTGCAGCAGCAAGAGACCAGTGCGATCCCCCACGCAACTTCACAGTCACCAATATAACTAACAGCTCAGTTTCCCTCTCTTGGGACAAACCAGAATATGATGGTGGAGCTAAAATTACTGGGTACATTGTTGAGCGTAAAGAGCTGCCAGATAGTTGCTGGCTTAAGTGCAACTTTACCAACCTACTGGACACCTTCTTGGAAGTGACTGGCCTCTCAGAAGGTGAACAGTATGATTTTCGTGTGATTGCAAAGAATGCAGTTGAGCTCTTCAGTGCGCCCTCTGAAACCACCGGACCTGTTACGGTACAGCATGATGTGGAGCCACCCAAAGTTACCTTGGAGGACAAATTTAGACAGGTGGTGGTTGTCAAAGCAGGAGACCTCCTAAGAATAGATGCTGACATCTCTGGCCGCCCCAACCCGACAGTGTTTTGGTTGAAAAATGGTAGAAATATCGGCACCAAGGGACGGGTTGAGATAACCGCAACAAAGACGCATACCTCTCTACTGATCAGAGAAAGTGTGAGGAAAGACTCCGGACAGTATATTCTGACCCTACAGAGTGCAGGTGGTACCACATCTAAGGCTATCACCTGCAAGGTTCTGGACAGACCTGGCCCACCTGCTGGACCTCTAGAAGTTTCTGGACTCTCAGCAGAGAAATGCACCCTGTCATGGGGCCCCCCGCATGAGACTGGCGGAGCTGAGATCATCCACTACATTGTAGAGAAGTGTGAAACCAGCCGCGTAGCGTGGACCCATGTGTACGGTGACATGGTGGCAACTACCTGCAAAATAACCAAGCTACTCAAAGGAAATGAATACCTGTTTAGGGTGAGAGCAGTGAACAAATATGGGGATGGTGAGATTTTGGAAAGTGAGCCCATCAAGGCCATGGATCCCTTTACCATCCCATCTGCTCCGACTGATGTTGAGGTCACAAGTGCAACCATCGAAGCTATGACTATCTGCTGGAAGAGACCTGCCTCTGATGGCGGTAGCCGCATCAGCGGTTACATCATCGAGAAGAGGGAGAAGCAGGGTGTCCGTTGGGTTCGTGTTAACAAGAAGCCTGTCTATGACCTACGAGTCAAAGCTTCCGGCCTGTACGAGGGATGCGAGTATGAATTCAGAGTCTTTGCTGAGAATACTGCAGGACTAAGTGAACCCAGTCTCCCATGCCCACTCACTCTGGCAGACGATCCAAAGTTTCTAGCCTCCCCGCCTGCAAAACCCACCATAATCGATTCATCCAGGTCTTCCATCACTCTGTCATGGAACAAGCCGCTGTTTGATGGTGGAGCAGCAGTAACCGGGTACAAAGTTGAATTCAGAAAATCAGCAGAAGACGACTGGACTGTTGGTGTTCACAACACAGATAAAACAGAGTTTACAGTAACTGGACTCACATCAGGGATGGAATATGTTTTCATTGTCAGATCCATAAACAAGATAGGCATCAGCGAGCCCAGTCCTGAAACAGATCCTGAAGTGGCCATGGAGAGAGAGGAGGAGCCCCGGTTTGATATTAGCGCAGATATTAGGAAGACCCTGCTTGTTAAAGATGGCAGCTCCTTCACTTTGACTGTGCCTTTCACAGGCAAGCCTGTTCCTAGTGTGACATGGGACAAAGTAGATGTAGATCTGAGAATCAGAGGAATGATCAACACCAGCACCTCCGTCACCTCTATCACACTGGAAGGAGCGACTCGCGATGACTCCGGCAAATATGTAGTCAAACTGCAAAACGTTGCTGGATCTGCCTCTTTGATGCTGAATGTGAGGGTTTTGGATTCACCTGGTCCACCAACTCATGTAGCAGTTAAAGATGTGACCAAGAACTCTGCCACCGTTACCTGGGACATCCCCGAAAATGAGGGAGGAGACCCTGTCAAGAACTACCTTGTAGATATACGGGACATCAGCAGAAAAGGGTGGACAAGACTCACAGACAAATGCCGCCGGCTGTCCTACAAGGTGTCTGACCTGGAGGAGGGCGGGATCTACTTCTTCAGAGTCACCGGGGAAAACGAGTACGGGACTGGTGTTTCAGCCGAGACTAAGGAGGGAACGAAAATGACAGGTACAATCTGTGAAGACAACACACATAAGAGATGTTATATTTAGTAGGAATAAAAAGCCCAATTATTGTGATGGATTAGAGCTTAAGTAGAATGTAAAAGACGTTAGATAACAATTAGATACAATAAGCACTTCAACTTCTTTCACTTTTTGCACATTATCCTATTTCCTGCATTAAGAATATATATCTTTTTTTTCAGATACATCAGATTGGGAGACAAATCCAGGAGCCTAGCTCCTCTTTTTTCCGGGGTTGAAGCAACCATCTTCTGATCTTCCTGTCAAGATCCTCATCTATATTTGTCATCTTCACTCAGTATTGTTCAGAAAAATGTGTTAGCAAATGCTCAGTGAATTAATGCATTTCCAGAATTTGTGGGTTTTGTGGCTATGATTACGTACAGTATATTTTTTAAACTTTTGTAAACTAGAAAGCATTATTAATGATTTAATTTTTTAGAAGAAAATGCATCCTTTTGTTGGTTCAAACAATAACAACAATAACGATGAAATGTATCCTGTTTGTTGCAAATCTATTATAAAATGAAGATGTTTAGAACAGTTATTGGAGTTTTACTTTGGATTTGTTATGGGATGTGGGCATGAGGAAATTTCAAAATAATACAAACAAGACAAGATTAATAAATCAAGTTAAACAAAACAAACTGTATAAAAATAAATAAATAAATAAGAGCAGTTATGGAAAGATTTACTGTTTTAGGCCCACTTTAAAATTTGAGGTAAAAGACAAACTCCACTCAAGTATTTCCATTTTGTATAGACTATAGTTTATACAGGTCAATATAAGTGACATCATTACTGTTTCTTTAGAGAGCATTACCTGGATCTCCTGCAATTCTCTCAATTATAAGTTTTACATATAGTTATATTTGTTGAATGCAATATCTTGCTGTAACCTTTTTTATGTTGTGGTACAAGGAAGTAAGCCTACAGAAGTTATAGGACAGGTGGTAGCGTTTTTGGTAAATACAATAAAGGTAGCATCCAAAGTACTCTGTTGCATGTCATTCATCATGTTTCTCTCCCCTTGTTTCTTGCCTCTCAAAGGTAGAAATGCCCCAAAAATACTTTTAAAAAGGAGAAAAAAGCAAACACGTAAGTACGAAATCGGGCCTTTTTTATACATACAAACTGTTTCAAAATAAAGCTACTGTAGGATGAACAAGTTATAACGACACAGGTGAGCTCGAGCGGTCACTGTCACCTGCCCGTCTGTCTGGACACGTGCTGTTTGCAAGTACGTCACTATGGAAACTGTCACGTAGCCAAATACAGGAAAGGCAATGATACCGGAAGTAAGCGGAGTAAAAAAAAGAAAAAAGAAGTCGTTCGGTGGGTAACTCTTTACAACAACAAAAGTACAGCTTCGAGTCGAAATTTTCCAAATGGGCACTACGGCGAGTCAACTTGGGAAGGATTTGCTCTCAGAATATCAAGTAAGTCCAAAGAGAATTCTTAAAAAAAGCAAATAGTATACATCGTAATGAGTTCCTGTTAACCGAGTGGCTAAAGTTGAGAGCATTTGTTTTTACGCCCCGTAATAAAGTAGCGTAGCTATGTTAGCCTACAGTTTTAAGGCAGAAAACAATCAGCGAGAGCCTTAGTGTCATTAGAAGTAACGTTTCAGTATGATTTACTCACTACGCTAATGACAGCTTAATATTACCACACTTTTCATCAAGGCAAGGCAAGGCAAGTTTATTTGTATAGCACATTTCAACAACAAGGTAATTCAAAGTGCTTCACATAAAACCATTAAAAGCATCAAAACATAAAGCAAAAGAAAAGGAGATTTAAAAACAATTAAGAACATTCATTGAACATTAAAAACAGTCATTAAAACATTAAAAAACAGTGTAAGAAATAAAATACAGTAGTAAAATGCAGAAATGCAGGAGATTGATTAATATCCTTGAATCTGGTTCAATTAAAGGCAGCAGCAAACAGAAAAGTCTTCAATCTTGATTTAAAGGAGCTGAGGGTCTCAGCAGACCTGCAGCTTTCTGGGACTTTGTTCCAGATATGTGGAGCAGAAAAACTGAACGCTGCTTCTCCATGTTTAGTTCTGACTCTGGGAACAGAAAGTAGACCAGTCCCAGACGACCTAAGGGGTCGGGATGGTTCACGCTTATATCAATACAGTGAAAGCTAATGTTGCTAATATTACTAATGTTAGGCAGACCATGGCTGGGTTATGAGAAATAAGACTTTTGTGTTATGGAAAAGTATTGTTTCAGGTAATCTGTGACTGATCATCATTCCACTTTAACTCTTAGGAGCTGACATTCTTGACGAAACAAGAAATTCTTCTGTAAGTACAGCTGCATGCTATATTACAAATATGTTTTTTTAAAGAGCATTGGAATCAACCCAGCACTGCTTATTGAAAACCATGATTAAGCTGTTTTTGTTTGTTTAGTGCTCACAAGAGATTCGCTGAACTGCTCACAAAAGATGAGAAAGACCTTCCAAACACCAGATTACCAATGGAGAGGGTTCTCACTCTGCCAGAGCTCAAGGTGAGAATAAAGCAGAGTAAACATGGGTCGCGTCATGGGCGTTCTCGTTGCATGACTAAGACATGTTCTGTGCTTTGTGCGTTCTGGGGGAAGTGCTTCGTGTCCTGATAAACCATACTGACCCTTGTACTTGTTCCTGGCACAGTCCAACCCTTTCAGGAGAAGAATCTGCCTTGTTTTCTCAACATCTGAACACAAAGATGGAAGCCTCACATTTGAGGACTTTCTGGATCTCCTGAGTGCCTTCAGCGACTCTGCTACGATGGAAATCAAATCCCACTATGCATTCCGTATATTTGGTAAATAAGTTGACTGGTCAGTAATGATATCTTTAAGGCTATGAATCTGTGTAATAAGCATATTCATATTTCCAGACTTTGATGATGATGGAACTCTTGATTGTGGTGATCTGGAGAAGCTAGTCAACTGCCTGACTGGCGAGACGGATGACACAAGACTGACCATGGACGAAATGAGACAGCTCATCAGCAATGTGAGTCCACTAAGCCTTCTGCTCTTTAAAGATGTAGGGAGGGACACTAGGTGGTTCAAACAGCCTGTGGTTGGTACACTGGTGTGTGTGTGTGAGTGTAACAGTTGTTTCTTTTCTATGTTTTTCAGATTCTTGAAGAGTCCGACATTGACAAGGATGGAACCGTGAACCTCTCAGAGTTTCAGCACGTCATTTCAAGATCACCAGATTTTGTCAGGTGACTAAAAACTAATTGCTGCCATCACTGATGTGTACTTTACTCAGCACAAATATGTTCGCTCCTAACTGCTTCTGTTGTATTTTGATCTCTCCACAGTTCTTTTAAGATTGTGCTGTGAAGACCTCTAGCGGGCTGTGGAAACACATCTACTTTTAACTCTCAAATGGTGTTTAATTTTCAAATAGAACAATTTTAGAGATTTGCCTTAAATTATATTTACCTGTGGATTTTATTGCCTTAACTATGCATCCTTTTGTGAAATATAAAACCTGGGATTTTTTTTATTTCTATAAAGAAAATGTAAAATATTTCCAAAAAGTGCTCATTTATGAAGTTGCTTGTTTTAACATACACAAATAAGAACTTGTATATCACAAAATAAATTCAGTCTTTTGTTGTGATAATTTACACTTCCTGGTATGTTGTCCAAAGTCCAATGTCCACGTTTATCAAGGGGATGCCATTATATTTTTAAGAGCAAGCTACTTCCTCGTTGACGACAGCAGCAAAAGTGTTCCATGCCCCACACACTACGTCAGTCACATGCATCTGCTGCTCCCGGAAGAACTCCACCCGCTGGGGCTCATCTGAACTGACCAAAGTCTGCTGTCCAAGTTGGCCATAGTCACCTGAAATGGTGATAGAAGGAAAGATGGACAGGGTAAGTTCAACACATACTTTAGTTGTGCTCCAAGCATACTGATGAATTAAGATTGGTAGTGGGAAAGTGCTATAAAAGATGTAACACAGTTCAAACTTACCCCAGCCCCAAGTGTAGAGGTCCCCTGTGGCTGAAATAAGAAAATACGAGATAAGGATGACTGCCAAGAATAGTATACAACCATTGTAAAGTGTGGTTTCTTACTCGTTACTGCAGCTGTGTGGCGGCATCCACAGCTGACCGTTCTGATTTCACATGAGGGAGTGATGTCCAGCAGAGCCGGGAATGCCTGGATTGATATGAATACCTCTTCATGTTCCTCTCCGTCCTGAGGCTCCTCAGCGGGAGATGTGCTGGCATCTGGATGTAGTGCTCCTGTTCAGTACAGTCAATGTTACAGTTCTTACCACTTACAAGTAAAGCGTTTACCATACTATCTATACATTTAAAAAGTTTGTGAATTTATACATATAAATACATGTAGTGTATTTATGAAAAATAATTCAATTATAAAATAGCTATAACTTTGGGATTCTGTCTAGGCCAGCAGAGAAGGCTTTGCTGGTCCTGACGGCCCACCACTGTGAAACACAAACAATGCAGCCGAGTGCTGTGTATTGGGGGTGAGGCGCGCCTCAGCATTGATAGATAGCGCTGTGGGTAAAATTAGATATAAGTTTGATTGTGTTTTTAGGTGAAATGTCCCTCGACTGTATTTCTTAAAAACCTACTTCGATAGTAAAACAGATTTACCTGCTTGTTGGCTACTTTGCTGCTGCAGTGCTTTCCTCAGACCTCGTGATGGAAGTCCAAGCTGGCCACTTTCATTCCAGCCCCACACATAGAGATCTCCCCCGTCTGAAGAAAAAGGTCATTTGAGTTTTTTTGAAGGCATAACTCTTTTCACTGCCAACATCTTGTAAGACACTTACCACTGATACAGACAGAGTGCCAGCTTCCTGTAGCTACACAGCTCATGGTCATCCCCCAGAGGGCCTCCACTACCCTGGGCTCCTCCTCAGTGGCGAGGCCTCCGTGCCCCAACTGACCATGGCTGTCAAATAAACACACACACACACTAGATCAAGATATGCACGAGTATGTTTTTCTCGGATTCCCACTAGACATATATTAGCTCTACCTGCCCAGTCCCCAGGTGTACACAGCTCCAGAGGCACTGAGGAGGACGGCGTGCTCTGAACTCAGAGCCAGACTCTTGGCTCTCAGCTGTGGTGACAGGGAGCGGTAGAGGGGCGGTGTCGTGGCTATGTAACCCCCAGGGACCAACGGGAGATCCACGGAGGGTCCTGGAAAGCAGCAAGAAGTGCGCCGTTTAGCCAATTATCACATTACACTTCTAGTACCCGTCATATGAGATTGTGATTTAAATTACCAGAGCTCTCTGGGTGTGTTTTTATCGCCATGCTCCACGAGGGAGTCTTCTCTTCCTTCTGCAGATCCCAGGACTCAAGTCTGTCTGAGAAAGCGAGGGTCAAGTACGACTCACTGATGATGGCGTCTTTACAGCCGCGGCTCTCTTTCACGGGGAGCGCGTTACAGGACTCATTGGAGACGAACCCTGCTAGGCACACACAGCTGTCACCTAATACACAGGGAACAAGACGAATACATGAGTCAATATCTATACAAAGAGCGTGGTATTATAGACGCATGGAACAAGTAATACGAGTCTCAAACGAGAAGTGTTTGCGTCTCTATTAGACTTACTATCCAAATGCAAAGATGCTCTTCGACTCCAACTTGCTCTTATTTCAGTCTTCAAGCAGCAGTCACGTCTGTCCACCTGACCGGAAAGCTCTGTCGGTTTACTCACTTTGACTTGCTTAGCACTGTCGCTACATTCTCCTTTTATTAGTTTATCGTGGACATATATTTGTCCAAATGCGTTAAAGCCAAATCCGAACCACGGCATTGGAAACGCTTTACGTCGCTGAAGCGTGCGACGCAGTTGTCGGCAAAGTTTGAACACTAGTGTACGTAGCACCGGGATATACTGCGCATGCGCCGCAGTGTTGTTGCAAAGCGACTTGGGTGACAGAAACATGACAATACAATTCAGGTTCAGAGGTTTTATTCAGTCAAAATTAGAAAACGACCAACCATACAACACTGAGAATGTAGTGGAGTGATAATAAAAAACATTCAAAATAAAACACACAATTACGTGAATGAAATGATTTTGTTTATGCATTTCCTGCAAAAAGTGTGTGTTAATGGCAAAAGCTGCTGCATCAGAATTCATACTAAATATAGCAGTGTGTAAAATAAAGACGATGTCTTTTTGGGAATAATAGAAAAACATTTGCTAATATCAAAGAATGGCGATCTTTAGTAAAGAATGTTTAGAGTAGCCTTATTGGTCTCCAAGTCGAACAAAGACTTGGTCCATCATCATACAGTGCACAGAAAGGATTGATTTTCTAACCCAAAACATGATCTTTTCTTAAACCTAAGCAGGTAGGTTTGTTGCCTAAACCTAAAAGGAGATTTCTGGTAGAAAGCCCTTTCTCTATATGCACATGGGCAAACTTCTCCCATGTGCACGTAGAGTACAATTTAGATGAATAAAACGAGTGGAAAAGTAATATGAAATGAAAAAGTATCTACTAGATTTCATTTACTGCCTTTCTTCTTTTTACTGCTTTTCACAGCTTTTGGTTAAGACGTGAGCATTTCAGGGTCGGCTTGTACCCATCCAGACCAAAACTGAGTTCCTTTACTAGGGGAATGATTTCACTGGTCCCACATAAAACTCAAACTAAAGCACTTTAACATCACCAGGAGGCACATTCACACGCTGCAGCAGTGTTTTCAGGATTCAGTTCCTTTGCCCTTTTCTCTCCCTTCCCCGGTCATGATGATGCTGTACTCCACGGCCTTG
The DNA here is from genome assembly GCA_032191485.1 of Leptoclinus maculatus. Lineage (NCBI taxonomy): Eukaryota > Metazoa > Chordata > Actinopteri > Perciformes > Stichaeidae > Leptoclinus > Leptoclinus maculatus. The sequence continues at coordinate 9,662,823 of JAVDOI010000007.1, forward strand.
TCCAGACAGCTCTGGGCTACCTTAGAAACAGGCACCGGCGTGCCCTCTCCACCCTTGGCCAAGACAGAAAGTATCTCCAGAGCTTCACTCTCCATGATCGTCTCAGCCAGACTCTTCTCCGCCTGCATCATGTTGTGAACTATGACCACTCCGCGGTGGCGCAGGTCGGATATTTCACAGAGCAACAGCGACTGGATAATCTCCAGCCAGTGGCTAGTCTGAGAAGAGAAGAGGAAGTAATGTTAGCTTGAATAGAGAAATGAATCGTTGCAGTGTGCCACAGTGCTGAGGTGATGGACGTGTGGGAACAGTGAGCCGCTGCAGTGGTCTGCTTACTGTTCCAGGGATGCGTGCACAGAGCTCAGGCTGCTCAGCGGTCAGCACGGCCAGAGTTCCCGCAGCAGCTTTCCGCAGCCTCTCGTCGTCCTCTCCGCTGTAGAGCACAAGCAGCTTCAGGCGATCGTTCCCTGTGGCCAGGTACATCTTCTGCACCTGAGGACGCACCGCTTTTAAATCTACTTTTCAACATATTTGTGCCATACAATCATCTATGGAGATATGCGTCTTACCTCTGTGCTTAAAATCAGATTACACATGCACTCTGTGGCAGAAGCTCGGACCAGGTCGTGCTCCTCAAACATGTAGCCTTCAATTTTTGGGACTGCCTTCTCCTTTATGATCTTTTGTCTGTGAAATAACATATGTGATCAATACAAGCAGATACTCTAAACGCTGATACAGAACTGTTATGTCATAAGAAAAGATGTATTATAAAAAAGGATCCTGCATGTTTAACCATAAAAATGACACATTCATCTGGAACAATTTATCCTTTTATCCTATTTTTCCTTTCTTTGAGGAAGGTAGATAAGAAGGTAAACAAAAGAAGTAAAGTGAGCTCTGGTTTCTGCATACTAGCAGGTTATGTCCCGTTACAATTGTTTTGTACACGTGTTCTCTTATGGGAGACTCCCCCTAGTGGCCAACCTGAGTCTTTCACTGATGCCGGCCAAGTTGGTAAGAGCCATGAGTGCCTCGAAGTTCTGCAGCAGCGTGCATTCAAGACACAGAAGACTGACAAGGGGGCGCACCATCTCATAGATCTGACAACAGAATGTTAGACAAGGTTAGGAAAAGGTCTTTAAGTTTGTTTGTTTATTTTAACTGAGGAGGCTTTTTGTAGCATGCAATTCTTACCCTTTCTCCTGGGAAGGCAATCTCTGGGTTAGATGTGATGGTTATTTTCGCCAGGGCTTGTGCTGCTTTGATTTTACCTAAATCTGTGTTGTCAAATGCCAGTGGGATCAAAGCCTATGAAGGAAAACAGTCAAAACATATCATGTAAACCTACGAAAGTAAGGTGTTTTAGATCAGTGTGCAGGCTAAACTGTCAGGGTGTTCTACCTTTCCTCCACCCTGTGCCACCACTGTGCCTCTGTTTTCCTGCCGTTCCACCAAAGCCAAGAAGACCCTGTTGTGAGAAATGGCATTAACAGAAAGTCTACAGAGAGAACAGTGAATGAAAAGGACTTAACTGCCATTTTCCTACCTGGCGATACAGTCTCTACAAGCCTCAGTGAGGGTGGGACTTTCCTGTTTGACCATACACACCAACGCAGACACCACACCAGTCTCCAGCAGCTTCCCCAGTCTTTTGTCCACGTAGGAAGGTGCATCCTGACACATGGAAAGACAAACAGGTGCATGTAGAACAATCTCTAAAAAGAAATACAGATGTAAAATCGGTTTTGAAAAACACCGTAAGAAACAGGAGAGGAGTAGAGCTCATACCTGCAAACTCATAAGGGGTGAAAAAGGTGACAAGTCCAAAACCATGTCGGGGGGGGTGTGGGCATGAATTTTCCTTGTCAGATGTCAAGACTGGGTAATCCCATTCTCTTCTGTCTCCTCCCATCCTCTTTATCATTCCCCATACCTCTCCCACAGGAGTAGTTCTTCCTATTTTATTGCAAAAATGTCTCCAACTATCTCTCTTAGCTTGTCGTACTGTTCTTCTCACCACTGCTTGTGCCTTTTTATATTGAATCAAATGCTGCATGTTATGGGTTCTCCTGACTTGTCTGAATGCTTTGTTCTTATTTTTAACAGCCTGGCAGCACTCCTCTGTCCACCATGGAACAAGTTTCTTATTTATCCTGTTTTTACTCCTGGGTATAGATGCATTGGCTGCCAAAATAATAGCTGAAGTTACCTGCTTGTTTATGTCATCTATATCTCCTGCAAAGGCAATCTTTGTCATTGTTTTATTCTTCTTTTAGTATAGCATTTGTGTTGTATTAAATGCTAATCGCGGTTAGCATTTCTCCATTGGCGGTAATGTTAAAATTAGCTTAGAAGCTAGCTAGTCGGACATGTTACATGATATGCTGGATTGTTGTTTTGTATTCATGTATGTGTATATGGACAGTTTGTAATGCCATATTTATGTATGGACTTGAAGTCTGGACTTGGAGTCCAGACTTCAAGTCCAGAGAACGCAGTATGGACAATTGTTACTGCAGCGTGATGACATCACCACCTCAGCTGGTCTTGCTAATGAGTTTAATCCGTTTTTTTTACTGTAAAGTATTTGTACAATCAAACTAAATATGACAACCCTGCTTTTTTAATTTTCATTAAAAAGAAAAAATTATATATTATTATATGAGTGTATTATATTATATATATATATATATATATATATATATATACACATACAATTATATGTATTTGTACATACAATTATATATACATATATATATATATAAAATTGTATATATAAGTATATGTATTTATACATATTGTAATTGTATATATATATAAAATTGTATGTATATGTATGTGGATCAGATCCGGATTGCTGTCCTCTTTGCCGGCGAGGAAAACGCTACAGAGACGTCATTACCAGCGGCAAGTTTCAAAAAGACTCGCCGAGATCAGGCTGTTCTAGGCGGGCACCGTGAGCGCTGAGCCCCCGGTGCTGGCGGAGTTTACTGCCGAGATCAGGCAGTTCTATGGGTAACATGAGCGCTCTTATTCTTATTCTTCTAATTAAAAGTAAGTGATATGTAGAAGTGCTTGACGTGTTAAAACCTGGCCTCAGCTCACAAATATATATATATAAAAACTACTGAAATATATTAACAAATATGAGATTTTTAAATAAAAACATAGTCTCTGTTGCTATCAGGTGTATGACAACGGACGCGCGTACGTCAGTAAATGTCATGGAAACGACGCCACCAAGACGCTATATAAGGTCGAGCTGACCTCAGATTGTCACTTTGCATCTGAACTCGGAGCCTGACGGCGGATCGGACCCGAAGCCGGAGCTGATCCTGACGGCGGACCGTTGCCCGAAGGCCTCTTCTATTCTTATTCTTCTAATTAAAAGTAAGTGATATGTAGAAGTGCTTGACGTGTTAAAACCTGGCCTCAGCTCACAAATATATATATATAAAAACTACTGAAATATATTAACAAATATGAGATTTTTAAATAAAAACATAGTCTCTGTTGCTATCAGGTGTATGACAACGGACGCGCGTACGTCAGTAAATGTCATGGAAACGACGCCACCAAGACGCTATATAAGGTCGAGCTGACCTCAGATTGTCACTTTGCAGCTGAACTCGGAGCCTGACGGCAGATCGGACCCGAAGCCGGAGCTGATCCTGACGGCGGACCGTTGCCCGAAGGCGGAGCTGATCCTGACGGCGGACCGTTGCCCGAAGGCGGAGCTGAGCCTGACGGCGGACCGTTGCCCGAAGGCGGAGCTGAGCCTGACGGCGGATTGTTGCCCGAAGGCGGAGCTGAGCCTGACGGCGGATCGTTGCCCGAAGGCGGAGCTGAGCCTGACGGCGGATTGTTGCCCGAAGGCGGAGCTGAGCCTGACGGCGGATCGGTGCCCGAAGGCGGAGCTGAGCCTGACGGCGGATCGTTGCCCGAAGGCGGAGCTGAGCCTGACGGCGGACCGTTGCCCGAAGGCGGAGCTGAGCCTGACGGCGGACCGTTGCCCGAAGGCGGAGCTGAGCCTGACGGCGGATCGTTGCCCGAAGGCGGAGCTGAGCCTGACGGCGGATCGTTGCCCGAAGGCGGAGCTGAGCCTGGCGGCGGATCGTTGCCCGAAGGCGGAGCTGAGCCTGACGGCGGATCGTTGCCCGAAGGCGGAGCTGAGCCTGACGGCGGACCGTTGCCCGAAGGCGGAGCTGAGCCTGACGGCGGATCGTTGCCCGAAGGCGGAGCTGAGCCTGACGGCGGATCGTTGCCCGAAGGCGGAGCTGAGCCTGACGGCGGATTGTTGCCCGAAGGCGGAGCTGAGCCTGACGGCGGATCGGTGCCCGAAGGCGGAGCTGAGCCTGACGGCGGATCGTTGCCCGAAGGCGGAGCTGAGCCTGACGGCGGACCGTTGCCCGAAGGCGGAGCTGAGCCTGACGGCGGACCGTTGCCCGAAGGCGGAGCTGAGCCTGACGGCGGATCGTTGCCCGAAGGCGGAGCTGAGCCTGACGGCGGATCGTTGCCCGAAGGCGGAGCTGAGCCTGGCGGCGGATCGTTGCCCGAAGGCGGAGCTGAGCCTGACGGCGGATCGTTGCCCGAAGGCGGAGCTGAGCCTGACGGCGGACCGTTGCCCGAAGGCGGAGCTGAGCCTGACGGCGGATCGTTGCCCGAAGGCGGAGCTGAGCCTGACGGCGGATCGTTGCCCGAAGGCGGAGCTGAGCCTGATGGCGGACCGTTGCCCGAAGGCGGAGCTGAGCCTGACGGCGAATGTGATGTGAATGTGAATGTGAAATGCTGAATGTAATTGTTCATTTTCTAACATATTGTTACATGTTATGTTGAACTGTATTACATTGTGAATGAAATTCCTTTTAACTTTAAGTTGCTATTGTTGGTTTTATTATGGTCCATCCACCTGTAGATTCAGTCATTTTTTTTACAGCAGTTAGAATTAGAACAAAGGTTTAAAAATAACTTCATTACAACCTGCTGACATAAATAACTACACTATTACATTTCAGAGCTATTCACTGATAACTATGTTTTAAAATAACTGACTCCAGATTTGATACATTATAAAAGGGAAGTAAGTGTTGTTTACTGGTGGTGCATTGTAAATGTTATTTAATCTTGATCATTTTAAATGAACCAAACTAAATCCTGAAGAAAACACAAACTGACCCCTTCACCCCTTAATATACTTCATTTATTAGAAGATTATAATAACTTAACATATCTATACATATTCACCCCAATAACAATTGACCAATGTGTTCAGGCTAAAACAATTACAACCCTAAATTAATTGAATAATCTCTGAATATCACTTTAACATTTTAAAGGTGCACTTGACAGCAACTCATATTTGTGGGATGATAATTTTCAAAACATTTTAAATATAGGAATCAAACATGCATTATAACATTTCCATGGATTCAGTGATTCAACTCTGATCTGACCTGGGTGTGCTGGTGGCATGAATTTTCATTTCAAATATGATCTTTAAAATGTAGCATTCTGGTGTACTCTGAGAATAACATTAAGTGATAAGACCATATTTACTTTAAGCAAAAGAATAATTTATTATTCAGTTATTTATCACTATTTCAGCTCGGGTTGAAGAGCTAGTTAGCTTCTTCGTTTTTTCTTTATTATTATTATTAACAACCTTTATTTAGACAAAATCCATTTAGAACGAGGTCTCATTTTCAAAAGTTTTAGTCAAATAAAAACAAAGATAGCAAGAGTAGCGAGAACCATCGCCTGCAAATAAAGTGATTAGTCTTCATTGAACCCTGTTACTGTATGGCTTAATATTAACTTCTACTGTTACTGTATGGCTTAATATTAACTTATACTGTTACTGTACAGCTGTTAGAATAGTGGCCTATCTTCTATTTGCAATTAATATGCATTCAATCCAGTTCTATTATTTAAATTAAAATGATAATCTACTCTGGCTGTGGTCATTACAGTGAACAGTGTGTACAGTGTGATGAGAGGGCACGTGAGCCCTTGTTGCTGTACTTTATCTCCTTGGAGCAGAGGCTGCATTCAGCATACCTGCCTCATCAATGTATTTAAAACACTGTGACAGCGGGAAGCTGTACTCACGTCTGTTTAGACCTCCACCTTTATCCAATCCAGGCCCAGCTCCACTCATATCTCAGCCCTGAAGCTCTTTGACCTCATCATCTCATCAGTATCTGGGCCTTTCATTCTACTTTGAGTTAAAAACAGCAACCAGATCCGCCGGTGTTCTGGTTTAATGTTAACGAGTGGCCGCGTGAACTGAACCGGAACACGGGTGGGGGGCTTCATGTTTCATCACGTTACGTTTTTTCCTCATAATTCGCGATAATGACGAACGTTAAAAGTCGAGAGTTCCGCATGCAGTGGACGTTAACTTAACCCAGCAAGTCTGAACGGTAACGGAACATAACGGAACTTAAACTGTAACGGAGGGAAATGAAGACGGTGTAGACATCTTAACGCTGATTGGACAAGACTCGACACGTCACATCAAAGATGTTTTATTGCGAAGATCACCTCGTCACCTTTTCTCCTCGTCTCACTCCAATCGGAGAAACGCTGGCTGGCCAGTTGACCCCCCCCCCCCCCCCCCCCCCCAAAAAAAATAAACTCTACGGATCTACACGATTCACGTGGATGACATATTTTGTATTCAAAACGGCGAATTTCGCCGAAAAGCGACAAGTTTGCAGGTATGAGAGCTACTGTGCAATATTGAAGTAATATCATGCGGCGTTTGTAGCGCTATGTGAAAAATTAAGAATTTAAATGGCACCTTGGGGTGCTCCTCAGGCACGTGCTGCTTTGCATACTTGGCCAGCTCCAGCATCTGAGGGTCTGCCTTCTCCACTTCATAGCTGTTGGTGCAGTTCACTAATGTGGAGCCCACAGCAAAGAGCACCGTCTTATCCTCAGACTGCAGGAACACAAAGAAAAACAAGCTTGTCAACACTACAAAAATGGGTTTTGGGTATATTATTATGGTGCTGGTTTCAAATACTACACACAAATAAATATTAAAATAGTCACTAAGATGCTCTTCTGAGAGGAACTGACTTCATATTTGCCCTGTGTTGTCCATGTGTCACAAGTATTAAAGCCTCCAATTACAATCATCAGTCAAACCTTTGCTAGCTCAAACATGGCCAGGAGAGCGTTCTTGTCTTCCACCAAGTCCTCCTTTACATCGGCATCAAAAGTGAGGTAGGCGAGGCCTTCCACAGACCAGCGGCGGGAGGTTGGGGGCAGAGCCTCATTACACAGCCACCTATAAGAGAAAGAGATACAGCTTGCTTCTTATTATACCGTTATTGCTGCATTATCTGTCGTTTTTAAAATCAGGTTATGCAACAATGTGGACCAGACACATTTCTCTTAATCTATACACATGCTCAGGATTCAAAACAAACAAACATACTTCCTGCACTGTTTGGCGAGCTTTAACGTGGATCCCTCTGCAAACTGCTTCATGCTGAAGTCTGTCCCTCCAGCTGACCCAAGCTTGCACAAACCCTGTGTAATAAACATCAGAACACCACATATAACTTCTCTTCACTTAAGAGATGTCCTTTTCTCCGACGGTTTGAGATAAATATACTTCTGCGCAGCACTTACCACCAGAGCTCTCACGCGTATCCTGTCGTTCTCGCTCTTCTTGTAGAGGTCCTTCAGAAGTGCCACGCCGTTGGCCGTGATGAAGGAGGCTCTCTTTGCCTTGCCGGCCGCATGGATTAGAGTCTCCACCGCTACCTGCTGGTGTGTCACATCATCGGAAGCACACAGAGAGATCACTGCATCCATCATTCCTGACATCTCCAGAGTTCGGTTACCCACGTCGCTCGGTCCTTGGAGGAGCACAGACACGGCCTGCATGGCTCGCAGCTTGCCGCCGAGGCCATGTCGGCTAAAATGTTGCCTAAGCAGAAATAAAATGGCAGAAAAGCAAGCTAGTTAAAGAATGCCACTGTTTGGCTTGTTTGTTAAGGATTTTTGTACCTGTTCATAAATGATTGCAGAATGAAGCTGCTCAAGTCACAGAAACATCGGGAAATTGGTCACACAAGTTTCGCTGGTCAACTCACTGTACATATTCTTCACATAGCTTGTTGAAATTCTCCCTCTCTGCGTCGCTCTTCAGGTCGTCGTAGAGTTTGCTGAGTAAGACGGAGCAGCTCATGTGGGAGTTGTCTGTCAGAGGCAGTCCTTCTGAGAGCTCAGGGACTGTCCCAGCCACCTCCAGGATTTTTTTCAGTCCTGCAGGAGAACAAGGAGTTCATTAATCTGAAACAATGTGAGAAAGTCTCCCATTAAGTGCAGGTGCGTTTCATACCCTGGTCTATCACCCATAACGTGAGGGAGTTATCTGGGTTTTTGAAGGACTTGCGGGGAACTTGTTTGACCAGGAGGTTGATGGCGCTGTCTCTGCCCGGCCCCGACACATTGGATGCCGGCATCATTTCCATGAGGTGGCGTAGCATTGAGCGTAGCTCCTTGGAGGGTTCTGTGTTAAATTCACACAGTCAATAACGGACAGAAAGCCGATACACACAAAAGAAATTCTTACTTTCGTGTGTGTTCAACTCTAAATATAAACATGATAAGAATCCAAACTCACCAGGAAGTATGGCTTCATCTTTCCCTCTGATCTCTTTGTTCATGCCCTCCGTCAGAGCCTCAAACATCACCTGGAGTAGGTGGCAGGCAGCCAGAGACACAGTGGAGGCTCCTGCTCCCATTACTGCACAAAGCTGCTCCATCCCCAGCTCATTCACTATAGCCATGGTCTGGGGACATAACAGTGGATGTCAGAAAGTAACAAGCAGTAAAGGATGGAAGTAAAATGAACAAATTACAAATAAGAGGGCAATCACTGTGGGTACACGTCTTGTTTTAAGAAACAAAACACAAGTTTAAAAAACAAAAAAAGGACTTTGAAGATGATGTAGTAAATAACTTTAGAGGGAACTGTCCCACTTACTCTGGACTGATGGCCTGTGCACAACCCAACCAGGGTCCTCAGGGCAGAAAGGACAACATCCTCCTGCTTTGACTGAAGAAGTTTCTGAATCAGCTTCACTCCATCGTTACGGAAGATCTGCTCAGCTCCTGCGTCTTCTCGAGACAATACCACTAGATTCTGAGCAGCCTGAAATTTTTGAATGGAAGACATATTTTTGGTGCAATACAACTTTACAGACGGATCAAGATGAAATGAATAAAAATCAAACACATAATAAGAGAGCAAATGATAGCACTTTGTCATGTTCCTGCCTTCCGAGTTGCCCTTACCTTTTGTCGATCAGAGTCATTTGCAGATGCATCGAGGAGAAGTGAGAACATTTGCTTCACACGAGCATCTGTGGAGTTCAGTTGCACCGACTAAACGGTAAGAGGAGAAAAAAAAACCTAATTAGCAACCGTTTCTTCAGGGTACTGTTTCAAACACAAGACAAACCTCCCTCAAATCCACTCAAAACACATCACCTTCTGCTGGATCTGTGCTCCCAGCTGTCTGAGCAGATCATTGAAGGCTTTGTTTTTGGGCTCCAGCTGGGCACACCTCTGAGCATCCAGAAACGCCTGATCAAGCCGAGAGAGTTTCTGGAAAGCCTGAGCTCTCCGAAACCTGGCTTTCAGATCGCTCGGGTCAGCATCGAGAGCTGAAAGGAGTGACAGACGAGACATTCAATATCACTGTGTACATACATACATAAATCTCAAAACAGGATCCAGGTTAGGGGTAAGCTACAGCCCAGCAGGTATCTGGATGGATATACATCAGTGCAGGTAAAAATAGGCGTAATTGTGTATTTAGGGGAAGTGTCCCTTAATTTAAACTTTGATTAAAACGTGCCTTTGTACTCAATGATCTATGAACTCTACAACATCCTGGGCTGTGATTGATCCCACCTTTGGAGGCATCAGCCTCTGCCTTGGTGTACTCCTCCTGTTTCAAGTAGCAGGCAGAGCGGTTGCGGTACAGAACAGCCTTCTCTGCTTGGCTGTCACTCCGCTTTATTGCTTTGGTGTAACAGCAGACAGCGCCCCGAATGTCTCCTGACTTGAAAAGGTTGTTCCCGTCCTCCTTCAGGGCTCCAGAGTCCTGAGTTAAAAACAAGAAAAAGTAGGCAAAAAGGGCTCAGGATGTCAGAAATGGATGAAATCTGCTAAGCTAAAAAATAAAAAGGGCTACGTAGTTAACTACTGTTGTCTTACCTTTTCGTTTTCACTCGCACTCATCTTCAAAGTGTACTACACAATACAGCGTTACTTAGTGTGGCGAATATGGAGTTTAATTGTACTCTACTTGGTCACAAACACCGCTAACTTCAGTCAAACATGTTACATCTTGCTACACTTCCGGGTGTCCGGAGCAAGTTGATGACGTTTCGCTAACAGCCCCGCCCCTCCCCTCACGCAGCCATTACCATAAAAGGAAGAGGGGAGCCAGAGCACAGTCTGTCTCCATCTCTTCTTTATTTGGTTACATTTTCATTCTGTGGCTTTCTTCAGTCCACACAGATCAAGCTACTTGTGATAAAAGAAGAGAACTAGCACTTCAGGTTATTGATGCACAACCTAGCAACCTAGAAAGTTGCTCTTATTAATGGTCTTAAAAGATCTAATAAGAATAATTCAATTATTCATTAACCTTTAATAAAGATAATGTAAAAACATGGCACCATGTTTGGTTGAATTTATAGTTTAAGAAGCTAAACGGACCACTAAACCAAGCTACACAAGACTTTATTGCACTGGATAACATGTACAATCATACAGTACTACAAACATACAACGCCTATACAACACAACCCAAATCCACTAATCCACATATATTAAATACAAACCAATGGAGACCTAACTAGTAGCTACTGCTGCCTGACAAATATAGTGGATATAAGCTTAGTTAGTAGGTTCAGTCACCACTTAAGGTAACATTTTTAGTGACCAACTTTTTGAGCTTGCCTGGTTAAGAAAGCCTGCCGGGTTTAGCCAGATTGAACTACAGTTTCTTAAGTAGAGAGGAAACCAGGTAAGTTCAAGAATAGGTCAGTTTGAAATGTTCATTCCTCAGGATAGTATGTGGTGGCATTTGCTGTCCTTTGTTCTTCACACATGTTGTACACTGTGAGTAGTAAGAGTGGAGACATTTTGTTTGTTGTGCACACTAGTTTTTGATAAATGCTAGGCTGTAATTGAATTGAACCCTGATTCGTCTGTCTGGCTTAGTAAGCCAGTGCTCCTGCTTTTCTATTATCTGTGTGTGCTTTGTGTTTAGGTAGTCTCATGCTTCTTGCAGGGACTACATTTTGTGGAACCTACTGTCTTCACAGTGGAGGTAGAAAAGTAGTGTTTAAAATGTCAGTGTATCGTAAGTGCCTCCTTGCTCCGCCCTCGCTCTCTCAGCTGCCTGCCACCAGACCCTGGTCTGTGTTCTGTAATAAACCTTTGGGTTTTGCATCTACTTTGGTGTTGTGTCCCTCCTTATGTTGCGGCTCCCGAGCCGGTCGTAACACTTGCACAAAATGGAAACACTCAAATAAAGTGCTTATACATCAGAGCACTCTATGCCAAAAACACCAGAACAGCTTCTTTCCGCTGGCCGTCACTCTGATGAACAATTAATCAGACATACTGCACCTCCATTTGCACTAATATCCCAAAATCCATTGTCATTGTTGTTCTTTATGTTCATATATATTCTTTGATATATATTTATATTGTACATAGTAGTTAAATGTTTATGCTTATTTTCTCTGTTCTACTTTGTTGTCTTTAATGTCCTTGTTTTTTAATATTGTATATTCTATGTATGTTGAGAGCAATGTGTAAACCGGAGTCAAATGCGTACGCATACATGGCCAATAAAGCTGATTCTGATTCTGAAAATCATATGTACACTTCAGTATCCCTGAAGGGGGCTGGATTCGTACTCACTTTTTTGAGTAAATGCAAAAATGACATTGCATTTTGAGCCTCGACATGTGATATTCAAACTGTATGGTGCATTTGCACAGGTTAAAACTACAAAAGGAAGTGTCCTGGTATGGTATTACCTGCATTAGTCACCTGGGGACTCTCATTTACCAGGACAGCCAAGCACCATTGTTGAGCTTACTCTGTTGCTGTGGAGACGGGGTGGTTCCCCTTGGGATTTGTGCTCAGGTGCACCTGTTCAGACTCTCATATTACCAGGGCAGCTTTGTGACTTTAGAAGAATATCCAGCAAGTTGGAATATATTTCCTCAGGGCTGGGCTTGTTGTGAGACCTCATACATACCAGATCCACAGGATATCCACAAGGCTCAGCGACAACACCATGGACCCAAAGAGAAGTCTCAAATCAAAATCAAAACCAGCTGTGTAAACATTGGTTTCTTATCACGACTTTGTTGTGTGAGAGATTGTGCTCTCAGAACATGACTGTGCTAATACTGGTGTACTTTATGGTACCAAACCTATTTTTTAAGTCTGGAAATATCTCTCATACATCTCAATCAAACACCGAATTTATAATAGTTTTGTCGACCCGATGAAACGTTATCAATCTGTTGTGACCACAGCAAAACCAAAACAATACCATCTGTTCCTGTCATGTCCCCCACAATCTGCTAATTCATTATTTAAATGTCAGCCAAGCTCCTGTTTCCAAAACACATAAAGAGTTGCTGAATGTATGAATAAAATAATCCATGCAAAGCATCAGTACATTTTCCACACTGGGCTCCTCAGGCGTCATTCACCTGCATGCTGGTGTTCACTTCTCTGCAGTAGTCAGGCTGGTCTTTAGCTTTGGTGATATTGTAACAGAATAGGCAGCAACACTTAAGCCCCTCTATCAATAGGCAAGTGTCTCAAACAGGAAGGCCGCAACACCAGGGGTCAGTAGTCCCTCTCCAACAACATTATAAAAGTGACATACCTTTCTTCTACTCCCATTTTTCAAAGTGCTGTATAAAAAAGGAAGTCCATCATTGTTCAAACTAGCTATTATCCTACTCTTTGATTACTGGGCATCTTCAGTAAACTGTCCAATGAGGGCTCATATTCATATCCACATTTTCCCTAAATTACAGCATTCTATTATACTCAAAAGCTGCCACTGCACTGAATGCACAAAGGGTGAGAAGTGACCTATTATTATCCGGATTTTTCTCCATTCACACTTCATGAAACATGAAATTAAAAAGGATATTAATTAGCTAGTTGTTGAGAAAGTTTTGACTTGTTGGCAGATTGTATATGACTGTTTTTAGGATACCAAACTCAGAAATGACTTAAAAATATAATATATTTTGTCTCTTGCTTTTAGCCTACAACAAGAAAAAAGAGTAGTGCACACTGGCCCTTTTAGAACATGTGTTTTATTATACCCCACGTTATCTTATTTTTGGACTTCTGTATTTTGGACTTTGGTGTATCAGAGCAGATGATCCAGCCTATTATCACAGGGACAGCCCAGACTATGTGATTATTCTCACTCATAGGCTGACTGCTTGGATCTGCTTGTTTACTGTGTGCCGAACCATTTTTATGTTAACTATGTCTTTTTAAAATGTTAACTATGTTCTCTACAATCACCCTGTTCGTTAAGCTATCATATGTATAATGGTGCATTTATTTTACAATCTGTCGAAGCTGTTGGCCAATCACCGACCGATGCGCAGATCCTGTCTTCCCAGAAGCCTTTGCAGCAGCTCAGTGGTGTTAGCTGCTATGCTAACTGGTTCAATTGGTAATCTGTCAGCCTGGAGCTACAAGCTCACGCGCTGCTGGGCTCTACACTCTTCCGGATTGCTCTCCTTTGATGGGTAACGTCATATTTATTTAATTTTGTTCACAAAGAGACAGGCTTCCAAGGTCGTACTTAGGTTAAGTGTTAGCCGAGATTTAGATGTAAAGTGAATGGTTAGCCAGGAGATATCAGCCACGTATTGTCCTAATGTTATCAAGGCAGCAGCGATACTCGCTATCGTCCGTAGCGTTAGACATAAATCTGCCGTGCAGCTCAGGCTTCTCACGGATGCGGAAGGACGACTGTGACTGCTGTCCACCTACATTTATCAGCCCTCTGACTAACGTTGTCCCGGCTCTCGAAAGCTTGCTCGCGAACCAGTCGATACGTTATCTCAATAAAATAACATCTGGTGGCTAACGCTAGCTTGTTCAGCTGCATATTCGTGACATCTGGTTAATGTTAGAGGGATTATCAAAGTTTGCCCGAGTACGTTAATGCGGCTAATAGGTTAACGAGCTAAATGTATAAACAGGCTGCCCTGTGTCTGAGTTTATACAGGATAATGTCCAAATGCAGGTATGTAGGTGCTCTTAAGTTTGGAGCAACGCAATGTTGCTGGCTAGCTGCCCAGCGATAGCTGACTAAAAGTCATCCAAGTTAAACGATAACAAGAGGCGTCCATTGAGTCAATAACAAGAGGCGTCCATTGAGTCAATAACCCAAAGAACACTGTTAAGGGGAATTTGGTAGTTTACACTGGGGAGGGATTGTGAATAAGGACTGTTTCCCTGAATGCTAACGTGCCATCATGTGAGCAGCTTGTGGTGCATTTACATAGTGTCACATAAATGAAGAGCTGCAGTCGATTGTTGCACCTCAACTAAGCTTTATTCATCACGTGGAACAGATGATCTGAGAAACATTTGTCCTCCTGATGACAGTGAGGCTATTTTTCCAGTCAGCCTAAGCAAATGTAAGTGCCAGGTTATTATCCCGGCCCCCTGTGGTGATGCTCAGATAGTCCCAGCCTGAGGAGTGAGAGGATTATGATCGTGTTGGATTTGCACACAGAGGGATGCGAGAACCCCTATTAGTGCTGTGAGGAGATGCAGGTCACTGTGATCATCGTGTGTCCCCCCCCCCCCCCCCCTCTTGGTTTAACTTGTCGGATCAAAACAAATAAAAAAAGTGTGTCTCACTCTCTCACACTGTTCCTTTCACTTCTTTCACAGTTCCTCTCTGGAGGCTGAATACATATTTCTGCATGCTCCAATAATCTGAAATGTTCCTCCACAGCTGAAGAAGACCCTCTGAAGTGACTTCAACTTGGCACTTGTGATCGAGGACAGACGCACTGCCCATGCTGCCCCAGTAGATGTGCTGTCACTATGCTACTGAGAGAAGAATGACATTTGTTTCGTTTTAATTCCTGGAGCTGCCTCGAGCAGTTGAGCTTTAATTAATAAAAAAAATAATAATAAAAAAAAGCTGCTGCTCTGCGCCAAATTGGTCTGTATCTCAGCCTAGAGGGGAAACTTGTTATGGCACCGGAGGCCAACTGATCAGAAGGGGACTCTGGCTGTACTGGAGGATTAGCCTGTGCTGTGGGAGTGGGGACTCGACCCAGAAAGCAGGCCCACAGTGACACACATCATGCTACCGGGACACTAGACTCCCTGTTTGAGCCCCTTCTGTGTGGCATTTGTTTTTTTCTTTTCCTGCAGTCTCATTGGTTTGGATGGTTGAGCACAAGGGCTACTTTGAAGGAGCCCCACCGGTGGCTGTGGTTTGGCCAAAGCTGACAGACTGCTTGCCAGCTATTGCTGATTTAGTACTCTTGTCCACTGCTGTAGCCCCCTTCGTCGTGGTCTCCAGTATGGTGAGTGGAGGCTGGAGGCATCGCAGGAGTGAAACTGAACCATTAACACTGGCGTAGCTGGTTACCTGACTTTTTTTTTTTTTCTGCACTGTGAAGGATTGCATTCCAGGACTTTTTTTTTTTTTTCTTCTCTGTGCGGGGAAACACACCGTCAAGGTCGTTTTTACAATTTAAACTCCGGAAAGAAGACCGCTCCAGAGGAGGATGAAGTTGAGGAAACAGGTGACAGTGTGTGGAGGGGCCATATTCTGTGTGGCTGTGTTCTCACTGTATCTGATGTTGGATCGAGTCCAACATGACCCTGCAAGGAGACAGAATGGCGGTAACTTTCCACGGGTAAGAATAAGTGCTGTGATGGTGGTGCGTATTATGTGAAAACCCATTTCTCTACTTATTTATGTTGCACTTTTATTTGAATGTTTTGTACACCAGATGTTAGAAATATCCTAAATTAACATACATTCTTCTAAATAAGAAACGCATGGTGTTATGCATTATTTTTTCCAAAATATTCTAATGTAGACATGTCTGATTATTTGTATTATTGTCGTTGTGTCGATGTCTTTATGGCTGATTGATCTCATACGGCTGTTTGTTACCTTGGCTGACTGTGAAAGTGTTGATTCCAGAATGTTTTATGATGTTATGCAGCGCTGCGATTTATGATTATTTTCTTCTGTGTGTGGGTTTTTAGAGCCAAATCTCGGTTTTGCAAAACCGAATAGAGCAGCTGGAGCAGCTCCTGGAGGAAAACCACCAAATCATCAGCCACATAAAGGACTCTGTGATGGAGCTCACAGACACAGGAGCTGTGTCTCCCAGCGGCCACCTGCCATTTAGAAGTGCCAATGGTTCCTGGGTCCTACCCTTCGACGGCCGGCCCACTTTCCTAGCTGTCAAGCCCCAGGATTGCCAACCGGCTTTAGGCAGCCACGGACAAGCAGACGTTCAGGTGAGCTTGTGATATATAAACTACTAGTTTTTCCCCTGTAGATAAAATGCTAAGCAGCTAATTGGCCAAAACAGTATCACTGCTATATATATATATACCGGTATATATATATTTGGGGTGCGTCTAGTGAGCAAATGATGACTTTGTGTTTCATTTTAGATGCTGGATGTGTACTCCATCCTCAAGTTTGACAACCCTGATGGCGGCGTATGGAAACAGGGCTTTGAGATTACTTATGAACCGGACGAGTGGGACAATGAACAGCTGCAAGTGTTTGTTGTCCCCCACTCCCACAATGATCCAGGTGAGTTGAAAAGGAAATGACACACACGCCAAAAGTTTACTGAAAGCTGTAAATGTCTCCGTGCTAGTCTAAAAGTCTGTCTGTATCTTGAGCATGTCTGAAGACTTTTCTTCAGGAGGTTAAGATTGCCTCGTCAGCTACTGTGAGGCCTTACCTGAGTGGGAGGCTGGTGATGGGGATGCAGAAATCATTCACAACCTGATTCATTCGTTCTCATTATTATTAGCATAATGGCGACACAATTGACAGCTTAGCCACAAACAATGGAGTTAGAAAGATATTGGCATCGAAAAACTCTCGCTATTTATAGGTTGAATTGGCTGAGATTTTATTTTCGACTGACATTTTCATTAAACTTATATTAAGCCTGTCTCATGCTGACGTAGTTGACAGTTGTTGATATGTTGACAGGCTGCAGAGACCTGCACATTCTGTTCATCAATAATGGGCATTTTGGAGCTGCGTTTGATTAAACTCTGCTGCAAAGTTTTGTTGAGTGTCTGCGTGTGCAGTATTCAGTGCCCAGGGTTAATTAATGGACGATGGGAGTGTTTTGCAACCAGAACGCATATTGTCAGCTCGCACTGTAGACGTGTGAAAGCAGGTTTACTGGTAATGGGCTCATTTCGCTAAATGCCAAGAAGGGATTTTAAGGGATTTAATCAGCTGCAGGTAAGCAGCTCAAACCATGCACAATGTTAGAACGCCTGCAGTAAATAGTCCCGTCCCTCACAACTGACCGCGAGCACTTGACGCCATTTCAGTGGCATTGCTTATCAGCATAACTGCAGAAGGATGTACAACTTTGATCTCTATAAAATATATTAGACTACAATATATGACATGAATATTTGACAGGATATTTATAGATTGTACACTGACGAGCACAGAAAGTGCACAGAAAGTGCTTTTAATTCACTTTCTTTGAAACCACTCCGCTAAAGAGCTTTCTGAAGGGAACAGCTCAACTTGAATTAAATATGAGTTTTTATTTTTGATCTGTTGCAGCACTAAGAGTCTCTTACCCGCCCTGTGTTCTTGCCTTTGTACCAGCCAGCTACATGAAGGGCTGTCTGTTTGCCAACTGTTGTTTCAAATTGCTCACATTTATCTTCTCGTTAGGGTGGATCAAGACTTTTGACAAGTACTTCACAGACCAGACGCAGCATATTTTGAACAACATGGTGGTGAAGCTGGCCGAGGATCCTCGCAGGAAGTTCATCTGGTCTGAGATTTCATTCTTAGCCAAATGGTGGGAGACCGCAGACGTTCACAAACAGGAGGCGATGCGCAAGTGAGTCACAGCTTGGAGAAGCACACAGCTTTGTCTTTTTAAATTACCTCACCTTAACTCTTGACAATTAGTTGAGATTTCCTTGATGCCTACTGGCCTTAATGTGCAGTATTTTACACAATGGATAGTACCCGCCTGCAGAATGTGGTTGCTCTGAAAATAGCTTGTTATCTGGTTGATGTGACTCTCCTCCTTGAGGGCCGGATTATCCTCACCTTGCTTTCTTAATCCTCTCTGTTCAACAGACTGATCCTTGGAGGGCAGCTAGAGATTGTCACAGGAGGCTGGGTTATGACAGATGAAGCCAACGTTCACTACTTTGCCATGATAGACCAGCTCATTGAAGGGCATCAGTGGCTGGAGAGAAATCTCGGTACACAATCTGAAATGATTCCATACTTGAGCCTTTTTGGTCATATTCAGACGAATGGTGGTTAAATGTGTCTTTTGAAGTGTTTTCATCACCCCAATTCCTTTTCACCACATATTTAAAGTTAAAATGATGTCGTCTCAAGGTTTGGTGATCTGATCTGAGCTTGTCATCCCACATGCAGCAGGTGTAGCCTCTCAGTCAGTGGGTACTTTAAGTGCTCCCTGCTGAGGGGAATGACTTTCTGAAGGCTGCACCGAGCATAAACCTGAACTACTTGCCTACTGTCATAGGTATCACTCCTCGCAGCGGGTGGGCGGTGGACCCCTTTGGTCACAGTGCCACCATGTCCTATCTGCTGAAGAGGGCCAACCTGACCAGCATGCTCATCCAGAGGGTCCACTACTCCATCAAAAAACACTTTGCCTCCACACGCAGCCTGGAGTTTATGTGGAGGCAGGCCTGGGGTGAGTGGACCAGAGCCGGCGACGTCATCTCATTCATGTGCTTATCTTTGCTAAGCTCATTGCAGAAAGAGTCACGCCACTCGCAATGGCCTCGTAAAGAGAGGGACGTTTTGGAAGAACAACCGGTGCGCAAAAGCCTCAGAAGCGCCATCTTCGCTATTATTTCTCAATAAATTGGACATCTGCTGAAGATTTACTGTCCATTTGTTCTTCATAGAAAAATCCTCTGATATTACGCTGTTAGATATGATCAATTTGTGGTACTCAGTTCTTTTGCGGATGTCATTTGCCTTTTGCTGCTTCATCCAGAATGACTTTTGACAGTCCCCGGAGAACACTGTAGGTTTGATTGTGAACTTAAAGCACTGGTGTTGAATACGATCACAAATGCCACCCGTACTCAGCAGAATGTGCCTCATTAGTGTATTCCATTCCTGCAGTCAACAATGGATGTCATCTCACGCCACTGTTTTGATTTTGACTTCACTGCTTTGACAGACACTGGATCAAACACGGACATCTTTTGCCACATGATGCCGTTCTACAGCTACGACGTGCCGCACACCTGCGGGCCCGACCCGAAGGTCTGCTGCCAGTTTGATTTCAAGAGGTTACCGGGTGGTCGGATAAACTGTCCCTGGAAAGTGCCACCGAAACCTGTGGTGGAAGCCAATGTAGCCGAGAGGTGAGACACGTGGGGTGTTGAGTCTCTTACTTTGGGCAGGTTACAGGGTGAAAGTGATCCATCCGGACTTTGTCTCGGAGAACACATTTTAGGACGCTTGTTAGAGCTGCGCTTATATATATATCGGCGGGGCTGATGTATTAGCTAAAAATGTGTTATTGCAGATATATTGTTATTGGTGTATATTAGAGCTGATTAGTTGTTAAGTCAAAAATGAATCTGTCAGTAATTAATTAAACAAAAGTGCCAAATATTCTGTAGTCCCAGCACTCTAAAGGTAAGAAGTTGCTGGTTTCCTTTGTCTTATGTAATAAAGTAATGACACACAAATACAGCAGATCGGTCACTGCTGAATCTCGCTGAAGAATGTTATCTGTTTTAGCACAAACAAACAAACTAAACTTGAACTTGCGCCAATGACAACAGCCATAGAGGATGGCTGAACTGTGGGAAACTGACATGGACTGCAGATAGTCTTGCAGCTTTTAGAGGACGGAACATAGTTCAGTGGTTAATGGAAAATACCCTCGGGGCTAATTTGATCCTCCTCTTTCCAGGGTCATAGTAATTTCCTACCAAACTGGCGTATGCAAAGTAGGGCAGGTTGGATGCCAAAAAAATTGTGTCCCCTCAATTTTTCCTTTTTTTTTTTTTTTCTTCCTTTCCCCCTCTCAATCAGGGCGAACCTGCTCCTGGATCAGTACCGTAAAAAGTCCAAACTCTACCGCAGCAAAGTGCTTCTTGTCCCTCTGGGAGATGACTTCCGCTTCGACAAGGCGCTGGAGTGGGATCAGCAGTACACCAACTACCAGAAGCTATTCGACTACATGAATTCTCACCCAGAGCTGCACGTCCAAGTGAGAACATTATTTGTGTACCATCATAAACGGTGTTGTTTTTGTTCCTCAGCATGTCGTAGATGGAAGTATCTTTCTGTACAACCTTTCTTGTGACGATGAATCATGCAGTGGTATTTTAACTTGCTGACAGAACAAAGAGTCTGTCACAACTCGATGTTTGTTTCAAAAGATGCCATGTAAGATGAAAGGCGCATGCATTTTGATGAGGAGTTTTCTTTTCTTTTCTACCCTGGTGCAGCTGTGTTTTGATTCAATTATTCTTTTGAACAATGTGTCGTGTGTCTGGCTGCTCCTGCAGGCTCAGTTCGGGACTCTCTCGGAGTACTTCAACGCTGTATACAAAGCACACGGAGTGGCCCCGGGGTCCAGACCTGCAGACTTCCCAGTGCTTAGTGGAGATTTCTTTGCCTACGCAGACCGGGAAGACCACTACTGGACTGGCTATTTCACCTCTCGGCCCTTTTACAAGAGCCTGGACCGTGTGATAGAGTCGCATCTCAGGTGAGGCAGACCTAGCCACAAGTCACTTTATAGCTACAACCTGCGGCGTATTAATGATGCTGTAGCTGTTTGTGTCAGTGAGTTCTACAACAGGCACTTTGTTTATGTGTTGCATTGGCGTACTCTGTTAAGGGGCGTGCATGCACCTGCAAGATCCTGTGTACAAATCAAAGCCACAATCTAAATCGAAACACATGATCGGAACCTGGTATCGGAAATATATTTCTGAGTAATTTGAGAAAAAAAAAAATCAAGTAACGAGGTTTGAATCCTCTGCAGTCGTCTTAAAACACCTTTAACTGACTAAACGAAGCTACTAATGGGGCTCTTCAATGCTTACTGCTTGTCCATGTGTTTCAGGGGGGCAGAGATCCTCTACAGCTTGGCGGTTGCGAACGCTCGCCATGTGGGCATGGACGGGCGCTACCCGGTCTCAGATTATGCCCTGCTGGTGGATGCGCGGCAGACTGTTGGCCTCTTCCAACATCACGATGCAATCACTGGCACTGCGAAAGAGAATGTTGTCACGGACTACGGCACCAGGTAAGGACCTGAGGGTTCAGAAGTAAATGGATATGGATTGGATAGATGAAGTTTAAAAAATGCAATTTATATGAGATAGAAAAACAGGATCCGCTCTTATTAATCCTCTGTCTCTGTGGCTACTTCATAGTTCATAGCCCGTTCAATACTTTGAAACAAAATAACAAGCTGTGACTGCTGCAGTCAGCCATTGATTCTTCTTCCTCCTCCCTAGATTACTGCGTTCACTCATTGGTCTGAAGAGAGTAATCATCAATGCTGCTCATTTCCTGGTGATGAAAAACAAGGAGTTTTATCGGTTTTACCAGACGGAGCCTTTCCTGGAGACGGTAAGAGGACACTCGGAGGAATGCTTCCGTCACTGTATAATAAACTGTTTTAATACCTTTTTTTTTTTAGAAGGAACAAAATATGCAGGTTTCTCATTGTGTTTCCTGTGTTATTCACTTCATTTTGTAGGATGACAGGCGTGCAACTCAAGACTCTCTGCCTCAGAGCACTTTAATCGAGCTGGATCAAGCAGGACCGAGGTATTAACCCCCCGGCATCTTTCATCTCCTCTTCCTCCTCTTCCTCCTCGCCCATCCTGTGCCTCTTGATTTGATTTCTTTCCTTCTCTCTACCAGGTACCTGGTTCTGTTCAACCCCATCGAGCAGGAGCGCCTGTGTGCGGTGACTGTGCTGGTCAACACGGTCAGGGTGCGGGTTCTTACCGAGGACGGACAGACCCTCCCTGTGCAGCTGAGTGCTGAGTGGAGCTCAGCTAGTCAAATGAGTGCAGAGGTGTTTGAGGTAAGCAGATAGATAGATTCGGCGCTGCTGCTTTCCGCATAGTGAGAGAATAAAATGAAGTATTCAAAACTGAATAGAATTTTGGATATACAGGCCTCAGACTCATGAATGTGTAGTTTTCACCTCTTTCCTTTAATATCTAACTGCAAGCTATCACTAGAAACAGATTCAGCTCGTATTGTCTTTTATGCATTTACAAAAAAACATCCTATTTGCTTCACCACACCTCTGTAGATTCATGTATTGTGCCCAAATACAATTCTCTCCACCCACAGAAAGCAATGAATTTAAATGGAATACAAACCGTCTCATTAACACTCTCATCGCATTTTAAGGACGGCACACTGTTGCTGATGTCGAAATGCTTTTAACTTTTGATAAATGGCTTGTGGTCAACACTTTCTGTTCAGATAAACAAAGTAGGTACCGTAAAACACAGCCAATGTACAGGCGCTTAATTCATTTGTGTCCACCTGCTCTTCCACCTTCCAATCCAGGCAACATTCATGGTCCGTCTTCCACCGCTGGGCCTGGCTGTGTTCCATCTTTACGACTCTCCTGACTCGCCCATGACGCTCCGCTCTGACACCCTGCTCAGGCTGCCCGGTCGGGGCATCACCGCTCGAGCCGTGGAGCCGCTTCCTGTCCGCTCTCAGCAGTCCGACCCTCAGACCTTCTACATTAGCAGCCAATCTCTCACGCTGGGCTTCTCTGGAGACACTGGCCTTCTAGAGGTTTGTGTTTTGTCATCTCTTACACGGGTTGACTTAATATCTGAATTAAGGATTTGCTCATCTGTTTTTTTACTTTGATCTTCTTGGAGATACAAATCTTGATTGCCCAATAATCCAAGTCTGTTTGATCAAAGTGAACATGGAATGTCTTGTTGCTGCTCAAACCACCTTTCATCTCTTTTCTAGTTCTGTGTTTGTTTTTTTTAATGCTGGGCTCTTTTCCTCTTCATGGCTTTTTCATCTGCAGAGCATCAAGCGAAAGGATGATCCTCAGGAAGTGAAGGTTCAGATGGAGTTCATCGTCTACGGCACCCGAGCCTCTAAAGACAAAAGTGGAGCTTACCTCTTCCTGCCTGATGGAAAAGCAAAGGTATTCTTTCAGCTGTTACATCTCACATGTTTACTTGCCTCTCGAAAGGCTTTGATAGTCTCCCTTGTGTATTGTGTCTTTGTCTCATGCTGGGGTGCTCGGGGTGGGCAGGCAGGCAGACTGGGTGCCGCTTCATCTTTTCTTGATTTTATAAACAACAGAGCCTAAGGGCTTCGCTGCCATACTGTATGTAGTCATCCATTCTGTTGGTGGCTCCTTTAACTTCTATCTGTGTCGTTCTTCCTCTTCCATTTTTAGCACAAATTCTTTTTTTCTCTCCCTGCTTTTCAGCCCTACAACCAGAAAGAGCCACCGGTGGTGCGCGTCGTGGAGGGGCCTCTCTTCTCAGAGGTGGTGGCACACTACCAGCATTTCCAGCAGACCATTCGCATACACAATGTGCCAGGTAATAATCAAACCAGACTGCATCGTGGAATCGGTTCAAATGGAGAATGCAAAAGCTTCAAAATGACAATTTAAAATGAAATTACTTTGTTCCCGTAAGCTGCATATTCTTTACTTTAAGGAGGCGAAATGTGAATACTATTTGCAAGTCTCATTTGTCCCACAATTTGTAGATCACATTTTTCCATTTACTTCCTTCTGAAGCCTGATCTTTGGTTCTCTGTGGTTTTGTGTTTTCAGGGGTAGATGGGTTGTCGATAGACATCACCACCATGGTGGACATCAGAGATCAGACCAATAAGGAGCTGGCAATGCGACTGGTCACGGACATCCAGAGTGGAGACGTCTTTTACACAGATCTCAATGGCTTCCAGGTCAGTCCCTCCCTCGGCCTCAGAGAAGAATAACTTGTCTTAATATAGCAATAAGAAGCTCTGATTAGTTCATAACCCTCTTGAAACTGAATGTAGTGGCATTTCTCTTAAGTTAACGATCCCCGACCTGAACATTTCACATCCCTCCTTGCGCTGTAAGTTTTGACTTATTGTGTCATTCTGTGTTTGTTCTCTTCTTGTAGATGCAGCCTCGTCACCACCACCTAAAGCTTCCCCTGCAGGCCAACTTTTATCCCATGCCCAGCCAGGCGTACATCCAGGACAGCCATCACCGCCTCACGCTGCACACAGCTCAGTCCCTGGGTGTCACCAGCCTGGAGAGTGGTCTGTGTTTTATTACATTTCATCTAATGTTCATTTTTCTTTGTTTCGTTTTTTTTTTAATGAAAGTTGTCTCGGAGATGCACTCTCTCTTTTTCTTTGTTTACCCTCTCTAACCCCGTGTGGAATAGTATTGAAGCACTTTTCTCTCCCTCTCGTCCCTCGAGAGCAAAACAGTTCCTACTCTCACGTTAATGTACCGAGCCAATCGTTTTATCATCGTTCTGCGAATAATGGAGCCGCTTTGTAAATGACGAATGGCTCAAAGTGTTTGGCTTCATCGACTGATGTCTGAACGTTCAATGCGCGGGCTTTGTGTAATAGACGTCGTCCTTGCTCCATCTCCTCCCTCAGGCCAGCTTGAAGTGATTATGGACCGACGGCTGATGCAGGATGATAATCGTGGGCTGGGTCAGGGCCTGAAGGACAACAAGAAGACAACCAACCGCTTCCGACTGCTGCTGGAGAGGAGATCCACGGGCAACAAGGTCCGTAAGATGACGGCGGAGGCGGTTATGGCAGCCGGGCGAGCGCCCTTGAAATTCCAGCTCACCAAATCTGACTCTGGGGTTCTGAAACCTTTGTTCATATCTTCCGTCTGTACTCATTACCCCCCCCCACCCCCCATCTGTCTTTTAGTTATTCTCCCCACTCTCTAACTTTGTTTACCTTTTTGTTTTTTCACTCCATTACCTTCAGCATGATGGCGTCTTTGCCAAACTCTCGTCCTTGTTTCATTCTTTCCTCTCCAAAATCTTGAGTGATGGAGTTCACGAGGTAACGTTGCCTTGGCAACAGTGAAAATGCTTGTTAGCGCTCGTCGTAGTCTTTGCTGTAGCGCAAGATCCCTTTTTTTTTTTTTTTTTTTGCTTTACCTCCACCTCTTAGCCGTAGCCAAACCAGTCCATCTTCAAGACAGCGCCAGTGAAAGTAACGATGTGATTTATCAAGTAAATGAATGCACATTGGCAGAGAATGGAAAGCATTGGTCGCAGTTTTATCATGCAGCTCGATGGTAAAACTGCTGATGGTGTTTGGGATGAAGCTGCTCTGGCTTTTCGACAAACATCATGTTTCAAACACTGTAATGCTCTTGATTTACAAATGACACCACGGTGCTGTGGCATAAACTAAAAGATATAGATCGATTGGTCCTGTCTGGTCTAGAATTAGAAACTTACTGTGGCATAACTTAATGGCAAAAGAACGACTCCACTCATTGATGTTGCTGTCATTTACTACTGTGGCTTAAATCTGTCTCTGCCCTCCTCCCAGATGATGGACAGTGCAACAACCAGCTTCCCGTCTGTACTCAGTCACATGACCAACTCCTTCCTGAACCACAAGGTGTTGGTGCTGCCCGTCCTGCCAAAAAGACGCGGCATCCCTCCCTTGCAAACCTTCTCCCCTCTCAAGTCCATCCTCCCCTGCGACTTCCACCTGCTGAACCTGCGCAGCATCCAGAGCCAGGTGACGAGACAAACGAAATATACATACATATATATATATATATATATATATAATTGTTTTGGTTGTATTGACATTGAAATTGACACGTGTCTTCTGTGTGAGCAGCAGGACCCCCACGCTCCGTCTCCTTACACAGCCTTGATTCTTCACCGTCTGGCGCTGGACTGTGGCCTGGATGCTCCAAACCTCGGCTTCAACTGCACCACCACACAAGGACAGGTCAGGGTAGAAACATGTACACACGCACTAAAACAACAAAGAAAACGAAATAAAACAGCCCCGTTTGGTTGTGAAATGGTAACTAAGTACTTTACTTAAAGGTGCTTAAATCCATATTCAGAGGATATCTGTCGCCTCCAGATGGCTCTGAGCATGTCGATGGCTGAGCCAGAGGCCAGAGGCTAACGGTGTTAACAGTGCAAACAACAGCAAACCTGCTGACGGAGCTAACAGTGTTTACCTAAAGGGGGAACCGGAGGTCGGGCGCTACACTTTGACGACGACACTGACACCTCTTTATGCTACTTTATACACTTCTACTCTACATTTCAGAAGGAGTGATTGCACCTTTTACTTCACTACGTACTTCACTACGGCTGTAGCTATTGATTAGTTTTTAGATTGATATTTTAAATACGAAACGTATGGTCCTTCTTAAAAAATATGATTTATTACTGATTAAACTAACAAAC
This sequence comes from Leptoclinus maculatus, assembly GCA_032191485.1. NCBI lineage: Eukaryota > Metazoa > Chordata > Actinopteri > Perciformes > Stichaeidae > Leptoclinus > Leptoclinus maculatus. The sequence goes on from JAVDOI010000007.1 coordinate 9,689,625, forward strand.
CGAATATAAAGCAGTTAGTTAGACCTCCAACATTAAAGTGCTGTTTAGATGTTAATGCATTCATATTTGTGATAATCAAATAATATAACTCTTGTCAGGGGCAATTCTTTATATTGCTGTTATCTAAGTGCATTTTGTTACGTCTGTACTTTTACTTTAGTGAAACATTGAAGGATTTGTTCTGTAAGCTAACTTGACATTTGGTCATTTCCTTATTTGCGTTCTCACTTACGGCAGCTTGTTTAGTTTCTAACGCCCTCGGGCTTCCTGCCTTTGCTCTCTGCAGCTGAGCGTATCGGGACTGTTCAAGAACCTGGACCTGCAGCTGCTCCAGCCCATGTCCCTGACTCTGATGCACTCCAGCACGCCTCTGGCCAACGACTCCACCATCAGCCTGGATCCCATGGAGATCTCCGCCTTCAAGCTCAAACTGCGCTAAGCGCCGTCGGGACTGAACGAGGCAATGAAAACCCACCAGACTCCTTGGACCAAGAACCAGGCCCACGCCGGCCACAGACTGGCAACAAAAAGGGGGTCTGGGTCCCTCTGTTTTGTCAAGCAGAACAATAAACACTACAGCTCGGAGGAAAAAAGGTTCCACTGTAACAGGACTGACTGCACAGCAGGGGGCAGGCGATGGCTGTTACTGTGGCCGTCTCCGAGAGCAGCGAAACCCGGGTGAACTCGCAGCTGTTCCAAAACAAGACCGACTGCCAGAATCGCTCATCAGATACAACCGGGTGTCTGTCTGTCTGTGTCTGTAATCAAAAATGAAGTCTCGTTTAGTTCTGCTTTGTAAGAACTCGCGTCTTTTTCTATCTTTGCTCCATCCTGGACTGAACTTCTGAATGTAAATATCCCGAGAGGGAGAGGGAGAGGGAGGGGTGGTGGGACTTGTGCCACATCAGAGTGCAATTTACAAAGCTTTATTTGGTGTATGGTTTTTTTATTATTTTTTTATGTATGCAATTAAGAAGACGCATCACAGCGATTTAGTTTTTTGTACTTGATTTATTTTTTGACAGACTCGAATGCAGCAAAGAGAATGTGTGGTCTCGTCTCAGCTGGCGAGGAGACCCATGCTGCAGCTCTCGAAGCTCTTTATCGTATGTCTGAGTCTCACATCAGTCACTATTAATCATGAATCATATCGGATGACTTTTACCTTCTGTTCGCGGGATTCGCTTGTAGATAGTCGGCAGACTTTCTTTCCTTCACTTCTTTTTCCCCTCCCCTGAGCTTCTTCTTTGCTGATGAGAAAACAGTTTATTTCAAAGCGTCTGTCTGTCATTCCTGTGCTTGTACTTCTCTGTGGCGAGGGTGGTTTGTGTACCATACTGTATGCAGTAGAGGACTATACAAAGACTTTACCTCAATACCACAAGGCAGATATATCCGTATGTATGTGTCTGTAGAATATGTTGATGTGAATGTTTGAGGATTTCTTTTTTCTGGGGTGTATTGGGGTTACAGTGCACACTATCAGGGACCATTCTTAGTACTGTTGGATGTCTGTGTTGAGCCGTTGGGTCATTATCATTGCAGCACAATGGGAGCGTCCCGTTGGAGATGAAGAACAATGAAAGGGTTTGTTCACCCAAAAAAAAAGAAATCTGGCCATGCAGGTAGATTGGGTTTTGAGATATTTGTCCTGAGCTGCTGCTAATGATTGTTTTCTTTAAGTCAAGTCTATAAAATGGCAGAAAGAAAGTGAAGAATGCACAAGTTTGTCTTTTTAATGACTTGTTTTGTACCAACAACAATCCAAAACCCAGAGAGATTAAAGATTTTCAAACATTTTGAACTGGAGAAATAGCACTCATCATTTGAGAAGCTGAAATCATAGATTGATTGCCTTTTGCTGGCTGCACGTATTGCATTATTTCCTGCTTGTATAAAACAGTACGAGTGTTAAATTCTTGTATACTACAAAAAAATATACTATAAACATGGGCGTGTAGTACATCTAACTATGTAGTATGGGACTGGGACACGGCAATAGTCGGTGTGGAAACTGTATGCTGGGCAGTGTTTCTGGAAGGATTTAGTTTTTCTTAGCTTTTGTAATTGTTTTGAGCGATTTGAGTAAAATTACATTCACCTCAGTTGGTGGTTGAAATCTCGGAGAGAGATTTCTCAAAACATCAAACCAAAACTATCTGTATGCCAAGATGCCGCTAAAACTTTTCCCAATTAAGGTATTTTTGTAATTTGGGTGAACTGACCCTTTTTTAAAAAGTAAATCTTGTCCAATCACCTGCAGGGATCCTCAACACAGAAGAAACGCTTTCAAAAGAGCTGCAGTTTGTTTTTATAATTTCAGCTCCACAGTGCTTCTTAACCCGAGGCTGTCTTGAGGCACACAGCCTTTTTCTGGTGCACATCTGCCTCTGCAGCAGCCGTGGAGGATGTTGTCGTCATTAAAGCTGAGGCGGGACATCCAACAGCTCACCTGTGAACCACTTTGTACTGAGCCAACAGCTCACCCGGCCCCACTGTGTCCCATCACTTTAACTGGCCTTCTTCATTGTTCCCAGGAAGTTCTACATGCTTTATTGCTCTCCTCCTGTACCCTGATATCTGGTCTGCTGTAGCTCGATACATTCTGCTTTCTCTCTCCACTGTGAGCACTGCAGATCCCCTCAGTCCCTGTTAACGCTTCAAGACCAGATTTCACTGCATCTCAAATTGCACTTTTTCCTGTTGTCCAACGTCGTCATAAGCTTCTCTCCTTCTGTTTCGGTGTGCGTCTGAGTCTCTGTATAATATTTATTTTAATTAGTATGTGACGTCTGTTTTTGTTTGAGCAGAGGTAATATATGAAGGCAAGGTCTCTTCTGTATTGATTATTCATGATGGATTAAAGCTGCAGTAGAGCAGAGATGGGCATTGAATAAAGATCAAAATACAGAGATTGTCTTTTTTTTTTAAACCGTTTCTCTATCTGAAATTAATTAGATTTCTTCTTTTTACTGCACTTGTAAATCTGTGTGTTCATGCAGTTAAGAGCTCAATTGATTCTCTATCAGTAGGGGGCAACGTTGAGTTAGTACAGCAGCACAGTCCGTGCACAGATGCTGCCAGTCAGATAAGTGTTACTTTCAGACTGTCCAGTGCTTCTCTTGTCAGCGGTTGTCAGTCAAAGAGTCGACCTGATATTGAACAGAGCAGGCTGTCGGCGTTGAAGCTCACCCTGTAAATCTCACGTAGTTAACCGCAGCACGTTTCCCCCCGTGTGTACCACCCTCTGTCAAGGTGCAGGTATCAGCGACAGCTGAGCAGGACGTGAACATGGAAATAAATGTTTCTTTGTTCACGCTTCATAAAAATGGACCAGCGACACAGAGGAGTAAAGAAAGTGTGGCGGCAGGGAGGCTTGAGAGTGATCACTGTATGTATGGAGGAGAAAGGAAGTGGCTGTGTGTGTGTGTGTGTGTGTGTGTGTGCGTGCAGGGGGAAGTGATGCCTGTGGTGGCACCCTGGGGACGCCCAGCCTCTGCATTTTACTCTGCTGGTGCCGACTGTGTTCCTTTATCCACGAGCATCAGATTCAGCACAAACACAAATAAGGTTTGACTAGCTGGAATAATGAGACTGATCTGAACGTGAAATCAGCTAATGGGGCTCTTGTTCTCTTAATTAATCTAATATTTCTTGTTGCCAAGCCCTTTAGTGGGCATCATTGTTCAGACAATGAGCGCTAATTAATACAGGCTACAGGGTATACATAAAAGAACCAATGAAAACCAGCTCACAGAAGCATTTAATGATATGAATAAGGAGACATAAGACTTTTAAACCCATCCACTTTTTGAACTACATGAGCCAATACACGCACACTTTTATTTCCACACGTACTGCTTATATAATGGGAAGCATGGCACATCCGAGGGGCACTGAATTGTGCAGCCAGTTCTCCCGGCAGATCTAATTATGGACCACAGAATGAATGTACCTTCACCCATGAACCCAGTTACCTGGCCGCTGTGGAAGGTGTTACGAAGAAAAGCTGCTAATGAACAACGCTGCTACCAGCTGGCATTGTTTCCCCGTGTGCATACAAACATCTTCCATTTATATTAATTAAAACTTTCAGGAGCCACCATATTGAAACTTGAGAAAATTGTTTCTTAAAGGCTTTTGGGAAGCACGCTCACCGCCACCGGAGAGTGTTGAGAAGAAAACAGAATGCTGGCACCCTGTTAAAGCCAAACGCCCGGAGTGAAGGAAACACACTTTCTACAATGATATACGACCGCGAACAAGCAATGAACCATCTGCTCTCTCGGTTGGTGTTTGTGAGTCAGGGGGCTAGGTTTCAGATGCCTAAAACCCTTAAAGTTTTCAAATCTGGCAGTTAAGACACAGACCGTCCCATCTATGCAACAGCCAGTACTTTTATTTCAGCATGAAACTGATCTCCACAATATCAACATCCATTGTCAGTTAAATAAAAAAGGATATAAAACAAACGTAGAAAATGCGATACAAGATCTCACTGTAATCATTCTGCCCTTCGGATCGAAAGGCTTTGATTCAACTTGGGTAGCTGCAAGTCGACACTGTTATGGGTGAGCAAAATGAAGCATGTATTTGTGATGTATGGCGCTCACAATAAAGAGAGAAAGAGCTTTACCCTGATGAAGATGTTCTGGGAGAGAAGCCGCAAAATCAATATATGCTCCGCGGGGAAAATGAAGAGAAAATGAACTAATTTCTTACCAGCAGAAACCTGGAGGAAAAATGTTGTAAAGGTCAGCAGAGCAGTTTTAGTGTTATTTTCACGTCATTCAAAAACAGTGTTACTTTACTACAAGTCAATGAGATGTTGTGTCTATGCTGCGGTGGCAATCCCCACTGAGCATTGATTGAAAACAGAGCATCCTCCACACTTTCTCGCTCATCAAACAGCCAGCAGGATGTTTTATCACGCTGTCCCAGTGCGCTGCAGAAATCTTTCATTTAAAGTTTTCTTACTATTAATGAATAGCGTCTCAACTTCATGACCGCTGGCCCACAATCTGCCAGGAATATGATCAAATACATCGTCAACAGCTTGAAAATCATGGGCATTTAACAGGCAGAGGGGCTCTAACAGGCAGATGTAGGATTCATGGTATTTTAACTATACTTGGGTACTAAAAGCCAGGACGTCTCGGCCTCTGCTGCTTTGATTTTGATTTCTCTTTTAAGTGCCTCAACTTTATTGGAGTGCGATACTTAGTTTGTGGAATACCCCCTTTGACAAACTGGGCAAATTCATAATGAATACATCTGTCATCTGATATTAATCAAACAAGATAAATTAACAAATGTTAATAAATACATAAAAAACTAATAATTGTCTCTTTAATGCATTTGGATGGGGTGCTGATGGGACAGTAAGGCCTGCGTTTTGTGTTTTATTTTTGTGTGAATCTCCTTCTTGTATCAGCTTCTATACAGTCAGATCTAAATGCTGATGAGACCCAGGATGCCGTGATGTCAGACACCATAAACAGCAGATGCAGGTTCAGCTAGATCGAGCTCTGGGTCTTGATAAAAGCTGTCCTCTCGCCGTGACCGTCCGTTTCCTCGCTGTCTGATTCAGACTGGTAGGCGATCATGTCCTCATCCCCCCACACAGTGGGGATCCCCCTGTAGCATATCCGTGCTTTCCTCTCCCTTCCTTGGCCGCAGCCAAAACCGCAGCCCATCTGCACCCCCGTCTCTGAATACACAGAGGGCAGTTTGGTCCTCCAGCCCAAAGAAGCGCCGCCTGAGCGCATCTGCAGCAGGAAGAAGACCCCGACGAAGGCAGCCAGGATGAAGGCACAGCTGAGCACGGCAACGACCGCAGGCAGCTGAGTGGACGGAGCGACACCGAGTGGTTCCTCGCCTCCTCCGCTGTCGTCCACTGCTGTTGGGATCTCCCCCTCTGGCTGGGCTCTGTCAACCTGGAGGCCCCCAACTAGTGGGGATTTGCGCTGGACCTGGTTCTGGTGCAGGCAGGAGGTGAGAACTAGGTGGCTGTGAGGCGGGCAGGACAGGCAGTTTGTAGGGCCGGTGCCAGAGCAGGTGAGGCAGGCGGGGTTGCATGGTAGGCAGGCCTGGACAGAGGACAGGTCCACCCAGTTCTCCAGGGAGAGGTTGAGGAGCTGCGGGCCCGAGGTGAAGCCCGGCGGACATAACTTCACACAACCCTGGAGGAAGAGGGAGAAGCCGGGGCTGCACTCTGGATGCAGCGTGGGAGATGAAAGCATAAGGGAGGTTAAGTCTCACACATTCCAATAAAAAACACTATAAAATGGCAGTTGCTTTTTTTGTTGCACCAACAGTCACAAAATATTTCAGTTTACACCAGTGTAATACAGTGAAAACCAGCAAATTGAAAGGCTGGAACCATCTAATGTTTATTATCGCAGTAGTTCATTTTCTGTTAATTGACTGATAAATTAATAGACTAATCATTTCATCCCTAATTTATCTATTTCTTTTCTGTTGGAAAACAGAGAGTTCAGAGATCGTCCACATATAAACTAATTTATTTGAGTGTTGAGTAATAATAGTTACCCGTATTTTCCGCACTATAGGGCGCACTGGATTATAAGGCGCACTGTCAATGAATGGTCTATTTTCGATATTTTTTCATATATAAAGCGCACCGGACTATAAGGCGCGGGCGCTCTGAAGAAATCTGTAGATTCTCCACTTCCGTGTCCGTATTCTCACGAGATAGTACGAGACTCACACAGCGAGATGTGATGCATATGACGAGCTTATGACGATCTGGGGGACGGACTGTTTACATCGTGTAGTGTAGCTTGTTAGCTCGTTAGTTAGCACGTCTGCTAACGGCAGCGTTCTGAGACAGCTGTAGCTTTATGATTACAGACATGTAAACACACAGAATAAATAATGGCCATCAGTGAGAAACTGAGTTGTGTTGTGAGAACAAGTGAACAGCTGGGCAGGTGTCTTGAGAGATAGAGGCAGATTACCCCTAGCTTGTTAGCTCGTTAGTTAGCACGTCTGCTAACGGCAGCGTTCTGAGACAGCTGTAGCTTTATGATTACAGACATGTAAACACACAGTTAGTGGAGTCTGCGTGACTCACACAGCGAGCTATGATACTTATGCATGCTTATGCTTACACCTCGTCCAGAACTACCGGTGAGACTCCTGACTACGGTAGCCGTAATGCTGCAAGCGGTGCGGCTTTGTAGTTTACCAAAGTCGTACTAAAACATTTTGACAGAGCGCCGTGTACCACACAAAATCGCTTCGAGGTCAGTAAACACAACCAGAATTAATCCATATATAAGGCGCTCCGGATTATAAGGCGCACTGTCGTTTTTTGAGAAAATTAAAGGCTTTTAAGTGCGCCTTATAGTGCGGAAAATACGGTAGTGTAAATAGCAGTTGGACACAGTAAGAGGAATTTCCTTGAAAGAACTACTAAAATCTTAATGACCAGAAAAAATGAAAATCCATTTAAACCCAAGTTACTATTAATTTATTTGTTTAAAAAACGATATTCTTTATATTTGTGGAATTATCTGCTTGCCTTCACTTTAAAACAGAAAGACATTTGCACTTTCAGCTGATCTTCTGTGCACTGCATACAGATGGTCCATTTGTTTAATATATATATATATATATATATATATATAATTATCACCAAATTAAAAAGTCCTTTCTAGGAACCTTCGACTTCCATGGTCCTGTAAAAGTGTAAACACTAACTCTTGAAATGTAGACTTTAGATAAATTATGGAGAAGTCTGAACTAATTAAGAAGAAGTGTTTGAACACTTCATCTGCCTTTCAGTCATTCTCCCGAACAGTTGTTGACAATGTGCACCTCTCACACTGTTGATCTCCCCAGCTGCTTCTCCATACGTCCCCACACTCCGACTCAAACTAATATGGCATATGGCAATGTGCATATTCATAGTTTGCGGGTAAACAAATGCAAAAGAAGCTTATAAACAGACAATCTGTATTCGCAAAATTTGCTTTCACAATTTGAAATACCCAACACAGTCTGAGCAAAAGCCTGTATGATAAGATTTAGTGCAGTGCACGTTCCAAGAGCATGCCCATCAAAACATCCAAAACACTTTTTCCAGCTCGGGCCAGAGATATTTATGGACAGGGGTGGCAGAAAAACAGATTTGAACACAATTCAAAATGGCGGGAAATCAATCTAGAAGCATTAGGGCGAGGTTTATGTGGATGGATTCGTCAGGAACCACAAAATCCAGGAAAAAATATTGTTTGATTGTTTTGAAAATGATGATTCATAGTTACAGGCCAAAACATAAGTCCAGCGTTATTGAGCCACATTCTGGCCAAATTGCACCCCATTTGAAAATGCTCGTCTGTGGGTCCCCAGCAATATCCTCGCCTAGTGTGAAGTAGATCAGACGAACTGTTCTCCAGATATGGAAAGGACGAAGCCACAGACACGCATACAGAGATCCCCTTGCTTCAAAGTTAATTATAGGCTACTGACTTTTTATGAGCTACTATTATGAGATACTATAATTAATTATGACATCATAAAGAAATATTGTACTAGGACTTTTATGTGGCTTTTTATGGAATACTATACTCTGAATTTTTTTAATCTTTTTTATGGCATAGTATACTATGACTTTTTAATAACATACTATACAATGATTTTCTTTTACACAGCATACTATGAGTTTTTTTATGACATTTTAAATTACATACTACTCATTGAGCTTTTATTATATTTTTATGGCATACTGTACTATGACTTTTTCATACATTTGAGCTAACGTTGAGGGCCAGCTATAGCAAAACTGTATAATATCAAAAATCCAAAAGAGTTACTTTGTCCAGATTGGTCCAGAGATGTTCCCTCTAAATTTGGTGATTTTTCACAATTTGTAGGAAGAGTAGTAGTAGAATTAGACACAATTCAAAATGGCGGAAAATAGCTAGCCCCAATTAGGCATGGTTTATCAAGATAGATTTGTCTGGACTTTTTTTAAAATAATCTTAAGGCTCAAAAGTTAAAGGCCCAAACTGAACAAATTGAATCATCTTCAACACTGCACGTCCCTGGGTCTCAAACAAAACAGCAGCCTCGTGTGAAACAGATCGAATTAACGGTTCTTAAGATATGCAAAGGACATACCCACACAGACAAACAGACAAAGATTCCTTGCTTTATACTGTGTGCCACCTCCAACACAAAAGAGCCCGTTCCACATTCCTGTTCAAAGTTTATGTGAAGCCTAAATGAGCTCACCAATACAGATCTGCTGGGCATCAAAGGTCTTGCAGCTGTTGTTGGACGGCCGAGGGAAGTCAGATGAGGAGGGGTTGACGACGCTGGGTCCAGTACCCCACAGGATGAGGATGAACTGACTTAACACAACTGAGAGAAGGAAAGAGAGAGAGGGAGGGAGGGGGAGAGAGAGAGAGAGAGAGAGAGGAAGGGGTAAGAGAAGAAGAGAATATTAAAGTAACACCTCTCAGAGAGGGAACAGTGTGAACTAGCTGAGAAGAGGATCTGGGGGTGGAAGAAAAGGAAGTGATGAGAGCGGACCAAAAACAACAGTGGAGGAGGAAGGGATGCCTTCATATCTTATTTCCCAAAGCCACACAAGAATTCTAGGACTTAACGAGTTAACTCTCCTGAAAAAATGCCGCTGTTAGCCTTTCTGAAAGAAAATGCAGCCCCGGTGATTGTAATAAAAAAAGGTTGATAATGAAAAGTTTACCAACCACTTTCTTGCAGAAAAATATTTATCTGTCCAGCGGCTTTAAAGTTTTAATCCGCATGTACTTCTGAGAGACGCTTCCCTCTGGTACCAAAAATGGTATAAACTGAATCTTTAGAGAGATACAGAAAGACGGGGAACCGAGCAGAGGCTAATTTGAGAAGCGTGGAAATATGCAGGAGGATTTATAAAGGGGCAGTGCACGCTGGCATGAATGTAGGTTTGATGCGATGTGACCAGACTGAACAAATAACGGTGATGAGTGGGGTTACCGAAGTCTCGTCCATTAGCTGCCACATTTTCTATTTCCAGTGTCCATTCCCCTTGAGGATCCTCGTCCCATGAGTGCGTGGTCATAAAGGCCCAGTCGTTGAATCCCTCAGAGGAGAAGTCATTGGGCCTGAGAGGAAAGGGGAGATGAAGTGTTATTTTTTTCTAAAGGTAGAATGCAGTTTTTCCCAGAGAGTATACTTGTGGGAGTATCTGTGCACAGATAAAACTGAGGTACATGCACATTGTGTTTGTCTGTGTGTGTGAAAGAAAGAGATTTATACCATGGCCCGGCTGCTTGGTGTGTATAGTGGTGTATTTTACTGTGTACCTGGGAAACAGCAAGGTGGAGCGTGTGCCCAGTGGGCTTATGAGATGAATGGCCAATTTTCCTCTCTGGTTGTGGGAGAGAGTGAGGCGAGCCTGAACATGTTCCAGAGAGTTGACGTACTCCGGTCGTCCCCAGCAGGCATCCACGCTCTTGCTGAAAACCAGCTTGCTCCCGATGTCTCTGCAGGTTTGACGAATGGAGGGGAAGGTGGTTAATGTTGTGTGGCTGCAGAAATGGTCACAGACAGTAGTGCTGTACTACAAATCTACACGAATGTCCCAGCTCCAAGGAGAACACAGTGACATCGATCAGGCTGAGCTGGATGATAGAACAGCAAGTGCTCATAATGAGACTAAACACACACACACACACACACACACAGCTTCAGGTCAACCTTCTGACCTTGGTTCTGCAAGCATGGTGTGAACACACTGGTGCTGTGGTCCCACTGTGGTCCAGTTCTGTGCCAAAGCCACCATGACACCTGCATCCAAAAGCCCATAGCCGTACGAATGACTCACTGTGGGGAAAGAAGACGGAGAGATAAAGAGAGTGACAGGCTGGTGGGCGGAAACGATGAGATAAACATCACAGAAAGAGAAATAACCGTCAGTCAACAATCCACTCTTTACTGTTAATTACAGCTCCTTCAGTTATTCAAATCAGATTCAGGCATCCCTTTCTGCAAATATGTCAAAAATATACTGTATATATTAAATGTTAATTTGTTTTTGTTATTGAAAAGGAAAAAAATAAAGTTCTTGAGGAAATATCAGAAATACTCCTTTTCGTCTCAGCCAGCTGGAGGGTCTTGCACTGTCGTGGGCAGACAGTGTGTTGTTAACTGTGCTATTGAAGGGTCAGGACTGCACCAGCATCTAAATGGACCATAAGGATATTGGCAGATTGGTTCACACGCTGTTTGCTGTGCTACAGTTTACCAGTTTTTTTTTTGTTATCTAGGCTTGAAAATGACGTCAGCTGTGCACTTTTCCCCGGTGAACGTTTGTTTGGACATGGGACATGACGTGGGTTCATGTTAGATAAGAGGGAGACTTAAGCAGGAACGCTAATGTGAATCTGTTGATCCTGTGGTTGTGTAGCAGGCTGCAGTCTTGCTCAGTGTGGCTTACAGCTCTGTCTATGACAATACATTGACGTTACGGATTATGCAAAAATGGTTTAAAATGAAGCCATCATGAAAAATATAAAAATAAATTCTTTCAGATCTTTTCTCAAAAGGAAAACACAGGAGGAGTGATTTACAGAGAATGTATTGTGGCAGACAAAAACATGCAAAAAAAAACAACTATAATCCTACTGGCAATCAGAGTGGAGACAAAACAGCAAATAACAAATGATTAATTTTATCCAAACTTTTCGACTGAAATTGTGGCACGCTGTAACACTTTGTCAAGTTGGTTGAGCATTCAGAGACCGGACTGTGCACAGAGCACAGAAGTTGACAGAACGAGTCTCCAAGGATTTTGGAAGCAAGTTTGAACCTGAGTGAGAGGGTATTATTGTGTGCGCATGTGCACAATATTGAACAATTTACTGCGCACAGCATAAGAGTTATATTATATAAATATTATTATATAATGCATGTGCTCACAAAGTCCCATTGTGTGGCCAGGATAGAAGCACACATACTACGCCATACAACACCATCTGTGCTTATTTTGGACTAGCCCGCCTCTACCTCTGCGTCCCACTCCGTTGGTCTTCCAGTCTCCGGCGCTGAGGTGTCCGGGCCGGGACGTTCTCACCACCAGGTGCTGCATGTCCCTCCAGGTCAGGTTCATACTGCAGAGATACAGGAAGGAAAGCAGAGTAACCGTGCTGTCTTTCTGTAATGTAACAGCCAAAAGGTATTACTTTCCACATTATGCGCACTTATGAGAAAAAACTGGTTTCGCTGACCTCGACTGTACGACAATACAGACGAGGAAATGTGAGGAGCTGTGGGACATGGAAAAGGTCAAGAGTCTGTAGACACACATGAAATACGATCCACCTGAGGCATACATTTCTGAAATATTATACTGTGGTGTAGAGGAAGCCCTGAGGAATATGTCAACCATAACAAAGGTATGGGCTCACATTATGATTTTAACACCGGTGATAAACTCCAGTATTAAAGGTACATCATAACCTATTGTGTTGAAAGGTCGGGGAACACAATAAAACAGTGGATACAACAGTGTGAAGGACTGTGTCTAGACCTCTCTGTAATGATAGTTTGTAATGAGGTCTGGGACTGGGGGATGTCACCTTCCAACAGTAGAAGCCCAATAAAAACGTGTGTTTTTTTTTATAGAGATTTATTAAGAGGCACGGCAGGGAAGCATTCAGACGAAAAGCCTGTGAGTTACCAATGATGAGAAAACTGCTCTGTGGTTTAAGATGATGCTTACCGAGTGCAACGCCACACTGGGCAGATACAGAAACAGGATTGCACTGTTGCACATCACCTCTGCCACTCTCCGTATTAGCATTCACGTCTCACATCCTCTCATGTGTTGTTAATGGACAGGATCCCATGCCCCCCCCCCCCACCCACCCACTCAATGTCACCCCAGCCAAGAGCGAAGGGGGGAAAATAAAATAATAAAACGACAGAAAGCCAAAACACTCAGCCTATTAAATGATTCCATCTCTGTGAATTCCTGCGTGGTCCCAGTCTGATAAACTAGCTACCCTGTTATTACTGCTGCCTGTCGGGAGGACAGAGAGCTGACTCTACTGTGCTGGTAGAAGTGAGAGATAATCTTCGCGTTGTAAACTTTAGGTCTGTCAGTCAGCGCCCCTTCTCTCATGATATGCCAGGTGACAGTGCTGAGATAAACCTGGGTACGCTGAGTATGTATACCTGAACTGAAACCTGCGTTTGTGAGGTAATACTGGATTTGGTTTTTCGACACCTGTCAGGTAATACGCTAATGTGGAAATGAAGCAAATTATGCAGAGCGGGAGGACGGCTGACTGATAAGAGGCGTTAAACATGCCGCAAGATATGACTGAAGATACGAGCAAAATGGAGAACACATTAGCTGCTGCTGACAGAAACTTGGATTCTGACACCTGGAGTCCTGAGTGAGCGATAATGAGAGACGTTCTCCTGTTTAAAGTCTTCACGGCCAGCCCTACAGGTATTCAGATGTCTGTGTCCACTGCAGCTGCTGATTTGTCTGGCTAATTAACTGATTATCAAAAGCGCAATTTGCTGAGGAAAGAATTTCTGGGCTGGGAGTTAGGCCAACGCCGACTCCCAGACGTGAGAGTGCACACGCACATTTTCTTACCAAATTAAAAAGCATCTGCATTTCATGGGTTGAAAATGGCTCAGCACGGTATCTACCGTTTTAAATGAGTCTTTTAAGGCCAATGCTGACAACGACTGGTTAGGACTTACCTATGTCATGAACATTATATGAGTAAAAAAACGCCCTCTAATCAGAGCAGTCACTGAGAAACTTTTGCTTACTGTAAAAACCAAATGCCTACAGGGTTGACTATAAAAGTAGCTCGACTACAGGAGGCGGTTGTGTCGTTTTTTAACTCACTTGGCCTCCAGAGCCAGAGCAATGATCCCAGCAGCCAGCGGGGCAGAGGCGGACGTCCCCGTGTGAGAGTCTGTGCATTTTTGCCTCAGGTCTGTGGTCACCTTGGAGACAGGAGGAGAGAGAGAGAGAGAAGTGCACATAAATACTGAAGGTTAGACACAGTTACTATGACACATTGAGTTTCCCACATCAGCGTGAGAGAAGTTTACAGTCACACAGAGGTTAGACCGGGGAGGGCCGGGAGACAATGGGAGCTCTACCTGCAGCGATCGGAGGTGGGAAGGACGAGGGAGAGAGAGAGAGCGAGAGAGAGAGAGAGAGAAGGTTCAGTCTCAGGTCTGTGGATCACCGCCAAAGGGTCACAGCCGGGGAAGTGAATGTCAGCCAAATCAGCCCAGTCAGGTCGGGTGGTGGAGAGACAAAGTATGTTGGTACGCCGCGTACACCTCTGCTTTCGGCCTCTGCCAATGCCAGAAAGCTAATGAGGCCTGTCTGGGTCACGATGGGGACATGACGGAAATGAGAAAAAAGCCAGAGGGCAAGGCGAGGTGTGAAGGTCGGGGGACAGCTTCTTGGTTTTGCAACTTTTGGCCTGACAGATTGTGGCTCTAATGGCCATTATCTGTGGACAGAAGTCTACGTGTCAGGGGAGTAAACAAACGGAGGTGTGTGCACTCTTAGATATCAGAACTGGATAAAACAACACTGAAACACTGTCATATTTCACACGTTTTTGACTAATAACACCCATTTAGTTATTAGTCATTTATCAAGATCAAGATTTTTCAGCTTGTTTCAGTTTTCTATCATTCTGAACTGAATCATTTGGGGTTTTTGTACACTTGGTCAGTCAAACGAGCAATCTGACATCATCTTTTTTTTAATTTTTATTAAGGCCAGATGAATAATTGATTATGTGGAAAAAAAAAACTACAGATTAACCAATAATGTAAATAATAGTTGCAGTGCTACACTGATGTTTGATGTTTTCACAGCTACTTGTGAGTCCAAATTGGTTTCGTTTAAAAGCCTGGTCCTGGTCTGTTTGAGATTTGACAGTCAAGACATAAATGTACCAAACACAAAAATCTGACAGAGTGAACATAAATCCTCGTTTTGGACAAACGAAAGCTGTATGAACTCACCGATACAACAAATAGCAGCTTCCGACACTACCAAAGCAACAATACAACAGCTGTCGTACATTTCAGAATGACTTCAATTTCATCTATTTGATGAGTTGTGTCTGCTCGCCTGCAGCAGGCCCCTGGTGTATTATGAAGGAAATGACAGATTTATGGTTTGTTTTATGTTATTCTCTGTCCCCGAGGCAAGTCTTTCTTCAGCAGACACGCAGCTTGAAGGAAGAATGTGGCATCTCTCATTGTCTGTCAGCTTTGCTCACTGTATGTTTCACATCAGTCGCTCGGATTTTGACAGCTTGATGCCCATTTTTGATTTTCCAGAGATAAGATGAATGTGTACGTATACTTGAAAAGGTTTAATTTCGGATGTACCAGCATACATTTTTGGCTGACTAAGAAGGCCATCGCAAAGTACGAGGTACATTTTTGCAATGCTGACATTTACAGATTCAAAGTACAAAAACAATCCTACACAAAATCTGAGATGTTCAAAGTGTGTGTGTGTGTGTGTGTGTGTGTGTGTGTGCGTGTACACCCACTATCTGTTTCTCCCCAGGGTTTCCAGAGCTGAAGGTACTAGCGAGGGTGGAAGAGCAGGGCTCGCTGTACCACGGCACGTTGCCAGACTGCGTGGTGCTGCTGATGGAAAGGGTGTAAATGCTGTTGGTGTAGCCGTCACAGTTACAGCTGTCCTGCTCCCGGCCACCATTACCCGAGGCCCACACAAAGATGGAGCCTCGTCCGCCGCGGCCCTGAGGTATAAAAGCACACAAGCGTTAACGTTCATGGAGTCAGGCACAGAATAGGTTTAGAGAAAGAGACTAACAAGAATTGGTTGAAGTGTGAAACATTGCCTTTGACAAAGACGTTTGTCTGACTGCTTAAACACTTTGGCACTTGCGTGCTTTCGCTCAGAAGCAGTGAACCGCTGTAGGCACAACTCTTATTAATACATCATAATGTCAGGCCATTTATTGCGGCAGAACAGCAGATAACAAACAGAAGAAATGTAATTACGAAATCTATTCAAGCAGAATATAATTTAGGGGCATGATAAATGACAACGTGATATCTGGCAGTGAGACTGTACGCTCCTAACACATACACAGTATGAGACGCACATTTGGTCGGGTTCGGGGTGGACTTGCCAACAAGTAACAAAGGGTGTCGTTTGTCAACGCAGGAACATTGCTAAGATTAGATTGTTTCTTTTGTTCCAAGACACACAAAAACATGTTTTATGCATTAGTCTCCAGCTGATTAGGTTACTGCAACTCTGTAATCGCTGAAATGCCCCAGAATTGTTTTGGCACATCTCGATTTCAGCATTACCTATGACCTTCAGAATTTATTTTTAAAGTTTTACTGCTTATTTTTATGGCACTGGTTGGTCTGCACTGTTGACCTTTTTTTCTCTCACTACACAGCTGATTTCTGCCTGAGGTCTGCACACCAGTTGTTGTCCCCCGCGGTTCAGCTGGAGACAGAGGGCAGAAGAGCATCTGCAGTCAGGGCGGTGAAGCGCTGAAATAGCCTCTGGATGGAGGAGAACCTCAGCGCCCATTTGTTCAAATGATAAAGACACGTTTTATTACGGTTTTCTTCTTCTGAACAATATTCTTAGAGAGCCCTCTTCTTCTTTTTATAGCTTATTATCCCTCTGCTTTTAATTTGCTCTTTTGTGAAACACTTTTTGAGTGCTGAATAAATAAAAAAGTGAAGAATAAATATAGGTATAATTATTGTCATAATCTACTAACTTGTCACATTTATTTTCAGCATTAATCACACCCTGTCATTGGAAAAATAAAAATAACATCTTTGATCAAAGTGTGAAAGCAGCAACCCAGAAGCTGATTAAAGATTAAAGCATTTCTTCTGCCACATACAGTTTGAACCAAGTGGGCGGATAAATAGAAATACACAAGAAATACATACTGTATGATGGAGAAACGTGGAGGGACGTCTTTAAAATCCCCCATACAGAGAGCAGAAATAATTAATCAGTTGATGCAAACAAGACATTAATAAGGAGAGAGAAAACATAGGTGTACCATTTCTTTCTCCCTTCCTCTCCGTCACCCACACAACACAAAAAAAGGGACATAAAAACGGGTGTTTGATGGAAAAAGCAGCAGGAATGTTTTTCGCTTCTCGTATTATTCAAGACTGAGATTTTCTATTTTGCTCGCTGCCTGCTGACAAAATAAAAGTCCTGTCACATCATCAGTTCCAGTGTTTTAGCTTTGCAGTACTGACAAATTTAAAGATACCTGAATCTGTGCTTCCTTATCACTGATGCTGCAACACTGTTTTCACTGGCTCCTTCAATCACATTTTAAAGCGTACAAAGTGTACAAAGGGACCTCGTTTTCACCTGAACACAGACTTCAAAAAAAGCTTGTTCAGAGCTGTTTAAATAGGATTCTCTATTTCACAAAGTACTGCAAATTTGGGGGGGACAATTTCATTCTACTTAATGTGTTGATACTGGCTGAATCATAACACAGCAGTCTTGAAGCTCTAGCTAAACCTTTCCAGCCCAATTTATAACCCAACGCTGCCTTTGCTGTAGGTTACAGAGGCCAGACGATAAGACTTCGGTGCCAGGGGTTATCTCACTGCCAGGAGAACACACGCTGAACCCGAAAAAGGCCCTGCTGTGCTGCTGTCAGGCAATTTCTCCTCACTAACACACCACGATATGTGGAAGCAATTCACATTTTGGGATGTGACATATGAATCATTCTTTTCCACAGAAAAATGACTGCGGTCTTTGAAACTAACTATTGTTCTGCATCAGTGACTGCTGCTCTGATTCTTTTTTCTCCCATCTCCCATTTATCATTTAACTGTTCAGATAACGCCTTTTGATGCAGCATGCTGACACATGAGAAATGATGACATTAGCCTAGGATAACGTGTCATACTCTCTAATGTCTTACTCGATCCAACCCTAAAGGGCTATGCAGAGGTCAATAAACAAACTCACGTACATGTATAGGTGGAAAAAAGCTTCTTTTTTTTTGCTGGTATGAGATAAATTGCTCCACATAAAAGGAACAGTTGTGTTGTGAAATACTCTTAAAGTATTTGCTTCCTTGCCAAAGGTTGGATGAGAGGATCAATACAACTCATGCCTGTACGGTAAATATGAGCCTGCAGCTGGTTAGCTTAGCATAAAGACTGGACACAGGGGAAAACAGCTAGCTTAGCTCCAAAGGTAGCTTAATCCACCTACCAGCACCTCTGAAGCTAAGTAATTAACGTGTAGTATCGTGTTTGTCTAATCTGCACAAAAACTGAATTGTAAATAGAAAAAATTGCCACTAAGGGTTATGAGACATACTATGTCTTGGCTGCGACAAGTTACCAGGCTACCATCAGGAAGTTACCGGTCATGGTGTTGTGTCTAAGTCTGCTTCCCAATCGATTGGTGTTTTACCTACCGTAACCTGATCTAAAACAGTCCTTTAACCTCAGCTCAACCTGATCTTAACCCCAAGCAGTTATTTCTGTGATGCCTTTACCATAATGTATGTTGTGCCCCTAACCCCTACTGTGGAGGACAATGGAATGGGAAACATTGTTTGAATGAGAAACTGACTTTGACACTACAATGGATAAGAAAAAGTGTGGCACATAAATTCCTGTAAAACAGCAAATTGTTGTTGTATGGATATAAAATGTAAATTAGTGAGCTTTAAAAGGTCCAGTTTGGCAGATTTTGTTACCTTTGGACAGAGCGAGGCTAGCGGTTTCCCCCCCCGTTTTCAGCCTAAACTAAGCTAACAATCTGCTGGTTCAGTGTCATATTTACCATACAAACGTAAGAGTAGTCACAATCTTCTCATCTATTTCTCTGCAAGAATAGGAAGGGAATAGTGTATTTCCCAAAAATGTCAAACAAGTACAAAGCTATGTCAAGCCTTTAAGGAGTTGATGTGAGTTTGAAGGTGATGCAAGAAACAGGGAAGATAGTAGATTAAAAGTTCAAGTTTATGTATATATGTATATACTAACCTTGGTGATTCCCTGGAGGAAAGCCTCCTTCGCCAGCTTGGCAGGGCCGTCGAGTGACTTGCCGTCGTCCTCTGGGCCCCAGCTGGCGCTATAAATGTGGATGTGCTGTGGGTTCAGGCTCAGAGAGTGGGCCTCCACCACATCTGTCACCTCCCCATCTAACATACGAACTCCTGTAAAATGAACAGGCAATGCAGCGCAGGACAGGTTACCACACTGGAGACGAAGAAAGAGTGACAGAATGATAGATGGTAAAGAGATAGTGAGCGTATGGATTTTAGCTTTAGATGGGTGGGGAGGTGTCAAAACTTCAGTGGAAAAACCCAGCATGAGATGACAACGAGAGGAAACTTGTCAAAAAAAGACTGAAAGAAATTGGTCAGACCGCAACTTCCCATTTTATCTTCTGCCACAAAAAAAACAACACAAAAACCAACAAAAAAAGGAGAAACAAAAGACCTCACAGGAGAAACAAAATACTTCACAGAGTTCCAGTTTTAATGAGTAAGCGTACAAATCTTAATTAACTCGCAGATGCCGCTCTCATGGATATATGTATTTTTTACCATCACACATACAAAAACCCAGCTGGATGTCAAACCAAGACATGCTAGTTACCTAACCCCAATGAACACACAGAAAGGACAGGTAGACAGACCTAACAGACTACACGCGAGAGAACATACACACTGGTAAATGAGCTGAGAGTTTACAAAGCCTTCAACAGACTGGTGTGCCCACACAGGGAGGCGCTGAATGTCACCTTTCATCATACCTGAAACCTGTCTGAGCCTTTGAAGTGAGCACCCTCAGATCCCTCCTCTGAACATTAATGGCTGTTTAGAGGCGTGAAATGAACCGACCTCAAACATCGTCCAAGACCACCGGACCTCAGAGGCAACACTGCCACATTAAGACTTAAATATTCCATTCTAGACAACCTGCCTGGAAAAGCACATGCCAGAAGAGATGTAGCCACAGCGGTAATTACTCTGTTGGCATGGGGATTCACAAGTTACACAAGTTTGAATAACAAGTAGCCTGAAAAAAATAAATAAAAATGCTTAACTGGGCTAAACATGCGACAAAAAACACAATGTTTGCTCGGTAGATCATTATGCACTGGCTGTATTGCAGCGGTAATGATAATCATTGTCATAACAATTCTCATCAACTTCCTGCAGCTCGACGATTCCTTATTAAGACACTGCTGTGCGAGTTTTGCTCCAGCAAGTCAGAAGTAGCAGGTAGGAATGCAGCTATGAGTGTGTGTATGAGTGTGTGTATGAGTGTGTGTGTGTGTGTGTGTGTGTGTGTGTGTAGGGAATACAGGTACAGTAGGTGAAAGGAAATGCAGAGTGAGCCAAGAAGGATCAATTACTCTAATCATTGCTCAGTAAGGTTACACACATTTAGGCTTCCCCCACAAACCTGGCTGCCTATAAACGCACGCACACGCACACGCACACGCACATGCGCGCGCACACACACAAACACACACACACACACACACACACACACACACACACACACACACACACACACACACACACACACACACACACACACACACACACACACACACACACACACACACACACACACACACACACACACACACACACACACACACACACACACACACACCACTGGTATTTGGGAGCAAACCACAGCTGTTTATAAACAATCCACTAACCCCGTGATGTGAACAGATTCACAGAGGATTCATTTACGAGAACAGGGCCAATGCGCGGCTCCGTCGGGAGATGAATGGTAATGAAGACATAGCAGGAGAATTATGAGTAACATCTGTGAACGGGACCGCTCAGGGCTCCACAGGCTCCGCTGAGTCTTGTTGGCTGCCATCATGTCACTGACAGATTGTTTAGTGACAAAAGTTAGTAAAAGCCTCATTGGAATACTTTATTAAGTGCAAACACTACGAGGAGAAAAAGAAAGAAAATAACCGTTCAGACCTCATTTGTGGTCACGTTTGATTTAAGGGAATGTCTTCTTTGTTTAATGCATATCTGCACATGCTACCAGCTGTATCACCGTTTAATCAAGAGACTGTGCTAAAGACTGCGAGTCTTATTTTGACCAGCGTTTTAGGCAGATGATTTACACAGTGGCATGAAAGGACGTCCGCTGGGTTGTGAAGTCAGTTTCATGGCATCAGCATAATACTAAATCCACAAAGGACTCAACAAAACACTTGAAAAAATTGAACTAGCTTTTTATCTAATTGGTGGAGGAAAGGTTGGAGTTTCAGGCCAAGTGTCAAATTAAGGTGGACTGAGTTATTATATTTGCTGGTTTGAAATAAAATAAAGATTCACCTTGTCTAAAACATAAATCTGAAACCTACATGTTGTTTCTAGGCATTGTCCTACAAGTGTTAACAAAGCCACAATCGACTAGACGAGCTATAGATCAAGCAGCAATAGATCAAGGACGATTCACTGCATGCTCTTGCCTATCTCTGCAGCACACGTTCACTTGTGCATCTGAACAACAGGGAGTCAATCATTCGGTAAAAGATAGTCGATGGTCCAGAAAAAAACAACAACAAGAAAAACATGAAGGATATCAGCTTCAAAATCTATTACTGTGTCTGTAACAAAATGTGAAGACACAGCTGAGTCTGTGATTCGGATTCCGGTCCTGGACTAAATGGAGCTCAGCTGAAACAAATTCCCTTCTATGTTAATTAGTTTGAATGCGAGTATTATTGTGCATATAATTTCTAATTAAAATTATGTCCAACTTAAATTCTAATTATTTCTAATTAAACATTTCTCCGATTAACAATCCCAGTGGCATGCTTCACTCACCTCCTATCTTAGCATCGTAGGCCACACCGACACCACACACACCGTTGTCGGCTGCTGCTGCGACTTCTCCTGCACATCGCGTTCCATGTCTGGGGAGAGACAAAGTCACAAAAGAGAGTAATAAAATAAAAAGGAGCAAAATTACAAAGAGACAATTTACACATCAAGCATGAGCATCACAATAACTCAAAATACCAGCAAAAAAAGCCACAATTGTTTGTAACGTCTTGAACTGAGCTGTTTTTTTTTTTTCAACAATACTGAAGCTGAAGCTAAAAATACACCAAAATCAAAAGAGAAACATAAAGCCAGTGGCCCCAATCCTCTCCTGTTAAACACAGCCACTTTAGACAACTCCTCGGTTCACCTCTACTACCCAATCAAAAATGAATATCTATTCTCCCGTTGTACAGGCTGCAGCATACAGGCGCTTCCAATCAAAAGTAACGACGGTGAAACCTGAGGAGAAACCTTTCCCTAAACTTTACCTCGACAGTCACCGGCCACACAAATGAGAAATGAGACGTTATCGATGTACATGAATTATTCACAGAGTCCCTCATTAATACCTTCAACCAGTCTTGTGTTTCTCAGAACAGACAGGTTCCCCATAGAGCGTTGTCTAGATGTCAAACACACCAACACTTCACAAACAGAAACACATCCAAGCCCCAAAAAACGTGATTATCAACCACAGTTCGGCTCTAATAAAAGCCAATGAAAAGTCTCTACCTTCACAGCTTTGCATCATTCCAGGAAAAACAAGGTAATCGCTAGTGAAATGGATTTAATTTGTTTCATTGACTTCAGGGTTGGAGCGGTGTGATCAGACTGCGAATGGATGGAGCAGAAGGAGCGTTTGCCATTTAACACAGATCATTAAGATTGTCTGCTGATTACAGTAGATATCTGATTAGGAGGTGAACAGCTTTACACCCGTCTCTGGGACGTGCTGTGTGAAAGTCATTGGAACAAAGCAAATTACATACACAGTATTGTTTTGAAAGAGACAAAAATTACTTCATTTTTGATCTCCCAACCTCCCCCCCCCACCCCCCGATGATGAGGCAGAGGACAAAGTCGTTTCACAGGGTCAGAGTAGGCTACGCCTCCAGCCGGGATCCTGATTAGACTTCGTGTAGCTCTGTGATATATTACCCTCCCGCTAATTCCCCACTTTTGTTCACTGTCAAACATTTTAGCAGAGGAGCACTGCTGTTTTCTTCCTTCTTCTTCTTCTTTTCACTAGTTCAGGATTTACTATGTCAAAGAACAAAACCCACAAAAACGACAAAAAAGACGGTGTGGAATAAGGCACATGTTGCCTCCTAACAAATCATGTGTTAGGCCGTCAACAACTACAAGCATTAAAGTGATTTTTAAACAAGAAATCAACTGGCCTGACAGATATGCCCTCACAAGGACCCTGGCACGACATATGTCAGTGTGTAATACATCACAAATGCAATGAAGTTATTATTATTTCTATCAAGAGGTTAAACTACATTGTTTTACTGCTAACTAGCTTGTATAAATGGCAGCAGGTGATGGGAGAGTCGATGGCTCCCTCAAGAACAATATATATGTACTCAGGGGTTAAACTGGGACTCATTACGCAGGGAGGACATTTCTTAACACCGTTATGTACTGTAGCAGCAGTTTTTGCGTGAAAAGTGCAGCTTCAAAACGCCATTATGACCTAATAAGCATGAGATAATCTATATAATTCACACGCACAATTCAGTCCATTTGGCTGATTGCCAAAGAAAGACGGAGTGAATGAAAACGCTTGAGGCGTAGTGCACAGTCTCAGTTGTTCAGCTTCCAGGTATATCAATCTCTGTACGGCTTCACATCTCGGTCTGCACGTGGAGTGGCGAGCGAACCTTTAAATGAATATTTATTGTTTAATCAGAGCGCTAAAGAGGCACACACACACACACACTGGCCCACTCGTTACACTTTAGCTCACCGCCGCGCGCCTGACAACGTCTGACTGACTGGCACCGCAAGCTCCTTCACACAAGTCAATCATGTTATTATGTGCTGAAACACTACTGAGTGGGTGCTGAATGGTGAACCATCAGTCATCTCAAGCCAGAAAAACAAATTTGTGCGAGAGACTAGCTTGTAAGTAATATTCGTCGGAAATATGAGTGAGAAGACTGTTAAACGATACTGAGGAAGCTTTAGTGCTACTCAGGACAGAGCACAAATTATCATGCTGCAATAATGTGGCTGCTTAATATAAAAAAAACAAAAAAAGTAAAAGAGATCTATATTTGTAGACATGCAAGACAGTAAGTGCTTCCTCTGTAATTTAATGTAGCAGAAGCATTCTTCATTTTAACGTGGAGAGATCCAGTGCAAGGTCCAATTTATGAGCTATTTCTCTTGGAAATGAGACCTAAAATTGATAAAATACAACTTTAGGTCTACACCTGTTTGTTTTAGCTTGAAGTGTAAAATGTAGTATGAGGGTACATTTTAAATGTCACATTTTCTTACGGTGGAACAGTACTGGGTAAACACGGAGGAATATAAATTATAAAGGGAACATATTCTTTCACCATGTCTGCGATTATCCGCACTGTCCAAAAACACATATAGCCAGCACCGTGGCCAGCCAGATGGCTTGGTCCAAACTACTTACTACACACTTGCAATGTGCCGACACCGCAAATAGCAGCTTCAAATGTCACCTCTCAATGACTTATGTTTAAACAAAACAAACAAAAAGGCTGGCTCGCAGCTCTGCCTTTTGGAACAAAGATGCTCCGATTATCGATGCCGGGATTTGAGCAATGAGACGCGATGCGTTTAAAATTCTAAATAAAGTCCATGATGGTTAATACTTTGACATGAGGTCTGAAATGAATTTAGCTGCAACAACCTGCACGTACCGTTATTGTTTCATCTACAGCATCGTACAAAAAATGTCTTCTGCGCTCCAGATAGCACACATCCTCAGACCAAGGAGCCGCGGACACAGAAGGGATGCCAGGCAGGGGATTCAGCCAGGATGGGCAGAGTGAACACAGAGCCAGAGGTCTGGGAATACGTTTACAGAGAGGCCTTTACGCATCAAGATGCAGCTGGTTTGTGTGTGTGCGAATGAGTGGTTGGCCTGGATTGAATTCAGCTAAACCAGCCAGACATCTTAATATATCCAGGGAGGCTCAGACGTTCCAGAGCAGACAAAGGGTTCGAGGCGAAGCCACAATTCTATCTGTCAAATATCCATGTAATGTAATGATTTCTGAGACACTTTTTACTGAATGCCTCCATTCTATATCCATTCAAAATAGATTGGAAGAGGTGCCAAGACACAGCGACTCTCTGGGTCACGCATAAGTGTAGTCTGAAAAGTTCATACAAGAGATGTGGGAAAAACAACAAAAAAGCTTAAGAATAATGGAGCCTCATCTCGAAGAAAGACAATCAAAGTTAGTTAATGTTAGAGTCAGAGCCTGAGGATGGCAAAAAGACAAGCTGTGGAGAAAAGACCCAACAAAGCTTAAACAAAGCTCAGATAAAAGGCCGCTGAACTAGAGACGCTCTATTCACACAGCCAATGTGACCTCCCTTATCTCATCAGAAGGAGCAAATGGGCGGAGTGAAGTAATGCTTTTATCTCTCCTCCTCAGGCCGAGGCCCCATATTTGGTCAAGTCATTGCCCTGCCATTTACTGGAGAATGTAGACATCACAATCTCTCTGCACATGATGCAATGTGACCACAGACCATACAGTGTCATATATATATATATATATATATATGGGATGGTAAGCAGTTGGAAGAGGTAGAATATGACAATATACTTAATTACAGGAGGTGCATTATAGGCTTAACGTGTGACTTCACCATGGCAGCACGACATGGCTGTATTGTATTTGATCAGGCGCTATTGTGGTTTAATTATATTCCTGTCAATCACTGTTAACTTTCTTTTATTTACTTTGTGATACGAGTCTGAGATTTGAGTTACATTTTTTGAGGAGGCTCATATCAGAGTTGGCACAGCCTTTGGTGCCGCTACTTGTTTAACTCCTTCACGCAAAACTATAAATCCACCTTTAATTAAGGGATGCTCCAATGATTTAGTATTGCTCTTCCATAAAGTTAAGAGACTCACAAGAGACGGATAAATAATAGTCAAAATCAAACAGCAAAGGCCGAAGAATCCTGACTCTTAGTCCCTAATGCAAGTCAAGTTCCAAAGCCTACATTTCCAATAATGCAACTACACAGCTCCTCTCAAGATTTAGAAAGCTCTCCCAGAGCCACACAAACGTGATTCAACTACTTTAACAGGCTGGGTAGTACTGCTTGTGATGAATTAACTCGACTCAGATAAAATCGGTAGAACAGACCAGTTCTGTAGGTGTTACTACCAGCAGATGAGTGAGAAAAGCTCCAATGCTGACATGGCATACAGGCCTCGAAACAGAAAGATGGTAGGCCACTATGATCTCACACACACACACACACACACACACACACACACACACACGCTCATGTAGTGTTTGGGTTGTGTTGTATAGAGCATGTGTGTTGAATATGCATCACCAAGTGTAAATGATGTCTAACTCGTGCTCGGCTAATCTGTAGGATCGGTCTCATGGCGTTGCTCCTTTGGTTTATCTCTGTTTTTAGAGGGACTGAATAGGGTCCATTCACTGGAGCTGCCAACAGGATTAGGCTATTTTCTGCTTGGCTCAGCTGTGGCCTCGGGCAGGTCTGTTCAAATGGTTACACTGGAGTGTGAAGCGGCGATCTCTTTATTGTGTGGTCGAACACAGGAGGTGCTGTCTTCAGCGTTGTAGGGAAGAGGATCCGTTTGTTTAATATTCCATACTTCAATGTCTTTGGGTTTGAGAAAAATCACATACATAAGATCATTCTCATTTCTGGCTACTTAAAGTGATGAGGCCTTTTCGTTTTGCAAAAACAATGAGCAGAAGGCAGAGAAACACTTTGGAAAACTTTTCAGAGCCATCATCAGGCAAACGTAGACACATTAACTGTCATGACCATTCATGCCTTTAGGCAATCTAGAGAGTCCAAACCATCTGACTTGCATATCCTTACGTGGGAGGAAGCTCATGTGGAGAGGGGGGCCAGAAATCAAAATGTATTTTTCTTTTTTTTTTACTGAGGCAAAAACTGTGCTACTCTCTGAATAAAAACCATTACTATATGGAGCACTATGGTAGGAGAGGAAATAAACTATTCTAATGGAGCTATAGTGGATAGAATGGCCATAAGGTAAGGTATCCGAAAAGGACATAAATATATATTATATATATACTAAACGACTTGAGTAACAACATGGGAAAAGGAACAAATTGCTCAACATTGTGTAGCCTGTCTAAACTGGACTATCTTTACACAGACTGCTTTAACACCACATTCAACAGTAACCCAGTCAACTGAGCAGGGTGGTGATCAGACTACCAGACCTCCAATTACCATGGGCTGTACCTTGTCAAAATGTTTAGAAAACAGCAGCTTTCAATCACACTGCCCTTTTATAGACAACAAAAATAATAAGCAGACAGAAAGCCAGAGGAATCAGATTTAAGAGTGAGGTCCCTTGCCAACATCAACTCCAAAACAAGTCTGCCTAGCTGTGTGGAAAATAAACAAGGAGTCCGGAGCAGAATAAACAAGACGACGGGAGGCGGAATTTTATTATTTGGGCCCGACAAAGGGTGGCAGCTTTGTAAATAATAATTGACAAACTCAGTGTAAACAGTAGAAAGCATTTATCTGCAGCGTGTGACGGTAAATAGAGAAAATATCATCCTCTTGTTTTCCCGATTGTTCTTTCTCCATTCACGCTGCAAACAGTCCACCAGAGTCTGAGGCTTCTGTCCAACTGTCAAGGCCTCAGAATGAAAAATGAAGTATCATAATAAGGCTTACACAAGTTTTCATTGTCTTACGTTACTGAATGCAGAGTTCACTCGTCTATCTACAAAGATGCATCTTCTACACTCAATAGTGGATTGAGAAACAACTGTAGGCAAGTACTGCACAGACTAAGGTTTGTTTTTCTAAACATCCTCCTTAAACCACCAAGGACAAACTGGATCTCTTATGTCAAAAAAAACATACTCGACATAAGAGCTTGAATGTGTGGACGTTTGAGGAAAGTCAACTCTGCAGAATGTTGTTTTCTAAAATGTGTCAGCAGCAAAGTCAGCGCAGCGCAGTGCGACCTGCTGTGTCGAGCCCCGTAACAGAGCCGCTAAAGCAGACAACGCAGGAGGAAGCTGTCTTCTTTGGTTTGTGCTCTTCTTCAGTCGGATTTGATCTGCATCGCACCCTTTGATGACTCTTTATTACCTCCATACAAAGATATGCATGCAAGCGTGTGTACGGCTTAGACTACTTAAATAGAGAATGTCTCAGACGCCACGTGTCTGCCAGCGTTTGGCCAAGGACAAAATGCCTGCAGATTGTGTTTAACCCCGTTGCTATTTTCTGGTGTTGCAGCTCGAATTCCAAGTGGATTGAGGCTTATTTTCTGTCGACTACGTACACAAAATACTGCACAGTGACACAAAATGAAATTGTTGTGTTTACAGTGAAGCACATAAACATTTAACCTCTAGAGTCTGTCGCGGTCACAGTTTGATTTAAGCATGTTGGATAAGTAAGAGATACAATCTTGACTCAAAGTCCAATCGGCAAGATATCACTGATGAAGGATGAAGATATTTTAAGGAATTAGTGTACTAAGTACAGTTTTCTCATGTTTTATTAATGAAAGACACTCTTTCACATTTCAAAAATAGGTCATAAGATCGATTCCTTGCTTATAATACATTTGTTACTTCATAAACATAATAACTAATATTAGTGATTATCGCCGCTAACTTGTCAGACTGAAAAAAACTAATTTGATTTTATAAAAAAAAGAACCCTACCAAAAGTCACCAACCACTTCACATTATACAGATTGCAGGGCTTCGCTAAACTTTCTATTGCAGCGGATGCCTGCCCGACCCTGACTAATGTCAGAAGAAATCAAGAATTTAATGAGATGAAACAATGCAAAAGATGTGTCTGCTCTGCAGCGGCTGCTGGAGGGGCATTTACCATTTTTCCTTTCCAGTGCATTTCTGCCGAAGAAGCAGAACGTTGTTCAGAGAAACAAATGGCCATGTTCCACTCACTTTGATAGGGAGAGAGAAGCATGAAAAACACTTATTTTGGTCTCTCACAATGCAATCAGCCTGATTAGCCAACATACCTCTTTCTGCATCTTCCCAGCCTTGAGTTTAACTCACTACAGTAATTTGGGTGTTGATAGGGCAAACACGGCTGTGTAGCATGCCAATCATTTTCCAACAAAGGCTGTCACTGCACAATCTAACGGTGCATCTCAATTAATGGACCCCTGTGAAAAGTTCTCAACAGGAGCTAATAGCTCTTCAAGGGGAAGTTAGAAGGATGGAGACAAAAAGAAATTCAATCACCACACCAAAGTGCTCACCCAAATTAAAAGGACCCCGGAGGTGTCAGGACGACTTAAAACACTTATGGTTTTATTTGACTGATTTAAAAAGATCTGCAAGTTAAAAAAAAAAGTATAAGCATTATGGTTTATATTGTTTAGATTGTACTGTATTTATTTAGATCCACTATTGGATACAGTATGAATACCTCCTGAAGATATAAAATAAACTACAGGAAGTTTATCACCATGAACTGGGTGATCATTTCAAATAATCAGGAAAATTAACAAAATTGGTCATTAAACTTTTTATTTTACATATATATCCATATATATATAAACATGTATATATATATATATATATATATATATACACCAATATTTTGGTCTCATACATTGATTATATTATTATCACTCTTTGGGGTTTTTAGAAATATATAGTGTTCTGCTTTAACGACAGGTTGCGGACAGGAGGTGAAATCAATTCTAGCCCCGCCCTCTACAGCCACATCGTACTGACATAATAGAGGAAAGTAGAGGAAAAAAAGAAAGAAAAACATTGACATGATTAAGCACAAACAGATTACCTGCGTTCGCCAGCCTTCAACCAGCCTTCAACGTGGCCTGCACCCCCTTCAACAATATCTGCCAGAGCTGCCAACTCAAGACTACAGAGCATCTCTAATGATAAACCCAGATAAACCCATATATGAGAATTCAAAAATCAGCCTTGCTTGTCATCAGCACAAATGAACGGGCCGCCATGGCAATGGAAAATGCCCGCCTCCGACTCTCCTTCGCTTTTTTGTTGTCTTATGAATATATTCATATAATCTCATTGTGAGGGGGTTGTGAGCATTACTCACTGTCGGCCTGTATTTCTCTGTTGTGATTTACATAACTCATTGGATATAATGCGTTTACAGGTCACACCAAACACCGCAGCTCCACGCTGTAGACAGAGACACACCCTTGCTTTTCATTCCATGCCCATAAATTGATCCAGTCCGAGGTAATTGCTCTGGCAATTCCACTGACATGTGTAGCAGAGTGTGTGTTTCTCTGTGTTGTTATTATATGCGTGTGTATGCGTGCGTGTGTGTGTGTCTTTCTGAAGCAATAGCATGGTGCAGTTGGGGAGTTGACGTGAACCAGAGGCAGGGAGTAATCCCCTCCAGTAGTGCTTTGTTCTATCAGCAGGACAGAGTGGGATCTACTTTACACTGACAGAAAGGGCTAGGGTCGCTCTGCATGGCCGCTCAAGCTGTCGGCAAGGACAAGAAACAAGGCCTCTGCTAAAAAAAAGAAAAAAAAACAAAAACAGCTGATGCTTGCCTCTTTCAAGATTAATAAATACCCCAGATGAATAGATCATGATGAGGAATGAGGAGAAAAAAAACTAAGAGAAAGAGAGAAATATAAATGAGTGAGAAAAACAATGTCAAAGCTCAAATCAGAACATCTGCCTGGATTCTATTCTCATACAATAGTTTCTATAATCTCATGAAAACTTGTGTGCGACGCCGATATTGCTTCACCCCCCTGACCAACTGCAAATGGATGCTGCGCTTTGAGACCCACAATAAAGAACACAAGCAAACAACTACAAAAAGACTTGGTGGAAGCCGTCCCAGAAAAGAGAGAGATTTGAGAGAAACCCTGTTGTGCTGTTCAGAGGCGGGATGTAGCTTCTCATCTGCGCCAGGGGGGGATTGGACAAAGGCAGGAGACCATAGTGTTTGAAGAAACAGGGGAGAAGGGAGGAGGATTCGCCCTTGCTGGAGTTTTAGTGTTCCATCAATAAATTGGGGCAAACTCGTTTTAATGTGACCAAAGACTGCAAGGCAAGAGCATGAATCACTGAGGGCAAGTAAATAAGTATTGTATTAGCAACAAATAAGTGTCTGTGGGGAAGTGCGGGCTAATGCTTGAAATGCAGCGAGAGCAGCTTGGCTTGTGTACTGAAGCAGGAGAGAAGAAAAAGGGGACAATCTTTCAAGTCTTTGCAGAATGACTGCACCAGTGCTTTCAAACTTTATATAATTGGTTTCTAAATGTAAATGCATCAGCCAAAAGCACTGGACCAAAAGCCGTGTAGACTTGGTGCTTTCTTACCAGTGTCATTTACTGTCAACTAACATGTATAGGAGGCCAGTGCAGAGTCAAAAACAACAAGGGTTGGACACGGGGTGCTTGGTAAGAACAAATGATTTCTCCGTTCATTAATGTGCTTGTCCACTCTCACAATGAAATGGATCATGTTCCCCCCCCCCCCGGCTTGGCAAATTTCCTTAAAGATTGAAAGCTAACTTTGAAGCAATTCTGATCCATTCGTAGCGGTGTTGCCGGATTTCTGCTTTCGCCAACTTACCTGTTTTCATTTCGCTGCGTGTATCTTGGTTGTGGGTCAGCATCTCCGTCATTCACATCATAGCTGGCCTCAGGGTCCTAAACACAGACGTGAAAACGGTTAAGACACCAATCATGTAATTTAACTTTTTTCCCCCCCCCATACATTTTGTTCAACTTACATAATTGCTGACGAGGTCAGGGTGGTCTTTCTCAATGCCATCGTCCAGGATAGTCACCACTACACCTTTTCCCGTGTAGCCTTGAGCCCAGGCCACTTTAGTATTCAGGTCTTGATGCGTTGGGGTGGACTGAAAGAGACACAAGGCTTTTGTTCAGCTGTCAATCTGCTGTGCCTGACACTTCCCAGACAGACCAACAGAAAAGGTCTGTTGGTGTGAGAACAGCTTAAATCATCCGCAAAGGCCTTTTAGCCGCCGCAGAGCGTTATGTTAAACACCATAAAATGCTCAATACAAACATAAACGCCAAGACATAAAAGGGAAGATCGTGGTGGTGATTCATGGACACAAAATCCAATTTGAATGCATCACCCTGACATGGGCTGCCACTTTGGGCTGACCCAGTGTGAGCGTTCTACTGTAGTTACGCTGTCAGAAAAAAAGACGGAAAAACTGTCGCAGGTTGAGAAATCTCGGTGAGAGCATTTCACTCTCTTGCAGAAATAGCAAATCTGTGAGCTTTCAGAGGATACCAAGCGGGAAAGCATGATTTGGATGAACAACAGAAAATTCGTACAGTAAGAAGTATGTGAGCGCTAGAGGTTAAAGAAAAACACGGGTAGAAATGGAAAAGACATCACAGACAACCTTCTCTGCCCTCTTCTCTGTTTCCTGCTGATTCTTCTCCACAGGGAATGACTCCTGCATCTGCACTTCTGTGTGGATGCCTGATGCTTAGGTAGGTAGCTCACATTCCTGGATGTAGGCTTTGAACTGGCACAGATGCCATTCAATACATATTTTAAGTAAATGTTTGCGCAAAAAAACAGCTGGGGCCCATGTACCAGAATAAGCCAATAGAAAAGCCCCTAAATACAAAAAAATGTTTTACTGCCAAAAAAAACCACCAGCATGGGTAGCAGATGCCTTAAACCATTGTTTGGTTTTCAGAGCTGTGTATAATACTTTATACAGGAGAAATAAAGCCCTGAGACGATAAGAGGTCTAATGCTGAACTTCTATTCACTGGGGATATATATATATATCTGGGGTAGTCAATGTTGTCATTAATCCCTGGCAGTGACACAGAGGTTTTGTGTATATAAAAAAAGGAAAAAGGGGAGATTAGGACAAATTTAAGGATATCAGAGAAAAGCTGTAAATAACCAAGCAGACAGAGCCAGGACCATTTGCTATCAACGCTTCACAGATGATACAGTTTAGTAGTCAATCTGTCCTGACATTTAATTTTCCATTCAACCGGGCATCCTGGGATGCATTGTATTGTACCTTTGACTGTGTAGATGGTGAAGCTGTAGAAACTATACGCCTATACGTTTAGTCCAAAAGACAGCAATTCAATTCATGCTTATCTGACTGACCATGAGGAAATGAATAACTCGTGCCGCTGCGATAATGAATACGTCTTAAATCAGACAACGCTTCTGCAGAGCTGAAACTATTGAGTGCTGTTCGGGGGGGGGGCTGAATAAGAAGGCCATTGTGGTTTAATTATAAATAATTGCAGAGCAGACACTGAAATATGAAAAAGAAAATACTGCTATGAACAAATCTGAATGCAGAGGACCACCTTCTCCTTGGCTTGAAAATCTTAAAAAAGGGTAATCTCAATGGAATACAAAAAAGAAAAATCATTACATATTCTACGGACTGCACCTACTAATTTGTTTGCTGGTAATGTTACACGGAAGCAGCTTTAAATGTTATTGCAAATTACACTATGTATGCCATTTTAGAAATAATAGCTACTGAATGTTTGACATTTTCAATGTCATCTTTGCTACAATAACAGACTAATTAAGTCGAGACTAGAAAAGATAAGACACCATCACACACCAGGTACCACTGCTTGGGGAAATCTGGGTCTGTTGGGTCTTCATAGATATCCCTCTTCTTCCTTTTTTTCACCACTTGCTGCTCCGCCCACAGGACCTGGGATACCGAGACAGACACACACACACACACACACACACACACACACACACACACACACACACACACACACACACACACACACACACACACACACACACACACACACACACACACACACACACACACACACACACACACACACACACACACACACACACACACACACACACACACACACACACACACACACACACACACACACACACACACACACACACACACACACACACACACACACACACACACACAAAATCAGAGAAAATTCGTAGTTTACACAGTTATCTTCACATGCTATTGTGTAATTACTAATGTTCTAATTTCAGAAATTGTTGCAATGTCCCACAGACTGTAGACGTGGAAAACCCCCAGCTGTGTTCCAAAAAGCAATAACTAGAAAGAGAGGCAGAGATGTGAAGCAAATCTAATTTATTTCGTTCCTGAGATGCTGAGGGAAAGTGGCTGCTGTACAGTTTGCCACAGAAAGGTGCCTTTGAAGTCCTGGAGGCTGAAGGGATATGCACAGGACTGGTTGGGGTGGGTGACAGTACAAATGCTACTACCAAGAATAGTGAATGTCATATAATAGTTAGGTTATATATATATATATATATATATATTGTGCAAAAAAAACACAGTTCTTGCCAAAATCCACACAATAGCAAATCATTTCATGACTGGTCCACTCTGCATTCTCCCGTACCTCTGCCATGCTATTTTGACAGGTATTATGCTCTGTAAGCATGATTGACAGTGGTAAGAATGATCAAAGACATCCATAGACTTTCATATTTGTTCATATTTTTCCAGACACCCGAATATATATTTGGCACATTTAACTACGTGTATTGATAACTAAGCATTTCACATCTAAGCTGCGAGATAAAAATCAGATAAAAGCTGGGAATTTGTAACGCTAATAAAAGACACGGTGGGCAAAAATACTCTTATTTCCAAAAGAAACTTGTCTTGCTATAATACAGGTTTACGTCACTAAATTGGACGTGTGTGTGAGCCAAAGAACGAGACGTGAACTGATTAGGGAACCACAGAGAAAAGTGGATGTAGTGTGAAGGACCTGTGGTATTGCTTTTACAAACATTACTTTGTTCTGAATGAATTAAAGCCAATCAGCTATAATAAATTAAGGAGGAACACATTCAATTCATATTTGGAAGCTGAAGTGGACTGTTACTACTGTAGCAGTGGGAATTTGCATAGATGGAGTGTGCAACTATAGAATAGACACTTTTCCTCTGAAGCACTTTAAGCAAATGCTGTTGTGCATTATTATTGTCAGTGATGAATGCATCCTTTGCTGAATTCTTTGCTGAAGGTGACAAAGCTTAAACGGATTCTACTTTTGCGTCAAGAGCACTCAAGCAACACATGTCTAAACACGTGAATTTCCTGTGCATTGCCCAGCAGACTCCGAAAGTCCAACTTGTTATTCAAGTATTTACGTCCGTTTCTATTTGTATTGTTTTCTTGCCACTTTCTCTTGCTGCTGTCAGAGCTGTTTCTAGAAGTGAGTGCTTGTTTCATGATTACATGCTCGCACAGTATGAAGCTTCCGAGGATGGTGTAGCTCCTAACCTCGATGAAAACTTTGCCTCAGAGAATGAAGCCATTGACTTTATTCAAGTGACCCTAGACTAATTAACATTTATCTCATTTCATTACATTCATAACTGCACACGACTGACCCTGTTGCACTGCTGGCCACGCTGCATACCACATTATTATCAGAGCACAATGACAGCGTCAGAGTCAGATGATGAGCCGGATACAGTCATCTAGTGGAATATATAGTGTTTCATTTATATAAAGCAAATTATTCAATATTTGTTCAACTCACAGCTTACTTATATAACAACGCCTTAGGAAAGCGGACAGTCAGAGCAATATACATAATATAATTGGATCTTTTTGATGATGGCAAATTGTGGAATATTTTATGTATATGTGCAAAAACACGCTCTTAATGAGAAAAAAAATGGTCTAATCGAAAAAACCACGCCGGTGATGGTAACTAATTAGAAGACAGTGATACAGTACGAGTTCCACCCCCGAGGTCTGGGACAAGGACAACACGGAGCCAAACGCAACCACATAGGGAAGCAATCGTGAGGCAAGAATGAGGTCTCGACGTGGCCTAGGTCTGTGATCCGCTTGAGCAATAAACTATTTGTTCCATCTCTCGCACAGTGTCCTGAAGTCTTTCCTAGTCTGATGACTAAGGAGAAGACATGCTGGTATCGTTTGTAATGCAGAGACACTGCCAGCCTGTGCTTTGATCTGTAAATCTGTTTCCACAGTTTATGGAGAAAGATGATGTGTTAAAGAGTCTGGTGATATTTTTGTTACTAAATCACATTTAAAGACCAAAATGAATTGATCCAACAGACAGTATATCCAAAGCCTGATGCTGTATAGCTTATTCCTCTGTGACATATATCTTCACTGTTGTCCAAAGACTATTAAAAAACCCCATCAGTGAGCAACACATTTTGATGGACATGAAGTTTCTTTTGAGGCGACTTTTCTGGTACCGTAACTCAGTGTTTCCCAACCTGAGGATCCGTACCGCTGGAAAACCAATGTGTACTTGTTTAGACTTCCCTTTAATCATTTTGTTTTACTTAATAATTATATTTCTTCAAAAATAACAATCGGAGAGGAATGAGACAGTCACTTGTGAGACCTGTGAGAAGGGGACCCGCCTCCACAACGCTTGCTAGTGCAGCAAATCCGCTGCTGAAAATAGTCCCCAACAAATACAATATTCCTCCATGTCCCTCCTGTGACTCATACTGAGACATTTACATCTTCGGTAGCAACCAGTGGGCTTGGGACTGAGCTCCACAGACAAGCTGGGTATTGAGAGACGAAAGAACGCATTGTCGGTTTTGGTCTTTTCATGGGATTTGTTGACAATAACACAAATATAGAATATTGCCAGTCTTATCCTTTAACGGTAAGGCCTCAGCACAGTAAAATGAGAGAGAGAGAAAAAGAGAGAGAGAGATGTAGGGTAAGTTCCCTCCGAAACACAGCATGCAGTAAGCTGCCTTACCCTGCGGTTTGTAAAAAAACAACAGCAGCCACACCAAAACAAATGGATTTTTTCCTTCATAGAGAAGGTATGGGGAGCGGAGAGGAGATGACAAACAACCCTTTCTAGCATAATGGTAAAAGCTTATGCAGCTGCCAATGTAATTTTGCCACTGAGTGATTAT
Organism: Leptoclinus maculatus; assembly: GCA_032191485.1. Classification (NCBI taxonomy): domain Eukaryota; kingdom Metazoa; phylum Chordata; class Actinopteri; order Perciformes; family Stichaeidae; genus Leptoclinus; species Leptoclinus maculatus. The sequence goes on from JAVDOI010000007.1 coordinate 9,726,718, forward strand.
TCAACAGGGATGGTGATAAGTGGCATGTTAGCACCACGGAGCTGCGGAAAAGAGACAATGGAGGTTAATGTGAGAGACTTACAGAGAGGAAACACTACAGCAAGCTCAAAGCTTATAGCATCGACTAACCTAAATCCAACCATTACGTTTTCACGGCGTTTTAAATGTGGTTGCTTTGAACCAGGTAAAGCAGAACCTTTTCTTTCCCCTTTTCCAGGGATCAGATGGTCACACACTCTCATAAATAAAATACAAACCCACTCACTCATGCTGTAGTGTTTTTTGGCAGTGGTCATGCTTTGCCTGAGGTTTGATCTGTTTCTGGTTGTGTAGGTGGGTAGGTAACCTAGGGACAAACTGTTGATCCTTAGCCAGAAACCTGGAGCCCTTAATAGCTGGGGGGGTAAAGCACGGTGTTAACTTGAACCGCGGACAGAGCTGAACCTGTGAGATGGAATCTCTTCTGTCAAAAATGTCTTTATCTCCCTGGCTCTGCTGTTAGGGCTTCAAATTCAAGATGCTTCGTCTCTCACTCGGTATTGCCAGATGACACAGACATAAAGGCAATCTAAAAACTTAAAAAAAACCTTTATTATAGTCGTCATTATACATTTACATGAAATTTGACCTCTGCATTTAACCCCATCCCTAGCATATTGGGAGCAGTGGGCTCCTTGCTCCTTGCGGGCCACATATTAAAGACGACGCCAATTAGTCCTGCGGTTTTGCAAAACTAAAATCCATTATGATACATCATTAAATCCTTGGTAACAATGACAAAATCCTTGCCTCTGTCGATGCTCATACTAGCTCTCATTTGTTGCCGATTTTGGAAATCTCAAAACAAATCCTGAAACCATTTGAGTGCCATAATTCTCTCCCAGCTCCGAGGCCGACACCTCTAAACCATTTGCTCTCAGAGCCTTGTTATCGTCCACATAGCCCGACCCGTCACCTCTGGCCTCACTGAATGTCACCATATCCCACTAATTATGTCTTGGGGCTTCAGCGCTTGTCACACCACATCAGTCCTCTCCACAGCCAGCTTGACTTGCTCTACAGAGTCAACCTCGGGTTATACTTGGCAGACCTACCTTGCTACAGATGGCCAAAGTCTGTTGTCACTTCGTAATGGCCCCCTTTTTAGCACCAGTCAGGTACCTCGGTGCTTTTAAATAGATGCAATTTACACAACTGCCAACAGTGTTTCCAATGTAAACATGACAGCAGCGTGTTGCTGAGTCAGGTGGCAGCAGCACTGAAAGAGAGGGTGTTTACGTCACTAGCGTGCTCGCACACATACCTGTAGTTTTTGTTTTTTTTGCTGCTGATGCCTGGGTTGTCAGTTATTCAAATCTTCTTTGACATCAATGGGGACATTTTTTTAAAAAGTTAGGATTTTAACTGATCAAACTAGTGATGTTGCATGAACACAACATCAACATTATGAATGGCAGATTCAAAGGGTCATTTCAAACTAATCACAAACTTAAGAATGCACCATATTAACCACAGTTATTGCCCCCGACGCAAAAGAATTAGAAGTATAAAGTTCATCTGAAAAGGTGAATTTCGTTGGTTTCCTTCAAAATCTCTTCTGTGCTGATTAGATAACTTCTAATAGAGAATAAATTAAATTTTTCATATAGGCCTGGTATTAGCATATCTCCTGTCGCCTTCACAAGACAGCGATGTAATAATCTATAAATGTCACATCTAATTACCATTTTTATGGACAGCGGAAGGCTTTACCTTGTACGGAAAAAGAAAAAGATTGTATCTAGTGTTTCCTGTAGTGTGAGGCGGCTCAGGTGGATTTGCTTTGACTAGAAGTCTGCTGGATTGCGTGTGTTTAGTTGTAAGAAAGAGTCTGTCTTAACCAAAATGAACACAACTATTCAAAGCCAGCGCAATGAATATTGAGTATTTATGTAAAGAACCCCGAGACACGGCTCTTCATGAAGGCTGGTTTACAACAGGGCAGAATAAGTGTTTTCTTCCCTGCTCCACTCTCTCTTCTGGCTGTCACTGTCATTTTCAACACTGTTTATGAGAAAAAGAATTCTGTCTGAAAAAGAACATTTTCCAAAATTTGGCAAGAGTTGAATTCTCTTCGATTTAAGAAATAAAATCAAAACATTCTTTTTTTTTTTTTTTTTTACCTACAAGAGAATGACAGCGAATACTGCCAGACATTTCTCCCGGTGGGAACAGTGCAAACATAGCATGGTTATACAGGTCTGGCAATAAAAGACAGCTTATCTCTTAATCCCTAGGAAGAAAAAAAGAATTGCTTCCACAATGTTGGCATTTTCATGCTGACTCAACTACATCTAGCATGTATGCACAGCAGTGGCGGGCCGTGCATTTTATACCTGGGCCTTCACTGCTGTCCTGCAGCTGAAACACAGCTACGGTTATTATGTGTTTCGTGTAAAAATGAAGTCAACACCTATAGATACACTAACTGCAGAGAATACGCTGAGAGTGCGTCTCCTTTCTGCTCTGACTGCAGCTGGGACTGCTGCGCGAGAGAGAGTACCCGCCTGTGAGTGCTTTGGGGCGGCGGAGGGGCTCACGGCAGCTCCCGCTGCTCGTTCGCAACAGTGCAGAACGTACGTGCTTTAACATCAGAGTCTCCAATAACACCAGAAAAAGTCGCTAGATTTGTCGCTAGTAGCTTTTGACAAAAGGGCCACGAGGGCTTGTAAAGTCGCCAGATTTAGCGAGAAAGTCGGCAAGTTGCCAACACGGGCACCGGATAAATATGTCCCCAGAGCAACATTGGACGTAACAATAGTTCCTATCACATATTAAACCAAACAGAAATCTTCATAAAAACATAGTTTTAAAAACAATTTGTACAAATAATAATATACAAACAAGCATATTAAAGCTACTGCAGATGTACAAACAAACGCATTTAACTTACCAGAGCTGCTGTTCACTATTTAAATACAAAGTCCATCCTTCTTTCTTTGTTAATAAAGAGTTTAATCTCACGGTTGTTCAGTACATCCGTGCGTTTTAGTTCCAGTAAGAAGTTCTTCTCGATTCATGGACGCCAGTGAAGACAGTCGAGCCTCCCCAGTTGTATTTCTTGAATACGTTTTAATGCGTTTGAGGGCTCAAAATGTCCGCTAGGCAGAGGCAGCAGATATTGGGATTGTCACCGCCCAACATGTCAGGCTAGCCCACTGACCAATCACGTATGGCTAGGCCAGCTAGCAGGCTCTGACATGTCAAAGAATACGCCCAACATGTCAAACTAAAGATCTGATTGGTTGAACACTATGACAATCAACAATATCGTCCCCATTCACTTAAACTGCACATGGATGCACTTGTGAGTCTGCATGCCTCGGGCCTCTATTCTTACCTAGAGACACAGAGGTGAAATCTGATTGGATAAAAGCTCTACTTAAAACAAGCTGCACTGGAAGCAGAGCAACTGAGGAAGACAGTAGCTGTGCAATGAGAAAATAAGATAATGGGAAAAATATTTTTATAAATTATAATACATGTAGTGTATTTCTGAAAAATTATTAAATTATAAAATAGTTATAACTTTGTGATTCTGTTTAGGCCAGCAGAGAAGGCTTTGCAGGCCCTGACGGCCCACCACTGATGTACAGAGGCTGAGATTTTGCAGAGTTATAGTATGCCAGGTATAAATTGGTGTTGGGCTGTATGCAAATTCAAGACCAGATGTCCAAATGAAAATGACATTCAGGAATGGAAAATGTTCTTGTTTTTGGATGCTACTTTAAAATGATGAATGCTAATTTTCCTCTCTATTCAACATTTAAATGCAAATTAAAGATTTTACTAGACTGGAGAAAAAGCAAGAACAAACACATAGACACTCCCAGCTGTTGTGTTGTTCGGCTGGGTCTATTTTGCATGTTTACAGCTAGGTGGACCCTCAGATTGGGTCATGGGGACAGATGGAAGGACCGGCGTGATACGTATACTGAAAAGAATACAGAGTTTGACAAGCTGTCATTGACGCTGGCATCCTTTTCTCTTGTGATACATACACTCTCTGTGTGTAATCCAATCTGTCTTTTGGCCTTTTGTTGCCAACATAGAGTGCTGCAATGAGCTGTGCGAGAGCTGACAACAGTCTTACCTGTGGTTCTTTTTGCAGTCTGGCGTGCATCCCCCTGTGGCCAGACAAAGCCCTCTTTTCCACAGCATGATGCCTGAAGTGATAATAATCACCAAAAACCTGCACAAACATAAAGGGAGAGGCAATGAGTTCACCTGCAGCAACTGGACAGCCAGATAACACTCTGTGCTCACCAAAGCATTCATGAGCAAATGTGCAGACAGTGTTCATTTCAGAAAGAGCTGAAAAAAAAGACCATTTGGACATTGACGGCTGGCATTCTCTGCCCACATTCAAAGCTAAATGAGTATCTATTACTGCACTGGATGGTAAAAAACATTATTTTATTAGCACCCATAACATATTGTGAGACTCTTGGCCACAGGAGTGCCGTGAATGCCACATACCATAAGCTCTCTGGAGATTGGAGAAAATGTCTCACTCACACACACACACACACACACACACACACACACACACACACACACACACACACACACACACACACACACACACACACACACACACACACACACACACACACACACACACACACACACACACACACAAACACAAACACAGAACTGCACTAAAAGAAGGACATCCATTTCACAACTGCAGATGGACACTAGCTGTCAAAGGTGATTAGACGCATCCATTAGACGTAGTTTGAATTCAGAGCTAGACTGAAGCATTCAACGTGCTGCCGTCATTGTCCCATTACACAGCCAGCCTGCTCATAAAAGACATTTTAAGGACAAGCGATTGGGTGACAGCTGTCACGAAACTGGCCTTAAACCTCAGGGAGGGCTTTCTTTTTGTCAGCCCTGCTCTTAAGTGACGGAGCACGGAGCAGCTTCGTGGTCAAGGACAGCCGACCTGAGACAAAGATAGAGACTAAATAATACAGACACCCAGATATAAGTGCGCCACAAAAGGACTAAAATAACCAAACAAAAGTTGGAGGAAGGAGACGACGAGGAGCAGCCCTGATAGTCTTTACACAGTTATTCACAAGAGAGAAGCCTCCATTTGAAGAGGAAGTATTGCAATCTGTACAGTAGTGCCACTGGGGACTGGCTCACCTTCACAAGCCCAGTGGAGCGGAGGAGGAGAGGAGGAGGAGGGGATGATAGAGGGAGGCAAAGGGGGGGAAGGGATACGCAGGGTTTGACAGGCCGACCAGGCAGGATGGATGTGTGTGAGGAGGGAGAAGAGCAGACGCAGCAGGATGGAAGGCTCTCCTGGGGCTGCAGGCTGATTCTGCAGGCTGGCCGTCTGCGAGCCGACCAGACTGGAAGCCGGAGCTCAGAGGCCCAGTCTGGCAGCGCTGATATAAAGCTGCCAGCCCGGCGCCGGACAATTTGACTTCATTTTTCAAATATTTGTAATTGGGAAGTGGTTTTAAACCACTTGCTGTGATAATTTCCACATAAACTGGGTGACCATCAGTCTTAAATTAGTCAGCATTGTGCTATTTTCGCTTGGACTTCAGGCTGCACACAAATTATGTGTGGGAAAAATTAATAAGGCTGCTTTTGTGACGGACAATCCTTTAATGATTCAAAATGTGGCAAGAGCCGGTAATAAAATCTCAACATAAAAGAAATATTTCTTTACTGATTTCAACGACATGGCTTAAATAGCTTATGTGTTCAAGGCCAGCATTAATTACAAACTAACACTAAGCCACCAGATATCAAGCAGATATGAAATATGTCAAGTGGGCAATATACATTACTATGGTTTAAGTACTACAGCTGACACCGCACAGAAAGGTGAATTTAAATCCCTATAACAGGATATTCTCCTTGGAGACACTGTAGAAAAAGATCCTCTGCGGATGTTGACTTCGTGGCATCTAAAGTAAATTCAGTGAATCAGCGACTGAACTTACAGACACCCCGTCTCGAAAAATAACATCAAAGTCATGCGAAAAAGGAAATAGCCTAGTAATGATTCAAGATTGAGGTGCGATGAGGGATGTGACCCAATAAATGAATGCGACCCACTTTCACATTGATTGCGGCAGGGCAGGAAGCTAATTTGTGCTGCACCGCGGTGGCTTTTCTGTGGGACAAACCTATTACCTCGAGTGCTGATGTCCCCATTAAGACCTAGAGTCTTATATGGGTCTTGGGAAATTGAGATGGAGATAGAAATGTTGGTGTGGCTGCCCATGAGTGTGGCTGAGTCATGCCTCTCTACAGGTCTGTACCAAAAAGAATCATATGAGGTGAGTGTGAGTGTGTGTGTGTGTGTGCCGGTGATGATAATTGAGAGCACTATGGGCCATTAGTCACCCTGCCACTACGCTCCGAGTCTGCCTTAGAGGAATACTGACCTTTACACTCATGCCTCATATCTTTAGTTGTTTCGCAACCATCTATGTCTCGTCTTTACCTTCCTGTAGCCTTGGGGGTAAAAAAAAAGCAGTGCGCACTGTATACGACTAAAAATAATCAAACGTTAAAACTACTAATCTAGAAAAGGGAAGTAGGGCTGCAATTAAAAATGGTTTTGTCAATTTATTGGTCAGTCGTTTAGTATTTTTTCTGACCAACAGTCCAAAAGGTAATCAGTGTACAATGATATGAATGAATTGACTCATTTCTTTGTCCAAAATATGCATTGACACAGAATTTTGTATACTGTAAATATAACATACATTTACAGTATACAAAATAATTCATGCGTCAGCTCTGTGAACAGAGTAGCTGAGAACAGAGAACAGAATAGCTTATAATAACAGATCCTATATCAGAAAAGAGGGACATGATTTTTAATAACAGGATCGCAGAATGTCCCTGTATTGAGGTTTATTCCCCTTTTCAATACATCCAAAAGGGTATTTCAGTGAAGTTTATGTTCTCAAGACAGTAAAATCAGTTGATAGTGAAAGGACAGGCTATAATAAAATGCCCTTGTAAACTCTATTGAAAGTAGCCCTTGTAATGTGTTTTAAGATATAATATATGGAGCATAATAAATTCTTTTTTTTCTTCCTTTGAAGACCTGTGTTCAAAAGAAGTCCTTAAGTAGCCTTCACATTTAACCATCTTAACGTTTTTTCATCTCACATTCTAAATCCACTGAGAATCTGTTGAGGTCTAGTTCTATAGTAGAACCAGTGCCTTGATCTCTGCCAGACACTTCCATTACATGTAACAATACCATCAGTGATCATTTTACTACATACGTTATTAAGTATTTACAATGACGTCTTAGCGGATCTTCAGTGAAATATATGATGTTGATTTTAGGTTAATTAACTAACTATTTTTCGAGCTTGTGATGAACTTACACGAGGCAGATATGTGTGGGAGTCTACACATTGGCTGAGTTTGAATGCAACTGACATTAAGATGACGGCTCATTAAAAGCTTTCAGTCAGTCTGAGAGCTCTGTGAGGCGTCAGAGAGGAATCGACCAGGTGTACTCTGTTTCTTTCACCGTTTATTCAGCCAATGCAGTGTTTACATTTTTATTTTTATTTCTTTAATAATCCTTTACCTAGCCGAGTTTCTCTACCTACCACTCACCATTGGGCAATGAAAGTTAAAAGACACGGTTTATCGCAGCCTGTTCCAAAGCAAAAAAATGTTCTGGCCTCCACTGGGGAATTCAAGCCGTCTGCTGACGTTATCAGTCCGAGCGGTTGTTAGACTTCGAGGCGACTGAAAGTAATGTCATGGTGTGACTCCTACATCCCGCATTCTGCTGTGTGTCCTGTTCTGGACTCTTCTATGGTGGCTGCCTGGGTCTCTGGCCACCTCCCGCCACGGTTGTTAAGTCAATATTGGCCACAGGGGATTGGCTTCAGATCAGTGGTGCCCGAAAACAGGAATGTAGCGAGCTTTCACTGAGCTGTAACCTAATGTTATTTCACATTGCAGCGTGTGTGCATACAAGTGTTAAGGCAACTCTCCAATGTCACAAGCTGATATGAAATTTTTATTCTCATCAAAAGTAGTGAGGATGAAATTATGCACCGCTCTTGTCGGGAAGTGCGCCTGAAATTTGTTTCGTGCCAGACACGACACAAACGTGGTTGTCTCAAGTGATAGGCGATGATAATAAAATAACATTTTTCTTATCGCCTCGCTGAAATTCTGCACGGAGACTTAAAAAGAATTCCAATATTCAGAGATGTGGTGGTGTAGAGGCAGCCGAGAGTATGTGTGTGGATTCCCGCCAACTAATGCAATGATATACGCGTATCTTTACGTGTGTGTGTGTGTGTGTGTGTATGCATTCAGTATGGAAGCTGAATACAAATATTCAGCCCTCAGCATGGGAGCCTAAAGGTCCACTACACTGATATTGACTGTGACAGACTTCCACATTAAGTGTATTCCCTTAAGCTTGGGAAAAGTGCACAGAGGCAAATCCTCCTGAACTGGCGTCAATCAGACCCATCTTTCAGGGAAAAACACTAGCATCAATGGTTGGTTAGAGAGACAGCAATAACAGTAATTCACTCTGAACAGTGAGCACCCTAATTCACAGCCTGTGATATATGACTTCACTAACCTTGATGGAAGATGCTACGGTGGGCACATAAATGTGTGAGACGTACACAGCAATGCACACAATGCTCTTTTGCTCCTCCGCACAGTAGAGAGGCACTTAGAGGCAGCTTCTGTTGCACAGCAGAGATAGAAATGTCAGCGGCACATTGATCGCCACACGGCCCCACTAAGCCTTTCTCCTTTTCCTTTCACATGTTGCCTTTTCTCTCATTGTTGTTGTTGCTTACTTACACAACACACGTCGGTGCAAAAACCTACAGGAACGGTACTTTCTCCGTTGCTTACAGTTTATATACACAGCAAATGTGTGCTTTCGGTTGGTATGGTGTGATATTGTCGCTGTCGGGTTAATAAAACAGTAGTGTTGTTATCGTCTCCGCTGAGCCACTGGGCTTCCATCGTTTGGACTAATTACAGCTGAAACGCTGGGATTCCGCTTAGTGGGAGAAAGTCATTATTTTACTCTGAAATAGAGGCTAATTGAGTGTTTTCAAATGAAGGGTAATTATTTGTTTGCATCTTAACTTCAATTCCGCACACGTTGCCCGCCTCGTCTGCATTCACCAGCTCGGGGGACTTGACGTCTTGGGAAAGGCTGAGCCGCAAAATTGTTTTGGCTAATTATGTGGCTGAACAGCAGAGATTTAACAAAACGCCTATGAAGACTGTCCCTCCAGTAATGGTAAAGTAATAAGACAGAGGCATGCATGAAAGGTGTGGAAACCGATTTGTGCCGTTGAATAAATCTTCTTTAATAGATATAAAGAGTTTTTAAAGCAGCTTGTTGGAAAAGCACAAAGACCTTGAACAAGCTAAAGAGAGAGAGACCTATTCCTATTCTGGGAGAGAATGGGAGAACACATGGATGGAATATGAAAGAAAGGAGAGAAATGAAAGCGAAGCAGGAGAGAGAAATACATCACAGGAGAACAGTGAAGAAGAGGAGAAAACTACATCGGAAATGGCTACAAAAGGCAAAATGCCCCTACTGACGCCTGACCTTTGGCTAATATTACCAGGAAACTAAATTCAAACCGTTCTGTCACAGTTAACGACTGCTGCCTTGTAATTCTAAGCAATGACGGCATCACCCTCTGGGATTCCATGTCTAAATAAAACATGGTGAATCTACACCATATCTCATATCTCTTAATGCAATGGGTTTTGAGCTGGATTAGACCAGAAAATAAAATGGCCTCAGTATATGAATCTCATGCATTTGCTGCAGACATCAATTACATTTTTTTTTTGTAAATGTAGAAAAAGTAGCAGTCCTGATGTACTTTATCTTTGTGGTGTGATTTTTCAGAGAGCAGATAAGACACAGAGCAGGGAGAGAGGGTTTATCAACCCCCCCCCCCCCACACACACAGTATAAAACTACATCATCACTCAGCCAAACCTTGCTCAAAGTGACACTGATACAACCAGCCAGCATACTGAACTCACGCTGGTGTTCAAAGTAATTTACATGTGTGCGCACAAGCACACACACCGACACACCAAAGAGGCAGAGCTTCGAGAGAGGGAGACTGAGACGGATTAAAAGACCTTGCATGTGAGGGAGAGGTTGGTGTGTGAGGGAGACCTTTTTAAATATTTCAGATCACTCCTTGCCTTTTTAATTTGAGATTTATCCCACTGGGCTGATTCGTCAGTCTCAATTCCCTGTCTTGGTCGGAGAAATGTGCTCACCAAATTAGTAAACATCCAACTTTAACTATGCTTCGACGTAACGTTGAATATGCATGGGGAACAAGGGAGTTGGAGCCATCGGTTTTTGCAGTGCTCCAGAACAGCAGTCGGGCTTGTTCCTCCTTTTATTAGTAATATCAGTAGACACAGAGAGGACGGAAAAAAAGGAGAGAGGATGAGAGATGCACTACATGCATTGGTAAACAAGAATCTTTGCTGAAACGTGGGCCACAAGGGGCCCTCTTCCACTTGCCATGAGGAAAAACAGGAGAGGACTTGATGATGTATGAAAACAACTTCACCGGAAAGCAAAGGATTGAGATCACACTGGGTTCATGTTAAAGCTGTCTGGAGAAGGGTAGAGTGAGCGGACATTCTGAACAGAACAGCATCCTTTCTCTTTGGATCGGAAGAAGCTATGCAAGCAAACGTGCCGCCACGGTGACTGCATCTGACAAAGAGCTCAGGCAACGAAGCATAGCATTATGTAAATGAGGAGAAAGACAAAAAACTGGAGAGTGAATTAAAAAAAGGAGGGAAAAAAAGAATAATTTGCTACAGGAAATCTTATGAAATATTGAGTATGTCAGTGTTTAGTATTCTATGGTGTTGTGCTGCTCAAGTACAACCTGGGCGCTGCTGGCCTGTAGTTTATGCCTGGAGGCGGCATGTTGCCCTGATTGCCATGCCAGACAAATTTAAAAGCAATTGTGATCTGAAGTGAATAACGCACACAATCTGCACTCGACTCTGTCGTGCAAAAAAAAAAAACAGTGTCACTCTCTTCCTCCTCCTTCACTCATTTATGTTAATGCCTTTGTGTTCCTACATGACTTTGCTTCAACCTGTTGTCCGCAATCAGGAAAGGGCACGCTCCACCAAGGAATGAAAACCCTGCCACTTGTTAGGAACTACAGTACATGAAAAATCAATGTGAAGAGCACTCAAAAGGTGCTCCTATTGATTTTTCATAGACTCAGATCAGTCAATCTATCAATGGCGGCAAGAACAGCGGCCCTAAGAGAGGCGTCATGGGTGTACAGCTGCAGTGATGGACTACTGAAAAGGAAATGTGTCTAGAATGTGCCCTTCACTTCAAGGTCTCAGCTCAGGAAAATTCAAGCTGTCAACAAGTCCAGACATATACAGCAAGAAGATGTATCCCTACTGCATGAAGAAAAAAACAAACAAAAAAACACCCTATGGAAAAAACTTCACATTTCACTTAAACATCACTGCGATTTGAAGAAACACCTGCGCACACACGCACTCACAGACACATAGCGACTCGCTCTATGTCTCCGTCTTCCGCTCTCCGTGTGCGACGAGGTCAATAAAAAAAAAGACAACTCCAGCTGTCCCCTCCGGCTCGTTCCTCAGACGGTGGTCTGTTCAGGAGAGCCGGGATCCTGTGAGGCTGCTGGATTATTCATTTGCAGAGTGTAACTCAGCCCACTGCTCTTTTCCACATCACCTATGCTGAATTCCCCTGGTGCCTGGACAGCCTCTGTCAGGCTCCGTCACCCCAGTTTTCCAGAACTGAAAGTAAATAGGCTCCGTTTCCATTCAGCACTCGTCAGTTTAATTCCTTTATTCTATGTGTCTTTCACTCGCCCACCAGCGACTCTTCCTCTGGTTTCATCTTTTAATACTGACACACTCGGTGCTTACATTTTATCCGTCTGCATGTTGAGACGCTTAAAATCATTCATGTCTTCCTATCTGCTCAGAATAAGCTGTAGGAAACCTGACAGATTCAGGCTGTATGTGAACGTATTACAAATTATCACATTATTCTACAGTATACTGTGCTGTTTGTATTCAGGACATTGTGGATTACATGTTTGTAGCATTTTTATGATGTACAGTGATGGTTTTTTTTGTGCTGCAGTGGGTCGAAAAAAGGTGCAGTAGGTTAGGTGTGTGACTCGCAATTTAGCAATGCAAAGCTGGTGTCAGGGTTGTGCAGGTGGGGTCAACAGCACTATGTGCAGACACACCCCTATTCTTAGAGGTTTTTGTCATTATAGTACAAGTTTCACTCTTGTATACATTCTTCAACCAGTAGACACATCCGAATACAAAAGGGAAGAACAAATAAACACAACTTGCAAAATAGTATCTTCTATATATAAATGTATTTTTTATTTTACAACGTTACTTCCTTAGAGGTTTGTGGTTGAGCACTAGCACTGAGTGGACCAGACCAGCACATATGTGCAGCTTGTTTCACCACTAGCAAATTAGGAAACCTTTAAGAAAAATAGAAATGAGTAGTAATGGGTGTCATCTTTTCTGATATCTGTGCCCGTCACTTGCACAACACCACAACAATACCGTAAAGTATGAAATACAAAAAAAAAAAATCTTGCATTTAGCAAAGTCTTCTCGAGGGCATTAGTGTTTAATGTGGCGTTGACACAAACAGCTGTAGCTTTGTCTAAAAATAAAATGTATGTGATCAAAGAACAACAACATAAGACTAAACTGACCAAATATTCAGAACCAACTTTCAGCTTTTCACAGTTGATAGGCGACACAATTCAGTCAGCACTCGAAAGATACCGAGATCTGATATGCAGCCGCATTAGACGAACTCTGATAATATGAAACGACAGCTCAATTTTCTTCTCTGCATGTGGTGCCGTGGATTAAAACACACACAACTGTGCGTGTACGTACGTGTAGGATGTCATTTTTAACAACGTTCACAGTTTAATTAATTCATTACATTTGCTTTCTTAAATACAAGATTAACAAAGTGCCTGAAAATGTGTTCTATTTCCATCTCTTTCCAATTGATTTCTCTGCATCTAGATGTGATTAAAACAAAGATGTGATCAAAACACAAGCATCATCTAGTTCCAGAGATCTATATCAAAAATACATGGTGACCTGTTCAAACCATTTTGTGGTTTGAATTAAAAGAATTGTATGAGATACAATCTGATACAACATATTCTTACACTGCTTGTGCGCAGCAGTGGCCTCATAGATGAAAAGGAAAGACTGAAGCTGCCTTGGTTCATTTCTCGAGTAGGGCCCCGAACACAATGTGCGGCGGCCTTGGAACTACAGGAGCAAGAGTGGAAGTGTGTGACTTTGAACTACGCCTCGTTCAAATTCATGGTACATTAAGCCTCTTTCTTGAACCTCAAAAGCACAGAAAGCCGAGGCCATCAAAACATGGAGAGTTTTGAGAACCCGGGTCCCTGTGTATTGAGAATGGGAGCTTGAGCTTTGCATAGCTCCACGAGTGCCTGAAATAAACTCTGTAAGGGAGGTGGCTTTGTGCCGAAATCAGAGCAGATGGTGAAGCAGTTAAAAAGGACCACAATGAGAAATAAAAGGCGAAACAAACGAAAATCATATCCTCCACAAATAAGCATGTGTACTCTTAATATGATTTATTATGGACATCAAGATCATTCTGCCATGAAATAAATGACATATTTCAAGCTGAAAGAAATGCTGCAGGGTATTCCTCTCACTGCTGCGTGCATACAGCATTTTGTATCGAAGCAGGTAACACCAAGGTCTGTTGTGTAGTGTGATTGAAAGTTCACTGCTACTTCCTTGACGTGCAGTAAAGAAAGTAAGAAAATATAGTCTGGAGTGATAGACGTGTTATTTCTATTTATAGCTATGGTAATGCCCTAGTAAAACACTCTCGTTTAATAATTTCTCCGTGTTGTTATTTATTGTCTGCAAGGTAATGAACACAGGGCGTGACGGTGTTTGTTGAGACAACGATCTGATTATTTAATGACCAAGCATGAATTAGGCTTTTAAAGAGCGCTTTGTCCCATGGCATTCGGCCAGCCAAATCAGGCATGCTTTGTTATGGTGCGATTCAAAGCAAAACATCCCACTTTGCCGCGAAGGGCACGACATTTGCAACCATTTCATCTCGACGCAACACGGTGGGATTAGTAGAAGGAGGGATTAACAAAACGCAACGCAAACTAACACAGTCTAAAGAGGAGAGAAGACAACAATAAATGGAAGATGATTTAGAAAACAACTATTCTTGAGAAGGGGAAGGAGTTCAGCCATCGTAGGTTTCTATTTTGGATCCAAGAGTTTGAGGATATCATACTGCAGCAGGTTTATATAAATCTAATGCAGCAGAAGCAGAGGGACTAAACTACCACTCATAGCTGCTGTGTGGGGTGTATGCATTTGTGTGGCAGCACAGGAAATATGAGAGAATGAAGCATTTATTATAAAAGACTCTTGTGTAAGGTCCCATGATAGCCTTCATAACAATGATGAATGGCTGAAGCCTTCTGGTGAGCTACATCATAGGACTACTACCTTTAAGACTTTCTTCTATTACGCTTAGGACGGGAGCACACTGGGAAGGCTTCCTGCAAAACACAACAAAGGGATTAACATCCTGGGAAACTTCATATATTTTTAACCTCATTTTGTTTTCCAGTTTCCTCTCTTACATCCATAACAGAGACACTGAGATTTTCTGAAGGCTGGATGAAGACAGCCTGGTGTACCATGCTGTTCGTCTTTTCCCAATCCTCCCACAACAAACACCAACAATGGAGCTAAGAGCTGAATGCCATTACGCCATTATGACAAAAACTTGAGGAGAAGCGTTTCCGTCATTCAGTTGACAGCTTTGAAGGAATCTTCTCAATTGTCATCGCTCAACAAAATGTCCTCCACCCCAACACTGCTCTAGAAGCGTGGCCACGAGAGAGGAACCGGTGTGAACATTTCACATCACGATTATAGTCACCAAAACGGTCACCATTATCAGTATTACCACGGTATTGTTAAACAGTGCTGAAAAAGTACTGATACACATTGAAATCATTTCACCACGTCTATAGCATAGACAATACCTGATGTAAACATAGAAAACCATATCGCATTAACGTTAAAGGGTGCATAAGCAGCCTGTCTTTCTAAAGCGTGCTCGAGTGTCTGCGTCACTGTAGACGGGGATGTTGATATGGTTTTCAATGTAGGAAAACTGAGTGGGTCACCAGGGCTCCACACTAACTTATTTCACCACCTTCATGAAAACAATGTTAATCATCTCGAAATAAAAAAAACAACTATTAAAATGTTGAGTAAATAAATAATTACATTTATTTTGCTCCATTCAAAGAAATAGGGTTAAGACTGAAAACACTTGTAATCTGTGTGGGAAAAAATGAAGATTTCAATACATTTGCTTGGAAAGATTTCACAAGAATCATTATGTCATACGAATACTTCAGGTCCTAGAAAAAAGCCAAACTAAAATACACAGGATTTAAAAAATAATCCAGATAATATCTGAGTTAATTACTGTTTCTTATTGTGCCATGCCTGCTAGTGACAGTTTGCCTGATAAATAAACCCCACCTGTTTTTCTGCATTGTCCAAACATATATAGGTATATATGGGCATATGGGTTGAGCTGTGCAGTGACTCTACTTGGTTATGGCAAAAACAAAGCATGTACTATGGTATGAATTGAGCTTCTCTACTGGCAAAAATGTGTTGTTCGGAAAATAAAAAAGTCCTGTATTACAACATTCCCAATCAGTTCTACTATTCAACATCTGAGAAGGGATAGCCTGCAACCTCTATTGCAGAACTAATGCAGCATAGATGGAGGACAGAAGTAGCATGGAGGGGGGGGGCTACCAGTGTACACAAAAAGTAGACATAAATAATGCAGTCATCTTTCCCATTACAGGATAATGTAGCTTCGAAATTTATAGTGTGCACTATTCTATCCAACCTCTTAATGGGGGGACATTTAAGGAGAGGGTGCATTACTCCTTATTATGACCATGTAATATACATAAATCAAGCTGTGTGGAAATTATATTTCTTTTATCGTTTAATGAAAACAGCCCCCCCCCCCACCCCAAAACAAAAGTTTGTTTTAGTTGGTGCAAGCTTCTGCACACAGAACAGAAAGTTGGTTTGGAGTTCCAAGGGATAAGCATCATGGGCTAAGGAATATATGTGAATACAAACCGAAGGTGCAGCATTAAACTAGCCCTAGAGAGCCCATTTCCCACTGAAACCACTGTATATCTGAGACAAACTCTTTATCAAGCGCTAAGAGCCAGAAGGTTGTAAATGCCATTTGAACGAAAAGCCCCTGGTATGTTCTGGGTCAGTTGCTCCGCTCTTTCATGTCAGTTTTATTTTAGGGAATACAATTTGAAGAACCTCTGCATCGTTTAAATTTCAGACAGAGCCGCTCATGCGGCTCGGCGCTCTGTCTTCTAAAGGAGACTGAAACTGGAGACGAACACTGCAAATGTATTCGGCATTCGTCCTCTACTGTGTACGGTATTCTTTCCACATGGCAGACACTCTCCATTATTCAGGCTGAGAATGTTCACGCTGTATTATACTTTAACTATTACACACAACTCCCTTTTCTCCTAGTGAGGGGCTGCCTGGCAGCACCCATCCACTCAACCAGAAGAACTCTAATGGCTGCACAAGGATCATTAGCCACTACCAACGCAATTGTTCATGGTTAAATTTAAAATCCATACATTTCAGAGAGCAGCTTTCATCCGTATGTATATAAATCTGAACGCTATGTATGAATACATTATAAAGGGGCTATTCATTGGACCGCCCGTTGTCTGTTTGCTCATAACTGATATGACAGAGCAGCCACCATCCACTGTCGACAGTTAGTGATGAAAGCAATGAATCCACCAACTTTGTGTGAACTCCAGGGAGAAGCTACCTGATCACCATGAGTCGCATGAGTCCGGGGGGCCCAGCCGCCTTGTTATTTCACCATCCCGCTCTGTCTTGTCTCGGCTAAATCGCATCAGCTCGCAATTGACCAAGTGTCACGCTTCAGAGGGGAGCCTGATATCTCCAGCCTCGCAGACCTTTTACTTCTCCATTCTGCTTCCCTCAAAAGGTCAATTTTTATTTTTTTATTTTTGACTGCAGCACAAAGCACACGTTGCACAACTTTCTTTCTGGCGTCATATCAGCTTATCAGACGTTTCTTTGCGATAAAGGGAGAAAAGAGCTCACAGACCACATGGTCTGGGCTCGGGCCTGTCTGTGTATGGCAATGAAGATATGGTGTTGATTGATACAAGTTTAATTTGATTTGTCTTTTACTTATTAATGGAAAATGATTGCGTTATTTTCCCCTTCCCACACAATCCCAGAAACAAAGCAGAACACAGCGGGGAGGTCAGGGTACATGGTAATTTGTATGCTCCAAGAGAAAATAAATTCTCAATTATTGTTTTGCTTCTCTTGTATTAAAAACCCCCTGTAGTAAAATAAAAAATAAAAAAAAGATGGGATGCTGGTTCTCGATTGCTGCAGCAGTCTTTTGCAGAAGATCACAGACATCAAAAGTCACAAATAACATGCGGAATGGAAATCCATCATTGAAATGGCCCGACATGCAAACTCACTTGTAAGTAATTGTGAAGTGAGGGACTCATTTGGCACTTTGATGCATCACAGTTGAGCTGGCATCTTGCGTTACTAGTGAGCCGGATGTGTAAGTATACCATAGGACGGTTTCTAAGGCAGAGGCGCAAATTCTTCATAAGCACATATAAGCTTCAATTCACAGCCAGTGCTCCCAGTACATTTCTGTACTGTGGGCAGAATACATTTAACTAAGGTATTTCATTACCGCTGTTGTGGCTTTCATCAGTAACTCCACAAATTAAAAAGAAAACAAAGCATTATGAAAGCAGTGCAAACATCCAACCATGAACCCCCATAACTCTCTTTCATCCGAATCATCTCTTTGTCCTGAACTCTGATTTACATTTCGAGGGCTCTTAAAATATTCACGTACTGTTGTACGTAACAAAGAAAAGAAGAATACAAGGCATTATACCAGCATCCAAACAGGATATGAAATAAAAAGAAGAAATATGAAATGCTAAAATATCTAATAAAAGATATCATTGTGAGGTATCCAAAGATATATGACATTTCATGATAGACAGAATGTGGGCACACGGCAGACAAAAACTAATAACTTCTTAATAGCCTGTCTTGTGTCCTCCGTCACAGTCAAATTACTTATCGTTTGCACACGTGTAGGCTTCAGACTGCACCGTCTTTGCCGTTTCATGTTTTAGGGGAGCATTGATAAAAAGTTGTGTTCAGAATGTAATGCTGACTGAGCACTATATCTGATCCCGCACTCGCACCTCTGGGGAACAATCCCCCCCCCCCCCCCCTCACCTACAACTGTATTGTTTTATTTCTAATTCTTATTTTCATTCATATCCTTCTTGATAGCTGCATATTACATTTCTAATATTATTTTCTCAAAGCCAAGATGGGAATGCTCACATAAAAAAAGGGAGTTTTTAAATTAAAAAACAAACGCGCGGCGATGAGTGAGTACCTGCATTGCTTGAACATTCCTGGTGTTTGGTATGCAGTGCGCTTGAGGTTATTCCCAATGTGGAGAGTCAAAGGCTGACTCAAGGTCTGCCTGCGCATAGTTGTTTTTAACCTGTGGGCAGGATAAGGGATGATCTCCCAAGCTCTACCGTAGAACTGCAAAGAAGGAAACTTTTTTTCACACTTAAAATGGTGTGTGTGGATTGCTGGCATCGATTTAATGTAATTATTCAAGCTGGCAATTTGCTTCAAGAGGGCTTATTCTTATTTTCTTTGTTGATGTGATTCAGTTCCTTTTGGGGAAACACAAATGGGTTCTTCTATACGGATTACAATTTTAAAAAATGTGTTTACTTATGCCCAATCAAGGTTTGGCACACATTTTACTCTGAGCAGTATAGCAGCAGCCGTTGTAGTAGTGGCATTAGCAGCAAGTCTCTGTCAGTGGCAGCAATAGCGGTGGCAGTAATGGCAGTAGCAGCGACAGTGCCAGTTTCTATTTTTTAACCCTGGCAAAGTATTGAGTCGTTTCATTTCAATTTTAATATTGCAAGTCAAAGTGTTTCATATTGATTGCTGCTAAAGCCGAAGGTATTTGATTATTTATTTGAGCAGATCAATGCATTAAGTTGGCATCGTTTTTAATTGATGCATCGACGCAATAAACAGAACGACGGAGCAATTCAGAGGCGGAGCTTCTCAGTGAGTTGTTTCGCAGCGATATTGTAAACGTCTGTAGTAACTCGTCTGTCGTGATGGAGTTCACAAGCCTGAGCCACTTCAGCAAAACATATCCGACTGCACATTATGCAGCCTACTTTTAAAAACGAGCTGTCGTCGACTGTTACACTAAACTGTTCTGCAATACACACCTGAATGCTGCACGTATACGGTGCAGGCAAACACCCTGACAGTTGCATTTGCTATGCAACAACCAAGGATTTCTTTTGAATAATGTCACACACACAAGGTCTGCACACACATATATTACATCTGATCTGCACCTCTGCTCACAGACGTAAAGCCACTCTCAAAGGCCAAGGACCCTAGAGGAACGTTCAGTGAGGGGAACCAACAAGGACTGATATCATGGTAACCTGCCCTCTCTAATGTCATACAATAGTCCTGCAACAAGGGCTTCAGTTCTGAAACTTGAAATGGTCTGAAGACGATGCGAAGGAAGCATTAGTTCAATAGAGAATGATTTTCTAACACAAACTAAAATCATACAGGTTAATCAACACAATCCTGAACAAAACACCAGAAGTATAAGCATTAAAAATGCTATTTGTTATCAAGCTCCGATATTGAATTGCATTAGCATTATTCATTGAAGTCAATAATACATATACAGTGATGCAAACATAGAGATATTCTTCAGTGTAAAATCAATCTTCAATGGCTTGATACGCAGGATCCTTACATGACTCACAAGATCATGACAAAATACTTGTATTACACTCTTGGACAAACTGGATCATGTGATGAGTATCACATTCCCATATTGATATATGAAATAGCGTTTGGCCATGTGTTTTTAATGCTAGGGCGTGGTATGTTCAGTCTCCACTGTACCGTGCTATATAACTCAGCTTGCCACAGAGAATAGCCGTGGAAGTGAAATATAGCAGCTGAAGAAGAGCACAAACTCGCAAAGTGGCGCCAATTGTAGCTGAAGCCAAGGCTGAATTATAGTGTCGCTACATTCCTCCATGTGAACAGAAGTCAATATCTTACAAAGGGAATGTTCCAACTTCAATTTAGTCAAAGCCAGCCTAAATCAATAATGGGCAGATTATGAATGTGAGGTATTCTTACAAAGTCCTCCCTGAATAAAAGAGACCTGAATGGAGGCAGACAAAGCACACGCATGGCTAGCTCCATATCTCAGAGGACACAGAGAGCAGTCTGATAGACTTTATCCTTTTCCACACACTTTATCTGTACTGTCTGGTCTTTGAGACATCACACGACGAAAACAATATGCCTCTTTCTAACCTTCCTTCACTTCCAGTCCAAAACCTGACTGCAACCCTGTTTACCAAAGCACTGTTAGTAGCAGACTGAACAAGAGTTAACAAGGTTTTTTTTTTACTTATAAAACATAGTTTTGAGTACCTTTTGAGCAATGATTTCTGTGGATCTCTGGCATAGCACCAACCTATTTCGAGGAGACATTTTTGGAGAGCTGCAGGCGCCATATAATGAAGTGGTGCATTTAAATGAGAGATAGCTCTGGGACGAGGAGGTACACTTCACTCAGATCAGTAAACACTGAAATAGAGTGAAAGCTAGAGGATGAAGAAAGGGTGGCGAGGACAACTGAAAGAGGGGAAGAGAGAGGGGAAGAAAGTGGGTAGAAGAAAAAGGGAGACTGGAGACCTGGACCTGCACACAACCTGCAAATATTGGACGTTTTAAGAAGAAGATAATAAAGAGGATAGAAGGTCAAAATGGCAGACACAAAGGCAAATGAGAAGATTGCAAAGCAACAGTTCCCACTGGATTTTATAGGATATCGTTGTGGTGGGAGAATGATGCAGGTATTGAACACCTCATATAAGAGAGAAGGGTAAAAAACAAAAACAGGAAGACAAGCACCCAACAAAGAGGCTTCAACCATTACAGTCTGAGTCACACATCAATAGGAAGAGGACTACTTGTTCAAATGCCAAGTGGCCTTGAGAACTGTGCGTTTGTTAATGCAATGCCAACAAAAAATGGCATATAATGCCAGCAGTTAACTCATGTTACTCCAGAGAAGTATCCTTTTTATGCTAATGTCTGCATGGTAAAAGTAGATTAAAAATCATTATACCTCTTGATACAGGGTGACACAAAGCAGCCACAAGACTGGTTTATATTAGTTGGTCTATTAAGGAGTATTTTTTAATGAGCTCCGAAAACATTGTGAAGTGTCTAGTGACTGGGGGAATTAGTACCAAAAGAATATTTAAAAATATATTTATTTATTTTCATGAATTACTTGTTTTTTAATGATGGATTAATAAATAATGTGTTATTTAAATTCTGTAGCCACAAGACCAATGTGTTTGAGTAATTCCTTAAACATCTTGGTGCCTTAAGGAAACATTTTTTAACTACCCATATGTAGGACAGATTTATAACCTCTGGTCAGCTCAGAATGAGGCACCAGATGGGTGTCGAGGAGCTGTGGCTTGCAAAAGTAATCAGGCCATTACAGAAAAGAGTATTCCACATAATGATTTATCAACAGATGCTCTGCAGCCGAGCTGTTTTTCCAACACATTGAGTAACAATGTACAAGCTCCGACTAAAATGACCATTCATGTTTACGGTCATTTCAATTTCACGTATTCAGACTCAAATTCAGTTGTGTGGTAGCACACATAACATGATAGTGACGCTGTAGTATTGGATTAGTATTGGATGGATTTGGTATTGATGAGAAATTACATTTTACATCTGGATATGGAGGATCCCCATCTGTCTGGGGCTTTGGATAATGTCATGCAGCTTAATGATGTTCGGGACGAAATGACGCTGCGAGAGTAGAAATGAATGTGGGCAATGTTCTGTATGAATATTCATATTTTGAGTTAATAACTCACTCACAGTATAACCAACAAGATGAAAATGTAAACACACTAAGAGCAACGCTGCACATTTTACATTTGCAGCTCCATATATGAATAAAGCTGAAGAGTCATATTTCATAGCTGTATGTGCTATAATGCTAACTTGCTATTATGAAAATGAGCGCTTGTTTACATGGGGGATCGGACATTAGGATTGAGATTAATGACTTCAGAAACATCTAAAAGGGTACATTTACTGCAGTGAAAAATAAATAAAGAACAAAAGGAAAAAAGACAAACAAATTATTCTGAAAATGACTTGGGACGTTAGCGTGACAGAGAAAAAAAAAAATAGAGTAAGAATCTTACACTTTCATAGAATATTCTCCTGGTACCATTGTAATATATTAACACCTCTGGAGACTCTTTCATTGTGACTTTTTTAGTGCCAACGGCAAGACTTTCAGAGCTTTTACGCAGAAAGGCACTCCTCATTTTCCCTTCAAAGTCCTCGGGGAAATAGAAGACAGCAAATACTGCAGGTGCGGGCATTGCTGCAGAACAGAGCAGCATTGGCTTATGTGGCAAAGTGTGAGGATATGAACATCTCAGAACGAATATGCACTGGAGAGACAACAACAGGCAAAGCTGGAGAACCAGAGCGTTCCCTTTAGTAAACTATTACCTTAAAATGAGGACAAAAACATTAGCTAAACAAATGAACAGGCACACACACACACACGCCTCCCAATCGCACACAACCCAAATGAAATCAAGATAGAAGCAACTATCTAGCTGACACAATCAGCCCGACGGAGCTCGCTTTAAAACTCTCCTCCCCCACAGAGCCCTTGTGCATTCTTAAAAGCATCAGTGTCATTTCTTAAGCAATGAAACATTAACTAAATCCTAACTATTGTGACCAGTCCAGCTCACACAGCCGGATAAGTAGATGAGAGAGAGAGAGAGAGAGAGAGAAAGAGAGAGAGAGAGAGAAAGAGAGGGAGTGAGATGTATTTCATGTATTTATTTTGTTACATTTCATGCCAGTACACCTCATTTGAATCCAATAGACAAAGAGAGAGAGCGAGAATGAGCTAGTGGGCTGGTGCATCACACAGTTGGCAGGATTTCATGTGCAGAGTATCGCACAATGGCCTTGGAACACATTACATTCTACCCAGCACATAGCCGGTATGGGTTTGTGTGTGTGTGTGTGTGTGTGTGTGTGTGTGTGTGTGTGTGTGTGTGTGTGTGTGTTTAGGGCTATTATGGTATGAAATTAGGAAACAGTGGTCTGTAAAAGCTAGAAATACCGACACAGGGTGACTGCAATCTGCAATCTGCAGACCAGCTGGAAACGAGCTGTTACCTCAGCATCAGGAGCCAGTGGACTGCTTCCCTGCTGCTCTTGAAGAGGACCACGGCCGATGGAGTAGACAGCGGGAAGTTGGATAATCTGTGTTTCGTTTATTTCAGGTTACATTTAAACTATAGCCAAATTTTGGGGGAAGTTAGGTATAAATAGAAAGAGACCAAGAGACCCAAATGGAGGGAGGGGAGAGGGAGAGGGAGAGGGAGAGGGAGAGGGAGGGAGGGAGGGAGGGAGGGAGGGAGGGAGGGAGGGAGGGAGAGAGAGAGAGAGAGAGAGTGATTCTGTTAACGCCCACAGATCCTGCCCATCCTCATAAAAACAATGATTCTGACTCTGCTCACTAAGTACACAACGTGACATGTAGCTCTAAACCCTGGTCTGGAACGCCCACGCAGACACAAAAGCATTATTAGAAGAAAAAAAAACACACACACATAGTATTGAACAGATCACAGATAGAAACAGATATAACAACCCTCAGCGGCAACTTGTAAAATGCAGATGCACACCGGGAAGTCTTGATGACACATGTGCGCACACACACACACACAGACACACGCACACACACACACACACACACACACACACACACACACACACACACACACACACACACACACACACACACACACACACACACACACACACACACACACACACACACACACACACACACACACACAGAACACAAACACACTCTCTTTCCCTCATTACCACTCAAATAAAATGAAGCTGAAGCACAATAAGTGAATCTGCAAATACTTAAAGACGCAACAAGACAATAAGGCATTTCTGAGCACTGCAGGGAACAAACAATCAGTTACGTGATGATCCCGTAATCACATTAGTGATAAAAATCCCATTACCTCCTGATTATAGGCTACATCAGCCTCCTTGCTCTCTTCTAGGGCTCTGTAGAACAACCAAGGATGACTGAAAAATGACTAAGCCGTTTCCCCTATGGGCCCCCAGCCACACAAAGCCTTGCTTTAACGCGTACCCTCACATAACCCACACTGTACTGTCACAGCACAGGCACTGCACATATCCTGTACATCATCCGTCTCTCATAGCACCCACTCAGGGAATAGAGACTGAAATAAAAACCTATTTGGGTGCCTCTGTGAAACAATGACTGAAGATGTACTCACACAAAATCTAATTCCAGACAGTGGATAATACAAAATTTCACCCTTCCAGTCATCCTGCACTCAAGCTTTTCGGTTCTTAATACTAAACTCAATTCTTATTTTTCCAATGGGAAATTGTCAATTATCTTTTTTACCCTATTTTCTACTTCTCCCTTTTCTTATTATCCATTGTCACCATCTCTAAACTTGTAGACATCTATATCCACTGTTGCAATATCAGCTTGTGGGCTGAGGTGAGAACCACAGAAAGGTGCTGTTGGTTGGCTCGGATGAGGTGAGTGTTTGTTTGTTTTTTAGGGCCCACTTTGAGGCAACACTCCCGCTCGGGGTCCAGAGTGGCTTAATGTCAGATGTGCACTAAAATGGAAAGCTGCCAGTGACAGCCGTCGTAGACTCGCTGGCGGGGGGGGGAATACAAACTATACATCTCCACATTAATCTAGTGGTCTAAGGGACAGAATTTGAGGCTGATGTCTTTGTGGTTTGGGCGACATGAGGGAAGGAGAGATAAAGAGGAGAAAAAAAGCCATACAAATCACACAAGTGATCACATAAAGAGATTATGAAAGAAAGAAGAATTGCCTCGTTCGGAGGAAGAGAGTGTCCCTGGGGGGATTGTCTAGAATGTGTGTGTGCTCTGTGAGCAGAAGATTTGACATTTCATTTTTAACCAATTCACTAAGACTAGAGATTGATTCTCTCTCTAGAATTCACAGAAACAGTTAAGGGTAAAAGTCTGTAAGGGGCCATTACCCCTAATGTACACTCTTTCTTTCAGAGATGCGTTTCCACTGTTGGACCAACTGTCCAGATCAATGCAATGAACTCCAGACCCAAGCAGAATGTATACGTCCCTCAGACGAGCGAAACGTCAAGGCACATGAAAACAATCTGATATAATGTGCTGGACGATAAAGAGCATTTAATAATGACACACACACATCTAATCGTGTCCAGATTGCTGTAAATCCCATGTGACAACCGCTCTCTATGATAACAGCGAGACTAAAAACATCTGGCTTTGCACTCCAGACAAAAGCTCAATCGTTGACAAAGTACAGAAGATAAGCCCCGAATTAAATGTGCAAACCCCCCTTCTTTTAGAAAATCCTCTTTATTTAAGGTGGGGAGAAGTGGGGTGGGAATATGCAGAACCACCTACGCATATTCCTAGAAAGTAATCCAGAAGGCTGTTCACTGGCGTGTGGAGCACTCAGGCAGCTCCACAAAGACGCATGCAAATGAAGTAAAGTCTCAAGTGGAGCAACAGGGGAAGAGGGGACCACATAGCGACTCACTGTCAACTGCCGAGCACAAATATGGAAAAGCTTAGCCTTTGAAGCATTTTGATATTCAAGCGACTTAACGCACCACTACGAAAATAAGTCACGACTACTTCCCCCCCCCCCTCTTAGCCCTATTCTTCACCTCTTCAAATTATTTTTCTGTCGCCTATCTGCTAACTGTATGACACAACGGCTAATTTAATTAGAATGACTTGGCCATACCAAAAACAGAAGCCGAAGTGGCGGCCATAAAACTAAAGTACCTACATCGCCATTAAATACAACCTTTCTTGAGACCCTGCAATAAGAGTCTTGTTATTCCCCGTCTATTCCTAACACTGCTCCGTAAACACAACTGTCTGCCAGTGTGTTAGGAAGTCATGCATGCCCCACTTAAAATACGAGATGGGGGAGAGGGCCATACTTTTGCAGCAATCTCCTGCAAAAAAAAACAGAATTGCCTGGAGGGGTCATGTCTGGCTCTCTGATGCTCAGCTTTGATGTACAATAGCTTTTTTGCTCACCTACAAGCCAGAGCTGTGTATCGATACAGTCTCACATGCAGTGACATCAGTAGTTGTTGAGTAT
Organism: Leptoclinus maculatus; assembly: GCA_032191485.1. Taxonomy (NCBI): domain Eukaryota; kingdom Metazoa; phylum Chordata; class Actinopteri; order Perciformes; family Stichaeidae; genus Leptoclinus; species Leptoclinus maculatus. The sequence continues at coordinate 9,753,395 of JAVDOI010000007.1, forward strand.
GAGAGACAAAAACTCCACACATTCCCGCACATACACTTGTGTTTAAGAAGGACGTACGTTGCCGTGGTTGATGAAACCGTGTTCCCTGGCGATGCGGTCGGCTTCCTCCGGCCCCCCATTGATCTGGACGGCCCAGGTGTTGGTGTAGACCTCTGCGGCATCGATCCACTTCACTTCTGCTGTCAGAAGGACAAGGACTGTCCACAAGTGCAGCAGGGCCACCCTGGCATCCATGAAAAGGGAGCACACTTCACGGGGCAGTCTTTCCGTCCGCCTGTCACCGCTTTCCCAGGCAGAATGGGGCTGCTCCACCTTACAGCAGCAAAGTAGAACAGTGTCCTAGAGATGAGAGGACAGAGCCAGCTTTAAACACAAACGTGGCCTTCTTAACTGGGTCACCCGTGGGCCTGGAATGACCTACTGCTGGTACCATTCAGAAAGCAAACCCCAAAAACTGAAACACCCACAGACCTTATCATACATCATACTTAGCTCCCTGTCCATTGTCAAACCCAGAGGGGGGGGAAAAAAACACGTCTCCATAAATGTGCAAAGAATAAATATTAGGTCAAAACAGACGGGGGTTCTGCTGAAAACAGAATGTTTTTTGTTGTTGTTTTTTTTTCAGACCTGAAATGGTAATGTATGATAATTATATACAGTAGGCATGTAGCTGCAATACAGAGACGAGCTTCAAGCAAACCACTGCACAGCTAGTTGTAACAAGCAGCAACCACACAGGCCAAGGCGTCTGAGGGAGAGGACATTTAAACGCTCGCTCAGACACTGCTCTTAGGTTTAGGATATTCCACAACTTTAATTCAAGCACTTATTATATATTAGAGAAGGTACGGAACAGCACATTTTAATTGAATGGTAAAATAACAAGCGTGATGAAAAGGGACCATCATTTGAGCACATGTTGAAAGGAAGACGATTTTTTTTCAATAGTAGTTCTTTTGAGTCGTAGGGAAGGAGCCCGTAAGTCCCACATAAAAAGGGAAAAGCTTTGTGGTAAGTTAACGGACTCGGAGTGACAGGGAAGATGACACGGCGTGGGAATCCGCTAAGTATATCGGCCCATTCAAAAGAAAGATGAAGAGGAGGGAGGTGATGCGGGTTTTAAATGCCTGTCCAGTCCCACCGCTGATCCCACCATAGCGCCAGTCAGTGAGTCAATCCCTGCTACACTGATGTGAAAAGGAATAGGAGCTACTTTAAGCGTTCAGTCTAAGCCTTTTGAATTGAGGAAATGTAAGTCTGTTGTGTTCACTTTTGATTTTCTGCTGGATTTTCTGGGAGGTTTAAAAATTCAAAGGAATTGAATTTCCAATATAAACCTTTTTAGCAGACTGTACAAAGAGAAGAAGGATGCGGGGAAGCAGGTGAGCACGACTGGCTGCTGTACTCATCGCCATGGCCGGTATGTTTTTGAATATCTAGTAATGTCGGAATATGTCAGTACGAATAAAAGCGACTGCTCCCTAAAGGATGATCCCTGTATTTTGAGCACTTATTGGAGCCGCTCTCATCTTACCTCCATACCGTGGCTGTGCTCACAGCATTTTCATGCTCTCAGCAGTTTTAGGCTCGCACGGAGATAAACCATCTTGAGTCCAATGACCGTGTGGCCTTTCCTCTATCTATGGCCACATTTCGGACAAATTAAAATTTGTATCCCCACTCCCTTAAGGCAGTAAAACACCTCAACAGTTTCAAGTTGTTGAGTTTGATGACCATTGCAGGCTGTAGGGGGGCCTGCAATGGAGCTGTAGACTTTCAGTCTTGTTAATGGATTTTTTTAAAACAACGGGAGTCTTAACTTCTGCAAGGTAAGGCAAACCTGCAGTAGACTGTTCCACTGACTGTGCCTCAGTGTGTTTGGACTCCTCGGAGGCATTGAAGGCGAAAGGAAAAGCTGTGTATCCTCACAGTGCTTTCCAATCAAGTGATTATTGTGCAGTAGGTGGCGGTTCACCTCGTCACTAAGTCTCTCCACCTGCTTGACCCCACTGCACTGGTGATATGGAAGGCACATAACAACAGTTACAACACATGGCAGCACAGACAGGCCGGTCATACCGGGGGAACTTTTCAGGAATATGACCACATGTTACCCAAAAACGTACGATAAGACTGAAAAACATTGTGGCCTTTAGATACTCTAATGAAACAGGGGTGGGGTTTAACACAATTGCTTCAGCTTGCATCATGTAAAATAAACTCCATATTGATTTTCCACACTTAATATGGGTCCAGTCAAATAACGGCTTGTTCCTGTGGACTTGGAAAATAAAAATCTACTAACCCTAATTGAAACAATACTTATAGCTTGTCAGCGGGCAATTGGAAAAGTAGTAAGGTAATGGGTTTGCAGGTAAAGCTGTTGTTTTGCCTTAAATTCTCCCTAAAATCCATTGTCCAAAAACAGGGAAACATTTCAGAACTTTTTCACCAGCACGAGGCCGCCCTCGTCCTTTATTTCACCTGTCAGAAATTGCTTCCGGGAGTTACGCATATCCAAACTATTCAAAGAGGAGAAGCTCGCCGGGTCTGAATATATCTGTGGCTATACGCAGATACATGGAGGAGTTGGTGTGGATTGGAGAGCAGCAGGAGAGGTGGTGGAAACATGACCAGGGGCTGTCACTCTTCCTGTGGTGCAATTCTTCTGAGCTCATTAGATGCTATGCTGGAGTTACAAAAACAGGAGGAGGGGGGGGGGGGGGGGGGTATGCTGTCACCGAGAGGGAGGAATAGATGGAGAGATAGAGGAGGAGGAGGAGAGAGACGGGGGTATCCCTCCCCCACACAGCATTGCAGAAAATAACGAGCACATAATAACACCAACACCCAAAACACCTTATCTCAAAACCACGGCCCGGAGATGAGTTAACAAGAGGCTGCTTACTCTTACAATATACATCAAAGGCCTGAAACTGAGATGAAACTTCAACCTTCAAACCATGGGAGAACCTGAGACCTTCGGATCTAAACCACAACGAAAATAGAAAATCAGTTGCATAACCTCTTTGGAGATTAGCAACACACTCGAGTACGTGAGCCGGCGGAAATGCAGGGGTGGATCGTTGACCTAACCTGCGCTCTGCTGAAATAACACGACAGCTTTGAATTATTAATTCAGCACCTTCTGTTTCAAGGTATTGACAGAACTGAAAGCGTAGTTCAGTATCTCACAGCGATAAGGATGGTGAGAAATATTTGTTCAAAGACTCCTGTTTTTCAAAAAGACACTTTCTGCATTATGGAACACAAGAGCGGCAGCAACACCAGGTAGTTCACCAGGTAACACCTTTGGCAAAGACGTTCTGTTTAGAAAATTCATAATTAAAGCATTTAAGCACTTAAACACTTGACAAATGAAAGGTACTTTGTGTATTTTCTCATTTAATTAGGAACTTTAGTGCAAAAAGAATCGGATTTTCTGAGAAATTCTAGTTAGTTATCAATTTAGAAGATGTAATTGTGTATCACAATATATGATTTTATCACATGATTCCATTGAAAGACAATAAATCATCATATTGAATGATCACCCAGCCTCTGCAGTGACAGCCGAGGTGCATTTGAGGAGTGCCCTTCAGCCCACGAACCATTCCGGTGTCGCTGCTCAGTGTTCAACAGAACATGACCGTGAAGTACAAACTCACCGCAGAGCGATTCCTGTCCTGAGAGTGGAGAGGGTGATGGATCAGCAATGCATCAACACTGTGCACTCTTTATTGCCTTGACATCATCATTTGAGCCCGTGGGCAACAGAATATCCAGCCATGTAGAGCACTGCTGGATATTCTACAGAGTTGCAGCTTTGAGGAACAATAGCTTTTAACATCTGTTACGAGCCAGACTGCTGAAAACTGAGCAAGATATGGGGGGAATTCTGATATACAATATGGTCATATTAATAGTGTGTCGATATGTTGCTGATGTGGTTGTTGATTTGTTGTTCTTTGCTGATCTCTCAGGCTGTGTTAGGGCTTTATGACACGATGGTCTAAACTGTATTGTGAGCTTACAGCTCAACACACACATGAGCAGCAGGTTTATTATTGGCCAATACTGACAGATTACTTATGTTGACCAACAGTCAAACCGATAACGTCCCCACATTATCAATATCATGGCACTGAGTCCAACACATTATAATATTACATTTTATAAGTATACCCCAGCTCTAGATCGACCTCTTATTAACTGCTGTTTTAAAAAAAAAAAAATGAAGAGCTAAGAGAACTGGGTTAGAAACTGGAAAGCTGCCAATTAGACTTTCCCACGCATCTAGAAAATCTGCATTACCAGGAAAACACTTGACCCCAAACTGCACCAGAGAAACTGCTTAGTGAACCTCAGCAGAAGCCCGCGGTTCTATGAACATGTCTGAAAGTGCAAACATGAAGCATATGCATTCAGTTAACATTCTCTACATTAGTCTCTCTCTGGAGAGACACAATAAGCATAATGTGACAGAATAGCACAGCCACCCTTGATGGAGGTGAACAGGCGATTTCCACTGGCAATGACAAGCACTCTAAGCTGTGGCGGACCATATGCAGCACTCCAGCTCTATTTCAGACTGCCCACCAGCCAAATCAACACCCACCATGTGCTCTGGGCTGCACTCTCACAGAAAAACCGAGGCACAGGAGAGAACTGCAGCATTTGTGAAGGACCACTGACAGCCAAGCATCCTCTCCTGAGAGGGAAAATTGCTCCACGTTAAGAGTGCAATTGGAAAAACCAAAGGGATTGCGCCTGGCAGGTTGTGCTCTGTCAGGACAGCGGTGCGCAGCTGGAAGTGAGCTGTACGCCGATGGTCAGAGACACACTTTGAAGCAAGCGAGAACGTCGTGACAGAGTGCCACTAAAGCCTGATCCATCTTTTCTCCCGCTTGCCTAAACGAGCTGCGGAGATGGAAAAGCCTGATAAAAATGTTGTCTAGGACAGCAGCAATGTGTCCAGGAGAAAGAATCAATTCTGTAAGTAATGTCCCACAGAGAGATCCAGCCACCTGAATCTTGGCATTGTTCCCTGTGTCAAACTTCCTCTCATCCACAACACCCTCTGTCCTACTTTATAGATGAGTTATATTGTTGACGTGAAGTGTGTCTTCCTACTTCTCTCTCTCTCATCCACTGCATTCCTGCTTCCTTATAAAATACTGAAGGATTACCGGCGTTGTTAAACCCAGCGCTGGAGACAAATCAGCAGAGCTAGAGAGGTGTGTGTACCACACAGTCCGACTTCCTCCAGCAACATAAACATTGGAGCATCCCTTTTTTTAATAAGGTCTCTTTATGTGATCTCTTAACCGACCTGGACCAGATTTAGGCCCAACAAAGACAGGCACAAAATATGAGTTTTACAGGGATACGATGAGGTAGTGTGAGCCATCTGAGGAGGAAGCTTAGAGCCCTGCTGTTTGCCTCAATAGCTAGTGACCTTGACTCCCTCCCTTGTTGAGATCCCACTGGGAGTTGCACTTGAGGTAATAACAACAATAACAACAATAACCAAAGGACAACATAGGATGAGTTTGATTACTTAAAGTTGAGTTGCATGTTGGTTCAAACTGAGCACACTTTAGTTGTCTTAAAATAGACACAAATATCTGATATGAGAGGATGAATAGTGTGTAAACAAGCTCTGTCTTGCCCGAGAGGCTGATCTAATTGTTAAGGAGGAGAAAAGAATGTGCAAGCTTGTGCGCAATATAGACAGAGAGAGAGGGGACGAAAGAAGAAGACAAATCGGAATTAACAGATTTAAATGAGACGTGCTGCAGAAAACTGCGCCGCAAATACAAGAGTTACAAGAAACATGCCGCTATCTTACCAACAATAAACTTCAGCGAGGACGCGCTGCGGACGAGCCGGTCAAGTCATATCTCCTTCCAATAAACAGATCCACCTATATTGGATGAAGAAAGCTTGTTACCCACACTGGGGAAGGATTCACCTGACTGGGAAGACTGGTGAGAGCTGTCGGCAGCGCTGGCAGAGAGACTTTACGCAAAAAAAAGCCGTCAGGCTTTCCGCGACTACTCCGATTGTTCCCACCCACTCCACTCCCTGCTTTGAACACATCGAGCTTTAAGTCGCGGCTTTTACAGAAACTACGATGCCAAAAGGACACGAGACGTCCTGCCTCCTCATTATCTTCTTATTCTTCCTCCGGGCAGAGACTCTCCTCTTCTCCTGAGGTTTGACTTACAACTTTACGCCTCACCTGAGGCGGTGCGTCATCTACTTAGTCCAGAAGATGGATAATAATGATGCGATCCGATCACGCGCATCCTAACCTCCAGGTGCTGAATACACCTATCCAGTCTTGCGCGTTACCCTCCACCAATTTGCCACCACCACCATGCTGTCTTCTGAGTGTGCTTTGTTCAGTTGTTTCACATGACTTGTTTTGCTGGCTAGGTCAACGTTATGCTGGCATCAATTCACACACAAAATAAATACACGGATGGGAGAAAAAAAATGGAGAATGAAGGGGCTACGTGACAATACTATATACAACGGTTCAGTACTGTTGGAGATGACAACAAACTGCCACAAACCATTTTCTCCAGGAAATACGTCACGTTTGGGGCCGACTAGACTGTCGCGTGTGCTTGATTTGCCTCACCGTGGTCGGTGAAAGGGGCGGGTGACTGTTTTTATATAACACAAAAGAGGAATGCACTTACCTAAAGTCACGTTTATTTACTTTATATTCGTTATTAACAGGTAACCTTCATAAGCAGGTCAAATTGATTAACTAATTATTTGTTTTGGTGTATTATTAAATTAACAATTCATGATGTACAACAGTAAAACGTATATATTTACACAAGGGAATTACATTTACCAACAAAGCTTAGATTAATGTTTTGCGAATGGTAAGACAGAACTTTTTTATTAAGAATAATGGTTGTTTGCGTTGATTTCAACCCGCCATCGTCGTTATACGGGATTACTGGGCTGCGCTTGTACTCAAAACACACATCCTTGTTTTCCAGATAGCCGGTTTGTACAATTGTTTGTAGCTCTGTGTGTGACCGCCATCTTCTGGCTATCTCTTCAACTCACACACGTGGGTGACAAAGCACACCGCACGGTAGAGGGGGCCATAACACATCCTGCACTGACTCGCATGGGTGTGCCCTCTACCCGACAACACAGCCCGCTTTCAGCAGCTCCCCCTTAGCACGGACCAAAGTTATCCCGGAATAAGGAACAGCACGCATGTGCCGTCAACCCGGATGTAGATGTCTTTGCACGCGTCCATTCCACTGGATGTATGCTCAATTCCCCATATTGCCAAGTTATGACAAATTCGCCCTCGATGAAGTGTATATATTTGCAAGTTTAAACAAAGCTCTGCACATTTCAAACCAGTCGAAACCGGGCTAACCAGCCGTGTCATGTATGTTGTGGATACGCGGGTGTCACATCTGAGTGACAGCCCCGAAACAATCCGCTCCCGAAGAGCTACACTTTTGATTTACGGTCAGAGTACACAAGTGGGTAAATATCGTGCATTTATTGTGTAAATAAACGGTACACCAAGAACAACACGTGACCCGTTTAAGCAACGTCGTGTCTAGGTGTTCCGAGGCAGAGGTGGCCGCTAATGTTTCCTCATCTTATCCCGCCGTCTTGTGTTGCAGAATACTTCCTGTAACTTAAGACGATGGACTTTCGCGGCAGGAGGCACGAGCGAGGCAGCAACTGGACCGACCCGGAGATAGTGGAGCTGCTCCAGCTGTGGTCCGACGAGTCGGTCCAGATTGAATTGGAGAGCTCGTTGCGCAACCAGCGGGTGTTTGACCGCATAGCGCACGTTTTGCGCGAGAAGGGCATCTACCGTACCGGTGACCAGTGCAGGGAGAAGATCAAAAAGATGAAGCTTGAGTACCGCCGCATTAAGGACAACCACAAAATGAGGTCTTGGAAGTTCTATGACGTGATGGACAGGGTGCTGGCGAACCGGCCGGCTGTTACCTACTCCTCCATGGGCGGGGCTGTCATAGCTCAACAGGTGTTTCAGAGCCAGGGTGGGCCTGAGGCGTACCTGCAAGGAGCTCCAGTAGGCGCCTTTGGTCCCACTTCCTCTGGTGGGTTTCTGTTTGGTCAGCCTCCGAAAGCTGGAGATCTGCTGGATATTAAATGTGAAGATGTTGAGGAGAGCATGCTGAACTCTGGTGTCGCTCCCCCCGAGATGTACTATGGATCTGGAGATGACCAGGAAACTGATGGGCAGTCTCTACTGGGGCCGGAGGACTCTCTGGGTCGAGGAGAGAGCTCAACAAATGCAAGAATCTCACCGTCAGGTTGTCAATCCAAATGCTGTGATTATTATTATCATCATCAAAGTACTTACCACAAGGTTAGAAAGTGATATGTCATTGAAAAGTTATTTATCTTTTTCATATCCCCAGGTTTTAGTGATCTCAACATCTGTTCGGCCACGGCTACCACCCACGCTGTTGGTGGCCCTGTGCCACGGGACACATCTGAGCAGCCCACCAGTAAGACGGCTTCTCACCCCCCAACATCTGTGAGACAGAGGAAGCGACGCCTGGGTGGCAAAACCTCCTGGGGCCATGGGGGTGCAAGATGCGGCGGTCAAAAGAGCCTGGATAAAGCCTTGGCCAGCTTCCTGAAGTGGCAGCAGTCAGCAGAGGAGCGCCTCCTCTCCCTGGAGGAGGCACGGCTGGAGAAAGAGCTGGAGGCCGAGGAGCGCAGGGAACAGCGGGAGGAGAAGAGGGCGGAGCAGGAGCGTCAGCATGAGCTCCGCCTCTTCAGCATACTCACAGGGGCGTTGGCTGCTGCCAGACAGAGCGCACCGACCGCAACTACAGCACCGACCGACCCATCCGTCTCACCCCTGGCTCATCTGTCGGCGTCACTGATGACCACAGCCGCCACCTCTGTCTCGTCATCTCCCACTACACAGGCGGCTTCCACTCAGGAAACCGTAAAATCAACACTGTCTACATCTGCAAAGGATTGCGAAATGTCCCAGAGTGTTTTGGCAACTCCGAGAGGTGCGGAGTCTCTCGGCCGCAGCGTGTACCTGTCCAAGCGGGGTAACAGCATCCGACAAAATCGAGGCATTCTCCAGCAGAGCTACGCCCAATATGCAGCGGACAAACACCACGACACAGAGAACCCAGATGTGAGTCAGACCCGTTACAGCTTGTCAGACGGCTCTGATGTGCCATAAACAATGTCACCATAACAGAAATTTCGTATCTCTTTTCTTCTCACTCGCAGGGTATAATCAACATGGCTACAAGTGAGAACAAGCTCTGCTATGATCTCCTTCATAAACGGGTAAAATTAACGCTGCAATCACACCTGGTAATCTAAATGATTCTGCCTGCATTCACAAATTAATTTCATTTTTCTTCTCTGGTACAGCTGACCAAGCCTGACATGCTATATATTGGCCCATCCTTGTTGCAGTATTCAGACTGGAGGGGACACGCATTGTAAGGATTAAAGTGGACCTTTATTTTCAGTTTAGACGAGTGGCTCGTAGTAAAGTTGCATTTTAACGAGACCTTTCAAACTAAACCCGTCTTATAACTTTTGTTCTCTTTCAGCCTGAGAGAGGAGGTGGCAAAGTTCCTGACTCACTACTGCTGTTCTCCGAACCCGCTGAAGGCTGACAGCGTGAGTGAAGATTGTTGCTTTTGATGCTGGAATTTAATTAATAATCTCCAAGAGTTTAAACTACTGAGTTTAAACTACTGAACACTATTACATCTGCTGTAGTGCCACCTGAACCACAAGACAGCGCTACTGTTCTACCTCTACATTAATCATTTAACACTACTCTTCAGAATGACTGGTTGCACTTTTGACTCTACATTACACGTTACATCTAATAATTGTGTGCTTTTCCACATGTAAAAAGATAATACATTTTATTCTTTTAAACTTCTTTAATGAAACAATACATTTGTTGTTAAGGTAGATAAAAGAGACTGGGGCACTGATTGACTTGCAGCTTTTAATGGTGTTTCTGAGTCAAAAGGGACAAAGACATTTCATTTATTTTTACCACGATGTTCCCATTGAGATTTAAAATCTCTTTTCCGAGGCAGTCCTGGCCCAGACAGGTTTACAAGTCAAGGTTTAGCATAAAAGTTCAAACAACAAAAGAAAATAAGAAGTTTTACATAGAAAAAACAAGTAACAGACTTAAAACAAATGGTAACATTGTATCAACCAATGAATTAGCAGAGTTGTCATGAAGCTGTATGCTTTAACCTAGAACCGGTTTGACTACATTCATTTTTCTTTGTTCCCTTCCCATGACTGATACATATGTCCAGCAAAGGATGAAATAACTGACAAATAAGTCTTTTATAAATGTTTTATACTGCTGCTGCAGAAGACACTCTGAGTCCAGCCGTTCATTCTCAGAAATAAAGACAATGGATTCAATGAATGCATCTGATTATCTCTGTAATGATTATAAAGGCGCTAAATGCTGCAACTGAACTAACCTTGTTTTTTTGGGGGGGTAACCAACTTAATTTGCAGATGTAATGAATGGCTGTTTAGCAGGTGGATGAATTTGTAGCATATTTATCAGATTTATCAGGCCTCCTTCTGTGCCTTAATTGGGTCTTTCATAACACACTGGGTGTGTGTGTGTGTGTGTGTGTGTGTGTGTGTGTGTGTGTGTGTGTGTGTGTGTGTTTTTTGTGTTCAGGTTGTGGCGATGAATGGCTGTTGTTCCCTCTTCTCGTGTATTGCTGCAGTCATTTGTGACCCTGAAGGTAGGTTCAGAATGCACTGACACACACACACACACACATACACACACACACATCTATACTGCATGAATACAAATATGTGCACAATAGCAACAACACAAAGATCATTGTATACAATATAATAGAATGGGGAAGTTGTAGCATAATCATTTATACAAAACGCCTTTTCATTAATTCATTAATTTAGGCAGCTACATAAATTGCTTATTCTTTAGTGGCACAATGCCTCATTTAAAGCAATGTAACATATTTGTTTTGCTCAACAAGTGCTTTGAAAGTCATGAGCCTCATAAGCAGCCCATGTTTGTCTCTTTACTTTCAACATGGATCATTTTTATGGTAAACCATTTATTTGCCAAGCAAATTCAGATGAGCACATTTTTACAAATTGTTGAATTTGCTTCTAAATCAGCACTGAAAATGAGCATTAATAACCTAAATAGTAGCTCATATGGGTCTTGGTGGATGTGTTAGTATGTCGGTGGTCATTGTGTATTTCATGTTGTAGATGCCATTCTCATCCCTACTCCTTTCTACGGCATTATCACCGAGGATCTATATTTGTATAGTGATGTAAAACTCTTCCATGTTCCTCTCGACTGTGAGGTAGGAATACAGAGCCTTATTTACTTGAAATGTCTCCTCTTTATGTACTCGTTGTGCCGTACTGATCATATATATACATTCAATATACCTCACATTTATATGCTTATTGCATTCACCTTTTAACTGCGTCATGTGGTCTCGCTCAGTAAAGTGTGTTGTCAATTGTTGTCTTGGTATTTTTTATTTTTAGGCCGATGGCAAAGGCAGTCGACCCTTCCACCTCACTGTGGGCAAACTAGAAGAAGGGCTTAAAAGGGCTAAACAAGAGGTAATTCATGAATGCATTCATTCTTAAGCAGCTTAATTTCTAAAGACTTTGAAGACATTCATGGCCATCTCTTTTAGGGTGTGACTATCCGAGCTGTTATACTGATGAACCCCCACAACCCTCTGGCTGAGATCTACACCCCGGAAGAGATGATTGCCTTCCTGGAGTTCGCCAAAAGGTGTGTTTTTCCCACTATTATCTCACGCTGTGGCCCAACACTAATTCTCAAGCACAAAGCGCCAAGTGCCAGAGCACCGCATACAGGTCCTGTGTGAACTGTTTTATTTTACGGCCCGGGAGCTGGTGTCCCGTGTACTGAATATCAAGCGCTCTTGATGGAGTTTTATCACCTCTCTTAACCATCAGCATATTGTCAAGTGCAGCTATGAGCCAAGGAGTCTCCTGCATCATGTTTTCTAAATCATCTCGCCAGAGTAATTCCCTCCACAGACGCTTGAAGGCACTGAGCTGTTGTAACCATAAACCACAGTGCTTTTACACTGACGTAGGACGCTGAGGGGACCATTTTACATTTCTGTTGCATTTTCTTTCTCATAAACAATGATTAACAATATAAAACCAAGGTTTGTTATTAATGCTGCACTGTATATATTTATGTTCTCTTTCCCTCTACGATTCCCGGCTTCAGAAATGAGCTCCACTCTATCGTTGATGAAGTATACATGCTGACGGTCTTTGATGAGCCTGTCTCCTTTCACAGTGTCCTCAGTATAGACAGGTACTGCATGAACCTAACCTCTGCATGATTACTCTATTAGAGCTTTAATCATAACGACTGTGGCCGAGGACATCCTCTTAATTGCTAACGATGTGCTCTTCTTTCAGCCTCCCCGACGCACAGAGGACACATGTAATGTGGGGGCTGAGCAAAGTACGTACTGTCCTGCGCTGTATGAGTGTGTGAGGTTGTGAGACTTTTTATGTCCCAGTTCACAGTACAGTGAAATCTCTCGTTTTTTCCTCAGTGGGTGTTTGCTTTCACCCTTCTTTTTCATTTACTTCCTCTTGGGGCGGATGTGGCTCAGGATGGGTTAAATGCAGATGTGGAATTTCATGTATGTATGTGAAGATAAAATAAATAAAAAATAATCTGTCGTTTCTAGGATTTTGCAATGTCAGGAACCAGACTGGGCACTCTGTACACTGAGAACACAGACCTCGTAGAGGCTATGGCCCAGCTGGGCCCCTTCCACGGTGTCTCTGGAACAACCCAGCACCAAGTAGCACAACTGCTTCAGGACAGAGGTATGGAGCCAAGCGTCTCATGTGCTTTTGCCAAACAATGTTTTGAGAAAATAATCATCACATCAACCCTCTTTTGGTAACGACCAGTCAAGATTCACACTAATACAATCAGCTGTCCTTGTACTCAGCAAGCAGTTTTTTGTTGGGTTTAAATTGTTAAACTGCAATTATTTTGGATGCAAGCTTTTCAACAATTCAGAAATGTTCTTTTGTAGCGGTTTCCCCGCTTCTGATAGAACAGCGTGGTTCTGCTGCACAAAGACATGTGACATTTAATTTACACATACGTATTGCCACTTCACGCTCTCCTGTTCCAGAGTGGATCAGCGGCGTTTTTTTACCCGAGAACAGATGCAGACTGAAAGCTGCTCACAGTTACCTGACAGGAGAGCTGCAGAGTATGGGCGTCCCCTACCTGGAGAGACCTGCTGCACTGTATGTCTGGGTCGACCTCCGAGAGGTACCAAGATCAAAGTCCCGCTACGATGCTGGGGCGGACATATTTTAAGTTCTTACTGGCACTAATTCAAATGCAAAATAACCCCACGCGGGTGTTTCTGGAAAACATTGTGTGTTTCTTCCCGGGGGCTTGATGCGTCACTCCTATCTCTCCATTTTGGTAGTACCTCAGAGAGTCGACGTTTGAGGAGGAGTTGTGTCTGTGGAGGCGTTTCCTCAGACACAAGGTGGTGTTGAGCTGTGGTCAGGCCTTCTCCTGCTCCACGCCCGGCTGGTTCCGCATCGTCTTCGCAGACCAGCAGCACCACCTTCAGCTTGGTCAGTCTGTAGTCTGTCTTATATAATATGTTGAAAGGTTGATATATGTAGTTGTTTTGTGTTGTTCCCTCTAATTCCCATTCTCTTGTCTTGAACTTGAGTAGATTATGTATTATTTAATTCATTCATTTATTGACCCAAATTGTGTTGTTACGGTTTATCTTCTGCTTTTAATGGATAATAGGTACTGACTTGTTCTGCTAATGTTTTGTGATATTTCAGCCTTGAAGCGAATTAGAGAGGCCTTGAAAGAAATCAAAGAAAAAAGCACCAGCCCCTTTTCTCACACTATCAAAGAAGCCAGTGAGGAGGGCAACACATCAGTGAAAGAGGACAGTGCAGATTCAGACAATGCTGCGGTTGTCAATTCAACATCATCACCCCAGAGCAAGTCATCGGACCAGGAGAAGGAGAAGGATAGCCCTGTTCCTGACACGGGCTCGCTGGCCACTGAGGAGTTTGTGTTGCTGGACTGCCAGGCATCCAAGCCCGCTGACAGCCTGGACTCTCTGATTGGCACTCTCAGGCACCAGATCCACGCCTCCGATTGGCTGGAGAAAAACACTCCAGAGCTGTCGGCTGGGGAGGACCCAGAGATTCTTGATGTATTCAAGACCCTGCTGCAGAGAGCCAAGAAGTAAGCTTCAGATAAACAGGCACGAATGTAGCTGCCAAATTTCAAGAGGCGGCCCTTCAGCGTCCTTCTTAGTCCCTGTGTTTATGGTGAAAAGCTTGACACAAACACCTGATGCAAAGTCAAATCTGATGGCTGAATATTAGTGAAGAGGAAACATTAGCTGGGTTAGAGTTAGTACTTTTCTACCTGCATCTCTAGGCCTTAAACTGCTTAAAGGCCTTGGTTTTTTTTGTAATCCAGACTGTATCCAGAATGTATGTTTATTTACTCTCAGTGAATGCCAAATGTAAATCAACCAAAATCAATCATGCGCTATTCTTAAACATTTTAATCATAATCTGAATTATACATCTTTATAGTTTGATCAGATGCGCTTTTTTTTATCAGAAAGTATTGTACTTTCTGTAAATGTAATGATCTGTGAATAAAGGAATGTATTGATTCTTTATTTCACTATCATCTTTCTTTTAGAGTACATCTAAATTGACCAATGAAAAATGTTAATATGTAATTATTTTAAGATGTTTACTTTCTTATTTTGTATGAAACGTGCTCCAATGGCATTTTAATGTGACATTTTGAACACTTTATTTTGGGTGGGCTGTGGGCGGCGTTCCATTGGTGGTATGACGAAGAGGAGAGATATCTGAGGTTGAAGACGCCATCGACCACATTCCACCGTGACAAACCGAGAGTGGGATTTCCTTAAATGTTTTGTCATGCATAATGACCTGCTGTCACCCGCACACACAGTTTCTGCATTTGACACAAACAAATGTCTGAGTGGTATTTTGCAGTTACAGAGTATCTCCCAAGAAACAAGAGAATTTAAAGACTCATGGACTTCCTTTTGTTGTCCAGTTATTCTTTTATTCCTTATAGCTCAATGTTGGCTACACAAACTTCTGCTTCCTCAAATATTGAATGGTGCTACGTGCCATTACTATGTATAACGGTTCAGTACTGTAGAGATGACAACAAACTGCCACAAACCATTTTCTCCAGGAAATACGTCACGTTTGGGGCCGACTAGACTGTCGCGTGTGCTTGATTTGCCCCACCGTGGTCGGTGAAAGGGGCGGGTGACTGTTTTTATGTAAACCAAAAGAGGAATGCACTTACCTAAAGTCACGTTTATTTACTTTATATTCGTTATTAACAGGTAACCTTCATAAGCAGGTCAAATTGATTAACTAATTATTTGTTTTGGTGTATTATTAAATTAACAATTCATGATGTACAACAGTAAAACGTATACATTTATACAAGGGAATTATATTTACCAACAAAGCTTAGATTAATGTTTTGCTAATGGTAAAACAGAACTTTTTTATTAAGAATAATGGTTGTTTGCGTTGATTTCAACCCGCCATCGTCGTTATTTTGTCGTTATACGGGATTACTGGGCTGCGCTTGTACTCAAAACACACATCCTTGTTTTCCAGATAGCCGGTTTGTACAATTGTTTGTAGCTCTGTGTGTGACCGCCATCTTCTGGATATCTCTTCAACTCACACACGTGGGTGACAAAGCACACCGCACGGTAGAGGGGGCCATAACACATCCTGGTCTGACTCGCATGGGTGTCCTCTACCCCAGTGGTCCCCAACCACGGGGCCGTGGATCATTTGGTACCGGGCCGCACAGAAATAATAACTATTATATTATTTCCGTTTTAATGATTATCAGAGTCTGAAAGAAGTTTTATTTTGAAAAATGACCGGATTCTTTCGCAATTTCATCCGTCTGTGCCACTTGACACATGTCAAGACGCTTGTCTCTGTCACGTGATACGTTACCTCAAAAATGAAACCCGCAAACTAGCGAAAATGAGTAAACAACACTTGTAGAGCTTCTTTGCAAAGGGGAAAAGGCCCACTAAGGAGACCGAAGAAGAGCCTACAACTTCCAAGAAAAAGAAAGCTTAATTTAACAGACAATATCAGGAGTCTAATTAAACATCAGGATTAATTCTGACGCACCAAGCCCGCTCTGCAGTATATGTGGCGACAGAGGAAGATCAGCTGCTGGAGATTGTAAATGACAGTGGCCTTAAAAGTATGTTTGAGACAAAAACTCTGCTGGTGTTTTGGATTAAAATCAAGGCTGAATATCCTGAGATCGCCACAAAAGCACTGAAAACCCTGCTTCCATTTCCAACATCCTCTTTGTGAAGCGGGATTGTCTGCAGTGACAGCAATCAAAACAAAATTACGAAGTAGACTGGACATAAGGAACACTTTGGGTGTCATTGTCTCCCCGTTACCCCCAGATGGGAGATCTGGTTGCAGAGAAACAAGCTCAGGGCTCCCACTGATTCAGTGTTATTGTGAGTTGTATTTATTCATGCATTTTATATTTGTTTTCATGCCGATCATATCATTTTATTTCGTCGTGTTTTTCCGCCACACCTTGCAGGTCGGTCCGTGAAAATAGTGTCTTACATGAATCCGGTCCGTGGTGCAAAAAAGGATGGGGACCACTGCTCTACCCGACACACAGCCCGCTTTCAGCAGCTCCCCCTTAGCACGGACCAAAGTTATCCCGGAATAAGGAACAGCACGCATGTGCCGTCAACCCGGATAGTAGATGTTTTTGTACGCGTCCATTCCACTGGATGTATGCTCAATTCCCCATATTGCCAAGTTATGACAAATTCGCCCTCGATGAAGTGTATATTTTAGCAAGTTTAAACAAAGCTCTGCACATTTCAAACCAGTCGAAATCGGGCTAACCAGCCGTGTCATGTATGTTGTGGATACGCGGGTGTCACATCTGAGTGACAGCCCCGAAACAATCCGCTCCCGAAGAGCTACACTTTTGATTTACGGTCAGAGAACACAAGTGGGTAAATATCGTGCATTTATTGTGTAAATAAACGGTACACCAAGAATAACACGTGACCGGTTTAAGCAACGTCGTGTCTAGGTGTTCCGAGGCAGAGGTGGCCGCTAATGTTTCCTCATCTTATCCCGCCGTCTTGTGTTGCAGAATACTTCCTGTAACTTAAGACGATGGACTTTCGCGGCAGGAGGCACGAGCGAGGCAGCAACTGGACCGACCCGGAGATAGTGGAGCTGCTCCAGCTGTGGTCCGACGAGTCGGTCCAGATTGAATTGGAGAGCTCTTTGCGCAACCAGCGGGTGTTTGACCGCATAGCGCACGTTTTGCGCGAGAAGGGCATCTACCGTACCGGTGACCAGTGCAGGGAGAAGATCAAAAAGATGAAGCTGGAGTACCGCCGCATTAAGGACAACCACAAAATGAGGTCTTGGAAGTTCTATGACGTGATGGACAGGGTGCTGGCGAACCGGCCGGCTGTTACCTACTCCTCCATGGGCGGGGCTGTCATAGCTCAACAGGTGTTTCAGAGCCAGGGTGGGCCTGAGGCGTACCTGCAAGGAGCTCCAGCAGGCGCCTTTGGTCCCACTTCCTCTGGTGGGTTTCTGTTTGGTCAGCCTCCGAAAGCTGGAGATCTGCTGGATATTAAATGTGAAGATGTTGAGGAGAGCATGCTGAACTCTGGTGTCGCTCCCCCCGAGATGTACTATGGATCTGGAGATGACCAGTCTCTACTGGGGCCGGAGGACTCTCTGGGTCGAGGAGAGAGCTCAACAAATGCAAGAATCTCACCGTCAGGTTGTCAATCCAAATGCTGTGATTATTATTATCATTATCAAAGTACTTACCACAAGGTTAGAAAGTGATATGTCGTTGAAAAGTTATTCCTCTTTTTCATATCCCCAGGTTTTAGTGATCTCAACATCTGTTCGGCCACGGCTACCACCCACGCTGTTGGTGGCCCTGTGCCACGGGACACATCTGAGCAGCCCACCAGTAAGACGGCTTCTCACCCCCCAACATCTGTGAGACAGAGGAAGCGACGCCTGGGTGGCAAAACCTCCTGGGGCCATGGGGGTGCAAGATGCGGCGGTCAAAAGAGCCTGGATAAAGCCTTGGCCAGCTTCTTGAAGTGGCAGCAGTCGGCAGAGGAGCGCCTCCTCTCCCTGGAGGAGGCGCGGCTGGAGAAAGAGCTGGAGGCCGAGGAGCGCAGGGAACAGCGGGAGGAGAAGAGGGCGGAGCAGGAGCGTCAGCATGAGCTCCGCCTCTTCAGCATACTCACAGGGGCATTGGCTGCTGCCAGACAGAGCGCACCAACCGCAACTACAGCACCGACCGACCCATCCGTCTCACCCCTGGCTCATCTGTCGGCGTCACTGATGACCACAGCCGCCACCTCTGTCTCGTCATCTCCCCCTACACAGGCGGCTTCCACTCAGGAAACTGTAAAATCAACACTGTCTACATCTGCAAAGGATTTCGAAATGTCCCAGAGTGTTTTGGCAACTCCGAGAGGTGCAGAGTCTCTCGGCCGCAGCGTGTACCTGTCCAAGCGGGGTAACAGCATCCGACAAAATCGAGGCATTCTCCAGCAGAGCTACGCCCAATATGCAGCGGACAAACACCACGACACAGAGAACCCAGATGTGAGTCAGACCCGTTACAGCTTGTCAGACGGCTCTGATGTGCTAAAAACAATGTCACCATAACAGACATTTCGTATCTCTTTTCTTCTCACTCGCAGGGTATAATCAACATGGCTACAAGTGAGAACAAGCTCTGCTATGATCTCCTTCATAAACGGGTAAAATGAACGCTGCGATCACACCTGGTAATCTAAATGATTCTGCCTGCATTCACAAATTAATTTCATTTTTCTTCTCTGGTACAGCTGACCAAGCCTGACATGCTATATATTGGCCCATCCTTGTTGCAGTATTCAGACTGGAGGGGACACGCATTGTAAGGATTAAAGTGGACCTTTATTTTCAGTTTAGACGAGTGGCTCGTTGTAAAGTTGCATTTTAACGAGACCTTTCAAACTTAACCCGTCTTATAACTTTTGTTCTCTTTCAGCCTGAGAGAGGAGGTGGCAAAGTTCCTGACTCACTACTGCTGTTCTCCGAACCCGCTGAAGGCTGACAGCGTGAGTGAAGATTGTTGCTTTTGATGCTGGAATTTAATTAATAATCTCCAAGAGTTTAAACTACTGAGTTTAAACTACTGAACACTATTACATCTGCTGTAGTGCCACCTGAACCACAAGACAGCGCTACTGTTCTACCTCTACATTAATCATTTAACACTACTCTTCAGAATGACTGGTTGCACTTTTGACTCTACATTACACGTTACATCTAATAATTGTGTGCTTTTCCACATGTAAAAAGATAATACATTTTATTCTTTTTAAACTTCTTTAATGAAACAATACATTTGTTGTTAAGGTAGATAAAAGGGACTGGAGCACTGATTGACTTGCAGCTTTTAATGGTGTTTCTGAGTCAAAAGGGACAAAGACATTTCATTTATTTTTACCACGATGTTCCCATTGAGATTTAAAATCTCTTTTCCGAGGCAGTCCTGGCCCACACAGGTTTACAAGTCAAGGTTTAGCATAAAAGTTCAAACAACAAAAGAAAATAAGAAGTTTTACATAGAAAAAACAAGTAACAGACTTAAAACAAACGGTAAAATTGTATCAACCAATGAATTAGCAGAGTTGCTATGAAGCTGTATGCTTTAACCTAGAACCGGTTTGACTACATTCATTTTTCTTTGTTTTGTTTTTGTATAACTAGTCCATCAGGATTGCTGTGATCTGTGAAAAGGTTTCCTTCCCATGACTGATACATATGTCCAGCAAAGGATAAAATAACTGACAAATAAGTCTTTTATAAATGTTTTATTCTGCTGCTGCAGAAGACACTCTGAGTACAGCCGTTCATTCTCAGAAATAAAGGCAATGGATTCAATGAATGCATCTGATTATCTCTGTAATGATTATAAAGGCGCTAAATGTTTTTTTGCGGGGGTAACCAACTTAATTTGCAGATGTAATGAATGGCTGTTTAGTAGGTGGATGAATTTGTAGCAGATTTATCAGATTTATCAGATTTATCAGGCCTCCTTCTGTGCCTTAATTGGGTCTTTCATAACACACTGGAAGTGTGTGTGTGTGTGTGTGTGTGTGTGTGTGTGTGTGTGTGTGTGTGTGTGTGTGTGTGTGTGTGTGTGTGTGTTTGTTCAGGTTGTGGTGATGAATGGCTGTAGTTCCCTCTTCTCGTGTATTGCTGCAGTCATTTGTGACCCTGAAGGTAGGTTCAGAATGCACTGACACACACACACACACATCTATACTGCATGAATACAAATATGTGCGCAATAGCAACAACAACACAAAGATCATTGTATACAATATGATAGAATGGGGAAGTTGTAGCATAATCATTTAAACAAAACACCTTTTCATTAATTAATTAATTTAGGCAGCTACATAAATTGTTTATTCTTTAGTGGCACAATGCCTCATTTAAAGCAATGTAACATATTTGTTTTGCTCAACAAGTGCTTTGAAAGTCATGAGCCTCATAAGCAGCCCATGTTTGTCTCTTTACTTTCAACATGGATAATTTTTATGGTAAACCATTTATTTGCCTGGCAAATTCAGATGAGCACATTTTTACAAATTGTTGAATTTGCTTCTAAATCAGCACTGAAAATGAGCATTAATAACCTAAATAGTAGCTCATATGGGTCTTGGTGGATGTCGGTGGTCATTGTGTATTTCATGTTGTAGATGCCATTCTCATCCCTACTCCTTTCTACGGCAGTATCACCGAGGATCTATATTTGTATAGTGATGTAAAACTCTTCCATGTTCCTCTCGACTGTGAGGTAGGAATACAGAGCCTTATTTACTTGAAATGTCTCCTCTTTATGTACTCGTTGTGCCGTACTGATCATATATACATTCAATATACCTCACATTTATATGCTTATTGCATTCACCTTTAAAGCCCCAGTTCCACCGAAAGCCGGACCTAGGATGTCCCCGGAGACACTATGGATCAGATCCGGGTCATCCGGGAGTGAAACCGTAGTCAGTCCGGGACGTTCCGTGATGAACCGTAGTAAAACCGTGGCCATCCGTGCTGAACCGTGGCCATCCGCGGCGTATCCGGGAAGACGAGCGGCTTGTCGGACGTACAACTAACAACCGGGGTGATCCGGGGACATCCGGGAATGGAGAGGGGTGCGCCGTTGATCGTAGCGCATCCGGGAAGAAACGTAGTAGGATCGGGATGAACCGTAGTAAGACTGGGATGAACCGTAGCATAACCGTGTTAATCCGGGATGAAACGGGAGCTAGTTGACACCCCGGAGCACCGCGGATGGGTTTAATTTAAATTTAATTCTTCTCTTCTCTTCTTTTCCTTTCTTCTTCTGCTGCTGCTGCAGCAGCAGCTTTCTTCTTTGCAGCAGTCATCGCCTTCTTCTTGGGTTTAATTTTCGGCATTTTGTTGTCCTTTCAAATATTTTCGGAAGAGTGATTTTGTCTCTGAAAATCAGAACTATTTATACCCTGACGCTTCATCCGGGACGCATCCGTGACGCATCCGGGCCGTGTCAGTGGCGTATCCGTGGTCAAACCGTGCTCATCCGTGGTCAAACCGTGCTCATCCGTGGTCAAACCGTGGCCATCCGGGATGAACCAGGCTTGAACAGGGGTGATCCGTGGCGGAACAATAGTAGAACCGTAGTAGAACCGGGAAACATGTCAAATGTGTTGTCATCCGGGACGATTTCCTTCCCGGATCACCCGGTTCTCACCTCTTTTTATCCGAGGTGATCCGGGGACATCCGGGGACATCTGGCTTTCGGTGGAACTGGGGCTTTAACTGCATCATGTGGTCTCGCTCAGTAAAGTGTGTTGTCAATTGTTGTCTTGGTATTTTTTATTTTTAGGCCGATGGCAAAGGCAGTCGACCCTTCCACCTCACTGTGGGCAAACTAGAAGAAGGGCTTAAAAGGGCTAAACAAGAGGTAATTCATGAATGCATTCATTCTTAAGCAGCTTCATTTCTAAAGACTTTGAAGACATTCATGGCCATCTCTTTTAGGGTGTGACTATCCGAGCTGTTATACTGATGAACCCCCACAACCCTCTGGCTGAGATCTACACCCCGGAAGAGATGATTGCCTTCCTGGAGTTCGCCAAAAGGTGTGTTTTTCCCACTATTATCTCACGCTGTGGCCCAACACTAATTCTTAAGCACAAAGCGCCAAGTGCCAGAGCACCGCATACAGGTCCTGTGTGAACTGTTTTATTTTACGGCCCGGGAGCTGGTGTCCCGTGTATGGAATATCAAGCGCTCTTGATGGAGTTTTATCACCTCTCTTAACCATCAGCATATTGTCAAGTGCAGCTATGAGCCAAGGAGTCTCCTGCATCATGTTTTCTAAATCATCTCGCCAGAGTAATTCCCTCCACAGACGCTTGAAGGCACTGAGCTGTTGTAACCATAAACCACAGTGCTTTTACACTGACGTAGGACGCTGAGGGGACCATTTTACATTTCTGTTGCATTTTCTTTCTCATAAACAATGATTAACAATATAAAACCAAGGTTTGTTATTAATGCTGCACTGTATATATTTATGTTCTCTTTCCCTCTACGATTCCCGGCTTCAGAAATGAGCTCCACTCTATCGTTGATGAAATATACATGCTGACGGTCTTTGATGGACCTGTTGCCTTTCACAGTGTCCTCAGTATAGGCAGGTACTGCATGAACCTAACCTCTGCATGATTACTCTATTAGAGCTTTAATCATAACGACTGTGGCCGAGGACATCCTCTTAATTGCTAACGATGTGCTCTTCTTTCAGCCTCCCCGACGCACAGAGGACACATGTAATGTGGGGGCTGAGCAAAGTACGTACTGTTCTGCGCTGTATGAGTGTGTGAGGTTGTGAGACTTTTTATGTCCCAGTTCACAGTACAGTGAAATCTCTCGTTTTTTTCCTCAGTGGGTGTTTGCTTTCACCCTTCTTTTTCATTTACTTCCTCTTGGGGTGGCTGTGGCTCAGGGTTGTCCTTTTAATCACAAGGTTGTCGGTCCGATTCCCCGCCACATTTTGGTCTCAGACTGATGGAAACAAAAATGAAAAAACAAGCGGCCAGACGGCCTTGGCGCTGGAACATTCTCATACATAACATAGTTTTCTTTGCGCGCCGGCAAGGGTGAATTCTTCTACAGTTACAACAGCAAGATACATTTGAGCACGTACGCTAACACAAAGGGTGAAGGTCTACTGAGCAAAAGTACTTATGCATGAATACAATATACTGAGTAGAAACATATACTAAGTAAGTAGAATTAAATACTCCGTAGAAATTTGCTATCACAACCTTTTGTCCGCATTTCAAAGTGTCTCTGAGCGAGACACTGAACCCCAAGTTGCTTCCTAGCAGCCCACTGCTCACAAATGCTTAGGATGGGTTAAATGCAGACGTGGAATTTCATGTATGTATGTGAAGATAAAAAAAATTAAAGCTGCGAGCAGCGATGAACGGGCCCTCGCATCCTCCAGCACGGGACTCTGGCCTGCGCGTCCGAGAATGTGCGCGACCGTCGGACAGCGCGTCCGCGAGCGAGACGTGGTGCTGTGAGCATTAGTGAAAATGAGCTTGTGGACATCCTCAGGGCATGAGTGTTATCAAGCATGGGAAGTTCAGGACCGTTTGGAACAAGTCCAGCTGAGTTACATCAGCTTGAGGCGACTTCCGGTAGGGTTTAGAGCATGGTCCCAAGAGACTTATTTTTAAGTCTCCATAGGATACATGTGCCTACCAAGTTTCATACATGTAGCTGAAACGTAGCGCTTGAGGCTTTTGAAATATTGTAGGGGGCGCTACAGAGGCAATTTAAAACGGCCAAGTCCAAAAATCATATAAAATATTTCTTCCAATGCCTTTGACACCATTTTTAAGCATCCCAACCCACTAAACCATATTTCCTTCAGCCAGTAGGCGGCGATATGAGTTATTTAAATTTTTTCCAATCAAGTATGTTCAGGCTTGAAGTAGCATCATGCATACGAAGTTTTGTGCAGATTGGATGATGTACCTTGGAGTTATAACAACTTCCTTTTTCATGCTCAACACAAAGGTCTTAAGAGCATCCTGACCAAATTTTAAGTTGATCGCATACAATCTGTAGGAGGAGTTTGTGAAAGTACGAAGGCTGAAAAATGCAAAAAGTGACAAAAAGCAGGTTTACGGTAGCCCCCCCTTGTGGTTGAATGCAAAACAATTCTCAGGGTATTTTACAGGATGCAATGTGCACATGTGCTGAAAAGTTTGGGATTCTAGGACACATGGTTGAGAAGTTATGTGTATTGATATTATGCCACGCCCCTAAGAAGTTTATTGGTCCATATCTTGTAAACGCTAAGAGATATCAAAACACTTTTGATAATTTTACATGACATAGGTCCATTAATGATCCACAGAAAATTCTGTAGTAATCGGACCCAGCGTGTAGGAGGAGTTCGCAAAAATGTGTTTTTCACTAAATTCAAGATGGCGGAAAATCTAAGTAGGCGGAGCTTGGGGTCTGAGAGGCTTTTTTTTTTTAGATCTAGCGGATTTGGACATGTGTGTTGAATTTCAAGTAAATCGGACATACTGGCCGAGGGGCGTGGCCGGTCCGACTTGTAGGGGGCGCTAGAGAGCCATTTTTTTACACACAAATATGAAATTTTTGGCATAAGAGTTTCTCCAGCAGACCTGACAGGTGTGCAAAATTGGTGAGTTTTCATGCATGGCAAGTACCCCAACAAGCTCCATTCCCACAAAAATAAAAATCTGAATAATAAAAAACCCTAGAGTTTCAATAGGGCCTTCGCTGGCCCGACGTTGTCGGTTGCTCGGGTCCTAATTAAATAATAATCTGTCGTTTCTAGGATTTTGCAATGGCAGGAACCAGACTGGGCACTCTGTACACTGAGAACACAGACCTCGTGGAGGCTATGGCCCAGCTGGGCCCCTTCCACGGTGTCTCTGGAACAACCCAGCACCAAGTAGCACAACTGCTTCAGGACAGAGGTATGGAGCCAAGCGTCTCATGTGCTTTTGCCAAACAATGTTTTGAGAAAATAATCATCACATCAACCCTCTTTTGGTAACGACCAGTCAAGATTCACACTAATACAATCAGCTGTCCTTGTACTCAGCAAGCAGTTTTTTGTTGGGTTTAAATTACTAAACTGGAATTATTTTGGATGCAAGCTTTTCAACAATTCAGAAATGTGCTTTGTAGCGGTTTCCCTGCTTCCGATAGATATTGCCCCTTTTTTTTTTTCTTCCTCTGATATGACATGGAGCACAGCGTGGTTCTGCTGCACAAAGACATGTGACATTTAATTTACACATACGTATTGCCACTTCACGCTCTCCTGTTCCAGAGTGGATCAGCGGCGTTTTTTTACCCGAGAACAGATGCAGACTGAAAGCTGCTCACAGTTACCTGACAGGAGAGCTGCAGAGTATGGGCGTCCCCTACCTGGAGAGACCTGCTGCACTGTATGTCTGGGTCGACCTCCGAGAGGTACCAAGATCAAAGTCCCGCTACGATGCTGGGGCGGACATATTTTAAGTTCTTACTGGCACTAATTCAAATGCAAAATAACCCCACGCGGGTGTTTCTGGAAAACATTGTGTGTTTCTTCCCGGGGGCTTGATGCGTCACTCCAATCTCCATTTTGGTAGTACCTCAGAGAGTCGACGTTTGAGGAGGAGTTGCGTCTGTGGAGGCGTTTCCTCAGACACAAGGTGGTGTTGAACTGTGGTCAGGCCTTCTCCTGCTCCACGCCCGGCTGGTTTCGCATCGTCTTCGCAGATCAGCAGCACCACCTTCAGCTCGGTCAGTCTGTAGTCTGTCTTATATAATATGTTGGAAGGTTGATATATGTAGTTGTTTTGTGTTGTTCCCTCTAATTCCCATTCTCTTGTCTTGAACTTGAGTAGATTATGTATTATTTAATTCATTCATTTATTTACTGACTTATTTACTGACTTGTTCTGCTAATGTTTTGTGATATTTCAGCCTTGAAGCGAATTAGAGAGGCCTTGAAAGAAATCAAAGAAAAAAGCACCAGCCCCTTTTCTCACACTATCAAAGAAGCCAGTGAGGAGGGCAACACATCAGTGAAAGAGGACAGTGCAGATTCAGACAATGCTGCGGTTGTCAATTCAACATCATCACCCCAGAGCAAGTCATCGGACCAGGAGAAGGAGAAGGATAGCCCTGTTCCTGACACGGGCTCGCTGGCCACTGAGGAGTTTGTGTTGCTGGACTGCCAGGCATCCAAGCCCGCTGACAGCCTGGACTCTCTGATTGGCACTCTCAGGCACCAGATCCACGCCTCCGATTGGCTGGAGAAAAACACTCCAGAGCTGTCGGCTGGGGAGGACCCAGAGATTCTTGATGTATTCAAGACCCTGCTGCAGAGAGCCAAGAAGTAAGCTTCAGATAAACAGGCACGAATGTAGCTGCCAAATTTCAAGAGGCGGCCCTTCAGCGTCCTTCTTAGTCCCTGTGTTTATGGTGAAAAGCTTGACACAAACACCTGATGCAAAGTCAAATCTGATGGCTGTATTTTAGTGAAGAGGAAACGTTAGCTGGGTTAGGGTTAGTACTTTTCTACCTGCATCTCTAGGCCTTATTCTTAAACTGCTTAAAGGCCTTGTTTTTTTATAATCCAGACTGTATCCAGAATGTATGTTTATTTACTCTAAGTGAATGCCAAATGCAGTGGCGGGCATTCAGTGCTGGGCCTTCAGTGCTGTCCTACAGTTGAATTACCTCTTAATAACCTCATTATGACACATCAATCCAGCAAACCTGCAGCGGATCCACGCATTCCACCACACAAGAGCACGAGCCATTCAAATAGTATTCATAAAAGCGACACGATAGACAAATGAACAGTAGTAACGTTACTATGTAAACAAACACACGCAGTTTGTCACTTACCGAAACTTAAAGAGTTTAATCCCAGTACATCGTTTCAGTTCCAGTAAGAAGTCCTTCTCGATTCATGGGCGCCAGTGATGACAGTCGAGCCTCCCCAGTTGTATTTCGCCGGTCTGCTGCGGCAGGTTCACAGCGGGGCCGGGTTCCCTCCTCCGCCGGGGCACCGGCCGACGCAGACTGCACGCCGGGCCGCGGTTGTGGAGCTGTTTCCCTGCGAACGTGTTCGTTGAGTTGTAGATCCACTCAAGTCTCTCCAAAAGTTTTCAAAAGCACCGTAGCTTGTGTCCTGCCGTGCTATGGCGTCCTCAGGTTAGTGTAGCGTAGCTCCAAACACCAGGAGCTCAGTTAAAATGAAACACATTCCCAGCCATAAAATGTGCAACGCTTCTCCACCGCTGTCAGCCAGAAATACCGTTCATACAAATCCTTTTCCTGGCTGAGTCAGGGATGCCAGCTGTGGGGTTGACTGACCATTTCTTACGATGTCCAGCTTTTCCTGAAATGTCCTTCTTTCTTGAGAAAGGAGTTATCAGTAACTCCGCCACTAAATCCATTTCTCTTCAGTCATTGAGTGTTCAAAAAACAAAGCTATGGGGCTAGAAGGCTCTGACACTCAAAGAATACGCCCAACATGTCAAACTAAAGATCTGATTGGTTGAACACGATGACAATCAACAATATCGTCCCCATTCACTTAAACTGCACATGGAAGCACTTGTGAGTCTGCAGGCCTCGGGCCTCTCTTCTTACCTAGAGACACAGAGGTGAAATCTGATTGGATAAAAGCTCTACTTAAAACAAGCTGCACTGGAAGCAGAGCAACTGAGGAAGACAGTAGCTGTGCTATGAGAAAATAAATATTTTTATAAATTATGCTATAACTTTGTGATTCTGTTTAGGCCAGCAGAGAAGGCTTTGCTGGCCCTGACGGCCCACCACTGGCCAAATGTAAATCAACCAAAATCAATCACGCGCTATTCTTAAACATTTTAATTGTAATCTGAATTATACATCTTAATAGTTTGATCAGAATCACTTTATTTTATCAGAAAGTATTGTACTTTCTGTAAATGTAATGATCTGTGAATAAAGGAATGTATTGATTATTTATTTGACTATCATCTTTCTTTTAGAGTACATCTAAATTGACCAATGAACAATGTTAATATGTAATTATTTTAAGTTTACTTTCTTATTTTGTATGAAACGTGCTCCAATGGCATTTTAATGTGACATTTTGAACACTTTATTTTGGGTGGGCTGTGGGCGGCGTTCCATTGGTGGTATGACGAAGAGGAGAGATATCTGTGACAAACCGAGAGTGGGATTTCCTTAAATGTTTTGTCACGCATAATGACCTGCTGTCACCCGCACACACAGTTTCTGCATTTGACACAAACAAATGTCTGAGTGGTATTTTGCGGTTACAGAGTATCTCCCAAGAATCAAGAGAATTTAAAGACTCATGGACTTCCTTTTGTTGTCCAGTTATTCTTTATTCCTTATAGCTCAATGTTGGCTACACAAACTTCTGCTTCCTCAAATATTGAATGGTGCTTTCACTTTCTCTACAGCGTGAGTTGTTGGGTCACAGTGGAGAATTCACGGGGGAAATTTAGCCGCTGGCTGGGGGAGTTTCCATTGCAGCAGAGGCGGAGTAACACTGAAGGGTTTGAGTCGCAAGTGAGGACTTGTGGTCTTGAGCAGTACAAGAAGGGTGTTTGTACTGTAGTATTTGTACAGCAGTACACTTAGTGTAATACTAGTAGTGTAAACGTTGTACCTGTAACTGACTAACCTCACAGCTTTGTTCCTGTTTTTCCTCGACAACAACAAAGGTAAGACAGTACTTTCAATACAATTTTACATTTTTAAAGCTGATTTATATGAACTAGGTCAGTTTTGAGACTTTCCTTCTGTTGCTCAATTTCAATACACTCTAAATACACATCTCTTTCCTGCTGTCTCCTCTCTCAGTGGTGCAGAGATATGATGTTGCTGGAGCTGAGGGACTCCATCAGTCGCTTCAGGTTTTCTCAGTCCTGTGTGGGGTTGGCCGGTTGCCTGTGTGTCTGCTATGCGGTCTGTACACCGTTCTGGCTGAAGGAGAGGGGGCTGTGGACAGAGTGGAATAACACTGAAAGTGACCAGACAAACCGTAAAGATATCATTGTCTTCAACGGTGAGCCACATTTACATCTTCGACATTTGTCTGCAGCAAACAAATCAAATTTGTCATCTGTCTAAAAATGTCGCTCAGGGTTAAAGGTTTGGCGGACAGTATAACGGGAGGAATCAAATTTATGAAGAAGGGCAGAATATTTAAACATGTCTGTGCTGTGTTGATAAGACACTGATTCTGCTCGAGATCAGCCTCAGGGAGCCTTCCTTCTCTTACACCTCTGAATCATCCTTTCACATTAGGTGGAGCATTTGAAAAACCACTGGGTTTCAAAGCAGCTTCTCATTCAGCAATAATAAACAAGTTTGAGCTCGCCCCTGTACCAGAAAAGTGCATTCTTTTTAGAAGCGTTCACACTTGGCTGGAAGTAAATGTGCTGAAATCTTGGTCAGCTGGTCTTTGTCAGCTACATCTTGTTTGTGGTCATTGTTAACTAAAGGAAATGATATCAGTTGCTTTTATTCCACTGACATTGTAACAATGCAAACACACTTTCAGATTAAATCTATTGTTATTCCTCTGCCCTCACTGTGTTTAAGTGCGCAGCAAGCTAATCCACTTCCAAAAAAGGTTGAAAACAGAGCTTTGAATGTCCTTTCAGGTTTTTATTGGATGCAATTATCAAACTATGAACTTTTTTTTTCAAAAACAAGAAAAAAAACAAGTTACACCAAAGGTTTTGATCCATCAATTAGTCCAGTAACAAGTAACTAACCTTGAATCAGAACGTATAGACTTGGCTAACTGTCCTAGTAGTTACATTGTACCCCATGCCAGGAAGTAGTGAAACATCCACATTAAAGGAATACTTAACCCACAAAAATGATCAATTACTCACCCTGTGTTACCTTGAATCCTTGAAGAAAACTTGCTTGCATGCCTTTATTCTTGTACAAAAATACAAGAGTACAATACAATACAGTCAGCCCAACACTAACCGTACTTGTATGTTGTTGTTGCCTCAGACAGCTACTATATTGGCCATATTGGTTTTGCAGTAAACACAGAAAAACCAAATAACAATCACGAAACAGCTGTAACGGTACATGTACCTACAGATGTTGCTCCAGCAACGGCATTTGGGAATTAGATAAAAGATTCTTGTCAATATTTGCTTGGTCAGAGACAAAATGGGTGATGTTATAATGTGAGTTAAACTGCTACTAAAGGACACCCAACTGAATACAACTGTGTCGTTTCTTACTGTGCAAACACACTGAAAGATTGAAAGTAATGTAGTGTATTATGGAAAATACCTTAAAGTACACAAACTCTTGATTTGACTCCTCTGGTTTCAGTTGTAGGTAGGGACATGTAACGAGGGAATCCCCCCCCGTGAGCCATCAATTCATCACGGTGCCTATTTATAGTAAACACTTAATGTACCTGTGGCAACTTATAGTTAGATATCCATGAGTCCGGTTTACCCTTCCCCTTTTTGAACTGTGCGTGTGTGTCTGTTGTTGTGTGTCTTCCAGTGCTGGAAGCAGAGAGAGTATTTGGAGTTCTTTCCTTCCTCATGGCTGTGAGCACTGGTGCTCTGTGTCTGGTGTTTGCCCTCTGCTGGAAATCTGAGACGGTGCGCTCCTACTCCAACACCCGCTCTCTCCTCATGGCAGGACAAGCCCTCTACCCCTCCACACTGCTGCTGCTCACCATGGCCTCCACAGGTAACACCAACTGCACTGCTCAGAATATGAGAAACACTGCATGCGCTCCAATACCACTACTACCATACTATTTAGCATGCCATAAAAAAAAAAGGTATGTCCCAATAAATAGTATGTTAAATGCAGTATGCCAAAAATACCAGGATGTCGGGTTGCATTTTGCAGTATGCAAGCCAGCATGCTTTTCTGGCTGTGCTGACCCACAATCCTCTGTGCAGCGTATATGTGAGAGTTGTAAAGTGTAATGTTATAA
Organism: Leptoclinus maculatus; assembly: GCA_032191485.1. NCBI lineage: Eukaryota > Metazoa > Chordata > Actinopteri > Perciformes > Stichaeidae > Leptoclinus > Leptoclinus maculatus. Next base: position 9,784,737 of record JAVDOI010000007.1, read on the forward strand.
CGAGGTAGCATGTCCCAATTGAATGCATACTGCATGCAGCAATACAGACTGTGTAAGGGCAGCTGCTGTGTGTACTAAAAGTAAAAAGAAAATTATGAATTAATAATTGACTGCTGTTGTTTCGGGAGTTTTAAAATAATATATACATTCCAAGTAAAGTAATAAAACACAGCCCCATTTCCAATTAACCTCAAAATAGCCTTTTGGGTTGTGTAGTTCATGTCAAACCCACACCTCCAGAAATTCTTTTATGTACTTCTCATTAATATACCCTGCAGGGAAGCTTTTTACTTCTCTTGGAATTGCAGTTCATTATCATACAAACGCTTTTCTAAAGCTCCAGGCACGTAATAATTGACCTTAATGACTCCCCCCCCCCCCCCCCCCCCCCCCCCCCCCCCTTTTCCTCCCAATGATACTTGATTTGACTCGTTTGTCTCCTCTATCTACAGGATTCTTTTTCCTCCTCAGCTGGTCTCTTTTCACCTATCAGCACCGGGAAGAAATCCGTCAAGACTTGTCCGGCCTCGGCTCCTCCTATTGGCTAGGAGCTTTAGGTTGGGTCCTGCTGTTGGTCGTGGATATGATAGTCTTTATAGCTGAGCAAGCTGTTGTGCCTGACATCCTGCCGGACTTAGAGAAGGCTGTGGAGTCGTGGCGGATTTCCTCTCAACTTAAGGCCGCGAAACGCTCTTTCAGCGATGGTTATTACCCTTGTAACAGCTAAAGAAACACGGCTCCCAAGAGCCTTGGTTGGAGTGCAGAAGTAAGGACATGACCGAGGAAAAGGATGTGAGTGCGTACGTTACACATTAAAGCGCACAGACTCAATGAGAAACCAGCAATTCCTCGCTGCTTTATAGCTCTGTACTGTCCAAACACACTGAATACTGATTAACTGTGTATGGAGTGTTTGCCAGAGGAATTAAGTCTGAATCCTGAAGGTACGTGGGACTGAAGTCTCCAGCATTCTCCAGTTTATCAGTATGGACTGCAATGAAATTAAAACACACTAAGGACCAACAATATTGGCTGAGAAACTGCGCACCAAATGCAAGATGACAACTGTTTTCTTATAAAGTGAATGGGACTGTTTTTTGCAAAATTTTTAATTTCTTTTTAATTTCTTGTTAATTTCTTGTTAATTTCTTGTTAATTTCTTGTTAATTTCTTTTGAATTTCCAAGCTTTGTCCAGGTTTGCCCCTGGGCCAGGAACAGATCCAGTTGTGGAAGCTTTTCAGTTGAATTTGTGTAAACAAAAAACACTCACTAAACATTCAACTCATACCTCTAACTAAACATTTCAGTAGGCGCTGTTGTAGTTGATGAATGTTAAAATTGCGCCATCTTGTGATGCCTATGTGACACTTTTGATAGACCTCAACAAAAGAAAAATATATATTTTTTTATGTATATGGACATCATCATTTTTGTTAAATGCTCATTGCAAATAAGCATTGTGTTGTCATTTTAATTAAAAAAGGTGTCTGTGGTCATACTAATCAATGATCCCTTATTTTATTACCACTTAGTTGTCATATGTTTTATTTATATGTTCAACAAGGCTTAGCTTGACGATGCATCATGTGCTGTCTACACCCTTCCACAGCTAAATAGAAGTTAAAAAGTTTGTCTGTCCAAACGGGTGTTATCTGAGAGCTCAGTCTGAGCATGATGTTTAACTGCTTGGACAGTTGTCCAACATCTCCCTACCAGGAGTTGCATGTGTAGTTCATGCATTTACAGTATCCAGTCCCCAGCTCTGCGGTTCATTTGGACCAGACGACTGGCTCCAAAGACGTTATTTACTTTCCTCTCACACATTCCCAGGAGGAGAGGAAGCACTCCGGTGTTGGACTGCTTATGTTTATGTTCTCAACCTGCCAAAGTGGGGGAGAATTAAGTGTCTCTGGCTCTGTTAATTGGGCGTTAATCAGGTGTTGCTCTAATTAAAAGGCAGTTCCGCCCTGTTGGGCCCTGGTAATGAGTTTGTTATTAAATCCACAGAGGATTTTTGTCTCTTTTTCAATTTACCGACAGGGTAGTGCTTAATTGCCGTGTAAATGAGGAGAAAGTCCTTGAAGGTCGTCTTGCATCAGCACACGATCCATGAACAGAATTGTTCCAAAGAGCTTCCCCACCCAAACTTCAAATCCATTCAATTCACTGCGTTGTCCAGCTGTGCCTCTCAGTGACACCTTTCATCATTAAAAGAAACCTCCTCAAACCTCATTTGCTAAATTGAGAGAGCAGGTACACTCCTTTTTACTTTTGAAAAAAATAAGTACTTTTAGAATTGATTTTTGTATTTCCCCCGGTGGGTACTGTCTGGGCCAATAAAAGCATGCAGTCTTTGGTGGCTGCCAGTGTCTCATAAACAAACCCTCCACTTTTCACTTTCCACCACCACAAACGCTGCTCTTTCACCCTTCAGACCAAAGGTGGAGAATGCCTTCATAGAAAGAGAGGCCAAATCAATGTGGAGATAGAAACACAGAGATAGTGACACGTTTAGGCACAAAGGATGAAACGACGGATGAATGGTAGAAAATGTTACGCACTGATAGACAGGTGGCCTGATAGACGGAGAGATTGTGGGTACTGATTGTTGAAGGGCATTTGCTACAGAGACATCAATCAGAAGATGGCACCAAGATTGAGCAGGCCGCCAGTGTTTCCTGCCGGTGGCCGGCAGCATATGTCGAACACAACCTGGGATAAACCACTGCTCTTCATATCAATTAGAGACCAATTATACAGCCATGTCCTACTAATTATGCTGCACTGCCACCATCCCCATCCCCCAAGTGTGTGTTTCTCTTTGCTCCTGTGTTTGTGGTTGTGTTCATAGAGATAAATAAATAAACTTGCTGGCTGCCAAGGCGAGGCATCCTTAATCAGTGCTGTAAGTTTGTATTTTGGAGGGGAAGACAGCAAGCTGTTGTTTTCAGCTTAACCTTTTGGTGGTGCTGGTGTAACATCTATTGCTTTGCCTCTTGCAATGAAATCTGGCAAAATGTGGGAGATACTGCTCTCATTTGATTTGAGTAATGAAATCACAAAAATAAAAGCTATGAATATGTGCACGCGTTTGTGTGTGTTTGATTTTTATTTGCGAGGTAGACAAAGTGTGATTAATATTCTCAAGCATATTTCAGAGGATTTTGAGCCAGAATGTGCCAGACTACCTAATAAGTCCAGTTTTATTTTCCTCGATCTGAGGGCATGATGAATTATGAAATAAAGTGAGAACTCCATGCTTTTTGCAGTTTTATGTCTCTGTAGTAATATAATATAACATAATTCACTCAGAACATTTGTAACTTTCCTGACAGGTTAATGCTGTTGGGTTCAAAGTCAAGACGCTGAGGAAATACGCAGAAAGACTTGACAGCAGGGGAGAAATAGACGTAGAGATGAGAGGAGGAGAGAACGGAGAACAGGGGGAGAGAGAAAATTGGCACCCCTGCTCGATTGCTCAAACGCTGTGCCATGGAGCGTTCTCACATCCTCCTCTGCATCTTATGGGAATCCTACAGGACAGCATCAATTCCCAACCTCTGGGAAACATCCACCATCAAACCAGTTCCCAGTAAAACCCCCAGAACCCAACAAGCTGGACCACTACCAGTTTACCTGCGGGGTCAAAGGACGAAACGCTCCCCCCCAACATCTGGAATCACTTTGTTGACTTCAGCTTTGCTTTCAAGACAATACAAAGCCACCAGATGATCAAGAAACTTCACCATAGACATCCCTCCACTCATCATCCAATCGTTTCACAGCTTCCTAAGCAACGGCTACACCCTGAGGACACAGCGGAGTCCCTCGGGGCTGTGTCCTCAGTCCCTTTCTTTACACCCTCTGAATGACTGTACCAGCACTTCACCCATCATTATACAATACTCTGACGACACTGCCATTCTTGCACTACTCAATGACTCTGTTACAGCCCATCAAAACATTTCACACTGAACGTGGATGAAGCAAAATAACTGGTCATTAGCACATCAGATATACTCCACACTTGACTGGACACAACCTCCATCCACGGCAAGACAGTATAAATACATATATATTAACAAACAACTCACTGATCCCACCTAAACCAACGAATCACATTACCTCCATCTGGTTGGAGATACAGAACACTTCAATGTAGAAGACCTCGCTTCAGCAGGAGTTTTGTTCTTTCTACAATTGCAGCCCTGAACAATCTGCCTCGCTGCCATTGTTGCGGTTCTGGGATAATTCAATGGATGTTTACATGTTTCCGTGCATTGGCTGTGAATTAAAATATGCCTCTGGGACAAAACATCTGAATCTCAAAGGATTTGAGATGTCACAAACCAGATTCACACTGACCCCGAATTCTGTACTAAGTTCTGTGTGGTGTCAGATTTTGATGAACTTTGTCCCTTTCGTTCACCACCAGCTCTCCATAGCCCTGAATGTTCTGATGCACTCAAAATGAGAGTTTGACCACTGCACTATCGTGCACTCTACTGCATTGTCATCAGTATGAGTGGACACTCTTTGAAAATGGGAAAAGTCAGGAAATTTGATATCTGCACTTCTACAATCTCAGAAAAAGGGGACCGAGGGAGGAAGACAGACAGAGGCTGTCGGCAGAGTACACCATGTGTCCTTCAGTCGTCTTTTTAGCAGGGACTTAGTTCATCTCGCCCGTAGAATCTGCAATGAGCCATTGCCCTCTGTGACTGACATCCCACCCAGACCACCCTGCTGATTACACTTGTTCAGCAGAACTGAGTGCGAAAGAGGCAGACAAAAAGGGAGAGGCAGAGCTTGCTTCAGGAGAAAAAATATTTTCATGATTATCCAGCACTTACATTCAACCCTTCGATTTGAGAGTGCAGGTGTTCTTCCATATAGTAGAACTCTCTCTGCTGTCTTTTTGTGTCTTTGAGTTTCGACTTGTAAATCCCTGCGTATGCACCATATCTGCCCGCCGGTACCCTTGTTCGTAAGTGGTGTCGTCTCGGACATCTCAGTCCAGACAATGAAGCCGTAGTTCCATTCTCATCACTCTATTCATCCCTGGCCAACTGTAGCCGCTCCCTGCTCTTATCTCTGTGTGACCAAGGAAATTAAATTACAAATATAATCACTTGGCACCAGTTTCTTTAACAGTGTGCTTCTGCTTTGCATATAGAGTGTGCTTGCTTTGGAGACACGTTGTGTGAAGTTACTTATTGGCCTATTTACGATAATGGGCTCTGCTCTACTAGTGGAGTCACACACACCTTTTCACAATGACAGTGAATGGCACGACGAAGTGAAGCGAGAAGAGGCTGAGGAAAAAAAGAGTATAAAAGACTGATATGGAGACATCGTTGCAGCCATCTTGGGAACATAATTTTGCATGGGTGAATTATCTAAAAAGCAATGATGAACAAAGAAAAATACTCAATTTAGGCTGTGTCCAAAATCACTCCTTCCTTGCTACCTATCACTGTATTTACTTTTTTTTAATTCTAAGTGCAAAAAGTTTTGCATTATATAGTGCTTTGCTAACTGGCCTCCACTTCACTGGAAGATAGCACGAGCACTAACGCCCCCTGTGGGTGATGGGTTGAAACAGTGTTTCTACAGAGCCAGAGCTGTGTATGAACACTTTTTTTTCAGCTCACACAGAACGGACAGTTAGCGGATCGTGAGGAGATACTCGCTGAATTTGACAAAAGTGTATTGGATTAAAATCGCTGACTGCACCTTTAAGTACAGCCTGACTGGCTGAAGAGTGTTAGCCGCGTTGCTAAATATGCCGCAATGCAATGTTTTGCCTTAATAGACGTCTCATTGCCATTATGCAGCACTACACCTGTCAGTGATGATGATGATGATGAAAATCCTAATTTGCTCACTATAGAGCAAAGTCAATGAGTCAATGAGGGTGTGATTTCAGACGTGGCACCATTCACTCACCAATGCAAACTGCCATTGTGTAGACAGCTTCCCCTTTAGCTCAAATCTATTCCACACACGTTAGACCATCTGACTGAATAAACAGTCTCAGTCTCTCTCCCTCTCGCTCTCCCTGTCTCTGTCTCTCCTGCAGGTCTTTCACAAAAAGTGAAGGGATGAAAACCTGTGTATATTGGAATGATGTGCCCCCCATGGGCGCCAGAAGGGGAAGTTGGTAAAGGAAGAGTGAGGGGAGTTTGAATAGAAGAATAGCATTTTTTATCATTGTTATTATGAGAAGGCCATCACAGGCCTCCCTTGCCAATTTTCTATTCAGAAAGGAATTATTTTGCTTATGCAGTGACTGTTATACGTGCTTGTACATGCAGACCGGCAAATGCAAAACCGTATCAATGCCTACGGATCTACCGGGTCCCAAAGCACTCGCCGAGCAGGTGGATGGTGTATTTGTGATCTTTATGTATTCAGCGCCAGTTATTCTCACCTCCAACAGGGACCACATGTTTGTCAGTCCCTTCCCGAGGCATCTCTGTGTTCTGCTGCAGTGAAGAAACGCCATATGCCCCTGAGTTAGGCTCAACTGCTCAATTCTTTCTCAGTCCAATCCACAGACTACATGTGACTGTGAATTCTGAAAAGAGAACTGTTGTGCTCAAACCATTACTGTATATATGTCTGCTCATGTGCTCATGAAGCCCATAGCTATCATCATCCTCGCCACCAGCAGGATGCCATGAGAGAGCAGGGTGGTAAAATAATGGCTCCCCGCTGGATCGCGTGAATCATTGCGATGACTGGCTGATAAGCGGTCCACCACACAGGCTCTGGCTCCTACAGTAATTTCTCTTTCCAACTGGACTGGCTGCCAAATGACAACAACCTCCCTCCACAAAGCCCCCACCTAGCCACAGCATCCTTCACAGCCCCTCCCTTTACCTCCTATAATTACTGTACTTTATAAGTCTGGTTTAAGACCAGTCACTCTAAATCAGCCTTGGATAGCCGCGTGTTACTGTGTCCATTGTACCCTTGTCTGAGCTCTGGCAGAGCTAGTGCAGAAAAGGGCACGGCTGTCCTGGCATTTCCTACAGTGGACTTTGTAGTTAAAAGACAGGGAAATAATAAGCAGATCTACGTGTGGGAAAAGTGCTCATTGTGTTCGGTGGAAAGGTAAGACTACAGACAGCTTGGGGTTAGAGTTGACAGACAACAGCGCTACTCTTTTCACACTCCTTGACATATAATCGGACCGATTTTTCTCTCTACATCTCTCCCTAGTGGCCATGATTTGCTCATTACATTGATGGAGAGGGGACGGAGGGAGGGAGGGAGTGGGGAAGTGAACGAGGGAGAATGACCAGTCAAGAGACAAATAGTGTGACATTTAGTGCTGAGAATTCACTATTACTCATTTCATCTGAAAACTGTACGGATGTAACCCACTTATCAAGGTGTTTAACAACTTGCCCAGAAATCCTCCCTTCAAGGATGCTGAATGTTGGAAATCTTGAGGAGTTGTTTGCAAGCTACTATCCCTCAGCTGACAGACCTTCTGTGTAAACCAGCACCAGACAGTTTGGGAAACGAGGACTAATACATGCTTAAACACAAGACAAATCCGGTGAGTGGATGTTTATGTGACTGGAGGTCCCCTGGCGTCAGAGGGACTGCTCTTCAATCAGGGAAATCTACATTTAATTAACACAGAATTAAAGACACTGGTCTTGATTCCCCACTCAACTCTGGTGCTCCTGAATCCGGCTTAGGTTTTAATTTCGTTTGATATGTATTGAGAGTGGATCAACATCCATCTGGATTGCTGAGATGCAGATCTCGCCATTCAGAGGGCAATGCTGTAAACTCCAGCACAAACACACTATGTATTCACTGCAATCGCTGGACGTTGTTGACCTCTTTATGGCCTATTTTGCTATGGTAACAGGATTTTATTTTTTGTAAAGGTTGACACTCAAAGTTGCTGTAGCTTAAGTTGTTCTCTGTTTTGTTTAACTCACCAGAACAGAGAAGATGAATGGAACCGGTCCAAAAACCAAAATAACTCTGCAGCGCCTCAGGGACAGTTATCATCCAAGACTTGGAACGAATTAATGCAGCACCAAGACTAGACTATCAAATAAAATTAATATTTTGCTAGCTGGACATGGAAGATATTGTTGGTGTCAAGCTGACAGTAGCGCGTGGGGGATGTTATTTGTAGACGCTGTGATGTTTTGGTGTGTCTCTTCTCTCTCTTAAAGCCTCATCAGTCAGGATGAGCCGACAACAAACGCAGCCAAGTCATGCAGGGTCACGCTAGGTCTTCAGACAGAATCACTCAACTCAGCTGTCCCCTGGCTGTCGCTGTGTGATTATAGGCACACTAACCTGTGGTACAGAGGGAGGGAGGGCCAGTAATTAATCACATCATTCTAATAATCACATAATTGATTATTAACAAAACCTGAGGTGAGGTTGAGAGGAGAGGGGCGAGACGAGGGAAACAAGACTTTTAGAGGGAGAGACAGGGGAGATGAATGAGGGGAGATTTGAGTAGTTGGGTAAGGCGTTTGTTCTGGCAGGTAGCTTTGACGAATAGCTCTGCATTGAAGTCTACCTCTGTGAGTATTAATCTGCCAAATCATGTCTCCAGACGAGGGATGGACGAGGTGGACAGTGAGAGGCGGCTCACTCAGAATCGGCTGGGCGAGTCTGAAGAACTTCTTGGACGTGCTATGAAAATGCAATTAAAAATTTGCATACCCAATGCTCAGCATATTGCATAACACTCAGTGGAAATATGAGATCGAAATGCCCTCTTTACCCTGAATACAATCGCAAAGATGCCCACATTCTTCCTGACATTTAGAAATATCATGCAGCAATTTTGGTCGGCCTATTCAAATGTGGACCATGCTGACATTTTATTCCCTGTGAAGAAGATACCGATGCTGCTGTGGAATACATTCATTGTACATCTCTGCTATTGACACTCTTCCTTAAGCTGCCATGTGACTTGAGCTGTCAGGGGGTCTTTCTTGGACCCTTGGCTTAGTTCTGCCTGGAAGGCTTGATCTCTCCCCCCCTTCCCTTGTCACAGCCTGCAATCAGCCTTAAGCCCCTTTGTGTTCTCTACTCTGAGCTAAGCCTGTTATCCTGTGCAACTCCTTTACACAAGATCACTACTATATCCCCCTTCTGTCTTTCACCTCTTACACCTTCCCTCTCTTTCCTTTGTCTGTCTCCTTGTTTAACACACACAGGCCCAACAGTAATGATTCTAAAGTTCCTCAAGGATGGATTAGTAGGACTACTATATATTTTTTTCCGGTAACACTTTATAATAACTACACACTATGAAGCATTAGTTAAGTATGAGTAAACACTTAATTCATCATTTATAAAGCATTGTTCCTACATTAATAATTAATTAGTACGCAGTTCATAACAACAGTTATAAATCTTTTATTCTTAATTAATAAGCTCGTCTGTTATGTGTTTCATTATTGTTTTCATACTTTATAAATGATGGATTCCCCATTTGTAAATTAAGTATTATATATTTTACGAACCAATTATTAAGGAGTTGTAGATGATTAATAAGATAATTTATGAAGTGTTAGTAGATGATTAATAACTTATTTAGATGTATATTATTCATGCATTTATATATATGATTTAGATATGCACTAATGGTTAGGGACTATGTTAATATATGCTTTATAAACACGTATTAATACTGCAATTCATGATTAATTCATGATTTATTAAGGTAGTTACTAGTCCTTAGTAAAGTATTTTGTGTGACCTCATCTAAAGTGAGGACTATTTATGCCTTATAAAGCATTTATAAATGACATTGAAAGGCCAGCAGTGCCTCAAAACCCATAGTTCTTTAACAGAAAAGGCAAATAAACACAAAGTGATCAAGACCATATCAATATTTATTGCAAGATGCAAACAATATACTGTTAAATACAAACCTCTCAGGCATTCATTCATGTAACAAACATTCTCCTTCAGGCAGGGGCGGACTGGGGGAAAAAAGTGGCCCGGGAGTTACTGTGTCAGACCGGCCTACTCGGTATTTTTTCTGTCGCATTAATGCATAGTTTATCGCGCGTTAATACACGGAGCAGACATTTTTATCACAGTGTTTTTAGTGTATAGGTTAAGGATTGTGGTCTTTACAGCAATTTGATTCTTTGAAGACATCATAAAGATTTTTAACTTTCACATCTGAAGTTACAAGAGCTCTGCTCTGTGATGTCTTTCCTTGTCTCTCCCCCCTGTGTCACGGTGTGGGTACATCGCACTGGTGAAATCAGAATACCCTTATTTGATTGGCTAAACTGCATCACGTGACGTGATTTACAACGCATTGGTCGGTGTTTTTTTTCCGCAAGTGTTGAGTAGGCCAGAGCAGTGGTCCCCAACCACCTGATAGATGTTTTATTTTGAAAAATTACCGGATTCTCTCCCAATTTCATCCGCCTGTGGCTCTTGACACGTGTCAAGGCCCTTGTCTCGGTAACGTGATACGTTAATTAAGCCCACAAATTAGCGAAAATGAGTAAAAAACTTTTGGAGAGCTTCTTTGCAAAGGGGAAAAGCCCACTAAGTAGACAGAAGAAGAGCCTACAACTTCCAAGAAAAAGAAAGCTTCATTTAACAGACAATATCAGGAGTCTAATTAAATATCAGGAGTAATTCTGACGCGCCAAACCTACTCTGCATAATATGTGGCGACAGAGGAAGAGGAAGATCAGCTGCTGGAGATTGTAAATGACGGTGGGTGGCCTTAAAAGTATGTTTGAGACAACAACTCTGCTGGTGTTTAGGATTGACATTTAATAACACCTAAAACAAAGTTAGACTGACGGAAGAGATTAGATGAGTAAAGAAGTTGGAAACCATGAAGTTGGAAACCATGAGTGTGAATACAGATCGCTAGGAGTAGTATAAATATCAGTCAGTGATTGTTGACTTTGGGTATTTAGGTATTAGAGTAAGTTTAACGTGTTCCGTGAAGCATAGAATATAGTCGGGGCCGGCGATGTCAGAGGGAGGGCCGGTTGGTGATGGAGGTGGGCCGGTATTGGACCATCCCAACCCCGTCGGCCTACCGGGGATTTCCCCGGTAGGCCGATGGCCAGTCCGCCCCTGCCTTCAGGAGAACATGGCTGGATATAAAACATTTGTAAATATACAACTGGAGCTAACCAGGAGCTTTGCATATTAGTTTACATTTACTTATTTAATTATTAATTTCATACCAAGCATATCGATCTCATTCACATCCACTCCACATATAACAGCTAGTTAGCCATCTGTCACCTGGATCACTCTATTTACAACGGAGGTGACGCGTTAGCGTGCGCCTGTCTCAGGACCTCTAGTGCTAGCTGGAAGGCTAGCTGGATACTCATCGTCCATAATGTGTAACGTTACGTGCCAGCAAACTAAGAAACAAACAGACGGCCATTGGGGGCCCGTCAGCAGTCATTCTTTCTGGCCCGGGTCCGCTCGCACTTTCAACTTAGGTCGGAGTTTTCCATTGCGTAAGTGCACTTCCGTATCAGTTCCTGAGCGGAAAGTTTGTCCCACGTTGATGACGTGTGAAGCGGTCTTTTCTTTTGTCCGTCCCACATTGATGGCGTATTGAAAGCGGGATTTCGCTCGATTTCGCTTATTGCAAACAATGAGCAGATTCGGCCGGCTGCCATCGGGACATGCAACTGAAGAAAAGTGCGAACAGTGGAGATCGATATGCTTGGTTAAAATGATTACATTTTAATAATTAAATAAGTAAATGTAAACTAATATGCAAAGGTCCTGGTTAGCTCTAGTCGTATATTTACAAATGTTTTATATCCAGCCATGTTCTCCTGAAGGAGAATCGTTTGTTTGTTTGTTTCTTACATGAATGAATGGCTGAGAGGTTTGTATTTAACAGTATATTGTTTGCATCTTGCAATAAATATTGATATGTTCTTGATCCCTTTGTGTTGTGTCTATTTGCCTTTTCTGTTAAAAAACTATGGGGTTTGAGGCACTGCTGGCCTTTCAATGTCATTTATAAATGCTTTATAAGGCATAAATAGTCCTCACTTTAGATGAGCTCACACAAAATAATAAATGCTTTATAAGGCATAAATAGTCCTCACTTCAGATGAGGTCACACAAAATACTTTACTAAGGACTAGTAACTACCTTAATAAATCATGAATTAATCATGAATTGCAGTATTAATACGCATTTATAAAGCATATATTAACATAGTCCCTAACCATTAGTGCATATCTAAATCATTATATATATATATATATAAATGCATGAATAATGTACATCTAAATAAGTTATTAATCATTTACTAAATTATCTTATTAATCATCTACAACTCCTTAATAATTGGTTTGTAAAATATATAATACTTAATTTACAAATGGGGAATCCATCATTTATAAAGTATGAAAACACAATCATGAAACACATAATAAACGAGCTTATTAATCAAGAATAAAAGATTTATAACTTGTTATGAACTGCATACTAATGAATTATTAATGTAGGAACAATGCTTTATAAATGATGAATTAAGTGTTTATTCATACTAACTAATGCTTCATAGTGTGTAGTTATTATAAAGTGTTACTTGTTTTTCTTGTTCCCGGGTGTGTCCTACACACCAGCACAGACTCAAAAACACACAAAACCCCCTGTTTTTACCCCAACCATATTCCCACTCATCCCTCCCACTGCACACCTGCAACATGCTGATGTCCACACGCACATTGCATGCTCACTGGTGTTGTTTGGATTCATCATGTTAGAAAAAACACCCGCTCCTAGTGCAAGATGTCAGTTCACTGGTGCGTTGCAAACTCCTATATGTCTTCCTAAACTGCAGCCTCCAGTCCCCCAGGGTTTGCGCATCACATTCATAACACTCCGCTCCATGCCAGGTGGCTGTCTCCACAACTTCTTTTCCCCATAAATCAGACTGTCTTTGAGTTGATCAATAACAAGTCAATTAGCAGGCGCAGAGAGATGAGGGTCTCAGGGGGTCACTGCTTGTTTGTCAGGCCGACATCTGCAGCTCCGTCCCTGTCTGCCACAGAGCTAGGTGTGTCGTTTACCTTGGAAACATGAGGCTACTTGGCTATCATAAATCTAAATATCAACTATAAATAGGCTTGGAACATCTTGCTACAATCCATCATTTGCTTCTTCTTGGACACTGTATCAAGCATTGTATCAAGCTGTTTCTTATGGATTTGGATAGGCCTAGAAAACAGCACTTTTTCCACCCTAACTATTTTGTGTATTTGTCCTTCTTGAAAATAAGTCACAAAGAAACAAATAAACCATTGCTGTCTAAGGTCACACTTGACCATATGCACCAACTACAAGCTGCAAAACCCACCAGTATTCATCCTGCTCCCCTGTTAAGCTGACAAGAGTGGGAGAGACTCAACTGTTGTTTGGTGCCCACTGACTGTGTATCTAATGACTTGGCTGGCAAATCCAAAGCAACAGCTACAGGCCCCTGTGGCGAATACACCAGATTAATCCCCTGGATAATTACAAACAAGAATGATCTTGGGCAAATACTCCCCATACCTACTGAGACATTACATCAAGCGATGCTGTCTAATTAAATCTCATTCTGAATGGAGACAGCATTTGGAGAAATGAATGAAATGTGCTGACATTAAATAGAGAGGATTTTTTGCAAATAATAACCACAAGGGGTGGACAAAATGAGAGTAACACAGAACACATGGCACAGTACAGTACTGTTGTCTTGGAATAAAATATAACATATTTTCTGTTTTGTTTGACCCATAGCGGTTATGGCCTCGATGCACCTCTGCATGTTACTTTGAAAACTCACCTTTCAAAAATGGTAATTGCCAGATGAACACTTCATATTCAAACATCATTGCTAATTGGTATTTAACCTAATATGACTAATTTGTATCACAGCATTTACCATTTTGATTCACAGCAGTCACCACCTGCATTTCTGGTGCATGAGTCACAGAGACTGAAAAATGAAGTGGGATGAGGCAAAAGTCTCAATAATGCAGTAATTAGACTGACAATGATGACAATGACACTCTTTATAAATGTAACAATTACTATTATTTACTGTTTTTGTCCACACAATTCTGCCCTTTTTAAATCATTGCTCAGAGTCCATCTGTCTTCCTCATATATATGATATACTGCCTTGTTCACACCATTACACATACTAACACATGACTCTTTATTCCTGCTGCCTCCACACTCACACACCCACACACCCACACACACACACACACACACACACACACACACACACACACACACACACACACACACACACACACACACACTCACACACACACACCCACACACACACCCACACACACACACACACACACACACACACACACACACACACACACACACACACACACACACACACACACACACACACACACACACACACACACACACACACACACACCACAACCTCTCTCTTTGAAGTACACTCAGTGACACATAACAGTACAACAGCACATTAACAAATATACATCGCTCTTGAAGTCCTATAGATAAACGGAGAGGATAAACACTTAAAATGTACCCGTGTGATCTTCAAAGTGAATCTTTAGGCTATTCCTTCAGTTTTCTGTTATTGACAGGAATGACTGAAACCTTTGACTATGCAACAATAAATGCAAACTTATTAACAGTGACTTCACACAGAAGCTCCTGAGCATGCAGGCCCGTTCGGTCAACCTATGCTTGTAACCAGCTCTTGTATTCCAGGTGGTTTTTAAAAGTATGGTCAAATTCTACATTTGTAATGTCACTATTAAACAAATATTTATAATACAATATCTGTCCTACTTTTTAACTGCACTTGTAGCTTTTCATAAGTTTAACAGTATCTCTCAGTCTGTCAGACAGAGGCCACCTGGATGAGGTGAGCCTGCAGATGGATCTGAGAAAGGGGAGATAAAGGTGACATAGAAGTGTTTCCAGCTGAGGATCAGTGTGGTGTGGTAAAAAGTGGCTTATTTGGGGTATGCTGTTGGATTCTGTGGATACACATGTTTGCAACTGTGCTTTGGGGTTGACCTTGTTTTTCTTGTTCAAATCAGCTGCCTGCATCAGGTGTCAAGAGTTGACTGTTGGGATCCCATCTAAGGAAGGGTATAAATACAAGACACAAGGAGACAGACAGGGGCAATCCCAGTGTATGGAACCATAACTCCTGGTAACAAATGCTCCAAACTGAGGCTCTAACATAGACAATATAGGGCCGGGCTCCAGGGCTTCCCTTGTGCTCCCATGCGGAAAGGACCCCCAGGGGAGCTGACGCCAGCTGAGACCAAATAAACAAGGTAAGAGCGCAGCTGACACACATGCATACAGGCTCAGCTGTTTGTCTCAAAGGAGAGTTCAGCCTGCCAAGTACACAGAAAGCCAGGAAATGAAGGAGTATTGCCAGATTCAAGCCTCCCAGGGAGAACACGCAACTGAAAGATGGATACACGAAAGACGGATACACGAAAGACGCTAGATTGTGTGCACTATAGTTGTGCAATGGTAAGATTGTATGACTGCTTTATTGTCGTGACTTTTAACGGAACGCAGATAGTATGGGAGGAGATGAAATAAGACCTGTCAGTGCCTGTGCCAAATCATAAGAGCACTTGGCTGTTTAAATACGACTCCTAGATTTAACAATGTTGTGTTTGGAATAATTCTTTATGATCTTTATTCAATATGAGGGTTTCTTGTTTTCTTTTCCCTTCTATTTGGTCAATATATATGTATTATGAAATAAGTTTCCTGTATCTCTTATTTTATTATTCACATTGAAAATGCCAGTCGGAGGCTCCCAGGGCTCAAATTCGCTCTCCAGCCAAGAAAATGACTAATATAAATGATTGACAGCCTTGCAGGGATAAGGTTGCCCATTTAGCAAACTCGCTGTGTCAAAGGGAAAAAAATCCCAATGGCTCCCTGAGCGATGGGATTGGAGATGGGAGAAATGAAGATTTTTGTGCTGTATCGATCCCCAAATGCTTGTCTCATGCATTTTACACAAGATCTAAATGCCACTTATGGTATAACACAGCACTCTAGGTCGGGGCTCACTACTCTCTGTTCAGTGGGATTTCAGGATACTTGGTGTATAAATTCAACAGGAATTAAGTAAAGCTGTTAGATTGTGTCATGAGCTCAATGCTGAGAAGGCACTTGGGATATTTGAGCATTTTAATGCATTGTTTTAAAGCATCCACAACTGTGTATCTCATGGACAACTGAAATTATTTTCATACTTTTGTGATACATCATACTAAGCTCTCCTCTCCTCCCCTCTCCTCTGCAGGGTCCGAGGACTAAGCCACATCATGGCGGAGGAGAGCCTGGAGACAGACGGCCCCAGATCCTCCATGCCGGCTGAGCTCCACCATCCCCACTCTAAGTACTCTCAGTGGAAGTTTAAACTCTTCAGGCTGAGGTCCATGGAGAAGGCACCTCTGCCCACTGAGACACGGCCTGAGAAAGGAGCCTTGTTAGGGATCTCTCCTCCTGCGACTCTAAACATAGAATTAGATAATGGCATGGGTCCAGGGAGTGTTATGAAATTGTGCCTGGGGGGGAAAAGCCAGGAAAATGTGGAGGGCCCTGGCCGGAGAGTTGATATGAAGCTACAGGAAATGGACACCCACATGAACCAACTCAGGTGATTAAAGGTCACAATACTATGTACGGTAAACGTTATTGTGCATTTCTTTCAACAAATTTGACAGCATTGTTTTTCCTCTTTAAAGGTGCTTGTGCCGTCTCTGTGGAATGGCCCTGCGAAAAGTCAAAGGACCGGTGCACAATGTTAATGGGGCTCTGGATGAGGTCAGCAAAGGTTCTCTCCGTAAAATGGGCTGCAAGTTTACCAGCTGGCCGGGGGTCGTCCTCAAAGTCTTTAAAGTGGACGTGACAGAGGACACAGAATCTGTCCACCCTCTTTCCTTCTGCCATCGCTGCTGGGTGGTAGCCATAAGAGGAGGGGGCGTCTGCAGCTTCTCCAGAACAAGAGTCCCTGAGTGGAAACCCCACTCTACCACCTGCCACCTTTGCTCCCCTAGGAAACCTTCATTCCAGCGGACTGGGAGGAAGAGGCGGAAAGCCATTCCCAGAGCGCAGAGTCTGGCAAAAAGGACCAGGAGAGACCATGGCGACAGCATTGCCGTTGGTGAGAGGAGGGCTCTGAGACCATTTGGAGACCATCATCATGGTCCTGTGCTAAGGGCATGGAGGAAACCCAGCATCCAGAGAGAGCAGTGGGTGAGGAACATTACCCACTGCCAGAAAGACCACCTGAATATCAAGCTCATCTCTGAGAAGCTACCTGTAGACTTCCTCTTTTCTTTCAAATGCCTGGTGTGCGACCACCTGCTCTCTGATCCAGTCCAGTCGCCCTGTGGACACCTCTTCTGCCGCAGCTGCATTATGAAATATAACCACGTTCTGGGGCCTCACTGCCCCGTCTGCAACTTGTGCTGCGCCGTTGATGATCTCGCCCCGCCAGCTAAAGCCTTCTTATCAGCCCTGTATTCCCTGTCTTTGCTCTGTCCCAGGAGCGGCTGTGGCAAGCAGGTCAGGCTAGACTCATTTAAAGCTCATTGTCTGGGCCATGAGTCCGATGAACAGGACGATAAGCAGCAGTCATCAGAACTTGACAACTACCTGCTAGCCAATAAAGGGGGAAGACCCCGTCAGCACCTGCTATCGCTGACCCGTCGTGCCCAGAAGCATCGGCTGAGGGATATGAAGATCCAGCTGAAGGCGTTCGCAGACAAAGAGGAAGGTGGCGACCTGAAGTCTGTGTGTCAGACTCTGTTTCTGCTTGCATTGAGGTCTGGGAATGAACACCGTCAAGCAGATGAGCTAGAGGCCACGATGCAAGGTAAGAGGCTATTAAGGCTTTTGTTTAATCAACATATAATTCTCCGTAGCCAAAGAAAAGGGACAAAGCAAATTACGATTATAATAGTGTTTGTTCATCAATATTATCTCTATTCTATCTCTGATGAATACAGTCAACTCATGAATAACAATAAGTTGAAAAGTTCACTATTGAAGAGAAAAACATTGTATTCTCTGTTTATTGAATCACCTCTGCTGCACGCTCAACCCCTACCTGATGCTCTCCCACATTCACTCTCTGCCTGCTTGTCCGTCAGTCTCAGACTCCCTTTAATGCACAATAACAACTCTTGTGAAGGGGCTGTTAGAATCAAAAAAACATCAGCAGCTCTTGTATCTGCAAATTACACAGACAGCACCATCTTCCTCTCTGGGGAATAGAAGCCAGCTGGTGTCTGTTTTCATCTGTAGCCAATACATCACTTTTGCCAGCTTCGCTGATTCACCCTCTGTCCCCTTATAACATTTGGAAATTAGGAAATATTGGATTTTGTAATCATGGGCTTGTGGGCTTTTGACAATGATACATTCGCATTTGGGTGTTAAATTTGCGATTTTCTCTGTCTCAGTATAAATGACTCTAAATGTGGGATATCAAATGAGGAAATGTTAGACACCGCAGTTATTTTCAAAGCACTAGGAATGGGCAGTTTGGTGTTAAATAATGCTCTAAATAAATCCTTTCCTCTTCTTCCTTCCTTTTTTATTTTGCCTCTCTCTGTCTCTCTCTGAAACTTCCTCTCTTTTCCTTTTTCTCTCTCTCTCTGCAGGCCGAGGCTGTGCGTTGCATCCTGCTGTGTGCTTAGCCATTCGGGTCAACACTTTCCTGAGCTGCAGCCAGTATCACAAGATGTACCGGACTGTCAAAGCCACCAGCGGCCGCCAGATCTTTCAGCCCCTGCACACCTTGCGGGCTGCAGAAAAGGAGCTTCTCCCTGGCTTTCACCAGTTTGAATGGCAGCCAGCTCTCAGGAATGTGTCTACATCTTGCAATCTTGGCATTATTAATGGGCTCTCTGGATGGGCTTCCTTGGTGGATGACTTCCCAGCTGACACCATCACTCGACGGTTTCGCTACGATGTGGCTCTGGTGTCAGCTTTAAAGGATCTGGAGGAGGACATCATGGAGGGGCTGAGAGAGAGTGGGATGGAAGACAGTGCTTGCACCGCAGGCTTCAGTGTCATGATCAAGGAATCCTGTGATGGCATGGGCGATGTCAGCGAGAAGCACGGTGGAGGACCAGCTGTTCCTGAGAAGGCTGTGCGTTTTTCTATAACTGTTATGTCTGTATCTGTCCTGGCAGACGAGGGGGAGGGGGAGGTTACCATCTTTACTGAGCCAAAGCCAAACTCAGAACTGTCCTGTAAGCCCCTTTGCCTGATGTTTGTGGATGAGTCAGACCACGAGACACTCACAGCTGTCCTGGGGCCTGTAATTGCAGAGCGTAAAGCAATGAAAGAGAGCAGGCTCATTCTGTCCGTGGGTGGACTACCTCGCTCCTTCCGCTTTCACTTCAGAGGCACGGGATATGATGAGAAGATGGTGCGCGAGGTAGAGGGCATGGAGGCCTCAGGGTCCACCTA
Source organism: Leptoclinus maculatus (assembly GCA_032191485.1). NCBI lineage: Eukaryota > Metazoa > Chordata > Actinopteri > Perciformes > Stichaeidae > Leptoclinus > Leptoclinus maculatus. The sequence goes on from JAVDOI010000007.1 coordinate 9,804,259, forward strand.
CGTCTGCACTCTTTGTGACTCCACTCGGGCAGAGGCCTCTAAAAACATGGTGCTACACTCCATCACTCGCAGTCATGTAGAGAACCTAGATCGTTACGAAATATGGAGAACCAACCCCTTTTCTGAGTCTGTAGATGAGCTGCGGGACAGAGTCAAAGGGATCTCTGCCAAGCCCTTCATGGAGACCCAGCCCACAATGGATGCACTACACTGTGACATTGGCAATGCCACTGAGTTCTACAAAATCTTCCAGGACGAGATCGGGGAGGTGTACAAAAATGACAAACCCAGCCGTGAGGAACGGCGCAGCTGGAGGGCAGCCCTGGATAAACAGCTGAGGAAGACGGTGAAGCTTAAACCGGTGATGAGGATGAATGGGAACTATGCCCGCAGGCTAATGACCCAAGAGGCTGTCGAGGTCGTCTGTGAGCTGGTGCCCTCAGAGGAGAGGAGGGAGGCCCTGAGGGAGCTGATGAGGATCTACATCCAGATGAAGCCTGTGTGGCGAGCCACCTGCCCTGCCAAGGAGTGCCCTGACCAGCTGTGTCGCTACAGCTTTAACTCCCAGCGCTTTGCCGACCTTCTCTCCTCTACCTTCAAATACAGGTACAATGGAAAGATAACTAATTACCTGCACAAGACCCTGGCCCATGTGCCTGAAATCATAGAGAGAGATGGATCCATAGGAGCCTGGGCCAGCGAGGGGAACGAGTCGGCAAACAAGCTCTTCAGGCGTTTCCGGAAGATGAATGCACGTCAGTCAAAGGCCTTTGAGCTTGAGGACGTGTTGAAACATCACTGGCTCTACACCTCCAAGTACTTGCAGAAGTTTATGGAAGCTCACAAGAACTCTGCCAAAGCTCTGCAAGCCACCATTGACCCAGTAGAGATCCAGGATTATGAGGACATCTTGTCTTCTCTGGAAGTTAATGACTGTTGATTTTTATTTTAATGTGAACTTTAAGTATTAACATTTCATTGATTTCATGGAAGTTGTATAATATTGAATTGCCTCTCAGTAATATGGACGTTTTACAAATGTACTTTCTTTACCAATTCATTGATATTTAGAACAAGATTTTAAAACAAGATTTTCTTGTGATTAAAATATGATTAAATATGTTTGCAAATTCAAACTCACATCATCCCTTATGTTGGATTTTACAAAATAAAAAGGTTTTGTTAATTGTTAGTTAATACACTGCAAAGATGGGACAGCAGAGGAAAATAGAAGTAACACAGGTTTCTGTTCTCTTGCTCTAAGCAGAAAAGTTATTTTTTTATCTTCATCGTCTGTGAAATATGGCACAGTTTATTCTATTGCAGGGATATGACACATTTATGAATTTATATAGAGAGGATATTTATGGAAACAGATGAAAGTGCTGTAAGTCATGGCGGGAAATTGTGTTAAAAAGACCACATTTGTGGCCACTGTATTAATATATCATTTGAGCTGGAACAAAATGCAATCACAGAGACCCAAATGTTCTTTGTTTCATGAATGCCCTCTGAAAAAGATTACTTTAGTGCTTTATCGTGGGATCCCTGAGGGGCAGAATAGATGCCAGGTCACTTTGAACCAATTTTTATCTCTTTTAGTTTTTGCACAGTGGAGGATAGATGATACTTATTCATATTCTTCACATGGAATAAAGCATATACTGACCTTTTTGTTGGTATCATAAAAATACAGTATGGTCCATTACGAAGCCTAATACCCCGTGGACTCTCCAGCTGGCAGGGATTTTTCTTAAGTTCTGTATATAACCTGGCACTTTTTCTCTGCTGATATTTCTTCATTGCCACGGTTGACAGAGGAGAGGGATGAGCGGGAGCTAGAAAGACCCGATGTAAACTGATTTGTTGACAACTATATTTGTTTGATTGATTGATTATATCGTTTTTTTCTGCCCTCATCATTTTGAATTGTGACAGGCAATTTTGTTTTCCTATTTGATTAAATGTTTGATTTTATTTTACTGTCATAAGTTGTCATAACCATGACAGCTGTGAAATATTCACATGTCATCCTGTAGTTGTCACTTTCCTAGAATACCATCATGTTTTAGAGTGTAACTTTTCTCATATTTGTTTTTTTGCCATAATGAATTGCATTTCCAAAGTAATGGATGATGGATGATTCACAGAATTACACTTGCTCACTTTTCACCATGTATTTCTTAATTTTTTGTTTCCATATTAAACTTAATATCAAGTGAACTTGTTTACTCGGATTGCTGAAGACTTTCCGTGGTGGTTTATTTTGCATACTTGTACTGTATTACACTGAGGTTCCACTACTTTATTTTTACATTTTCAATGTTATATGAGTTATGAGTATTCAGATATTTCTGCTGTATTTATACTGAAGCAGACAACTTACCATTATTTTGATGAGTTACCTTTATGGAGGAGGGACTTTATACTTTTTGTGTGTTTCCTATGAAAGAATAAATAAATAAAAAACCTGACTTGAGCTTTTGGTTTGTTTTTGTTTATTAAACAATTTATATTACATTTTGTCTTTTGATATTGAAAAATTTTAAATTCAGGTACATTTACACCCGCAACTGATTATTTTCACTACAATGCAAAGAAAACAAATTAACAATGAACTGTCATACAGCTAACAAAAACACAAACTACAAACACTGCAGAGATATATAAAACATTAAGATCCGTCACATATACAGATTGTGAAATCTATCAAAAAAGATAACTAAGAACTATAAAGACATTTAGGTTCAGGTTGTTCATTTGGTTTGCCTTTTGTTTAATTACAGATGTACCTGACTATTGCTTGTATATTAGGTATTATTTATTATAATTAACATGCAGCATGTGGTGCTTGAAGTCAATGTTATAAGGTGTTAATTCAACCCATTATTTTCACTGTGGTCCTTGATTGAATACAAAATAATTGCGAATAAATGCACAACTGATAAAAATGCAAACTAGAAACACTGATATATGAAGATTTCTGTCACATAAAAAGTTTGAGAAAACACATTTGAAATAAACAGGTATGAAGACAGAATCTGAGGCTGTTTATTGTTTTTTTTATTGAGTATATATCAGCATATTGGGTATTTTTCATTCAGTAATCATCATTTTAATCATAGAAAGAATTGTGAAACAAATTCGGCTCCATCTGGCCATGGAAGAAAGTGCTAGGAAATAAAACCTGTGGTGCTTAACGGAATACAAAATTATAATTAACTATTGTACAGCTGGTAAAAACATGAACTAGAAACATTGTAGTTAGACTTACTAAATATTGTGTTTGTTTGTGATTTGTCAAACAATGTAAAATTGTAATGATATTGTACATACATCTGTTAGACAGGAGACATCAAGTTGCAATATTATTATTTATTTTCTTCACTAAATGTTTCACATTGAGAACAGATCAGCCTATTATGTTTTTGTTCATCAATCGTTTCACTGAATATCAACAAGAAACATCCTAATTATACCCAGCGTTCCAGTGACTATCTACACACACCCTAAACTGGAGTTATGTTTATTTATGTTTAGTTTATTTCATTTGATATGTCAGTCGAAAAGCCTTCTGAAAAAGCTTTTTTTGGCAGGGGACATCTTAATTGTTGGAGGGGTTTTTCTGTCCTTAACTTTCATGGGGGTACGCTTCAGAGCCTCGACCTGTCGAGGTGGGGTCATCTCCTGGTGGGGCACGCCTCCGTGGTCCAGGCAGAAGTACCTTTTGCTGGCCTGAGAGAGCCTGAGCAGCAGGGTCTCAGACAGCTCCATGCACTGGGCATGGACCCAGTGTCCCCCCTCCCCCCTGGAGCAGAAGATCATAGCTGGCCGGTGAAGCTCAGTGGAGTAGTAGGGCTCCCAAGTGTTGGGGTCCACCTGACAGTCCAGAGAACATTTGATCCAGTAACCTGTTTGTGATTCGTCCTCCTCATCCTCCTCATTGTAATTATCACCTTTTCCATCATCACTGTCCTCCAGCTCATGTGGCTCACGACCGAAGTAGAGCTCTTCAGAGTCTTCGAGAGGAGTGGAGTCGTCGTAATCGGTTGACTCCTGGCTGCAGCCCTGGGTTCCTTCTTTCTCTCTGGCTTCTCCCTCTGTCTGGAAGCTCACCTGATAGAAGTAATGCCTATCCGCTTGGGATGGCCTTCCCTCAGTGGGCACAGCGAGTAGGACGATTCCCTCCCCAGCACTGCTGCCAAACCAAGTGCGACTATGGATGATGTCAGGGGTCCACTGAGGTGATTCTAAGGGCTCTAAGTGGATCCCTTTCTCATTGACAATGACAGTGCTGCAATCAATCCTCTTCTGGGAGTCTGACTGATACCCACCTAATATGATATATCTGTGAGTGGGACCTGTACGGGTGATCATGGCACTAGAGATGGATATGCCATTTTCAAGAGTGTCACAGGAAAGCAAGGGGCTGCCCTGCAGAAGCTCTACACGTAGACGGAATAGTCGAGGGGGGCGAGAGTCAGAGGCGAGGGAGTGACCCCCAAGGAAGTAGACGCAGTCTTCTCTGGCAATGGCCAAATGGAAAGACTGTCCGTCGCTGAGCTCAGGTAGAGTGTGAGCAGAGGAGCAACCAAACTCCAAGTCAAACAGGAACACCTGAGGAGGACAGTCGACGACACTGTTCCAGCTCTCTGTGGTCCGCTCTCCTACCGGCATGTAGGATCTGCCACCAAACAATACACAAGCTGTCTTCCCACGGCTTTGAACTATGCTCATTGTGTGTCCGTATCTGGCCCCTGGCACTTCTCCCACCAGTTCTCTCTCTTTACAGCACAGGGTCAGTTTACGATTGCAGCCACGGCTGTCTGTGGTCAGCATGTACAGGCTCGACGAGATCTCGTTATTTGGGGTTCGGCCACCGTGGATGAGATAACTCTCTGGATGCCCGTCATAGGGGTCGAGGCGGCAAACAGCTGGGCAACGTAATGGAGGAAGGTAGCATGAGTCATTGGAGAAAGAGATGGCCCTTAACTTCATCTCACCACTTTTAAACCGAACGCCAAACACTCCAGTTGGACACGAGCGCTTGGGCCAACCTTTCTGGCCAAACAGGAGAACTTCCCCATCCAGCTGCAGCAGAGAGAAGCCGGGCTGCAGAAGGCCTGCACAGTTCACTGGAGTTAATGGTTGCAGGGTCATTTTCCGGCAGCTGTCTGTGTGAAAAACAGCACACAAACACAGAAACACAACAATATGTCAGTCAGCTGTTAATTGTTTTCCTTCAGGGGTTTTAAATTTTACTTCCTGTTTATTACAGTAACACCTGGAGAATCATAGCGGAGGCATAAAGTCATTCAGCCTTTTAACAACAGGAAATCAACAACAGCTACTTATTCTTTTTATTATTATTATTATTATTATCATTACGATTATAAAAAAGTGTGAAAATATAATGTCGATCGTAAATTGGATTCTCACTTTCACAAATTTTCCCAACAATGTTGTAGGTTAACTTACTGCTGTTGTTTTTTGCAACACAGAGTAGCATTGAATCCTAAACTCAAACATCAGCAACAATATGTAATTACTCTCTCAAGTAAGAAAAGATGGGGTCACTTTATTATTTACCATGACAAACAAAACCTCATGTTTAAATGTTCTATCTTTGAATCAGAATCAAGGTGTTCTTTAATAAAGGCACACACACTTCCAATAGCTGTGAACTCAGCATGATTTTCCAGGAAGATGGGTTACATTTTCTGGTGTAAGTACCATTAAAAAAATTATCGAACAACGGCACAGTGTGGACATTGTGCAATGGTAATGTGCATTCTATGTTTGGAAGGAAGCAAAACAAAATTACGGAATTAATTTGCCAATTTAGTGAATGATATAATCCTCTTTCAGAATCATCCTTAGATTTTAGAGTTTATTCTGAGTCAGGCCGTTGTGTAATAATTACTTCAACTGATGTTATAATAATACAGTGTCATTTCAGTAGCTTTAACAGCAATATTAAGACTGCTGTGCTCAGTATGAGTCACTTCAACACAGTGTTTGACAATATTTTACAGCCATCAGGATGGTTACACAGGCTCTGCAAGAGTAACAATATTGACTATAAAAGCCTTAAAACTATTAGTTCTTCCTTTAATTTTCAGTTTTCTTACCTTACAGCCAGGGCCTGGTTGCCGTGCTTGAGCTCACTTTAGTATGGATCTTACAATCACAAAGATGAACCTAAGGCTCTTAGCCTAACTTTGACAAAGGCAGACGGGGAGAGAGCTTGTGAAGCTTCGTTGACTCACAGACACTTCCAGATCTTGAGGTTAACAGTCTGTGACTGCTGCTCACTGGCAGGTGTGCTGCCTGAAAGCATTTAGTGTATCACTTCAAAGATATCACTGGATATCACCAAACAGGCTCTTGTCAGTTGAACAATCCTAACCTGTGTAATACTTTGAAAAAGATGCAGTGTATGTTTTTTTCCCTTCAGTAGTTGAACAAGTTTAAAAGTCAGATCCAAAAACAAAAAAGGGACACGCTGCTCTTCTCCGCTTCACCATTTTAAGAAATTGCATTTTAACATTCAATGAATACATTTTGTTACACACATCCAAAACTGGCTTCAATTAAGTGACTTGTAAATAATTAAGTAAATAATTGTCACAGTCCAGATAACAACCATGCTGGGAAACAGGACACACATTGTGGAGGTAATGCATGGTGACCAAATATTTAGAATTAGTCCAACATCGTAGTTCTTTTTATTGCCGTAACAAGACACACCTCTGATGTGAATCTTTTGGAGGCACACAATACAAATGCATTGAAAGCCTGTGTGTGTGTGCTCTTTATGCTATAAAGTCTATTAGACTAAATTAATTGTTATAATTTCTTGGTTATTTCTGAAAGAAATACATCAAAATGCAATAATTCATTATCTAATGTCTGACCAGATGCCAGCTGAAATTCTCAGATAATTAATTCATCTTTCTTTTTATTAGGGCTAGACTCCAAATACACATATTTAAAGTTGATTATGGGACATTTAGATACTACTTAACTTTCTATTTTGGGTTAATTTTAAGACAGTATATGCTAAACCCTCCATTGGAATTCAGAAAAATAAGTTTTAATGTAAAGACTGAAGTATTCATACAAACACTGCTTCATAACAATGTGTCATTTTAAACCTAGTGCTTGTCTTGTATATACAGTATTTACTGTTCTGCAGCAGAGATTCACATTTTCAGCTTTGCTACTGTAGCGTTGATTCAAATATTTGTTTTTCTATCCGACGTGGCTCCCTTCCCTTTATTTTTCTTGTGCTTTGCTTTCAGATTAAGCCTTTTCCTCCTTCTTTTTCCTCATGGTCTTCCTTATTTTTCGCATCAAAAATGATCTGATCCTCAGACACTGTCACACTGCTCTTGCTGAAAAACAGACCTAAATACATTTGAACAAATATGGCTATTAGTTGCAGCCTGCCTTATACATGAACACCTTCAGCGCTGAATGACATGCTGTTCAGGGCGCGGGAGTCATTAATAACTCACACAGTACACTGAACCTAATGCATTATCATACTATCATGTTGTTTTATGATGGGCGTGTAAAAGAAACATCCCTTTTTTAAAATGAAGAATACATTCTAGCAGCTGGTTAAGTCGGAAATAATTTTGTGTATGCCTCCATTTTACAGATTTTACCTACTGTAGTGAGAAGCAGATCCCCAATACGAGTGACACACACACATGCCTAAACGCATAGGGAAAAACTGAGCTGGCAGCAGATGTCTACCCTCGCATTAGCATAATGCTTTTGTGCACTGAGCGGCTGAGAGAAAACTTGAGGAGTGTGCAAAACAAAGGCAGAAACCACAAGTGCCTGGAAGACCGTTACAGTTTGAAAACACAAAACATCAGAGCACCTGTGTGTCTAAACTGATGCTTGAGTGCAAGAGAAAAGAATTTACTAGAGAGGATATAACGCATGAATTCAGATGTCAGTGGGATATGCAGAATGTAGGTCTTTTTTTTCTCCTCATTGTTTAGAACTGTTCAATACGTATGAATTCAGCCTTGGAAAAACAAACTTCTCTAGACACCTCAAGGCATCCACACAAAGCACTGTTGAAAAATTCTGCCTACTATGTAGCCACAGTCGAAATGGTGCAGAGAATGAGTAGGAGGCACAGCGGTGTGTGACAGACCCCAGGCCATGCAAGCATTTGTACATAATTGATAGAACAAAGTAATTACAATCTATTGTAGCACCTGCTTCTGTCCCTTGTGATGTATCACTACCTGACTGTGGCTACCCTGAAGCGTGGTTTTGACGGATGGTGCGGTGACAGCTCTGATGTTCTGATGATCATTGTGCAGTGGTGTTTATCACTATTTAATGTTATGGTAATTACTCCCCTTGTGGTGATTGGTGCAGATTGCTGGTGGGACACTTCCACCTCACTCTGGTTAACATTGTTGCGGTGCGGTGGTTATCATCTGGTGAGCGGTGACGTGTAATACCAACACGTTCTCACCAACTCGTCAATACAGCAGCTTGATCGGTGGCCCTACACTTCAAACCATGACACTCTAGATACCCTACAAGCGTAATTTTTGCACGTAGTTAAGTGGGCTAGGTTACTTATTCGACCTCCTGCTGATGCAAATTGTATCACTTTTTATATTACATAATCTGACTTATAAATATGACACGTCTTATTTGATGGTTAGGACCAATCTGACGTATTTCAGGAGTTGGGAGTGAGAACAGGCTGTAATACCACAGTTCAGTTTTTGCGTTCAGTTTCATTGTTTTCAACAAACTCCGCAGCCTCCTGACCAAGTTTTGGTTCACACTTATCAATCTTGCTTCCAGTCACAGCAGGCAGCTGTTTCCAGTGAAAGTATTCTGATAAGCTAAATGTGTGAACCTGCAGGATAACCCTAACCCTGCCCAGCACCAACAACAGACAAACACAGTTAGCGACCAACTGGGGAGCATGTAGAACTAAAACAAAACAACGGTGTTTCTCACAGGAGTTATTAGAGACCAAAACAGAGTGAATGTAGACTTACATTCATCAGGTGGTCAGAAACAAGACTAATTAATTCCAATGTTGCTTTGTGTTTTCTGGATGTGTCTGTAGGTAACTGTTTGCTTACATGCACATTGTGTGTGCAGCTGCTTGTGTTGCCCCAATATCCAAGAAATCAATTTATGCAGGTTTGAATAAAATAAAAAAATAAAAAAGTCCGGGCTGACTTAAAGCATGAGATGGGACTTATTGACTTTTTCAATATATCATCCTAACTGTACGTTTTTACGGTTTCTAAAGCAAATTTTTGGGACACAAAACAGAAATCCTTATCTCATCCTGTGTGTAAACCCACAGACAGCCCTCATCCTATTACTCCTGCTCTGACTTCCTTGGATGGATCGAAAATCACGCAATCCATGTAGAATATGTTTCCCCAAAAACATATTTTGTTAAACAATTCAAGAGCTTTGGGATAAAATAGGCTTGTTAAATACACAGTGCCATTTCCATTCTCAATGTTCCTTTGCTTAGAATCCCTCGTCTTTCATCTCGCTCCTATTGTTCTTGGATCCCCTGTTCCACTAAATGTGTTCCTCCTCTGTTGTATGCTGCATGGTTTGGTTGCCTTGCTGTGGCAGGATGCCAGGGGTGCAGTCTGCCTCACCCTGGCACCAGACCAGATGCTGGGGGGAAACCCAGGAGTCTCTCTGCGGCTCCTCTGCGCTGTTCTTAGTCTGCTTCACTGACTATAGCATGTCTTCAGGAATGTATCACAGTTTATGGGTTGTGACTGTTATACGTTGAACAGACAACCTAAAGCCATGTGTTAAGCTGCCCTTTCCCCGTCTCTCCCTTTCCTCAACAGGGAAATGCGGTGAGTCGACACACGATGGCGGCCCTGCAACTTGACACGCTCCGGAAGAAGATGGAGGGATCAGGAGACAAAGGAACAGAGTGGTCAGAGCACAGAAGGGAGCGAGACGTGACAACAGCAGGACAGCTCGGCGGCTGGATCTCGCCTGTGGATCAGGTTGAGGTCAGCAGCTTGTTGATGCCCCTGCTCCCCGGAAGCTTGATGAATTGAAGCTTTGAGTATATAAACCTGCAGAACAGTTTTCAATCAAACTGAATCACCTTCCTTGAATAACCCTTCCTGTCCCTCACCTGTCTCAGTGCTTTCCTTCTTTATCACTGTCTCCTCCAGTTTATCTCCACAGTCCTCCCTATTGCAGCGAGTCTCGATTTTCTTTAAGCAAATGGCCGGAGTGTTTCAGCGCAGCGGAGTTTACTTCAGATGTGTACACTGAAGCATGAACAGGACCACAGGCAATGCCAGCTATTGATTTCCCCATGATTCTGATTAGAGGGCTCCCTGTTGCAATCAATACTATACATCAGTGAACTTCACAGTGAAACTGATGGTCCCAGATAGGATCCCATATTTGGTTGTCAATGAATCACACTGTTGATTATTTTTTTAAGATTAAAAGGCAGTTGAGTGAGCACAAGATCCCTTAGCATAAAACACTGTTCAGCATGAGAGGCTCTCGACTGTCCAAACACATCGGACACTGCATGTTACAACCGCAGTCAATAATACCACTTGATCATCATGATTACATTTTATGGGCTGCTAGACACTGCACACTGTATGATAAGAGTATGATGAAAGATGTTCCTCCCATACAGCTCTCTCTTACCGAGTGTCTTATTATCTTATTGTAATGAATGATGGCGCTGCTGGTGTGACAGGTAGCAGCTGTGGGAATAAATGCTACAGCGCTGGAGGTGAGGCTGGAGGTCCTGATTCTGCACCAGGTATTATTTACAGGGTTTAATGAAGCTGCTCTTTATTATGTAAATTATCTCAACATCATTTATTAGATGCATTCGTAGGATGTGAGAACAAGCAGTTTTTACATTAGCAACAGGAATATATCTTTCTTTATTTTATTTAAATATATAAAAAGATAAATATTCTGGCAATAAATGTATGGAGCTTTTGAATTTGATGGCATAAAAAGTATTTCTTCTATTTGAAAACGGGCCTCATCTATAGTATAATGTATCATTTCAACGCTGCACAGATCAATATTTTTATATTAACAATGAATAAAATAGTTCGGCGTAACATGAAAAGTGTCCCTCACTACCAGTGGCGCAGTATTATGGAATTTGTCTGCGCGAGCAATGGTCGGATGTATACTAGATTAGCAAGAATTTCTGAGTATGAGATGTGAAATTACTGGATGCATTTTTTCAAGGATCACAGCAATGAACCGCCCTACTCTGCCACTGATTGGCTGACCCTGATATTCTCACTCTAACCCGAACCAATCTAGCTAAACATGACCAGTCCCAACAACAAAGGCAACGAGTGAGTAAAAGCTAACCAGAGGCAGAGTAGTCTGGGTCATGACTTTGCCATCCTAGAAAAAAAAATGGCTTATGGACATACTCAACTGGCCCAAATTGCATTGCTGCTCTTCAGACTATCTAATGGTGGACCTGGTTGGATAAAAACAATTACAAATAATGGCGAGTGACGTTTAGGCACAGTAAAGAGTAAAAACATGGGAACTCACATATACAATGAACTGTAGAAAACATATTTAACTCTTAATTTGCCAAAGCGCTGGAAAATAATAAATGAAGTGAAAAAGGTAATGCTGGTTCATTCGTGATGAACAATTTTCACTCAACAGAAGCTCGGAACGGTAACGCCGCGATAGATACAGCAAAGCTTGAGTTTACTTCAGTGTACACAGTCTGCTGGTAATGGCATACTTTATTGGTTCTTTAGTAACCATTATGTACTTATTGAGTTTGTAGTATGCAGTACGTTAGACTGCGATTTTGTCAATGACAGAGTTTGACTTCAGGGCCAAAGGGAGTTTTTTAACTCATATATGAGGATTTTACTGTTTCCACTCAAAACTTTTCCCCCTTTCTTGTCAGAATTCAGATTGGCATATTAAGGGAAGTATTCTTTGAGAAGAGCATAGTAATGACATTCTTGTTATTTGAAAATAAGGTGGTTTAATTGTGCGTATGGATCTTCATTAACATCAATTTATCCTCATTTTTTTTGATTACGCTGGAATTGGAGAGGTAGAATTTTTCCATGCAGTATTGATATGAGGCTTTGAGACGACCACAATGCTATTTCACGGAGAATGGTTCTTTTAATCGAGGCGCTGACAGTAAATTACATTCGCTGACTTTTAACAGTTTGTACAATAAAAAACTCAGTAAAAGTCAAATATTTCTAAATCCATGTATATGCAACAGCAGTGCACCTTTGAAAGATATTTATGTGTCAACTTTTTACTTTAGTGGGATATAGATAATATTAAATGCATGTTATGTGTGTGATTAAGGAAGTCATTTCCTTTTGAATAGTCTGTATTACCATTTTCATGCATAATCAACATGCAAATTGCGTAGCTGTCCTGCTGTTAGTGTTGAAGCTCTACCCGTTTTTTTATATTCACCACACCTTCCATAACAAAGCTCTAACCTTGATCAACGACTTAAAAACCTGGCGATATTAATTTATTGTGTCTTTACTTCATACGTGTTGTGCGTAATGTAGACCTGCTCAATCAATGTTGTTGACTATTTGACACAGCGGAGTGGCAGGTAAGAACTGTGGAGTGGTGGGGGTCGTCTCCGTAATCTCTGCCAAAATGGTAGAGAGGTGATTTGGCTGTTGATTCTCCGTTGCCACTCAGAGATGCTGACAAAATGGAATGGCTTACTGTGAACTCCCACCTTGATTAGCATGTGTAATTATAAATATGCTGCCGCAAGCGTAAAATCAGAGTGAATGGAGGTGTTCTGGAAAGTGGCTGTGTCTCTTTGACACTGAGTGGCCTGTAATTGCCTCTTCCCCACGATCAATGACTGCTCAGCATTTGGCGTCTGGATGAATCAGCCTGTCGGGATTATTTGGGGAGATTTGGGCCAAGATTTATTTAATGTTTTATTTCAATAACTTGGAGCAAGCACTTAGACTGTTCTAGAGCATTGCATGCAGTCTGTAGACATTTTTAAAGCCAAACTGATAACAACGTTTTGATATTGAACCAACAACAAAAAGATTCTGTGTGTAGATGTGTGGATGTACATGGGTGACGTGTAGAGAATTTAAATTAGCTTCCGGAACAATGATGATATATTTAGTGTGACATGGTGGACGACAACCAGTGCTGGGCGATGGACGCCCCCCATGACACCCTGACACATAAATGTAGACTAGCATGTCAGAGTTAGACACTTTTCCCTCCTCCCTGACAATGTTAATTCCTTCCAATTCCTCCCTTCCTGTCAATTTCCCTCCTGCCGTTGTGGATGGGGAGGTGTATGACTGTAGACTAGAACATGTCAAGCTGATTCTCTGGTTGATGAAAATGTTAAATAATTTAAATTACAGTAAAGTCTTGAAGGGGCTTGCATAGCGTGCATGAAAAAATAGAATTGGGAAGGAGTGTGAGTGGTTTGGGAAGATAAATGATGATTGGCCTTTTTACCTTTATTTATTCATGGGGGAGTACACTGAATGCCCTGATCACACAGTTAGTAATTTGCAGTGCTGTCCGTGTCACTAGGCAGCTCCACCTGGGGCAGTTGGGGGCAGTTTCTCAGGCCATATTTATCCTGCTGGTCCAGGGGATTGAATCGATTACCTTCCGGTTACAAGCTGGCATCTCATTTACCGGGAGATTCCAGGTGCCGTTAACAAACAAGAAAGCTGAACATTGTTCATTTTCACATACCACCCACATTGCAACGATACAAAGTCGATTGTAAAACGGCCAAGCTTCCCTTTAAGGCCAGATGAGTCATAAAAATACTGGATAGATTTGTAAGTACAGCAAAACTTTAATTAATAAACATCAGCATTAGTTATCATATTGTCTGTGACTGTGCTCGTATCTGCTTCCGTCTGTGGTGGCTCATGGAAGCCATTTTTAAAATAGACAGGTCATCAAGAGGAGTGACAAGGGAGACTAACAATACACGTCATACTTCAAGGTGAAAAGGCGCATATACTCTGAGCTTATCGTGACACAATGCACCCATGCAACTATCCATCAATCCAAGCACAGCAGCCCAAAATGTCCCTTTCCCTGCTAATGTCCTCAAGTGCATTCTGGGGATCTCCAGGTCTCCTAGCAGGGGGATGTACTGCTGTGTTTTCTGGGGTCCCCCCACCCCACCCGCCTCTGGAAAATCAACCCTATTTCAGCTGCTTGTATCTCGTTCACAGCTGGGCAGTGCTGATGAGAGAACTCCTTTGTGGCTCAACTATCTCTCGGAACCTTTGTTTGACCTTACTGCAGCTGCTTTATCCCTTAGAACAACACAGCAACACAAGTGGTTTCGGAAGAAAATTGTCTTTTAAAATCTCAGCAATATCTCCTTCAAGAGCAGATAAACACTACAGATAGGAACATGTTTAAAATGATGAAAGTCGAACGTGTCAGACAACACATGTTTGTTACTGATTACAATTACTGTTAAATGTGGTGTCCATCACACATATGATGTCTGCACTGTGCTGGGTTTTCTACAGTGCACTAATCAGCTTATTTATTGACTTCATTAGTCAAACTGGTTATGTTTAATATGTCATACTGATCATGGCGAGATGTTATGCAGCTCAAGTGCCTCTCAACATAGGCCACCACAACCACCTACCAACTACTAATACGGTCATGTAATGTTTTAGTGTTTAGCTTGTGGTGACATCTTTCAGCAGCAGCGTTTGACTTGTGGGTAGGACAATCTATCAGAAGGCAAGCAGGAGGCGGAGGGTGTCAATATATAATAGTGTTGGCTCCTTCAAATTGATTGAAATTAGTACATAATCATACAGCTTTAGCCTGTCTTTGACAGTTGCTTTCTGCTCTCCATTCAGCCTGCTCTTTCTCGGCCTTCACAATTGCTGTGATGTCTGCCTGCTCATATCAGGAGGTTTTCTTTCGGTGTCCATTTTTTGCTTTTTTGTGTATTGTGTTTTTGCTCTCTTTGCTCTCTTGTGGCTCTTATTGCCTTTGGATTCCATTAGCACAGTGACAGAGAGGTGATTACAGCCAGCCCAGGTTTTTTGTTTTTTTTAAATACAGATTAGACGTCATCTGTGATACCTTTCATATGCTCGCCGTCCCACCATCTGTCAAGTTATTGTCTGGGGCCCTTTTCCTTGAGCTGTTGACATGGCCTGCTGTATGCTCCTCTAATGCTATCTAAATTCTGTACACTTTGCCATGGTGAATATCAGTATTTGACACAACTAATAAGGTCTTTCATTTTGATGGAATTCTCTTTCAGTGCAGCCGTACTGTCTGAAGCCTGTGTTTTCTCTTAGTGAGACGGAGCTGTTTGCTTGGGCTGTGGGTGGAGCAGACAGACAGATTGCATCAAACAGAAGTGTTGTGTTTGGCAGGCTCTGCTAGCACTCTCTGCCACTTTCAATTTCTGAAGGTTGTGCGGCTTGCAATGTCCACTGGTTGAGAATTTGAAAGGGTAAAATAATTATATTGCAAAATTATCATTTACATGCATGATTTCCTGGTGATACAATTCAATTACATTGACAAGAAACCCTTTCAGAAGCAACTGGGGCCTGAGTTAAATTGAAGAGTCAGTTCTCATTTCCACTAATTTGATTGTCACACTCCTGAATTGCGTTTGATAATCTCACAAAACAAAGGCAATGAGATAATCATTTGCTATGTAATGCTGTACTTATTTTAATCTTAAGAAATACAACAGCTTTGCCATGCAGGAAAGAGAAGCTGTCTTTCCAAATCAGCCTGAGCCAGTGAAGCATCCAACACAAGGATGGGAAAAGCTGGAAAATGCCTTAGCCTAATGGTTTTGTCATTCCACATCACACCATGTGCCTGCCTGAATGCAATCAAGTGTGATCTGGCAGCAGCATTCATTACTGTGTCAATGTACCTGGAGTGACTTGAGGTGAAAGCATTTACATTTCTGTGCACACATTATGCACCCATAATGCATTCATGTGTCCTGTCAGGTAACAGAGGAAGACAATAGGATGACTTGTCCTTTGTTTGTCATTCCATTATGTTCTAGTTGGTGGTGTCTAACCAGGAAGATGACGATGACGATGCACCGACTCACCTGCTCCTGCCACCTGACACAGCTGTAAGTGACCCTCACTGCCTGAGGCCCGAAGACCGAGACAAAAGGTCAAAAGCATTCCTGATAGCAATTACATAAAAGCTCATGATGAAATGACCATAATGGTGAGAAAGTATTGTTTTTTGATGTCTACATGATGTTGTTGAAGACTTCTGGCAAAAATCTGACATTTTGCACCGGATAAGTCCTCAAAATCCAGTCAACCCAAATTGAAAAACTTTTGAGAATAAAGATTTTAAAAGATTTAAGGCATGTCACACCAGCATATTTAACAGCAACATTTTGACCAGTAGCAAACCAGTGGGACAGTGCACACCTTTGCAGAGCTATTATAGCTTCTCAGCTATGTTGCACCATTCTCTTTTTAAAAATGTCCCCCTGTTGGAGTATAAACTGCTTTTCCTGTGTAATTGTAATACTTATTAATGCTCGATTGTTGGCTATTAGTCTCAGGTTTAATTTAAAAACATATCCTGTTTGACTGATAATAAGAAAGCTTATTTATACAACACATACCAAAGCAAGCATCAAAGTGTTTCACAGACATAAAAAGAACAAAAGATACAAAGCAGATACATGCAAGTTTTCACAAACGCTCATTAAAAATCAAATCCAATTCGTCGTAGCGGTAGGACGTAGTGGCTTGCACAGGTAGCTTTAGGCCTGCTGTCAGCATGGATTTTCAACATTGTCTTATGAAGACTGAAGAGCGATGGTCGCTAATGTTAAGCCAACACCTGTCCTGCAGGATGGTACACAGCGGAAGGGGCATACGATTACACGGACTTCAGAGCTGCAAAGGTAACTTCAAGGAAAACGAGGAAATATTAAAATGCATTCTCAATGTGACACTTATATACTGTTGGATGTGGCATGGTACCTTGCCAAGCAAGAGCGAGCCTGTTGAGGAAACGACAGTAATGTGAATTATGTTGAAGTGTTGCATACGTAGGCAGAAAAAGATGACATTTAACGCTAAGCTCCAAATGCGTTCACAGGTGCTGTGAAGAATACGACGAACCTGAATCAACCACCGAGGGGGAAGGAAACACTTGTCAACAGGGGGAACATACTTCAACATAACACCTGCATATCGAAACGGATTCAGAGGATTTAATTGAAGCCTTTCAAGCCAATGTTATCAGGGGCATTGTTTGTTGCAGTGGAAGCAGACCATGCATACAAACAAAGCTCAAATATCAGTGGTGTTGGGATAAGAAGCCTTTTTGAGAAATGTCATAGTAAGAATTGGAAGAGCCTGTCCAGCCTCATTTGATTTCATTAGATTAATGTGTGATTTGGCTGGATTATACTGTTCCCTGTATAGAGTCCAATGATAAATACCTTCTACCATTGCGTCTGTGGAGAGGACCTTTTCAGTGTTAAAGCACATAAAGACACAAGTTACAGCCATAACAGAATGGAACAGAACAGGATTTAGTCCTTCGCTCATATCGTCATTAAAAACTGAAACTGAGAAAAACACCTAACAATGAGGACAAAGTCATTGACATCTTGTCCAGAGGAATCGGCTCATGGCCTTCGTATACAAATATAGTAAGTGCCTCATTTAAGAATCTTTCTCTCTGTGTGTCTATCGCTCTTGAGATGCTTGGAATGTAAAATGTTGGTACAGCCCATATACACATGCATGATGTACTTATTTATCCTTTACCTTTTTAACCCTTGTATTAGCTTTTGTGCATGTTGTCTGAAGCTTCTGTGTGCTGACACCACGGTTTCTCTTTGTTTTTCTTTTATCCTGGTGCGCTGTCACCAGATGCTCATTGTGTGTGTTTATTGTTACATTCTTTTGTATTTGGCACGAGTGGAAAAGCTGTTTTCCACTGTTGCGCTGACACCAAGATTTCGCTGTTTTTTTCTCCATCCTGGTGCGCCGTCACCAGACGCTCATTGTGTGTGGTTTTGGTGCACTTTTGAGCATTTTGTAAGAGTGATTAAAGCTGTTTTTCACGAGTGCACTGACACCAAGCGCTCTCTCTCCCTCTCTCTTTCTCTCTGGATATGTATTGTGTTGTATGTCTGCCTAACTAAGACCATGTTTTGGATAATATTGTATCTATGCATGGGTAATGTAGACCCATATGCCACATTGATAGGTCACTGCCTACTCATGCAAAGATTTCACTGCCCGTTACTGGTGTAGTCACTGCGTCAGCATGATCGTTGTGATTGTTTAATGTTATGCACCACCCGTCATGTCAAATTCCTTGTATGTGCAACATACCTTGGCAATAAATGGTTCTGATTCTGACCAAACTTCTCAAACCACATATTTTGTGAAGATTGAATACATTTAGCTGTGGAAAGCAAGAAAGACCAAAAAAAGATAGCAGGTGAGAACCTCATAATCATCTACATTGATGCGAAAGACAAATGGAGAATTTAGGAAACAAGAAAGAAATTAAAGCTTCCTTCAACAAGGAGGCTGGTTTACATTGCGATGTTACGTGTAGCGGTGTGGTGCCATTCACAAAGCAATGACTAGTCCTCATTGTGAGTGATGCAAATCCATTATGAGATCCCACAGAACCCGATTTAAAAAAAAAGAAAAATGTTGTTACTATCCAGACTTTCTAAAATGAATCTGGATGTGAAATAAGCCTTTGTGAACCAGTGTTTCTTACTACATTTTATGGATGTAGGTTAAATTAATAGATTTTTTAGATCAGTGAATAGAGGTGGGGATTGAATGTATTAGAAATCTGGACAAAAAGCCCTTTCAATAACAAAGAACTAAAACGTTTGCATGAGGGAAAGGGAGGCAGAATTCATGTGTGTGTTCGTTGTGTGTGTGGTTTGGGGGGGAAGGTGTTTGCAGGGTTACACTTGTCAGCTTTTCAGCGTTTGTAGCCCACTGGGTGAACATGCAGCACTCTAATCAATTTCATGTGGCTACAGTCTGTGTCTCTGTGCTTTTCTGTAGAAACAGAAGACTTACAAAGGCTGTAAACCTGTGAGGTGATGTCAAGTTGTATGTGTTGGCAAATTTTATTTAGATTAGATTTGTGTGTGAGCGCCTATTTAATGATATGACTTTGCAGTGACTTTTTTTTGGAGCACTCTTAGCATTTATGTTTTGCTCCTGGCTATAAGTTGCAAATGCTCTCTGTTGTGTGTGATCAAATTGTATGTGTAACTAAGTCTGACGCTGTTGTCTTACAGTATGTACCCGGACGTGTGTTTGCCTGTACAGTATGTATTTGTGTAGTTGAGCGGAGAAGAAGGGAAAATAGACGGAAAGTTTGCGCTAGAAAGAGAAACTTAAGCGTGCGTGACTGGATTTGGCAAAGAGTTCAAACTGCAGTAAATGGGGAACACATTTTCCAGCACGCATGTTGGTTTACTTTACTTTGAAACATTCAGAAGGGTGTGTTCACGTTTGCATACTCGATCCGAAGCGATACATATTTAATGTCTGCTCCTGTCACCTCACATTTAATTGGTGGGTGGCATGGTGGAGCAAGACCAAAAAGTACAAGACCTTTTCAGGGTTATGTTAAACCTTCAGAGCTGTAGTAAATCTCACTGCATTGACACACATTTCTTTGGCAACATTTTGTGTTATGATTGAGTATAGTATCCATGTATGACTCGCATCTGAATTGGACAAAGGCACTTGCTGAAGGTTATTGTGTCTGACATTATGAATACATACTGGCGATTATCTCGACCTTTGATGTAATCAAAAGCAGCACATTGCATTGGGAAATATGCCACTCATTCTCTATTTAATTCACAAGATATTCTGTATATATTCAAGCCTATGTTATGCTGACATGCGTTAGCGTGCTCCTGTTGTTGTGTGTAAGGGGTGTGCACACAGCTATACACACAACAACAGGACACAGGCGTCCTGCAGCCTTGAAGCACACTGGCTCGTTCTCCCCCCAGGTGGTGCCGCTGCCTGCGGTGGCAGAGAAGTAAGGGCCATGACCACAGCCTTTCAGTTGGTGTTACCACAACAGAGAGAGATGAGGATTGAGATAAAAGGGCACCCCCAGCCCCTGTCTGCCCCTCCACTGCTGTTTGCAGGTGCACTGTTAGTGGGGCACCAACAGTAACACCCAGGTGATGAGGCTGAGAGAGAGCGAATCAAACAGACACGGGGCCTCCATCTGGCACAGCTGTTCATAGTTTAACACACTCTGTTCCTTTACTGTTCAGAACTACATTTGTTCAATATTGTAATGATGTCTTATTTGTCCCTGGATCGCCGTCGGATAAAATTGACCCATATTCAAACAAACAAATTTAAATGTGACACACACACAATCGAAATTCGAAATGATGAAATAAAGTTGCCAAAGAAAAACGAAACTGTGTAAGCACTGATGCACTACGCATGTGGAAAGTTATACAAAATCTGTACCGTTGTTAATCCTCTGCAATATAGCAGGGTTTCGTTATAATAAGCGCCAAATACTTGATGGGCTGAAACCGCAGGAATGTTTTTCTATAAAAACACAGCAGCCACATTTTCTACCACTGAGAAACACTGGGCCTTGGCTTGTCGCAATACTATATTTACCACCCTGATCCAGCAAGCAACACGGCCATTTAGCCAGTTAAGCTCGATGTACTGCCAAAGCAGACAGCAGCTGGAGAGTACGCATCTGAAATTGTACAGGCAACATTTGGCATTCACAGGACATTGACAACAACATATCTTTTAGCTAAGCCAGATGGGTAATTGATGAGGATCATGGTAACAGGAAAGAAAGTGAAATTTTTTGATGACACACAGAAAGTAAATGTGTAACATTGAGGACAAAAGAAGCGTCTGTAAGTTACCTGGCTGGTTTTATTTCAGGTCTGGATGCAGGGCAGAGTAATTTGTCCATTTCATGGACAGATGGAAACCAGAGTGACAGATGATTTACTTTACTTAATCTTGTCTCTGCTGTTATGTGCCTAATCCTATCCCAGATCCAGTTGATGTCTATAACATACAAGCAAGTGCTGTGCAGCACCATGATGCAATTGTGTTGACGACAGAGAGTATTCAGCTCATTTTCTTAAGCAGAAATAGCAATACCACAATGATAAACAGTCCATTACAAGTAAAAGTCTTGCACTCAGAATCTTACCTGGGCAAAAGAACACAGGTATTGCTATTGTGCCTAAATGCTTCAGTGGTGTGGACCATGGGGGAGGGTGAAAAACCAAACCAAAAAGACAGCAGTGGCCCTGAAGCGAAATGTTGAAAAACAGGCATTTTAACATTGTAGATTTTTGACGTGGGGTTAATTTAAAATATTCTAGTATTCTAATGTTTAGCAATGCGTCAAGTTTTATAGTGTTTTTCAAAATCTTAATATGCTAAGTAGTAAAATAAATATAGAGTGAAAATTAAATTATTTCCCACTGAAATGTAGTTAAGTAGCATAAAAAAAATAATACTTTTAAAAAAGGTACACTGTTTGTATTACCACGTTACTTTCCACCGCCACAGATGGACCTAATTACACAATGTTATTCTATTGAAACAATGTTACAATTGTATTGTATGTGTCTTGATAAAAGGAAGTTTGATGTCTCAGTTAATCAGATCTGATGTGTACATTCAAATGATTAATAGAGCTCCAGCCTACGTTAGTTAACACACTTTCAATATACTACAGTCCCAATTGACTCCCCGTACCCCCCCCCCCCCCCTCCTCCTCCAGTAAACCAGCAATATTTTATGATGACAATTTTAATAGTTCCCAAGATTATGTGTCTGATGTAAAACGATGACAGAGATCACAAGAATCCTCCTGTGGGAATTGTCTCTTCAAGAGGGAGAAATGGAAGAACAGATTTGGTTTGTGCAGAGAGAGACGGACTACTGAAGGTACAAACAGTGTGGAGCGCGTAGTCAAAGCATGCCATTTGTAATACTCTTGCTGAGAAAGTTTTCTCCTGGCCTATTTAAGATAGGGATAAAAAATTGGTGCCATTAATATTTTTATTATTTTACCCATGCCCAATATGTCTCCATGAACTGCTTGCACCCAGGGTATAATCAGTGAAGGTAGTGGGGATTTGTTTCCCTCTGGCAGGAAGGTATATTTCTCCTCCTGTGGGTGTCACTATTACCACATCTGAGGAACTGAGCTTCATCCAACGGTCCCACTGCACTAATGAATTATGGTGGCGGCTGCACACAGACCACCAAATTTCTGCAACGCTGAACACATGCACACACGTTAAGACACATGGCCTGGACACACGCTGCCTATACATGTCTGAGCACACACACACTCCAGCAGCAGTGAGGTCTGAGGCAGAAAGAAGGAAGCTCTGCTCTGTGTGTGGAAGAGGCTGTTAAGGTGGAACTTCGGCTTTGCTTGCACTTGTTAGACCAAACAGAGGAAGACAACCAAGCGATTGGTCTAAAATAGCTGCAATAGTAAGTACATTTCATAGCTGTGTAGAAAGAGGAGAAGTTGTGCTGGTTTAAGTGAGCTTTGCATTATTGTCATATAGAAGGTTTGTGTGATTTGATTTCCTCTCCACCAGCTCTCCCCTCAAAACACATTCACATCTTTTGGAGCAGGCAACGCGGATTCATGTTAATGACGCAGTTATAAAAATGTAAGATACTAAGGCATCATGTCGTATGAATACAAGGACTGGGTATCGACACTGATTTCCAGGAATGATTCGATTTCAATTCACAAGGTCCCAATTCAATTTGATTTTCAGTTCAATATCGATTCTGTTACAATACCAATATCGCTTGGATCTGATAGAGATTCTCAGAGAACTAATGCCGTATATGGAACCCTCTAACCTGGTGCATTATTCAAAAATAAAATGCTTACATTAAGAAATGAGCCTAAATCAGTTGCGTTAATGTACTAATGTGTGTAAATATCCAAGGCTGAGTTTAAGTGCAACAGCAGCGCAATGTGTGGCAGCAGTGAGTGATTGCTTGAGCTACAGGGAGACTCGAGGATGAGCCCAAAGCAGATCAGCTGTTGTAAGCTGTCGAAGCAGAGGAGAAATTAGCCGTAAAGTTGTCTTGTGTTATTAAATGTACAGTGTCTCACAGACACCCTTTTGCCCCCGGCCCTAATGAAAACACGGAGAGAGTAACCGTCCCTGTCCCTTCGTGGCAGGCAGTCACCTTGCCAATACTCAGGACGGCACCACCTGTCAGGGTTTGCCTTGGGCCCCAGACGGAGCCCTCTCTGATCGAGGCTGGATTTTGTGGCGGATCACTGGGATTTACGGGGACAAACAGACTGCTGCTGTACACTTCCATGTATGCTGCTGAAAACTCAATTTGGTTGTTCCTGCTCCTCATCTCTACTTTCCCTGCTTGAATCCTAACAAGGACAGGGACAGTGGGGAGACAGAGGGAGGGTGTTTCAAGTTCAAGTCTGTAGGGATTTCATTCAGCACTTTCCAGGTTTGCTCTTACCCGTATGGAAGGATTAATGAAATATGAACTTTTTGATTTTCTTTTACTGCAGCCTGTATTATTTCTAATGAACTTGACCTTTTGCAAACGAAGCATATGGTTTGGTCATTAACATGGATCAAAAGAAATTAGACGGCAGTCACTGCAATGACATATGACACAACCGTTTCTTGACCTTGTGCAGCCATGCATGACTGTTTTTCAGAATCAGTACACTTGATATCAGGGGAGTGAGGTGGAAAAGCTACATGGGTCCGTCTTTTCTCTTTCCCCCCTCAACAGTAACTAATGGATTATCAACTACAATGTGGTTAAAACAAGGATAGGAGTCTAAAGCCATGCTATTGGCTATTGTACTTGGGATACTGCTAGACCTAAATGCTAATGCTTTGCAGGAACAATGATTAACATGTTTGCTATCTTAGTTTAGCATGTTAGCATGCTAACATTTAGCTAATTAGTACTAAACACAAAGGACAGCTGATTGGAATGTCGGACGTTTTGTAGGTATTTGCTTATAGTCTAGAAGTACTGGACAAAAGGTGTCACTAGAGGAAAATTCAGGGGATCACTAGGGACAAGACTTCATGGCAGTCCATCCAGTAGTCATTGAGATGTCTGGACCAAGGTGGTGAAGCAACCGACAGACAGCATTGCCATCACCAGAGCAACGTCTCTAGCATGGCCAAAAATTACACAAATAATGACACAAAACACAGTTTTTTTTTCAGATTTACAAAAAGTAGTTCACCCTTGGATTAAAAAAATCAGTGAATAGAATACAAATGTGATGGATTAGTCATTGGAAAGCAGCACTGCAGAACAGGTTTCAAAGAAGAGATGACACCTCTAAGGAGACTTTAACTTTGCAATGCCACATGTAATTTTGCTATAATTATTACAATAATCAACAATGTTGATCATGTTTTTGAACGAGGGCTGCCCCCTCTTAGTCGATTAGATCGGTTAATCGATTAAATCGGTCGTTTTGGTTGGTTGCTATTGTGCCACTGTGATGTAACACCCACACAGAATCCCAGATTGAATGTTTGAGGAAAAGGGTGAGAGCAGTTCATATATTGTGTAGTGGTGTAACGGGCCTTAGTTGATCCGTACGGATCACCTCCCGAAAGTTTTACTGCCGTTATTCAGTAGAAATATGACACTAACCCTTTCTAGTCGCCAATCCCTGATAAGGCTACGTTGTGGGCAACAAATCCGTGTTGAAATCGGCAAGTGTAGAGGTAGTGGGCAACTGTGGCTAAGTGGGTAGCAGGGCCGTCCTTCAATCAGAGGATCGGCGGTTCGATCCACTAGTCCACTAGTCACATGTTGATGTGTCCTTGAGCAACACACTTAACCCCAAAATTGCTCCTGTAGCTGTGCCTATGTGATAGAATCTGAATTGTAAGTTGCTTTGGATAAAAGCGTCTGCTAAATGACTGTAATGTTAATGTTAGTGACTTTGGCAACAACGGATGTAACGGCTAACATACAGAGGTTTCATTGAGTTAGATCTTAGGTTTATGCGCTGCTTTGCATTTTCTTAGAGATGTGTTATATATACCCCCATTTCCCCAATTAGGGGTAAATTAAACAACTGACTGCGTGTGGCATGTCATCATCTCATGGCGCTAGACATCTGGTAACCTGCTGCAATACAAAACAGCATAGCTGCCTGAAAATTCAGCAACTCAGCATTGTCTCCTCCCACACCCGGGATTTGGTCTAATGTAACATGGTTGTGCGTTTGTGACATGTTTTCTCTCACAAGTGGGGGCTGACTTGTCCGCCTTAATCTCTGGCCTTTCTCCCTTGTGGCTCTCTGCAGGCTCAGGACATCAACGCTTGTTTCTGTCGGAGCAAAAATGAGGAGCCAGGGATCTTTGACATGATGCTGAGGCCCCTCTAGGTTCACTCATCCCTCTCCTCTTTGGGAGGCCCCATGCAGGCGTAGTGCAAGGCACAACAGAAGGAAGTGTATGGTGTGTTTGGAGGTCAACCATTCCCTTCATATTTAATAACCGTCTGGTTATCTGGAATTTACAATATTTATGAAGCCTGTATCCATTGCAGACAGGATATATAATGCAATAAATGCTATCATATTTCCTCTGGACTAATTAGGCCTGGAGTCATGACTATCAGTGTGACCCTGGTGAATGAGACTTCTAGGCCTGGCCAGCGTGCTAAGGACAAAAGGAAATTGTGAATGCATGGCTCCTTGCATAATGGCCCCCCTCGCAAGCCCTCTTCAGCACAGGCATTCACAGTGGCCTACAGAGAAAGTGAAAAAAAAGCAATTTTGTGTTTGGTTTACGGTTGGAGTCCAAGGGCTGAGCGATATGTATCACTAGAGGAACATTTTGTGTTTTGAAACCTCATAGCGGCTGTAGCAGACAGGAAATGAGACAGGATTTTTCATTTCCCTGTTGCTATCTTCACTCACAAACTAAATAAGGACCCCTTTGCAACTGGCCCCCGATTACATCGACCTACTATTCACATTGCAAAAGGAAGACGGCAGTTCTGTAATCAGGAATGTAATCTACATCATACATTTCATATTCATGGTAAATGCTAAAAAGCAACAGGGTCAAGAGCTCGGGGGATAGAAAAGGGCTGGTAAGATAATTGATTTCATTTTTTGGACGGTCTTGGAACTGGTGGGATGTGAGAAGAATGGAGTGATTGACACGTTGCTAAGCTGTGAAGATGCATGCTGAATGATGGATGTCATCGCTAAAGTAACAAGCAAGGCTGTCTGATTTTATCACCTTATTATGTTGTTGTGGCTGGTGGATCTCTCAAGCAATCTCCTGCTTTCTGTGCTTGCACTTTCTGTTTTCTTTTTCCTTTTTTTCAAATCAGTGCATGCATGTGTTCTCTCTATCCACCGCTCCATTTTTTTTTTAGCATACAAGCAATGCAAGCAGCTTTTTATGTAGGAGGTTGTCCTTTACATTAAAACCTGCGACTGTCATGTGCTGTGCAATTATTTAATATTTACGCCTCCTCTTTGTTCCCATTTTTTTTGCCGGCTTACTTCCACTTGCTCTTTATAACTGCAGAATTTTTCTCCCAAGGCGCCTCCCACATGCCCTCTCCCATTTGTCTCTCTGATTAATATTAAACCTGCTCCCACTTGCCCCACTATTTCACTGGAAAACCAAAACAATTGGTGTTTTTTGATTGGCCTCGGCCTCCGCGGATGCTGGGGGAATTGAAGAGAAAAAGCAAAAGCATTTGATCTATTCATCCATCTGCATGGAAATCAATATGCTCTGTCTCCCGGACACACCTCCACCGTCCAACTTACTTTTTTTTCTCAGGAATTCTGCCCACCATCTGAGTCAGCTCCACAAGCGTAAAGTGGACACAGTCCCACTGCTGCAATAAACCCTGTCATCTGCATAATTTCAAATTATATAATAACACATTTAAAGATGAAATACTGTGAAACAAGATTAGGACAACTTGTGTATGAAGAGGAAGGACTGAGACATAGACTGGCAGCTATGATGTTTACAAAGCTTAGTAAAGCAGGTGTGTCGCTACAACATACCGCATGCTCTCCTTCCTCTCCAAATGAGAGTAGTGGCTTTGGCCCACGCTTTATTGGCTGCTTGTTAACCTTTTAGATGGCAATGAAAAGGTTACTCTGCTCATTGTTTTTGTCCCCTCTGATTTATAAGTTTACTCTCCGGTATGTTAATTTTCAGAGGCAAAGCAGGTGCGCTCACTGTACATTCGATCTGCTTGTGCTATAAGCTAATCAAAACTGTCATCTTGTCATTTAAGAACATGCTGTAGTTTTGCTCAGCAGTATATTTGGTGGCTCTTATTGTGAAGGATAGGTTACGCAATAGCATAATAATGTAGTGTCATGGTGGTAGTTTGGTTGCATTTGCATTCAACGTTCGTTGTTTTGCAATGTTTTGGTTCACTTTCTCTGATCTCATTAGCATCATATCCGGAGGCAGCTGTTTTCAGCAAACAAGCTCTGATAAACCCAGCGTACACTACCAGCACCGAACGGCTACCAGTTAGCAAACTAGCCGGTGAATGTAGTGAAGCATCAAGCTGCTAAAGAGACTAAAACAGAGCTAAAAGTACCGTATTTTAAAGTGTTAGTGGTGTATGAAACATGTAGGCCTACTGTATGTTAATGGTTAAAAGTGTTTGTCACTACTTAAGGCTGTTTTCAGATTTTAAACTATACCACCACTCCTGAGTAATTTTACTTATCCCTGAATATAGTCACCAAATGCTCCAAAGACCCTCCTGCTAGTGCGCTGCTGCAGGGGAGTTTGAATGTCCCATTACAGTATTTCCAAGATTGCACATACCCCATGTAAAAATAGTTTAAATTTGCCCCGATTAGTTGTGCAGAGGTGACATTAACAAGACCATATTTTTCATTTCTAACCTAATTTATGTTGCCGCTTCAGGACAACTGACACGACAATCACCTTTTGGCCCTGACGTGCAGCATAAAGGACGTGAAAAAAAGCAGAACGTTGGCATCAGGGCACATTCGGCAGGAAGAGAGGGACACAAAGTGAAATGCTGATTGAAAAGAGGAGAAAATCAATCAAGCGAGCCTGGCTGATTGACAGCTTGCCAAGGTGTTTTCTGCGGAGGTGTCAAGACCAGCACAATTCTCTCCCCCGTCCCCCTTCTCTCTTTCTGTTTCCCTCACTCTCTCTTACTGTCTCATCCATCACTTGCCTCTTCACCCATCATCACACTGTCGTCTCCTCCTAAATGTCTCACCAAACTCCCCCAATATCTCTCTCACTTTTCACTCCATTGTTGCTCCTCTTCAACTATCCCTCGCACACCCTCCCATTTTCTCTCCCAGCCGCTTCCTCGTTTTCTTCACAGAGATGCATTCTTTGCCAAACATTTAAGGCTGCAGACCGCCGCTCCTTTAATCTTGTGTTCTGTAACCTTCAGAGGGTAAGAAAGAGCTGCTCCACTTGTGTTACCTTTAAATAACTACACCAATCCATCCTTTATACTCACTTTCTCATTACTCAGCTCCAGTGAAGTCGCTGGTTTGTGTTATTTGTTTTCATTATACTCTCAGATACATTACAGTGGCAGGATGGACAATAACAGAGAGGATGGAAAAGGCAATCGGCTTCCGGCGTAGCTGCAGATGGAGTCCCAGCACAGCACTAAGAGGGCATAGAGTGCTTGCAGGATACACAAAATACGTAGGGTGTGGCCACATTAATGGTTGCACATCTCCAAAATGATTCTGTCACTAATGGTTGCTTCGAAAAAGCGTGAGCTGCTTTTTCTTGTACAATTTTGGCTCATTCGTCTCTGAAAGGGCAAAGTGTTCAGTTTCAATCACTTCTAACATTTTACTTCTAACTTTTTGAGTGATCATCTGAACTCCCCATTCGTAGAGAAAGGTGGGGAGAAAACGGGGCTTGAGCACTGTTTCAGAATTTCATACCACTGAGGTGGAGCCATATTTACTTTTTTCTAAGACCTTGGACACTGTAACATCATAACATCATAAACACACTTTTTAAATCTGTAAAAAAAAAATGATCTGTTGAATGTAAAGGATGGCTTCTGCTTCAGGTGTTATGAGATAAAAAAAAAAGCTATTTCATTTTTCTCTTTAACTTATTTTCTTTGTATATTCATAGTGATAACTGTTTCCCTTACTGATTCCAATCAGAAAACATAATACCACTAAAAATTGCACAAGCACAAGACCAGACAATGAGCTGTCTCTATTTTGACATGACCATACTGTACTACTAGGGAGTATAGCTACACTGACATGCAATGAGATACAATAAGTGCCCTCCATCCACTGTGTCTGGTTACTTTAGTTACAATTTTACACCACAGTTGCTGAGCAACCTAGTTTCATAGATTTGTTCATATACAACTCTTTTGCGATAGCCAATATGGTTTGTTGTTTGAAAGGTACCGACTGGATTACCTCATATTTGTCAGTAGGGGAGGAATATAGCACCTTAAGCAGTTCAACATATTTGATCAAGTTGATGTACTTAAGTACGGATCCGGAACAAGTCTGGTCCAAATGAGCTTCATGAACGGGTCGAAATCGGATCCGGGTGGACAAACTGCTTCATGAACGGATCCGGGTAGGATCTGGGCCGGATCCGGTCTGGATCTTTGACGCGTATCCGTTCCAGATCCGTCCCGCTGTGCAAGTGGACTCCGATTCCGGACCAGTTTTGCGGATCTGTTCCGGAGCCTATGATGCCTCCAGGGCGGATCCGGAGCGGAGTCAGTTTGCTATCTGGGTTGCGTGATTCTTCGTCACTTCCGGATAAACACAACAGCTAAATGAATGTAATGTAATGTAAAACAAGAACATGTTCATGGTAAATCTACAAAATGTAAGAAGAAAAGACTAGAGAGCTCTGAAGGCACACAGTGCTTTGAGCTACATGCTAACCTCAGTATGCTAACAAGCCGATAATGACAATGCTAAGATCCTCATGTTTAGTATGTTTACCATCATCTTAGTTTAGTGTACAAGCATGCAAACGTGTTAATTACAGTAGGATTAGAGGAAAAAGTGTCCAGTGTCAGTCCTTCGCTTTATAAAAAATACAAAAGCTTGTTTTACGGTTTGATTATGTTGACCTCAACCTAAACCATGACCCCTCCCTAAATTGAATCACGTGTTTCAGAAAGAAAACACTGAAAAACTAGTTTCATAGGAGATAGGTTTGCAGGCCTACTGCTGCAATTCACAGACCTTTGACTTCGAAAAAGTTAAAGGCTATTTTACACTAACTTATGTCATAAATCAAAGTAGAATGCAGAATACATGTTTTTAGCCTTTTGTAAAGCATCAGTTGAAGCTTTCTCTGGGAAGTAATATCATTTTGTTCAGTCAACATTATTCAATTTCCTTTGTGCTACACATTTTTAGCCATTTTCACACTATTTAACAATAGTTTGGACTGAATGGTAACCCCACATGTCAGAGCTCCACCAAGATATTTTTTTTCACTGGTGGAATAAAAAGCGCAACATTTGCTTTTCATACTTTTCCACATT
Organism: Leptoclinus maculatus; assembly: GCA_032191485.1. Taxonomy (NCBI): domain Eukaryota; kingdom Metazoa; phylum Chordata; class Actinopteri; order Perciformes; family Stichaeidae; genus Leptoclinus; species Leptoclinus maculatus. The sequence goes on from JAVDOI010000007.1 coordinate 9,834,942, forward strand.
CTCATCCATTTACAGCTATTTTGATCCATTTTAGCTGTCTGTAACTACTGTAAAATGGATTGTAATATTAATAATGCATACTACTGTGACTGAAAAGGGTGTTTTTTTCCTTTCACTTTTGGAAATTTCTCTCAGTTCTTGAAAATGTGTTGAAGGTAAATTGAAGCAGCTGCTTTGTCAGTTACCTCCATAAGAGACTGCACTGTGAGAAGGGTTTGGAATCTGGGAACCAAGCCCTGTTGAAATGACTTGTCAATCACTCTGCACTTCTGTATTAAAAAGTGCAGAGAAGACATATTGACTCAACCATCCCTGAGTGCCCTTGCTGGCTGGCTTCTAGACAGAGAGAGCCTTGATGCTAATTATAATGGGAAGACAAAGTCTCCCCAGCGGGCAAGTTAAGAGAAATATAGTAGGATCACCAAAATGATGAATCATGTCTTTTAGTTCCGCAGCTATGAAGAGTTTGTTATTTGATCACTCACTGCTCTCAGCATGCAGTCATTTGATGCTAAAAGTATGAATTATGAATTGTGTTTTTTTTTTTTACTACCAACTCCAGCACTTGGCATTGGTTCTCTTTAGGGCCTAGGAAAGTGTGTTTTGTCGGATGATGACATTGAACCTTGTGCAGCGATGGAACAGTCCCACTTGGACACGTGTTGAATCACAGTGAAGACAACAAATTTGAATTGCCAACATGTTTTTAAACCTATACATTAAAGAATTTGTATTTTTGTCATCACTAAAACTTCACTTTAATTTTCAAGGATGAAATGTTCATTCAGGAAAAGAAAAAGCATTAAACATGTCCTCTAAGAATGCTTTTTCATTCAATTGTCATTTTCTTTTTTCCAATTGCATGATTTTAAATCATTAAATTATTGGTAGTTTACTTCACATGACTTTGGCATGTTCACTGGCAAGTTACTGATTATGGAATTTGATATTTGCCCTCATTAAAAAAGGATGAACTGTTATTCGTCAAGAAATGGTTGCAGCGCATTAGTCAAAATGTAAATCACAAAATGTAATTTTTATATTTCTATCTGTGCACAGATTAAACCAACAGGATACAGCATGTTAATTGATGAGCTTCAGAGGTACTAGTTGGAATATTTTATATTAGAAGAATTCCGGCATGCTGTTTTCCCCTGCTTCCGGTCTTTATGCTCAGCTAAGCTAACCCCCTCCTGGCTCCATACTTAACTTACAGCCAAGGAAGTGTTATTGATCTTCTCATCTAACTCTCAGACAAGCAAAATGTCAGACTATTCTTTCGATAACATCATATTTCTGATACATCATCAAGTTTATCCTAGAGAGACCTCACATTCCACCCATCTAGCTTGGCTGTGTTTTGATAATTGAAATCGTTGTTATAGACGCAAATGTCACATGCATCTAGAGGTAATTCTGGGGACGGTAACTCTCAACACACCTCGGGATGCTTCAATAAATCAGTTACAATAATCTCCAGATACTAGCAGTCAAATATGACTGGTGATCATTCTCTTTGATTTGGTGAAGATGCCTGATTTGTAAGCTCCCAAACGGTGCATCATCTTGCTATCCATCTGCTATTATGAAAGAAATGTCACATTCACTATATCAGTGCACAATCTTACTCGCTATAATGCATGAAATCTTCGATGCAAGTGTTTTGAAATTCCACATGTTATACTATTGAATCTTTAAGGTAAATTGATTGATTCATTAGAAGATGAATTGTCTCTACAACAATCTATGAATTTGCTAATTATCTAACAATGAGGATTCAGAATCGTCGTTACTTTACCATATCCCGCTAATCAATTCCCACACAGCCATACAATTGTAGATTAAATAAATATAAGATAGAAAGTTGCAGCACAGATAAGGAATGAAGAGCAGAGAAAAATAGGAAAAACTTTAAGATGGTTGTCGAGCAGATAAAAAGTAACTGGAATGAAACAGGATCGCAAAGACGAATAATCAATGAATAAAGCAAGGGAATAGAAGAGGATGAGACTTGTGATGTGAAAGTAGGGAGAAGGAAATCAATACCACTGGTCTTTTGATGAGAGACTCCCAACGCGAATGTGATAGTATAGTTCTCTTGTGGATTGTAGTGTTTTAGTGATAGTCTGTGACGGATCAGTTGAGTCATCAGATCCTCTCCAGTCCGATCATCTTCAGAGTCCAGTATGCTTCCAATTAAAAGGGACGTTTCCTGGTCAAATCCTGGCTGGGACGAGTAAAGTAAGTACTGGCTTGGTGAGAGTGCCAGCCATTCAGCGCAGTATAACGCAGTTGTGAGTAGGGATAAAAAAGGTATGATTGTTCAGAGACAGAAGATTAGAAGAAAAGTGTTGAGGGTGAAGGGGCCAGGGGCAGAGATGAGAGCACAGGCAAAGGAGAAGGAAGGTGCAGTAAGAAGAAAGGAAGAAAGATGTAATAGAAATGAAAGGGCACTCCTGCTGTTGATAATTGGAGTGGTGATGTGCCAACACAGTCTGAGAGGTTTTCCACCTGAGGGTACTATACTGCAGGGGCCCAGACACTGAAACCACATTACAGCCCTCCTGTGTACACTAGCCAGTTTCCTCCTCTGGCTGGAGCTTGACAAGGAGGAGAGAGCAGAACAGAAGACTTGAAAGAAAAAAAATTGACTTTTCTGCTCTTTATTGTCCATTTTCTGCAAGACATCCAATCATAGCCAATTGTGGAGCAGTGCTGAAGGTTTTTCTGGCCAAAATCTGTTGAGTTCGAGAGAAAAATTACTATTTAATTACTATTACAATTAGTAATACAAAGTGACAGTGGTGCGTTACACCACTAATGTCATCCTGTCTGTGGGGGCGTCAGATCAGAAAATACTCATATGTGTCAGTCTGGAGGACAAACAATTTACTTTGTCATTACATCTCCCTATTCACACATACAATGTGAGTACCTGAGAAGGCAATGTGTGACAATGTTGCTCATAGATTGCTCATAGATCTGCTGTCTGTTACACTCAGCAGGTTCTGGTCAGACCTCCCTGTTCTGTTGCAAATGTGCCCCAGTCTTCTTATCAACATTATGACTCACTGTCAATTTTGGTTCATCATTTTCTGAACTTATTGTAAGCAATTATGTCCTTTGTGATGACAGCAAATGTTCAAAACACAACAAGTGAGTGGGTAAGAAGTGACATCTGTATAATTAACTTGTTGTTGTAAATTTGTGGGAGGCACAAATAGTGTCAGCGCTATACGTCACTTCACAACATTCTATAAGAGTCAGGAATTAATTGATGGTATGCACTATTCAGACACATTCACTTTGTTACATTTGGAACAAAATGTAATTAAATTCCAATTTTCTGTCATGTGCAGTTGCTCCCAATACCAATCTGAATCATGCAGACAAAAGTCGCAAACATAGTGCCAACGTTGAAAGATTATGTAACATTCAACCTGCATGATTATCTGAATGGTCATATACGTCTGTTGGACCTATTGTCAATGATATCGCCATGCTCCAAGGTCTTAGCAATTCATTTGGTATGTACATTAAGCCTTATTCAAGAACCACTCTTACCGAATTATTTTTGAGTGACTTGTACGAGTGATTTAGGAGAACTGGCCACATATTGAATTTTTTCTTGGTTATGGAAACAATTTAAGAGTGACTTCTGTCATAGAAGTTATTTGCAAATAGTCTGCTGTTATCAAAGCAATTCAATGTCTTACATGAATTGCACTTCATAATTATGTTGACACTGTTTGACTTTGCAAATTTGAATTGTAATCGTGAGTGTAACTTGGAGCGTCATGGCTGACTCACTTCTTTTAGATGCCTTAGCACGTCAGGCCCTTGGATGATAGCGTGTCTTTTGACAGCGTCCTCATATCGGCAGAGACAGATGGATGGTTCTTCATATGCATCTTCACGTCACAGGTTTATGCAAGTCGCTGTCCAGGGAAACATCCTCCGTTGCAAGTCCTGATGGTGCAACATTACATATAATGGCACATAGTCTGAAGTGGCACGTTCTTACGAGCCTACCGTACGAAAGGATACGAAAATGTTCTTGCATGAAGCCCATTCTTATCGTGCCAAAAAATAAATAATAAATAATAATAAACTGCAGCTTTTTCTTTCACGACAACTTTCCTTTGATGGTTTCCTTTATTGGTTTTGCATAATATCCCTTAAAAGCAGAGTTTCATTAAGGATGTGTTAAAAATGTGGACAAGACTTGGACATTCTCTCTTCTACTCCATCAGAGCAAAATGCTTCATATATTTTTCAGAACCACTTTACAGGTCTGGTCCACCGGCATTTTTTAAATGCAATTTTGTACACTGTGGCTCCCTATAAATTAGTTCTTGCCGCTCCACGCTTGTGTAACAGGAATATAGTCCGCTTTTTTACAAAGTTCAATGTGATGTTATTGGTAGCTGGTATGTAGGCAGAGTGATAGTAACAATAAACAGAGATGATATAGTTGTTGTTTTTTGCAGTCCAGGCCCAGCCCTTGTACATCACTTCAATGCAGAGCGGTAAGTAAACCTGTAACTCCACAGTGTAGCTGTAAAATACGGGTTCACAGTTATCCTATATCTTTCTCAGTACAAGTATTTTACAATCACTCTATGACACCATAACCCGAAGGTTATATCAGTATTGATGTTGTGTCTGTACATGTTAGTCTCATGCTCCCTTGTGCTTTAGTGCTGTTGTTGACAGTGTTTCATTGAGACTTCTACCTCTCTTCCTGGTGTGTATTTACTTCACAGAGTTGTTTACTACAGTTGGTCCTCCTAGTGAATTACAACGTTTTTTTTGCTTCTCATCCAGTGTTCAACAACTGTGGAAGGACCCAAGGCTACGTGTCCCATTTTCTCTTGGAATTACCTTTTTCAGCTGTTGTCATTGGTTTGGTCCCAATTGATACATCTTTGCTCTGTAAACATGTGGTTGAAAGCTTTGGGGCCAATCTTAATCTCTAGAGGGTCTCAGTGAAACTCTTACAGCTAATAGCCTGACATAGTTCTACAATATTTGACTTGGTTTTAAGGGCAGCTGGTAGTTTTCTGAACATGTTCAGTAGAAATAAATCATTCCCCATGGCAGGTGGGAAAGGTTAAAGGCTGGTTCAAACTTTTTGCTCTGCTTTTTATGTTTCTCATGCTTCTCATGAGAACCTTGTGTCTGAAAAAAAATCAATAACTCTGGTCTTGTCTAACATATTACAATCCAGTCCATTCTCTTGGTGGCCTAGATTTTCCTGTCCATCCCCATTAACGCAATGTAAATCAAACAAAACAGTAGAGCGTGCCAAACATATTATAGTTCCTCAGAGAGAACACAAAACTTTCAAATAGCGCTGTTTGATTTTTGTCAGAATCAAACAGTAACATTGCTGCTTGGATTTAGATATGAGAGTGTGGCTGCATGGTTGTATATGAGTTTGTCTGTTGTATGAAAGGGTTGCACAATCGTGGTTACTCAAGATCGCCGTGGTACGGCCTCTGACGAAGCTTTAAGGGCTCCCTTTTAAACGCCTGTGTCTCCGTGCTTGGTGCGACAATATCAAGGCATCACGTTCCTTTTAACATTAGACCTATTATCTTTAATATCAAAATCCAAATCATATCGATAACTAGGGCTGGACTTAATAGTTCAGACTTCATTCATATCGTTGACATTGAAAGTATTGATAATTTACAACGGTCACAATTTACAATAGTCAACCTTCTCTTCCCCCTCTTTGTCACTCTCACTCTCAAACACACATGCAGCAAGCGATGCAGCCTTAAGTCCAAAAGTCCAAAAGTCAAAATGTATTGAAAAAAATAAATGCCAAAACCCATAACACGTTTTATTTAAAGAACTATTCTGCTTCAATCCAAATGTTTTGTCATTTAGTCTTTAAAAACAATGGTTTTGCTTGAAAGCTTCATTCAAAATCCTCAGTCAAAGTTTTGAATGTAAAAATAAACGACATTGGATTGGCCTACGTCCCTGTCTATGATGTTGACTGCTCTCAAGGAGCACAGAGCAAAGTTTGGGTGAGCAGGCATATGGACAACAGAGACGGGTGTCAGATCCACGGAGAAGATATGGCAACCTGGTTTGTAATTAAGGATTTAAAATTCCCTCGTCATGCTGATGAACGGGGCTCAGTGGGTGGACATGCTGCTCCACCAACAACCTCGAAATGCACAGAAGGGCCATTCTAGAGTTTTTTTTTTTTTTACAACATCTTGGTTTGGGTTCGGTACTATTTCATCAAAAACTCAGAGATAGCAATTTTAATAGAACTATTTATTGCATCCTGTAAAATTCTTCTTGATGGCACTGTGTACGAGTACGTTTGCTCCCATGCACTAGCTATGGTGTCCAGTAGCCTGGCACTGTTTCATTTTGAGATGTTTTTTATGCTCTAGTCCAGTCTGTGAAATATAAAAGTGCAACCAATAAGTAAGTCATTTATTATGAGTTGCTGTAATTTCTATGGTTGTAAACAACCTGGAAACAGGCGTGTGCACTGTTCTCATTTTGATTTACAGGATGACCTGAATTTGTGCTGAAATTTCAATTTATAGTCTGTCCATCATTTCAGAAATAATTACACCATTCATTATTTAGCTTCTATCAAATTTTCAGCTCCAAAAGATTGCCCTGAGTGATCTAGGTTTTTTCATAGTTCACATCAGGCCAAAGGAAAAAAACAAAAAAATAGGAAACAGACCATTTGGACGGTTCCAGGTACATCACACACACTGTCCAACAAAGAAAGAGTCATGAGTAAATGACACATGATAATACTGTGATATAATGTTTAATAATGCTATACTCACTGAACACAGCTTACAGTACTCCATACATCCTGGTAACCCGATAGATAGTGCATTTGTACTGTTTGCAGTAATGGATAATGGATTATTGGACATGGCACTGTTTATATTGGCAAACACAGAGTTAAAAATGTTGTAACTTTTGTCGGGTACACACACACACTAGTGGTGTAACAGACCACTGTTGATCCGTAATCCCTACGGATCCTCCCTCACAGTTCGGCACGCATGTGAACCTCGAATTACACGGTTTGACGTTAACCATCACAGTGTTAAATAAAGTTTTACTGACGATCGTTATCGGCCAATATTCAGTGAAATATGCGATCAGGACATCTGCATTTTCTAGTCGCCGATCTCTGATAATGTTACATTGTAAACAACCAGTCTGTGTTGAAATTGACACGAGGAGAATGGCAGTTCTGTTCAGTTCCATTATGGTGCGTTCAGGCTCTGGTCAGTGCAAATCAGTATTTGGCGAAAGTAAATTATAATGTTCTAAAGAAAAAAAACCACAATACATTACTTTAACAAAGTAAAAGGATAACATTTAAAAAATTTTTATGGTTTACACTGACTTCAGAGCAGTTGAAATTATTTTTGGGACAGGGGCACTCATCACGCAACAGAATACCATTGTACCTACATACACATACACAACCACACTGCCTCACACAATGTTAAAATGTTAAAATGCAACCCCAAATTACCCCCAACACCCGGTACAGATGTGGCAGCTATCAGTGACTTGATAAATGAAAGGCCAAAAAACAAAGACCATTGGCTGCTGCTGTTGTTAGTCTGCTTGCTAAACAATAGATGTTTCTTTTCCCCTGAGAGGATTTCAAGGTCACAGAATAGGCTGCATGACTAAACGTGACTTTCTTCCCACACAAAACTAGACCAAACATTATTAGTTAGATTTGAGAAGTACACCTGTCGAAGAGCAAACCTCAATCTATTCTCCCTGATAGGAAGCGAGAGGACACAGCAAGGCTTCAACAGCCTGCAGATTGATGAAACTGCTGATGAGTTCATCTTTGTCATGCTATTCCGAAAACGACTTTCCTGCCCCTTTTGTGCCACTCCGTCAAACCATTTCTTTGCCTCTGTAATACCTCATCAATAGTCCTGTTTGGAACTAAGTGAATTCAGGATCGAAAAAAGAATTACTGAGTGACTCTTTAAGGTTATTTGAAATAAGGATTTGAAGGATAAGCAGCCTCCCCATGTTCCTTTAGTCTGTGTTATTGCAGATAGAGAGGCAGAGTGGTGAAACGTTTGCTAACAAGTCTGAGACTGTCCACTCGGCTGATCCATTCCAGAATCACTGACATTAAGATCACATTGGGGGACATAATGTAATTTACCTGCCTCATCAGCTAATGCAGCACAAATCCATTTTCGCCCAAACAGGAAGGTCCACATACATTACCCAGATGACCATGCAGAGTCAAGGGGGAACGACTAATGAGACTAAATGTAATTACTGTCCACCTCCGATTTGAAAACAAAATAAACCCTCCTGCACTCTCATTTGGGACTTGCGAAAGCTGGGACGAGAATAAACCCTCACGTCACCACGCAGCGCTGCAATGGGCTTTCCTGTCACTATTTAGATGGGCGTTCAGGCTCTTCATAATGATTCCTGTTAGCTGATGGCTCAGCCGCTGTAGTATTCCAGACATCCATGAAGTGATTAAAAAAACACAGAATTACAGGAGGTGTTGAGTTGTTGGCATTCTAACAGTATCCCACATGTTTTCCGCGCAGTTTGTCAAACTACTTAGTCAGAAGAGATAAGATAAATGCCCCCCCCCCCCCCCCCCCCAACCTCCTTCAACCCCCGTCAGCCTATTTCACTGGGAAACAATGTATTTTGCTTTCAGAAGTTTCTGAAGTGCACCGACAACCGAAAACTCCTGTGTTGTCTCCGTCTCTCTCACACGCCTGGCTCCCTTTTTAGATTCTCCTCATACAAGGTGACTTCCACACTTCTTTAGGATTATAATGTGCCATGGAGGTTAAAGTAGTGAGGTGGAAGAGGAGTGTGCTTTTATTTTTCTCTCCCCTTCTCCCTGTCTGTCTCTCTCTCTCTTTCTCTTATTATAGGCTCTAAACCTTTGGTGAAATTAGGTATCTTAAAGTAAACCTGTTGTCAGGCGATCGCTTCTGAGCCACGCGGCATTATGCCTAATGTTATGCGTGCAAAGGCAGATGAAAAATGTGAAGATATGAAAGTTGTTAAGTAAGGATTTTAAGATCCTCAAGGAATTTTACATGCAAAACCATCTCTCAGTCTCACACGCACAAGACAAGAGTCTAATTTTTAGGGAGACAAGTTTACCCTCTAGCTTTTCACTGAGAGTGTTTATCCCGAGTATGATTTTTTAAAATTTTTATTTATTTACTTCATCCCCCATTTAAGGTATTGAGGAGGAGAAAGTGGAGTCAATGATCGTGCGGTGGTATGAATAATTAACAGGAAATAAACAAATAAAATGACAAAAAAATGGTAAATAATCTTATCGTATCCAACAGCTGCGTTGATACTCAGACACCCCCACACCCTCGTTTGGTAAAGGAAAAACCCTGTCCGTGCAGTTAAGCTGCTTATAAATATTTGTAATTAAAATCGGAGGGGGAAAGCAAGGAGAGTGGCATCTTTATCACTGGAGACACTGCTGCTGCAGGTGTCTTTGATGCCCAGAAAAGCGTTTTTCATCTGACAGTGCAGGAGAGCAGAGACTCCTATCGACTTGTCCCACCCCTCACCTCCCCCTCCCCGTGTACGCTTAAATGTTCAAGAGTTCATTACCCATTTGTTTTGCATTTTCATCTATTTCTACCAGACCTTTGAAATCTCATGAGCCCAAACCTTTAAATTATTCATCAACACTTTAAAAAAGAGCACCTCTCTATTTTAGGACTTAGATTTTTTTTTGCAGACGTGTGCACAATACTTTGTCCAGCTTTATGCTATTGCACTTATTTTTAAATATAAGGCATGAGTTATTTTTTAATGCTGCACTAATCGATATTATTTATATTAACAATGGATTTAAATGATTGTACAATGTCAAAGGGGTTGCTCGTAGTGACAACCCCACAGAGAATGATCACCCTTTCAGCTCTATGAAGCATTTCAGCATCTTTCAGCTCATTCTTTTTTTGTTTTTTACGGCTCGTAACTTTACTGTTTTGGTTCACTGTAACAACTGGCATCAGCATTGTTTCTAAACACAGCAGGCATCTGTTTTCAGTGAAAAAACTGCTACCTGCCCATGCAGTGCCAAAAATTAGATAAAGTTAGAGAACACAGTGGAGCATTTAACAGTTAAAGAGCCAGATATTTCCCTCAGGAGTTGGTGAAGACCAAACTAGAGCTTAAGAAATGTAATATTCGACTTACATTCTTTGGATGAACAGAAACACGACTCAAAATGAATGCTGATGTTGTATATATGTCTGCTGTATGTGTAAACAGGCAGCAGTTTGCTAAAATTTGACATAAGAACTTCTTAACGTTTAAAAAAAAGAATATAATAATATATATTCAAAACATTTTATTTAGTTTATTTTGGTTTATTCTGATTTTGACATTAACAATAAAGCTAAGTTAAATATATATATTTTAATTCATGTGTACAGTATAGAATTTGGGTGCCCTCAAAAAGCCCAAACTGGCTCTGCTAGCTGGTGCTTCTAAAGGTTGAGGAGCTGCTGGACAAGATGCACTTGTTGTGGGGAGAGGCGCAGCATGTTACCAAGGACAAAATGAGATCGAGACATCTAATTGCAGATTCATTATAATCACCTTCATCTAAGGTGATGAAGAGGAGTAAGTAAATAAGTGGGCTTAACTAGGCTCCTGGACTGTGTCAATGCTATCAGAGACTGGACGGCAGAAAACTGCTTAGAACTTAACGACACCAAGACGGAGGTTCTAGTTATTGCACCAGATGAGTTTGTCCCTATGATCAAGTATTGGTCTGCTCTCCTCTGCTGCCCATTGCAACCTGCGCAATCTAGGGATTTTCTTTGATCGATCCATGTCGTTTGACCCCCGTGTTAAGCAGCTGTCCAGATCCTGTTTCTTCCACCTAAGAAATATCATTAAACTGAGATCTGTAGTACCAACAGCTGAACTAGAGATGATCATACACGCATTTATCTCCTCACGTATCGACTACTGTAACACACTTTTCTCATTACTCAGTGTATCTGCTCTTAACCGTTTGCAGGTCATCCAAAACGCTACCGCCAGATCTCTTCACTGGCTCCCTGTAGCATTTAGGATACACTTTAAAATGATCACTCTCATTTACAGAGCACTACACGGTCAGGCTCCTATATGTAGCTGATCTACTTCACCCCTATTCACCCGCCCGCGCTCTCAGGTCAAAGGTTTTAGGTCTTCTGTCTGTCCCACGCACTCGCCTTAAGACCCGTGGTGACCGAGCTTTTGAGGCAGTAGCACCAAGGCTGTGGAATGCTCTGCCTGCACCCCTACGCTTTGCAGATTCTGTGAACGCATTCAGAAATCAGCTCAAAACTCACCTCTTTAGACTGGCGTTTGGGTAAAACCCATGTCCTAGCCCTGCTTTTAAACCATGTTTTAATTTTGTAAATTATTGGCCCTATGGTCACATTGTGTTTTTTATGTTTGTAATTCTGCCCTGTTAAGCACTTTGTGACATATGTCTGTAAAAAGCGCTTTATAAATACATTTTACTTACTTACTTAACGTTAATAACACAATTTGAATTAATGCAAAGTTTTGTGTCCTCCTAGTTAATGTAATGTTCTCGTCAGCTCACTCACTGTGAATGCAAACATCGGCTGCGGACTGGTTGGCTCACGTTGACTTTAACGTTACTGTTCCAGTCTAATGTACTGTATCTGGACATGTTAACATTAATACTAGCAAGCTTACCTCATTCATTTGGGTTGAATTCCTTTTTGCCGCTGCGGCTGTCGTGAGGTCAGAGTCTAGCCATATACTTTGTGTGGGTGTGTGTGTGTGTGTGTGTGTGTGTTTGTTAATTTCTCATAAACCAAGGGTTCCGTCAAACGCAGGCAAGTCCACAATTCCCATCTTTAAAACTGGAGGGACTAATAAAATCGACCTGAGGAGGGGCTACAGCCAACTTCAAACCAGGGAGTCCCCTCAGGCAAGTGGTAAAAGGATTCACATGACGCTGCAATAAGAGAGAAAACCGCAAAGGCACACTTATGGTAAAATCATGCAAAGATAAAATAGCTATTTTTTACTCCACACCCTCCCACTGTTAAAACTGCTGTAGCCACCATATACTGTACAAACATATTTCTACTGGAAGTAAATATTCTCAAATTACTAGTCATCCAAAATTTTTTATTAATTGTTACACCCCTAATAACCTGTAGCTGTGGCGTCATAATTAGGTTATTAGGAGGTGGCTCAACTGTAGTAGGACAGCACAGAAGGCCCAGGTATAAAACACACGGCACGCCACTGAATTAAACTAAAAGTAAACAAAACAAGATCAAAAGACAGTAAAATGATAAATAAAACGATGAAAAGGATGTCCAGGCAAAAGTGAAACGAAACAAGACATCAAATAGATACTAATCAGTTAATTTTGAGTAAGCAGCTTATATTAATACAATTTAAACCAGACATCAGTGGCAGTGAAAGGTCAGGGCTTACAGGTATTTATTTCCGGGGACTGGTGTGGAAACTCACTGCATTGGTCGTATTGTGGGGGTCAGTCAACTGGAGTGGCCGTGACAGAGGCTGACTTAACCTGCTGATTACACTTAAATAAAGCAAAATGACTTAGTAAGGAGTAATACGAGGCACGTGGTTGTCCAAACATCGAAAGTCAGTGATATGACAATCAAAGACATAGGTGGAAAATCAGCAAAGTGTAGAGTTACAGGTTTGTTTGTGTTAAGTTTCCCACCCCAGAGGCTCGTCCCTGGCTCTGCTCCAGCATTTCACCTGCTCCATTTTTATTCTTTTTAAATCAGTGAGTCATGCCTCAGCCAGGCCAACCATTCCCATGTTTGGACATAATAGTAGAGTCGAGCTCCTGTTTGTGTCTTTCGCTTGGCTGGATATTTTCTCCTTTATGCTGCAGAACAAGTCACATTTTTTTTGGGGGGGGTAAGAAAGTATGCTCTGTTGAGTGTGAACTATAAACATAGCAAAAACTACCTTCTTTTCAGATGACTATCTAGCAAATACTACGAGAAAACGTGCGCTTGAAACATTGGTGATAAATGAAACAAGAAAGTGCTCCATGGACGAGGCGACTGGATACATGTATTATTGCCAGCGCAATACATTACGCCTGTTGGCACGCTCCACATATGAAACACTGCCGTCAACAGGAAAGCCTTGCTGCTTGTCAGCCGTGATTAATGTGAATACCCTCAAAAATGGCAAATACATCAGAGAAACTTTCGAGAGGAAAGGTTACCGAAAACACAGTTGCAGTGAATGAGGACATTGCTGAATTTCATACAGTTTTTCCCCATCTGTCCCCAATCATCCCAGATGCTTTGTCTCACAAGAATTATGAGACCTTTCTCTCATGAGGAAATTGCTTTTACAGCAACCTCATCCAACTCTTCAGACTTCTTAGCAGCCATCCAGAGTGTGTGTATCAGCGTGTGTCTGTGAGCTATAGGAGTGCTGACACAACCGAATACAATGCCACTCCTCCTGGACCTAACACAAGGTGATAGCACGTCCTGTCACACATTCCCTCTCTTCTAATTTGTTTGTGTCATCCCCGCGCACCTGTTCATGTCACTTTGTGTTGGAGATTGTAAGTGTGAGAGGGGGCTGTTTTGTTTTTCATCTTATCTGATAAGGCTGTTATTAACACTGGTGCCGCCTGCATTGTTGAGTTGTGACACTGTCTTGATTGATATTGTGTCAGCGCGAGGGGAAAGTTTCCCAGTGCCAAATGAATGGGTGACTCCCAAAATACAGGAAATGGAAGATGAAAATCGGGACCTATTATGATGAGGAACATTAACAGAACAGCACAGGGCTGCCATCCGTCTGTGAAGTGACCTTTCGGGAAAAATGTGGTTAGTGTCTAACATTAACCCCCATCCCTCTTTCTGTCTCCCCCTCTCTCCATCCTGCCATTTGATTTCTTCTTCTTTGCTGGATTAGATTTTCTTTTTTACTGAAGCATAAATTTGGTGGTGCAGTGTTCTTTATGTGAACAACTCAGGGGTATGACCCTAAGGGGAATGATTGAAAGATACTTGTGTGAAAGAGACAGAAAATCAAATAAAGACCTGAGCTGACTACGAGCCCAAGGAGTGAGCTGGGAGACCTATATGAACTGAAGATCAGCAGTACAATGAACAAAGGGATGCAAGTGTAAATATCTCTCCGTGGCAGGATAGAAAGGAGGCATTCAGGTGCAAACTGCAGTTTTTCTTGTTGTGACAAAGCAGCTTATTTCTGGTTTATAATTTCAGTGTTCAAGTAATAATCCAGTTAGCGCTGCACTACTTTCCTATAACATTGTCTGACTCGCAATGCACAAATTTGATGCAGCAGATTTATTTCTCTGCAAGCCTTCTTCTTCCTTGTCAAAACATGCTGCCTACATTACCCATGATGCAACTCAACCACAGGCAGTTTGTTTAGGCATGATATACTAGTAGCGGTGAGAGATCGGTTAATGTAGCTGCTAGCTTCAGGCAGAGATGAGGAGCGAGTGGTAAACTACCTTTATCTAACTCCTCGCTCATAGATTTATTTCATTTTCAAACTTGTAGTCTTCAGCCTCAGCCGAACTGCTGACTCAAGTGACATCACTAAAGGGACATTTATAAGCTTTCACTGAGCTCCCTATGGTGGATTTATACATAGCTTTTTCACATGTGCAGTAGGACTGAACTCTTATGGATGAGAACTTAAATGCTTCACTAATCAATGTTTTTGGTGGAGACCAAACCAAAGATGAAAATGTTAATAGTTGACTTACATTAATTGGGTGGCCAGGAACATGAGTCCAAAATATTGCTAATGTTGCTCCGTGTCATGCTGAATGTGTAAAAAGGCAACTGTTTGCTGACATGTTTGCCTTCATGACTTTATATCAGTCAGTTGTATTTACAGATTGTTCTGCTGCCCACAGCTGGCCAAAATATCCCCAAAAAAAAGCAGGCAAAGACAAAGACAAAAAATTTGTGTTCGTATACAAAATTGACGAAGGTTATACTATACTTTTGACTGTAACTGCCTTCTAAGGGCTGTCATTGTTTGTGTGATAGTGTGTGTGTGTGCATATGGCGACTTATGAGGAAACTTCGGGTTCTGCTGCAGTGAGAGAGAAAGAGAGAGCCAGAACACAGAGCGGGCCACAGGCAGAGCTATTGATCGGTCTCGTCAGGGTTCAGGGATATAGATGAGTTACAAAACCACCATTAATTACAAATCACTTCTGCCATGAAAGTCGATTAGAGTGAAAAGCAGCAAAAAAAGTCTGTATCAAACAAAGAAAAGTGATAGGCCGCGCACATTTCTCATCCAAAGATGTCTTTGGCTTGCCAGGCCCGGGTACTTTGCTTTTCGTCTGCTGAGCTGTTGAATAATACAAGTCTTGTTTAATTAAAGTTGTTAGTTCCTTTGTGATTATTTGTGGCTGCGCTCATCAGTAATTAGATGTGCAGGACTAATTAATGCAGATGCGTGTTTTATCTATATTCAGTAAGCATGTCCCACCGCCTTATCACTTAGCACATAATCAATACCCCTGGACACATGATGAATTATGGTCCATAAGTGTGCATATATTCAGCATGTGTTGAGCCGTATGCAATGTGCATATAAAGACGCGGGGCGCCATGATACAGCCATGAACAGGTGCGGGGTTTACGATGATCCACAGGCAGGTTCACAGACGGTCCCTGCCAGCGCCACTTGAGAGAGTCCCTGCTGTCTCAGACAGGTTGTAGTAGAGCCGTGCTTTGCATTAAAATTGCAAGAAACACTCTCTTCAAGTGCACACAATCTCTCCACCGCGCTCTTTCTTTCTACAAGGCGGGTTCTTATACCTTAAAGTACATATAGCCGTCACCTTCATTTCTCCAGGTCTCACCCACTCTTTGTGTTCCCACTCTGTCCTGCCCTCTTGTCTTTCAATGTAGCTCTGCACCTTTCTTTGATCCTTCACTGTTTTTGTGTTTTTTTTTGTATTTTTTGGAAAGAGACTGCTGTCTGTGATTAATGTTTGGTGTGTAGTTGTGTATGTAAGCAATGACAATTCATCCGTGAAGTCTACTCTACCTGGGTCTGACAGGCATGCTTGTGCACACAAAGCTCCGCAGTGTCTCTACTCTATAAAGCTGATTTCAAATACAGCCATTTCAGAGGAGATGCACTGCAGTGGCATGAAGCAAACAGGCTAAACAGATCAACAGCTCTCTCTCTCTCTCTCTCTCTCTCTCTCTCTGTCTCTTTCTCTCTCTCTTTCTCTCTCTCCGAGCCTCCACTTGCATTCCCTCCGTTTTATTGTGACAAGACACAGCAAGTCATGGCTTGAATACCAACGCGATAATTTCTTGACAGTCTCCCTTTATTTGTCTGCTATCGCCCTGATAAGATGATTTTCACTCTCCGGGTTTGTTTTGTCTTGGCAGAGATGGCCTGGGTGAGTGAGCTCATCCTCTCTCTCTCTCATTTTGTCTTTCCATCAGTTGGTGTTCTACTATATTCCAGACCACTCTGCAGACACATTGCCATGTGTGTGTGAGAGAGAGTCGGAGAGCGTAAGATGATTATGGGAAGATGCCACGCAGAGGAGAAATGTGTCCAGCCAAGCTCACACAGAAGAGAGTATTAGGAAATAATGGTGTGTGAATGCTTGGATACATTTGTGTTGATGTGGTACTTTATCATATAATAAAGGAGAGTAAAAATCTCTGTGTCCGTTATTCTGCAATTTCCCTTCGTTTTCTCTCCTTTTAACACACCCCTGAGGGACATCTGGAGGCTGTTTTTTTGTTGCTGTCTAGTGTCATCACTTGTGTGTCATATTAAATAATAATTAACGCACCACAGACGACTGGCTGCGATCAGAATCGCAATACAAAATTAACATGCTCGAGAGCGTTTGGGTAGAAACTCAAAGATGACTCATAGGAAGATGAAACTGGTTCTGGAAATTATTCTGTGTAAGTTTATATCAAAATGATGGCCTTGTTATGTTGCCAAAGCCCTCTCTGGTCTCTGCAATGTGTGCTGAGCTGAATAAAACACTATAACAGGTTAGTAGCCTGAAAACGGGATCAATTTTGCTCAATAAGCCCACACAATAGTCCAATAAATTATTGTGGGTCACAAAACAAACGGGCTCCCAGAGAAGTTTGAAAGCCACTCTAGTGAGGTGGATAGAAATCTGGAGCCCACTTGATAGCAGTGCCAGACACATTACACACAGGGCTGCAGAATAGAGACTGGATATTTTGGCACACAAACCAGCACTCAGAACAAAGCAGAGCTGTCCACAGAACTAGCTTTTCCCTCATGTCTCCCTCCAAGGCTGGAGCAGGAGTTAATTGTTCTTATGATGGTGTCAGGTGGCAGAATTGATCAACGTTAAAGGATCATTCCCTGTGACAATACCTCTTGAGAGGGAAAGACAAACTATATGAGAATAGGTACTCTGTTTACGTGACATCTGACAAGGTAAAAGGACACCCTTCGATTGCTTTTTGCTCCGTCGGAATCACAAAATCAATACTGCAGCATTGCTCATATACACATCAACCTTCCTATTAAAGTATACAGACTAAACAGATCAACCACCGCCACTTCACAACACACTTGACTCCCCTCTGTTTTTACTTAATGAGATTTTATTCTAACAAGATTTGCAGTTTAAATGTTAATGCTTTTCTGCAGCGCAGAAGGTTGTTTTGTAAGTGCAAGCATCTGCACAGCTTACAGTAACAGTCTAAAAAGTGAGGGCCATCACAAAGAGATCAGCTGTGGCTATATACGTAAGGTCCAGAGTAACAAAACAAGCAAACAAGTGCACTGGATGATCCCAGATGAACAACGGAGCTGGTATAATCGTTATAATAAAAAAGCTCCTTTACAAATAAAAGCTTACCTATGCCTGTGCATGCACACGGTTCAATTGTGACACTCTCAAAAACAAAGGGATTGTATGATTCATATAGGCCTATATAAGTTCATTTATGTTTGTCTTAAAGGAAGATAAAAAATAAAAATTGTTGGGGTCCATGTTATGTCTTGTTATGCTCCTTGTATGTCAGTAGGTGTTAGTATCTAGCCATGGTTCCTCCGCGGAGCCTTAAGAGTAGCGGTATCGTGCTGACTTACAAAGCAAACTGTTGCTGATAAGGAAAGACACGCAATATTCACTCACTACTCTTTACAGATGTGTTCCAGCATAATCTTTTCATCGAGGATATTTTCCATTGCTGTTGCCAGCTGGCACTGTAGCATATGTAGAGTATTAAAAGCAATGCATGAAGCCACATACAATTAGATCTTCCAACAGTGTGCACTCTGAGGAAAAGCTTACAGATGTTCCCATCTGCTGTGTTTTACCTTGTTGTCCAGAGAGTGCGAGGAATGGAGGGGAAAAACGGTGCATTAAGTATTAAATTTAGACATCGTTGCTAAAAGACAACCCCTCATACTGTGTTTGACCTGTTTTGATATGAACACTGCATTTCTCGGAACAGGTGGCAAGAATAATTCAGCGAAGTAAAGCTATTATGTGTGTGATATACTGGATGCACCCTGCTATATACATGTGATCTGCTGGCAACAAAACATTGCTCTGGTTTCCATGTTAATGCAAGTTTTGATGTTCCGTTTCAAATCTCAATGTGCATCATTTTGAAATTATTTGGAAAGATTTTGTAACCACCGATTTTAAATTGCAACCCAGGTTTAATATAAATCACAATCAACATCCTTGGTTGTTGCTCTCATTTATGGTCCTTGAAAAAATAATCAAAAGAAAAACTGAGATGCAAGGTTGCAGTCTGCCAGTGTTCGGTTATGTGTGATGAAAATGTTTCTATTGCATTCCTTATTCTGTTTTTTATTTATTTTAGCGAGATTAATCGAAGGAGAGACTGCCGCAACACATCTGCAAATAGTTCAATGTAAATACTGTCTTGACCTGTGTAATAACAACAAAGCCTCACTTAATGGCTAAATGCATATCGACAAGAAAACCTTGATCCTCTCCCAAAACACAATGGAATGAACAATACTGCAGAGCGAGACCTGGCATTGCAGAAAGAACGCCTGGCTTTTCTCATTCATCATGTTGATTGGAGAGATCAATTCACATTTGTGCTTTCCTTGGCTTCTCCTCGAGGCATTTTTCAGGGCTGTGTTGTGTGGCAACCCTTCAAGTTTACCATTTCGCAACATCCCGACATAAATCTATTTGTCAGTGGTGCTTACACAATGAGACTTTTATTCTATCTTAATTTTTAGAACACAAAAAAAGGGACATTATCAGAGCCTGAGTGTATTGAAACCTGTGCTGCAGTACCCCACAGACCTGTCAGAGGGCATTGTAGCTCTATGAGAGATCCTGGTGCAACCGATGGGGGGGTGGGGTGGGGTGGGGGGGGGTGGAGATTGGTTTCTCTGAATTCTATCCCTCATTAGGTTCCATGCAGTGCCTGAATTACTTGCTGCATCTATCCATTAAAGTCCCTCTTTCTGTATACTGCTCACATTAAACACAGGTACGGTGCCTCGCAGGATGAATGCAGGGTGAAATCTGACCCCATTCCCACTTCCATTTTGCTGTGGCTCATTGCTGTGGAGGCATTCACCAGTTGTTTTTTGTGTGATTGAAATGTTGTATTCATATAGTCGCAAAACGTTCTTGCAGCAAAAGACCGACAGACTGGACGGTGCGTTTCTGTTTCTTTTCACCGACTCCATTTGTGTTCACATCACATTGTTGGGACCGTTGGCGCATTCAGCACAACGCTGGCAAATCGGGGCCATGCATGTGGAATCCAAATCTCCAGATATTCACTTGCTAATGTTGTGACAGCTTGTTAACATATTCATTCTGCAGGAGGCTATGAAAGTTGACAGTGCAAGCTGAAGTTCATGTCTCCAGGCTCTGCCCTTGTCCACTTGGCTCCCTGCTTTGTCAAGGAGACTTAATTCATCATGATGAGCAATCATCTGTGGGGTTAAGGTGCAACAAGTGCACTGACCTTTTTCTCGGCCTTTGCCACAGAGCTGTTTTTAACCTACAACTCAACCCCTATATGATGGTTCCACTTTGTCAGATGAGCAATTGCTCTATTGACATTAAATGATCAGTTCTTATAGATGTGAAAGGTATTTCTATTTTGTCAACAAATACAATTCTAATCTTAATGTCCTTGTTTTGTGGGTAATAGCACATCTGACACAGCAAAAACTAGCAGGAAAAAGACTAAGGAAACACTAAACAAGACAGGAACCAAGAACAATTACCCAAGTAACCATATTTGGGGACATAAGCACCTCCATGCATTTGTACCTCTTCTGTCTCCTTTTCATCAAGTGCATTAGATAACAGCTGGGCTCTACCATAAAGTAAACTCCAGCTGATGTATTGAGATTTTAATTGTGTGTTATTTTGCTGGCACTCCTCCTTCAGGAGAGGGAACAAAAGGCCTGCCTATCGTCCCTCTTCGCCTCCCTCACAGTTGATAATCAATGGAGGGAAAGAGCTGCCAGCTATTGACTGAGGAGAGATGAATGACACTGCTCCCAAAGGGTCCATTTGAATTTTGACAGGCAGGATTCAGAAGTCCTGGCCCGCCTTTGATGGTGCCAGGAAGAAGGCTTTTCACTGACACACTGAAGGTAATACTGAGTGCTGATACAGGGCTATTAGAGGACTGAAATACTTTAATCTGCAGACTGTCGGAGATCATGTGTAGGCAGTTTAAATCACTGCATACTGCATTCATTTAATACTACGTTTGCAGCTGTTTTGTATCCATTCTACAAGAGAAGTTGAATCGATGGTGAATTGAAGCTGCAGCACACTGCGAGGCACATGGGACAAATGTCAAACACAAGGAAAAAGGACTCTCACCTGGCCACTGGTGGGATGTCAAAAAACATCCATTCAAATGCCATCCTTTCTTCTTTTTCTGCGCACATCTGCTCCAACCCCCCCCCCCCCCCCCCCCGTCCCCCCCGTTTCTGTTGTGACAATTTCAGTCATCTTCTAATGCCTGCTTTCTAATGTAGTCTGACCGTTGTGGAATCAAGATGAAAGCTTTCAAAACACATGTTTTTACACGTTGTGCATCATTCGTCTTAGTGATGACATGGTCAATATTATGTGGATGCATGTTGACTAAAATCAGCCCTCACTCCCTTGTGTCTGATGTTCTATGTTTTGCTCCCAGGTGAGGATCTTGTTAATGCTGTGGCAAGCTGGTGACTGGCAGATACAATTGCTTGTCATGGATGATCACCCTATCCTGGGCAAACAAACTGAGCTGCCTGTAGAGCCAGTAATCAAGCAGTAGTACATATTAAGAACCCCAGTAAGGATTAAAATGATTTTTTCCTTTACTGCATATTCCCCTTTTAAGTGCATAAAAAAGCTGAATATCTGTCAAGTTCAATCACAGACTTAAAAAAAAATGCTGATATAGGAAAATCACTGGGACATTGTAGCTTTCTCTGTTCAACATGCTGTATATTAAACCGCATGTGCAGCTTTGGCAGTCACATTTAATTAATACTAACACAGCATTTGTGAAAATGATAGATCTTGCTTTACTTTTTTTTTATTACTGATTGAGTTATTTCTTTGGAAAACTGTCAAAATGGCAACTTAAGCCTAAATAGTCATACCTTTGCCACTTACGGTTCAACTCTTCCTGTCTCTTCATCTTCTAGTGTAAAAATAAATAAATCCCAATTTTGTTCACTGATGTCTTTCATGTCAGTGCTAATGTCTTTATGAGTTTTTTCATTCTCAGTTTCTACATTATGGTCTGCATTTAGTGATTTTGTTGCCATTCAGAGACAGTAGAAACAAGCTGTAAACACAGCATTTATGATATATCATCATCTTAAGTTGATGTGGAAAACTTGTTAGAAAACATGCTAGCCGTACTTATTCACGCATCCGGCAGACATGGACCCACATTATTATTCATTCGGAGTTGTAGTTCTGTCTACCTGACCAATGTAAGTCTAATCTTTTCCCTTTTGCTCTGTTTTGGTCTTGACCGACTCATGGCGAAAATATCTGGCCTTTAAGCTTGATGTGCAGTTTAACGGTTAGATGTGAAGGGCTCATTCTATGTTTCAGGTGGTTTATACACTATAGTGAAAACACAGTTATGAATATAATATTCCATTTCTGCCTAGATTCACCAAAATGCTACGCACTAGCCCTTAAACAAAAACTTAACGTTAATTGCAGGGCTGTGATGGGACGCTCTTGTCTGCTGCCAGTCAGATGCACCACAAGCCCAGCCACCTGCCCGACCTTACTTTCTGCCTTGCAACATAAGTGTTTGTTTTTGCTTTGGCACAGAACATTGGCATTAGATGGAAATTGTGCAGTGGACACGATGGACACAATTCCCAGAGATACTGGGCCGAGTTTCTGGAGATCTTGCTGACCCTATAGGGTTGTCTACACCCTAGAGATGATCTACAGTTAAAATAAAATACGATTAGAGTTTAATTACTCAGGGACTCGATGAACAAATTAAATTAATCATGAACAACAAGCAGCCACACTGTTGAGGTTCCTCCTTGCTCCACAACAGTTATAGACTTGGCGAAAGAAACGCTTTATGTTTGCAGGGTTACTTTAAATCACTCACTATCTACCAGATGGTTGAAACCATTTAAGAGAAGTAATTAATTTAGGTAGTTCGCTTAGTTAAAAATGGATTCCTGTAGTGTCAGTATGGCTCCCTACATGTTTTCAAGCTTCGTTGGAAGGAGTAATGTTAACATTAAAGTTAAAGTTCACTACCAAGGAAATACAATTCTGCATTGAATCCACATCTTTCAGTAACGGCTCACAGTTTCACTTTGTGTGTGTGTGTGTGTGTGTGTGTGTGTGTGTGTGTGTGCGTGTATCTGTTATTGTGTGGTGGGTGGAGACAGAAATCTAACTTATGCCAATACATATATTCTAGGGATATGCATCTTTCCCTCTCAAGGCGATTCAATACGTGGTCTGCGATACGCCAGAAAAAGTGAACCATTTAACGATTTGATACTCAGCGTTTCCCATTAAAAACCTAGACTCTGGCAGCATGCCAAAGTTTCATAATAACCCCAACATATTAAAATGGGTGGGCTGGCTGACTCTCTCTCTGTGCGTATAACCTCCGCAGCGGTGCGCTGCGACCGTCTCTAGTTTGGCTCACAAAGTAAAAAGTAAAATGGCTCACGGCTCCAGCCGTGTCAGCTTTACATCACCCCTCGCCTAGACCCTGTCGCCTTCCAAGGCAGTGAACTTAGTGCTCACTGCGCCCTCTCTCCCTGCGGCACAACTGTTAACTGGGGCGGACTATCCTCGGCGACCACCCCGACCTGTCTTTAAACACGGAGGTTTACCATGCTTTGTGAGTGTGACATTTTTACCTTGTCATCACCATTCATATTTATATACAACCAATGTGTTGATGATTCAATTATTTACAAGAGAACGGTGTAAAATACCCTCCTTTTACTACCGTACTACTCTTCACTTAAAGTAAACATTTGAATGCAGGACTTAAACTCTACAGTGGGGGAAAAACACGTCCAAGTCGCACTAGTTGTACTGACTGCAATATAACTTTAGCGGAGGTATTCATTTCCAAATAGGGAAGTAAATCCCTGTGGATTTAATGAATGGAGATATTTTGCAAGCAGTAAAGTTAGTATGGCAAAAACATACACAATTTGAATTGCAATGGCTGACTCTGTGCCTGTAGGCTTGTGTATGATGACCCTAGGGAAGTGAAGAAAAGTTCGGTCAACTTTATCCCGGATTCATGAAGCATTAACAGGCTTTACCCAGGATCCAGCAGCAAAAGGGAAGTGCAGTCAAAGAGTCCTGGTTGACTCGACATGCTGCAGAGCCCTGAAGCTCCGACCCCACTGCTGCACAGAGCGCTGTGTTTATTCAAGTTTATTAATATTGAACATGTTGCGTGTCCAAATTGCACCAAATTTCGACCAAGTGTGCAGTAGATCGGATGATTGGTCCTCGGGATGGACAGACAGACAGAGATTCTTTGCTTTATAGTTAGATATAACACAGACAGCATTCTGTACAAACCTGAAACACTTATTTCACAGCATCCATTGACAATTTCCATAAAAACGTTAGTGGGATTCAGAGTTTTGTTTCCATGTACCCATATCTAAGGCTCTAGTAACATTTTCCGAGTCTCTTTACACCCCTATTCTGATAACCTTTGTAAGCCAGTAAAACAGCTGACACCATAATCCTATATATCTATACAGTTTATGTATAAAAGTAATACTACATGCTACTGAGTTTGAACTGGTGTTTGATTTAGGGGCAGGGAGAAATGTTTTCGTAATCAGACACGCCTACGTACCTTGCTGAAAACGAATTACAGATAAATCATTTACATTCAGCTTTTCCACCTCACCATGGGAATCATGTTACGTCCAAGATGATTCTGCTCACACACAAACACACACACAACACCGTGCCTTGGTAATAATGCTTATCAAGCATATGTAATTGCTAGCCTAAACCAAATTTCTCTCGGTGATTCTAATTGGTTTTGTCACTTTTGAGTGATAGCTGACTAATGTTCCTCTGTTAGTACTGACAGTGTCACTCTAACCTACTCCAAGACATGTTGCTGTGCTTTGCATTGCGAAAACAACACTCAGAAGGCAAGATACCAAAGCAAAAGGTCTCCCGTGTTTTTTCAAAGGAAACAATATCTTAGTATGCATATTTTTCCCTGAAGCAATGTGTGTCCTCTGCTTGTTGTTTTTGTGACAGTTTGTGAAAATGTGAGAGGCGTAATCGTGCTGCAGTGTGCTATTTTTTCAAGGTGGGTGAATAAGAATTCAGAGCTGTTGCCAGACACTTGGTTCCAAATCCCCAAAACTTAGCAAAACAAAACCATTTTTGGCAAAATGAGGTCCACGGTCCTTTTACAGCAAATGCGCTGTCCTCTCTATCATCTCTAATGTAAGAGCCAAATAGCCATTAATCATAGTTCATAGTGTCTTGTTGCATTGCATTATACTGAATGGGCTGCCGAGAGCATGCGTGCATGCATGAAATAGCTTTTTCTCGCACAGTATGTTATTGTTACAGTATGTGTAAGGTTGTAAAGGTGAACGCATGTTTCGAGTATGGCAGGTGTAGACACACAGACAGACAGACTGACGTAAAAAGACAAAAACATTGTGTATTATATCCAAAGGAAACAAAGAAACGACAAAAAAAAAGGAATGAAAATGAGGGTATGCAGAGCACGGGAATGTTCGCAGTAGTCCATTATTGCACAGAGCCCAAGATGCTAATTATTGCCATGATCCATTTCAAGGGAAATAATTATGCAGCTAATGCAATTTAATCCCTGCCACTGCATCCTGCTCTGAGAAAGAAGCACATGTCAGCCAACATGAAGTTGGGGCTGTTGCCTCATTACATGCAAAGTGCATAACATTAATTGAGTTAGAGGAACAGCTATACCTAGAAGCAAAGACGGCATTGAATTTGGGGCATATTTGATCCAAAGCAACTGGGATTACTGGTGGAAAAACTTTACAGAAAATCAAGATTCCTTGTGAGTGCACATGAGCTGTGCTTTGAGGCTATTTATCGTCTATAGATCTGTATAATAACTTGATTCGAATTAGGTTATGTCTGTGTGGTTCAGTGGTTAGAGTTTTACTCTTGCAGTAACTCTAGATAATGATTTCCATCTTAACATTCTGTCTTGAGTGTTGGCTCCTGTGGTTGTGAGTACTTTCACGATCATTGTCCCAAAAGGATGACGCCTGCTTACTGACCTCTGACTTTTCATTTGGCCCCACCATGAAGTTTCCACTTATCCAGTCAAATATCTCAAAGTCTTCAAGGTGGATTGGAACAAACCTCTGCAGACATTCACGGTTCCCAGACGGTGCATCATCAATACTTTGATGACTCATCAGAGCCACCATGAGGTTCACTTTTGTGGTTTTGAGCCAAATACCTCCACAGCTATTTGATGGATGACGTTTGGTACACACACTCATGTTTGATCACATGCTCTTTGGTGATCCTCTAACCTTTCCTCTAGCATCATTATCAGGTCAGAATGTATAGTTTTGACCAAATTCTCAGCTTTGTTTTGTTCTTTGCTATTTAGCCAATGCTAAACTAACATAATAAACATGGTAAACCTTATTTACTGTGGCATCATATTCCTTGCTCCACATATCAGACATACATCATACTGCGGCTCAGAGTTGGTTTACTACATTTTGATAACCTTTTTAAAACTGTGTTTCTACAGATGAAAACCTGCACCTTTAACCTCCCTGAGCTGAAGGACTCTATGAGCTTTTCACTTCCCCACTCCAATGTTAGGGTATGATTCACTTGTCTCTTTGAAACGTATTTACTTCAAGGCTTGGACTGTTTATCCACCCCTTCATACTCACTCCCATTTATCCATTTCAGCCTCTGATCAAAACTGCTCCCTTTTTTTGGCTCTAATATCACTCTCTAACCCGTCAATGAATAAAGAATACCATTATGCAACTTCACAATATCATGGGTAATTGCTTTTTAAAAGCTCCCCCTATTTTCTTCCTGTCGTTGATAAACATGTAATGGGCTTATTTCTTTAAAACCACGTGACCTAAGCCGCGTGACCTTCAGCTGTTGCATAGCTGACTAGGTCAAAGAGGTCCCTGGGGAACCCCTTTAGTCTTCAAGAGTGCCAGCTGCACACTGACAAATAATCTGTCCTACCAGGAAACCGAGTTAAGAGAGCAGATGTATCAGTTTGTGGTTGTGGTCGCTCTGCATGTGTGTGGCTCCGTGCATGCATGTACCGAGAGATGGCTGTTAGGCTGGAAGGAGCAGCGAGCGTTGCTCGGTTACTAATATTATTCCCATCCCAATTTGCTGCTTTTGCACGTTCATTACCACTGCAATTATACTGTTGGTGTCTATAGGAAGCATGAGTAAATGAATTAGACAGGAGCATGTTTTCGAGTGGGAGTGGATACGGGAAAGTAGAACAGTCTCTAAACCTTTTAATGAGGGAGAAATTTTGCTGAAGTCAGGGCTCTGTTAATGCAATTTGAAGTTGATTAAAGGATAGCAGACACACATGCAGAGAGAGAGAGAGAGAGAGAGTCCTTGTCCTCTCAATCCTGGTCTGTTTACAGTATTTATCATCAATGCAATGACAAATAACATTTATAAACTTGAATTACATTATCAGACATGCCTAATGATGCTAATCCTTTAAACTACAGTTACAGTCAATGTGTTAGAGGACACAGTGTAACATGCATTCAGGATGGCTTGCTGCACCTGTTGATAGTCTAAAAGTCAAGTTCTCAAAGGGGGGAGAGAGAGGAGGCTTTTTCATAGAAATGATTTCAACAGGAACAGGAAGCTTTAATGTGAAATTAAATCAGCGAGCAACAAGCAATTAATGACCTTTTTTGTTTTTGAAGTTTGAGTGAGGTTGAAAGTCAGTGCGTTATCTCAGTTAATTACTGTCGTGGACAGACTTTGAACCCAGGCGGTTTTATCCCTACATAAGCTTTAATTACATTCACATTATGCTGTTACATTATTATTTTACCCAAGCCGTCGCATCAGTCAGAGGCGTATTTTAACCATTTGTATCATTTTAAATAATGCCTTGGTTCTCTTTATTGAACTCTTTATTTATCTTTCAGTCCTATAATCTTATTTAGTTTGACATTTCTCTGTGTTTCCACAGGTAAGTGTTGTAGGAAATTAGGCAGATTTATAGACACAAAGTTACAATACACAGAGTCCCTTAGCCATAAAGCTACTGGGAAGAAAATAAATCAACTAACGTCATGGTTCTGGACTAGACAGATTATTTAAAATATGTAAGTACAGATAAGTCTACGGGTTTAGTCCTTCTTTGTTTGTTAATTTCATGAGATACAAAACCTAGGATTCAGGAATTCTATTGAACATGCTTGCTTCATCCTTTAATCCAAATTAATGAGGTTTTGCTTTTATGAATTCTCTGAAAGCCTGTGGCTGCAGATGGGGAAAGAGACCAAATGATACTTGACTATTTAATATTATCTCGTATTTGTACGATTTGTAGGTGTTCATTTATCCTAGGTTATCTTTTCCTGTGACCAACGTAGCAAGATCAATTTAGAGAAAAGGGTAAGCAAAAATCCTATTACAAGAATTAATTGTGAGTTTTCTGGAGGAAGAGATCTGAGTGCTTGGCACAAAACTCTTTGTGTTTGTGTGTGTGTGTGTGTGTGTGAGAGAGAGAAAGCAATACAGAGAGAGGTGATGTGAATGATGACTGTATCTTAAGTGTCAATTTCCATGTTTTCTCTCAGTTGGTTCCCTTCTAGCAGAGTTATAGTGTCTCTATCATGATGAAATGGACTGTCACAAGCTGTACAGTGATACAACACAGGTTAATTTGGGTCCAGGACAGTGTCTCGGGCCATCATACAAAAGCTTGCCCACATTCCTAAGGATGCACAAATATGGGGTTGCATATTTTTCTCTGCTGTCATCTCCCACCATTGCATTGCATGCCGCTCTGTTCCCTTTTCCACATTTAGAGGTGTGTGAACAAAAGCATTTTTGTTAAGACCTACTAAATATTGTACAGTACATGTACATTAAAATGTACCGGTATATCTCACCAAATGATCACTGAACGTGCTGGGACTTACTGTGCAAGCACAGTGTTCATCTGTATATTGATTTATTTCCAGAATGTGTGTCTTATCTACATTCATTTTTGCACTGCTGTCAATGAACACGAACATTTGCTTTAGCATGCACTGAAACAGCCTCAGGGCTGTTGTGATTAATGTATCCCACTTAGCTCAGGCGCATCTACACTCTGTAGACATGCTTTTTGAGAGGCGCAATCATATCATTCAAATTCATGTCTACGTTTACTAATATATCTTATGAACGTGCTCCATTATAGGTTCCTTGGGACTGCAGCCATCCATTTGAGCCAGGGTTAAGAGATTTGATAATAAATACAGACCTGTGAAAGTTGGCAGTCTAACAGACCGGGTGTTGGGGTGGTGGTGGTGGTGCAGACAATGGGGGCGGAATAAAACACTTTTCCTGTGAGTTTGATGGCATGCATCATTGAAGATGACAAAATGTAAAAATTGTTGAGAGGACCTTATTAAATATGTATGAAACTGGGTTTTCAAGGAGGGCATAGACAGCAAAATCCATCATCGCATTGTAAAATGCAGAAATACTATTAAAGTATGAATATTAAGTATGTCTTTCCTGCTGCTGTGCAGAGGGCTACAGACAAGAGAACACTGAAAACATGATTTTAATATTACATGTGACTTCCAAAGCAAAGTTATTTTTGTTCTTTTAGTTAAAATACATTAATTATAAGCACTATTCCCTGATCTGATGCATTTCCCTGGAAGCAGTGTCTAGCGGTGCCAAATAGCTTCTAGATACATAGATTGCCAGAATTCCTTCGCTCGTGGTCCAAACACTTGAAGATGCAGTGCGAGAGCTCGTCAACAAACACGAGCAAAATTGACATTGGAACAGAGTGGGAACAATAGTGTTTACAACTCCTCAATTAGAGAGATTAGACAACCTCTCCAAGGTCACCAAAACAAAGGCACGTTCAAGTAGTATAATCCCTCTAAGTCAACTATTAATTACTTCATGAATATCTGAGGACTAAAGGGCATTGTCATGGGCCATGGCTCGTGGAAATGTCATTAGGTTTGTAGCGAAAATTAACCAAACCTTTCTCTCAAATCCTTACCAGATCAAGAGTCTGAAACCACATCCTGCAAGCTTATCGCGCTGCACTCTCATCCTATTAGCTTGTTTACTTCCCTTACTAATTAAGACTATTTCTACTTATTGCAATGAAGGTTTCTGTGGTGCTAAAACCGCAGAATAACACCAAGTTCTTCACCAATCAAGGCTATACAACATTCATCAATCCTTGCAGACGCATCTTTACAGCAACAATATACATACGTCTGTTGTGAAGCACAGCTATAGTGCCTCTCTGTTGTGAGCCTGCCAGCATGCTGTGTTGTTGTGAGTGGGGGAGCCCACACTGCCACGCAGCCTGGCTGTCTTTGGGTTATGTGAGTAGGTATGGGGGCGTATTTGCAGAGAAGAGAGAGAAAATTAGATATAGGGGCCACAGCCAGAGAGCTGTCCCTGAGTGATGCTGCTCTGCTCCCAGCAGCACCCTGTCAACTCCGAATGAGAAATTTCAGACATCCAGTGAGGTAGCTCTTTAAAGTGGAAATGTTTTCCCACCACTGCTGTGTCCTTTCTTAGGACAATAACTTTAAAAGTTAGTTGGCTGACCTTCAAAGTGGAGGGAAGATAATGAATTCCATTCATCTTAAGGCATGTGTTAAGTTGATTGGTAGATGAAGCAGTGTGAAAATTCATGCTGTTTCAAGATGAAGTAGGCTATGTTGGCAACCAGTCGATTGACTTATGTGCCTTTGCTTTGATTTGTGGCTTGTATCTGTTTTAAGGATTAATAGCTAACACCTGTTAATATGGGAAGACACATGTGTATACATCATGGTTCAGGAATGTCTGAATTTATGATATGATCACAGATGGCTTCGTGTCAAAGTAGACCTGAGTACTGAACTTTATATCAGTGTGTGTGTTATTTTCCCTTTAATCTTAGTTAGCTGCTCCCATGATGCTGAGTCACTCCTGTTAATTACACAAACCATAGGTGGAATAAAAGGTAGTTCAAATAAATACAGTATTATATATAAACACATATATTGAAGTGTGCATATTACCTTTACATTTCCTGTCAGCCTGATTGTCTTTAAATTCCGAACCAGATGAGGATTTAATATTTTAAATACAACTAGGCTTAATGTTTCTAGAGCAGCTACAGTAGTGTTTACAACAACAAAGTCACTATATAGACTTATTAATATCTCACTGGAAACGAATCTTGAATGTCAATAAAAAAAATCATATTCCTGAGTGAAGTTTAGAAAGAATTAGACTACATACAGACAGTTTTTGTTTTAACTTGTGTAGATGAGGGTTACACGCTTCACAATAAAATACCTGGACACTAATATCGTAACACGGGCCCGGCTTTAGACAAGAGGGGGCCTTAGTTTGTAGTTTGAGTAGTATTGACCAATGAAATTCGAGCCATGAGGGAGGGAGAGGCTGCAGCTTGATAATAGATAATATTCACATACTGTCCTACATTGGGGAGGAAAGATTTTAAAACGTGTTATTTTGGACAGATGGCATTTTAAAAAAAAGCCAAACTTCATCATCAACACTTCCACCACACACTGCAAACTAAAGCTTGTTAGTCCTTTAGCCCAGTATGTTTTGATCATTTATAAAATATCAATCCAAATCCAAGTCATTTAAGTAACTTAATTAGTCTGCTCCTCTGAAGTGAAAAGAGGTGCCCACTTATGTATTTGTAATTTGTCTAAGTTAGTATAATTGGTT
This sequence comes from Leptoclinus maculatus, assembly GCA_032191485.1. Classification (NCBI taxonomy): domain Eukaryota; kingdom Metazoa; phylum Chordata; class Actinopteri; order Perciformes; family Stichaeidae; genus Leptoclinus; species Leptoclinus maculatus. The sequence goes on from JAVDOI010000007.1 coordinate 9,866,521, forward strand.
AGTCATTAGGACTTGAAGTGGAAAATAATTTTGCCAGTACTATTCACATGTTGGTGTGTGTTTGTGTTCTCTTTGTGTTTCCCTTTTGGAGCCAGGCCAATATAATAGGCTAGTCTCTCTCTCTCTCTTTCTCTCTCTCTCATCAAACAATAGCAGGTGAGTTGCCATTGGCAACTTTAATTATACTAGCCCCAGACAGAGAAAAGCAGGCAGGCTAGGCAGGCTAGTGTCGTAGTGATGTAGTGCCCTCAGTGCCCCCTGGGTAATGCAGTATATTTAGTGCCATTTAGAATCACCCAGAGAACCTGATATGGAGAGGGCAGAGAAGAGCACCGACAGTGCAGGTGCGCAGAAAAAGTCACGGTGCACAAAAAAGAAAAATCTAGAAGTGTCGGCCCTCTTAGAGCACTGCTAGTCATACACCACCACCAGCTCTAAGCGTACGTCTTAAGTCTTAGCTTTACACATATAACGTCTATACTAAACTGCTGAGCAGACCCTTTTCATCTAAGGGGTCAACTGTCCTAATAATCTGTGTCCATTAAAAGAAATCAGTGTCTGAACCGCTGAGTTGGCTGTCAGATGGTCTTTCATACCACTGGGTTTCTGTTGAGACAGGTGTTGGGTATGGAAATGATTCAGCCAGGTGCTGTATTACGGACGCCTTGAACAGCAGGCAGCGTAGTGTCCAATCAGTGCTGAGAGCATGCATATACTCTTTTTAATAAAACTTTGCAGGTGAGTCTGCAATTATCAGCTGTCAACCATCCCCCAATACTCTTCCATTCATTGTGTAGGCTCTCAGCTATGTGCACTACAAATTCACAAGAGCGATAGGGGGGGGTTTTCCTTCGTAAGAACTTTTACTACGAGGAACAAGGAAAATACCACAATTTCCCCGAGGTATGTGCGTGGAGACAGAAGCAGTCGAGCAGATCATGACCACTTATGACCAGATAACAATATTCCATTTTAAAGAAACATGACAGACCTGAACTGTTAACAATTTTGTGGTTATAGTCAACTCTTATGAATGGTTAATCATTAATGCATGATCTTTTTAACTTTATACAGATTTTTTATAATTGTAGACAGTGAATTTGCTATGCTTTTTATAAACGTGTTGCAGGCTATGAGCTAGTTATCTTTTAACTTTTCACAGACATGCATTTTCTAAACTAATAATTGAGATTTTCCTTAATTATCCTGCAGTTTGTTTTCTTATTGTTTGCCAAAGACACCACATTGCAATCTCTACTGAAACGGTGCTGGGCTCGTTATGCAAACACTAAAAATGAACATCCTGTCCTCCAATTAGACTGGGAAATTTGATAAAAGGATTTCTTCTGGCAATGAGTTAATTAGTTGATCTTACGCAGCAGACCCTGTTTTCCAGGGTGAAACTACCATGTGGCATTAATTCACGTCATGATTTGGATTAAATACAGATATTTAAAAAAATAAATAATTCAGTGGCCGTGCTTCCAAAAACTATTTTTATAACATACATATTTGTGATTTGCTTTTTAGTAGGAATGAGCAAACACAGAGCCTAAGCTTCTGTGTGTTTGCTGTCGCTTTGTGTGATGCCTGCATAGCATGTGCAAACGATGAAAAGGCTGAGAAGGATTTCATATGCTATTGAAAAGGTACCTGAGAAGCATTGCCTTCAGAGGACTTTCGTAACTCTGTAGCTGGGCAATTCTCCACCTCTCTGTGCTCTAAAATTGAATCAATATCATTCAAACCCTGACTGCTGACATTGGAAGACTCTCTAAATGAAATGTCATGCATCTGTAGTCTCCTTTATTCAATTCTGTATTAATGGAGGGTGTTTGACCACCATTCTTCACATAGGTATTTTATAAAAGATCTAAAATCACAACACATGTATCTACCTTCATGCATTCAATATGTAGCGGTTAAGGTTACCTTATAATTTCAACATTGCACTCGTAAATTTAGTGACACCACCTCTTTTTAGTGGAAAATAATTAAAAGGAATTCAACAGTTTGATAACCAATTAATCAGTCTTAAAATCTTAGCAGCAATTTCTAAATTCATTGATCTTTGTTTCACGCTTTGAAAAAATATGACAAAGGCTTGGCGATAAATGAGTGATTTATTTATAATAAAATCAAAAGAAAGAATGAAGTGGTTAACAATTGAACAGGGATACCAATGCATTAATTAAATTAGTTTACAAATTGCAACTGGAAATGATTTGGGATAGTGAAGGAAGGATATGATTTTCTATAGGATACCGATGCTACTCTAACCTATTAATGTAAATATTAATAATTCAGAGTGCTATCCAACACCAACACTTGATCATAATAGAAGATGTAAGTTTCCTACAGTGTGCAGCATAGTTCCAGATGACCTTGCAGTGGGCTCAGCCGTTTGTTTCTGCTCCAATTGGGGTCGACTCAAGGCTCTCTAGCGGGTGATGATCCCGTTAGAAAGCAATGGTTGCCGGTTAAGTCGGGAAACGGTGGTCCTCAGCTGGCCTCAGATGCACCAAGTGTGAGTGGCAAAGGTCTTTGAAGTTGATACACTGCTGTTGCAAAGGGGTTATGGGAAGCAGGCTTAAGATATCACTCGCACCTCAGGTCTTGATCCATTGTCGGCGATTCTTGGTCCGTCGGAGAGCTGGAGTCAGATAATGCTCTAAATACTTGTTTAACTAAAACTAATCGTTGAGATAGACTTAAAATAATCTTGTTTGGCCGGACGACACTACTCAAAGTGGACATCACACGAGGTTCACGGACGAACAAAAGGGATTAAACTATCCAATACTTAAGGCGAGTAAGAAGTTTCGAAGGAAAAGAAACGAAGACAATATCTCAGAGGAACCAATAAAGAAAATGGGAGCGTATATGGGGCTCCGGAAAAGAAACAGTACGCACAACTAACATGAAAAAAAGAGGGGACAAAGAAAGTTTAACAGTTATATCAACCCAGGATAGGTGTCAACTAGAGGTGGTATTTTGCGCCTGACTAGTGTTTTACCTCTCAGCCACGATTCAAATTTCTTTGTTTCTTAATATTGACGTACTCCTGCTTCATGAAATTATTTAACTTACTATCTAATGTGCATAAGTCACATCATTTCCCCCCCTATGGACCATGATCAGCAACCTTACACAAGCATCAATTTGTATGTATAGAAATGACATTCGGGTAACACCGAACACAGTAGAAACAGAAATAATACAATGACAAAATATACATCTTCCATGAAGTAACCGTAATGTAAACATAATGTTACCATCACTCATTTTAACTATTTATCAAACTATTATTCCGAATCTTACGGTCTTAAGAATACAGAGACCTTACCACAGACGGTTGCTAGATGGCAATGCGGCCACACGGTGGGCATGGTCTTAAATCAGTGTTTGTCCAGTTCTCCTCTCAAAGACTCAGGAAACAGATCTACACCTTTGGAATCATCTGTTGAATAACTTCAGTTAGGTTATTGAATAATTTGAAGACTTATCCCATTTAATTCAGTCCTACTGAAGAGAATTGTACACCACGTAGAGTCAGTTCCTATTTGTAGCTCCAAGTTTTATGACTTGATCTGGTAAGGGTCTTCTTGACATTTGTTAAGAAAGGAGAGAGGGGGAGAGAGAGATTATGTTTGTGTGTGTAAAGAAAGACCTCAGTTAATCATTAGGTGTCTTCACATCCTCGTGTTAACTTCGTCATCTTGTTTTGAGATCTTTCTCTTCGGCCTGTGGACCCTCACATTTGTCACCTTTACTGAATAAAGTGTAAAAGTGCCATCTGGTCTCTGGGAAGAGTAAAGTGTATTCAAAAACTCCCCTGCTGTGATAAAGGGCCAGTTCTGAGACTGGAATGTCTCTGCAGCACTTACTGACTCTCAAAGGGTTAAATCCAGCCTACAAACATCAGAAAACATTACAGTAAAAAAAAAGAACTAAACAAAAATAATATACCAATCCCTATGAAAAGGGAAAGGGTCCTTTCTTTGAAGGTAATATGGACCCATGTAAGAGCACATAAAAGGGATATAAGAAAGGAAGTGAATTAACCTACTGCTCTATAGTTTTGTACAAAAATGCTACCCTGCAGACAAAATGCATTTTGGTTTGATTTTCGGCCGGTTCGCAGCGGGGCCGGGATCCCACCTCCGCTGAAAGCCGGCCCCGACCGCGGTTGTGGAGCTCCGTTTCCCTGCGAACGTGTTCGTTGATCTGTAGATCCACTCGTTTTTCTCCAAAAGTTTTCAAAAGCACTATAGTGTCCTGCCGTGCTATGGCGTCCTCAGGTTAGCATAGCATAGCTCCAAACACCAGCTCAGTTAAAATGAAACACGTTCCCAGCCATAAAATGTGCGACGCTGTCAGCCAGGAACACCGTTCATAAAAATCCTTTTCCTGGCTGAGTCAGGGCTGCTGTTATAATGTTACAATTTGTTCCATATCTTTCAATCTGAACTCTTACTACTCCAACTAACTTCTGCCAGCTTCCTTAAATTTCACATTAGTCACGCGCTGGCCCACTGACCAATCACGGCGCACGTTAATGCAGACGTACTTAGCAGGCTACCTCGGTGCCACTGGCACGTCAAAGAATGTCAAACTAAAGATCTGATTGGTTGTAGACTATGACAATCAACAATATCGTCCCCATATACTTTAATCTGCAAAGTCTACCTCGAGGACCTCAGGCCTCTCTCCTTACATAGAGACATAGGGGCTGAATCTGATTGGATAAAGGCTCTCCTTAAAACAAGCTGTGCTGGAAGCAGCGCTGCAGGCTGGAAGCAGAGCAACAGAGGAAGACAGGAGCTGTGCAATGAGAAAATGAGCTAATGGGAAAAAAAATTATAATACATGTAGTGTATTTGTGAAAAATTATTAAATTATAAAATAGCTATAACTTTGTGATTCTGTTTAGGCCAGCAGAGAAGGCTTAGCTGGCCCTGACGGCCCACCACTGGCAGTTAGCAAATGCTGCTTTAGTCTATTTGCTTCATTACTGCCTGATTGTTAACTAATGCATAGCTTAGACAAGGCTTTCAAAGGCCTGATATTTCTGCTCATTGTGAGCATCACTTCAACTGTTCTCTGTCGAGAATTGTGACGAATCATTTTTGGATAAAGCAGGGCAACTTTTAAACATTTGAAAACTATCTTATCACATGGACTGGATTATTTGATACAAACTTCTAAAAAAACATAACCCCAGAGTTTTATGTTGGATTTTCTGCCAAGACTGTTCCATACAATTTTATTTTTGGTATTTTAATATGTCAGTTATCACATTATCACCGTTTACTTCCAGTGGCTGTAGAGCCAATGCAGTAAGTATTGCAGCTTATGTGGCGAGCAGAAAGTAAAGGCGTGGAGGTTGTGGTTATGGCCGAGTGAGCAGGGAGTCCATGAGAGACACATAGAAGTGTTTTCTGTACCAACATTGTTAGGACCTCAACATTTGTCTATGTCCAAAACAGTTACAAATCACTGTTAAAAATAAATGAGTTTTATGGTTTGAGGACCCCCTGAGAGACCAGGCTGTTCCTGCGATGGCAATATCGCAGGAACAGCCTGGTCGATGGTCACAAACTATTCAATACGAAAATGTTATCAAATCATGACCAATCCCTTATAGCTGTAAGACCACCGACACACATGCATCCCTTTAAAGAGAAGAAGTTGCTTGGACCTGGAAACCTTTGAAAGGGTGATGAGCAATGCAAACATCTGGCTGGAGTCCAGTAAAACAGGTCGACTTTATTCACAGAAACATTTCATGGCGGAACCAAAAATCCAACCTTGGTAAAGTTCAAAAGTCAAAGATTAAATTATATATCAAAATTATACTCAGCCTCAAAACAATCATTCAACAGTGCCCAGTCGCTGTTTTGTGACTATGATGCATCCAGTAATCACCACAGCACCTTTTAAGAGATCCCACTTTATAGGACATAAATACAAGTACACACTAAAACAAGCTTGTCTCTTTGTTATTTTGTAAAGTTGACTTATTGACTGATTGATATGCAGAACACTGTTGAAAATAAATATCTAACACTTAAGGAAACTCGTTGATGGAGTTCAGGTCCTCGTGAAAAGGAAACAGCCTTTTTGCAACCACTCAAAAAAAGTGAGAAGCTGATCACTGGATGATTAACGATTTTCTTTTGGTTGGTCTTGTAATGCCAGGCTTCAAAACCTGCATGAACCAATCCCTGCATGATACCTTGCTCTGTCCTTTATCAAGGTTGGAGTCTTTGAGTCTTTCCTGTAGCTGGCATGTAAAGCTTTTTTATTCTACAAATATCACTGCATGAAAAAGGTAAGACACTTGCACTTTTAGGTGCTGAAGGAAGCAAAACTAAATGAGTCAACATGTCAGAGTTTGAATAATCTGCTCCAAACATATAGCGTTTGTCCATCCCAAAGAAGATTTAAAATGCAGAAATAAAATTTGAATTAAACAATAAAATTAAATGCAATACACATTATATATATTTCCTTTGTAAGTATATAATGATTCAATTAAAAACACATGTTAAAGGGGCAATCAATTAGCTTTTTGTCAATCACCAATGTAACTAAATGTACAGTCGATAGTGTGTTAATTTTTCAGTAGCCGCCCACAGATCAATCTTTTTTATTATTTTTGAGATTCACAAAGCATCTCCACCCTAAAAAAGAAAAGCTCACTTGCTCCCCTCATGAAATATAAATGCAGTGTTTTTCATTCAGTATTGGCAGATATTGGATATGTTTTTATTCAGGCATGATCAATCCTCCTTACAAATACACCCGAGAGAGGAACAGATTGAATGGGCAGTTCCTTACAGTGTTGAGATGCTGTCAATGACTAGTAAACTGTGAAAAAAAGGCTTTAAAGCACTATTTCTACTTTTTTTCCGAACTTCCCTTCTATGGTTTCTACCCTTTTGAACATGTGGGTGATTAACAGTAAAATCTTTCTCTTACATGCCACCCAAAACGTATACTCTACTATTTAAGCAGCCAAAAAAGGTGATACTGTAGATTGTTATGAACTCCGTGTCCATGCTACGAAGGTCTTAGCTGGACACAAAGCAGCACTCCTCATTAACCTTAAGCTTACCATGTGATACATTTCTCCCTCGAGCACACACACAAATGTACACACCTCTTGTAAATTTCTGAGATAGTAAAAAGGGAATGAGAGCAAAGAGCAAAAGAGAGAGGGAGTAAAATAAGACTGAGTAGGCTATTATAGAGGAAAGAGTGTATCCCCTGGAGGAGGCGCAGGCTGAGATGGCGTAAATGAGGGAAGCGTGGCGGCCATTCCTGTAGCCTCATTACAGTAATGGAGACCCATCCGTTCTGTCAAGGCCTCCAGAAAATCTTATGTGACACGACTGCGTTTCTTTACATGCTACTCCACATCAACAGTCCAAGTGAAGACAGAAGAGTGTGAGAAAGATAAAGCAGAGGCGATTGCTGCTAGGTCTCATGTTGCATGAGGCGATTTGTGCCTTTGGAAGTGTATTAAGGTCTTGATTAGGGTCTCTTTTCCCTGTCAGAGTCTGTAATGTTCTGAGGTGGGTGACTGTGTGGCCTCGGTGGGAGAATTGCGTTACTGTATGTCTCTGGTAAAGATTAGTCTCGCTGGTGTGGAGGCTGGGGCAGTGGGAGCTATAAAGAGTGAACAGGAGCAGTCTGTAGGCCGTTTGTCCTTAAAAAATATGTTTGTAGTATACAGTATACATGATAAGATAAGATGCCCTTAACTAGCTCTTACCTCTGTCGGCTCCACTAGACTCTCAATTAAAAAATAAATGCAAAGAAGAACCACATCAATGAATTGTATTTGTGAGATCCTCTAATAACACCAGACCAGCGTTCTTTACACATGTCCATTACAGGTGGCTGTGGTTATTTATCGCTTCCATCATGTCATCTATTACTTTCAATAAAGTACACATGCACCTGCAAGCTATAAGGCATCATCGTCATCACTTCGGAAAGGTAATCAGTAATGATTTAGATTTAGGCATAACAGAAGTAAAAATGTTTCACAATAACGGATCAAATGAAAATGACATACACAGAGGAAAATGATGAAACAAGGTAAACACCAAAAGCTACATATATAAAATACTATGATGCAATTTAGTGCACTACAGACTGACATTTGCTAGAAATATAGACAGCAAACAATCATGCACACTCGGTGAGATTGAGTAAACCATGTTGAATAATGTCGCATATTAGATTCAGTCTCCCGCATTCTCTTTCAACCTACTAATCACGCCCAGCTTGCTGTCAAAAATAGTGTGTACAGTCTCTGTGCACAGTCTCACAACACATTCCTTTATAAATATCCGTTCCTATGTGGGAAATCGCATGCTTTTCCCCCTCAGCATTGTTTATACACTTGGCACAAGCTGAGTTCTCTTTAATGAAGAATAAGGGACTATTCAATGAACTCACTAAGTGAGGTGTTTGGCTGAACTCCTGCACTACATGGTGGTTTTAAATGCTTCGCATGGTTGTCAGGTGTATTGTAAGGCAGCAATCCTTTGTCTTTCTCAAGAATTGTAAACAGGTGATTACTGTGGTGTCTGGGAAGCTTTTTGTTAGTTCCTTACAACCAAGGACACATTTTATAGGTCTTGGGGGAGTGGATATAACCAGTGCAGATAAGACCCAGAAGCTTCCTGCTTTAGTTGGAGAATGATCTTCAGAAGATCATGGGAACCATTTATTCAGCCTCTTTGATAATGAATGCGTCTCTCTCCAGTCAACAGTCTGTTTTCAAGCACACAGGAAGGTCAGAACTCTGTTAATACGAGGTATAAGAACAATATTGCAAGGTACAATTTGTGCCTCATGATATATTTCTTGCAAAATTAGACATGGATATCAGACCAAAATACAAATGTATCTGAAATCGGAGTGTGCACAATTGCATTAACATTTGTCTTCATCATAGTCTTTATTGAGCTTTACTTACTTATCTGCCTTTAGATTTCTCTTCCATTCGATTAATGAGATGCTTTAACCCACAGAACAGTAAAGTCGTCCAGGTATTTTTACTTTTTTTAGAGGTATTTTAATAAGTTTGAAGTTGAATAATTCCCCATGTTTGGAAGCCAATTTGGAAGAAATTGGAGAAAATTACCATTCAGGCTTCAGGCTCCCAGCCTATCCGTACCACATCACAGTTTTCTGGCTCACACCTCCTCACCCCCGTCCTCCAGGCATTTCTATACTGCGTTCACATTCCTTACAGTGTGGCTTTATCATCAATAGTCATTTAGGGGAGAGACGCTTTCCACACCAACGGATGCAATGAAGATTCATAGGCACCATTTCAAAAGGGTTGGGGGGAGATGTACGGAATGAGGGAGAGGTGGAATATTGTGCACATACCCCACTGGCTATTTGGTTACTACAATTTGGCCTTGCATGTCCAGTGAGGTGGATGGGAAAGGCAATGGATGACAAATGTTCAGAACTGTAAATGAGTAAGAAGACAAAGCAATGCTGTGCATTACAATATGTCCTGTGAACAGTGATGGAGTCTTGACTGTGTACAATAGAGATTCAACAGACAGAAAATAATCAAAGGTTTTGTGAATTCAAACCTTAAACTGACCTGCAGCAAATGCAGAATGGTGTTTCGATATTCTTGTGCTTGTCCGTTTTCATGTACATATGCCAACACAGTGCGATTTGAGAACACTACAAACAGACGTATTCATGTATCCATTTAGCTTAATATTTAAATACATGGAGTGACATTTCCTGTCAAGCTGTCCAGTCCAGCACTGCATACATCTGCCACCTGAATTATGGTCAGGTGGCAGATTTACTATTTTATATTCGTAGTATATATTTAACATTTGGTCCTTGACTTCTGACGGAAGTAGACACAATACGCAGGCTTACTCAGCAACAGTCGATTTAGCCGTCCGGAATGAAACTGCCGTATTTTATTAGCTGTAGTATTTTATTAGCTTATAAAAACTAACTCTGTGACTCCATACTCACCTACATTTTTAAGTTTTCAGCTGACTCTAATTAGAATTTAAAACTTTCAAACGAATCCTGATTATGGATTTTATGTCTACAAAAAATCAAGCAAAAGCTAACGGGTCCTAGGCAAACATGTGATAAATTGCCAGGGTTGGTTACATTTGCTAAGCCATGATTGGACAATTACTGTTTGGGAGGGGGGTTTAGGGAATGGTCATTTGCAAATACAATAACAATTTGAAATCGACCATGATATCCTTACTTGATAGTTTGTAGAATACACTTTTTACGTAGCTGAGTTGTAAAAGCGCATGCCACGTTACCACGATTCCAGCCTTGGGACCTTTGTTGCGTGTCATACCTTTGAGACCTTAAAATCCAGGATTCCATGACTGACCTTAACCCTTCATTTTAAGCTGTCACATTAATTGATAACATTCATAACCCTGTACTGCAACTGAATGTCAAAGGTGACAATGACTTTTTACCTTACCCTCAGGTTTAACATTATATAACATTTCTGACTGGACCATGATCTTTGCAAATGTCATAAATTACAAGTTCATGGACATGTTTTTGCTGGAGTGCCTGTGTGTGAGAGTGAGAGTGAGACACAGACTAACTGACACACACATACAAAGATAAATGAAGAGAGGGAGTAAGTTTTATAAGCGTACGTATACGTGCGTGAGTGAGTGTTTGGGTAATGACTTATGCCCTGCTTTCAGCAGATGTTTTACGGCGTGTGCAGTGTAAGTGCACTGGACTGCCAGAGTGCTTTATCATTCAGTATTTTTGAGGAATGCAAATATACAGTCTGAACCTTTACCATTTTCACTCCATATCATCTTTTGAAGATACTTAATTTGGACCAGAGGGTATTGCAGGGAAGATGGAGAGATGTGGACCTCTCAAAGAACAAAAAACGATTGAAAAACTTTCGAAGTTGAGATTAATTTGGACCAATAGTGTACTTAAGCATATTACTATAAGTACAATACATATACTGGTTTAAAGCAAAAGTAGCTACTTGATTTCCATACTGAAAGTTGACATTCAGAAGGATATACGGTATATGTGCATGGCAGGTTGCCTGATGCTTCCTGCTTTCAGAGAGGGAAAAAGAGAAAGGAAGAAAAAAGAGAATAATAAAATGCTAAAGAGATAATTTACTTGGGTAATGACCTTTCTCTGCTGCTGATGATTAAGGATGAGGCATGGTGATGGGCCCTGATAAGGGAAATGTGAGCCTGATCCTATGACTATGCATGAAAGTAGAAGGATGTCACCTCAACCTCATCACAAGGGTTTCGAGAACAGAGGACTGTGGCCAGATATCTCTTTCACGTTGCCTCCCTGCAGCACTAATTTATGGTCCTTTTTTTTAAGCCTGGCATAGCATGCAGATGCAAAGATCACTCCGGCCGCTCATTTCCTGAGACCCTCTGTAACAAGCTGGCTCCAGCCCTCTGATAAATCTGTTAGTGAGCTGAACACTGTATAATGGCTTCAATTGGTGCTTTGGCTCTATGAGGTGTTGCATATCAAAGTGTCTGCTGCTACCGACAGCTGACTTTGAACCGCAAGGAGGTGGCTCTGCAAATTGAAGGCCTGTACGATGTCATTCCATGAGGATGAGGAGCCATGCAATCATGTCTTCCATTTGCTTGATATAAATGGTGAACGTTTATGGGCAGCTGTGTTAATAGACATTGAACATTATAATTACATCCCTAATAGAATTTAAAGACTAAAGGCAGTTAGGGGATCTAATCAAATCTAAAGTGATTCATTAGGGAGGCCTTTTAAAATGCATGGATGTTTCAGCAAAGCATAGGAGAATGTGAGTTTTTCATTTGGGAAGAGGGGGATGTGCAACATTTCCATCTGGAGCTACACAGTATTCTGTTCATCTGTGCGGTGTTGATACCATTCTCCCCTCCACAGGGAGACTGGCAGGCTTCACCTTTGACCGACCTGATTTGATTTTGTCAAGTGTGTTCCTTTGCCCCACCGAGACCAGGCCAGCTGCTCATCTCTCCCCTGCTCCTGTTCAGCATGTGTGAGTCAGAGAAAAAGATAAGAGAAGAAGAATGTGGCAGACCAGCGTGAGAATAAAGGGAGGCAGGGTGGGGTGGTGTGTGGACCAAATCAAGTATATCACCGTCCTGTCTGAGCGATGCTTTTATCATCCCAGGCATTTTAGCATATGACTGCAAATCTAGTGTAACTTTCTCAATCTTTCCCCTCCCACTCCCTCTCTATCACTTTGTTTTCTCTGTCTCTTTCCTCTGCTGGTGCCTGTTCTGCTAAATCCCTGGGCTGTTTGGCTGGAATATCAATGAATCAGTCTCTATTAAGCTCTCATATGTATGAAGCTGTAAGTGAAGCGAAACCACAACGCTTGATGAGACTGATGTGGGTGAGCAGCAATGCCTCTGGTAAGGTACAGCTTCTCTAGTGGAGATCAGCGAGAGCTACTCTGGAGAGTTGGAGCTCAGACTTCATTTATTATGACGCAATAATTAAGGAGGAGGAAATTCTCAGCATAGATCAGTGTTTTATTCACAGGGATGAATAGCCAAAGGAAAATTGATGTTATTAAGAGGAAAATGGAGGTTCTCTGTAGGTGGGGACAAAGAAAAAGTGAGAGAAGAAGAGAAAGAAAGACGGAGGGAAAACGAGGTGGTTAGAAGGCGGGCAGGAGTCAGTGAAGTCCAGTGGTGCTTTACAACACAGCCTGTGGGACTGGAACACCTCTGTGCACCATCACATCCCATTTCACACTGAATTCTTCTCACCCAGTCATGCAAACCTCCCGAGGCTGCTATATATGGAGCAAAATGCTCCAGTTTAACGTGCACACAATCAAGATTACTAGTTTTCAGGTTCAGGCTGCTGGGTTAAAAAAAACATCTACGATTTCAAGAATCTTTTTTTTTTTTTTTTTGAGGAAAACAAATGTAAATAAAGGTTTATTAAAGAGTATTATGAGTTACCTGAGACATATACTAGTAAGATACTAGTAACATGTTTTTCAAGAACAACCTATACTCTTCTAAGAATGTATATAAGTAGATAGGTCAGTCAGCTAACATTTGAAATCATATTTTGCTAAACTTGGGTTTCACCTCAGCACCATAGCCCAATCATTTCATTCACCTAATCTGTAAAAACAGTTTAGCTGACTGAAGTGATTGGGCTTGATCACCCCCAATATTCTGACCATTTCATATAAATGATATCAAGTGATGATGAGTACCTTAAGCAGCTTGGTTTGAACTAAAAGTGCAACAAGATAATGGCATCAGAAAAGGATTAAAGCCCAATGATGAATAAATTATAATAAAAGTCAAATTACTTTTGTCATGATTCAAAACACTTTGGTTGTTACAGTATATTCCTAAATACAACTTTAATCAACATCGTATTACTTTATTATCATAATATTATATGCCTTTTTTTGGTCAAATTATTTTGTATACAGAAATGTGGCTATTAGTGTCATTATTTAATTAACACACAGCTGCATGGCTGACACCTGAAACGCTCTTACTTGCTGCAACATTTATCCAACGTACCCATTGCCGGTCAGCAGTCTGTTTGAGCTGTCAGTGCCCTGCCTGCTGTTTTGCTTTGCTGTGTCGCTTTTCTGCTAACTCAGCTGCAAGTATAACACTTCTGTAAACCTGCTGCTTGTAAAATCTCTGAAAATATCGCCTCAGGACGGGTTTGTGGAGGAATAAAAGTGTTTGTTTGCACCTGTTCCTATTTTGTTGGCCGTTTGTGATAACACCTGTCGGGCAGAGGTGCACTTCAAGCCGGCAGAGATGCACTTGGGTACATGGCGATTACTACAAGTTTTATAGCAACGCTGCTTCACTCACAAGGAAAGGAAAGTATGCTGCTTGTGCTAACTTGCTGTTGATGACTATCATCGCTAGCTATACTTGTGTTTGTGTGCTTGTCCAATGTAAGCTAACGTGAGATCGGACACTGCTGGAGCTCTTCAGCAGATCTGTTACATAACATCAGCAGATACTGATGTTATGTCATCTGTTGTCTGCTGGTGTCTGCTTACATGCTGCAGCTGTCTACCGACAGTATGGGCAGTATTTGTATTGCTATCAAATGTGAATTAATTTCTTGTAGTTGCTGTGCTTATTTGATTTTCAGTGGTCACATGTCAATCAACCACAACATATTTTTGTGGTTTGAGGAACATGCCCATGTTTTCCAGCATGAGCAGAGGTCAAAAGTACTTAACACTATAGTGTGATAGAGGAGAACATTATTGTAATTTTTGTCTTCCCTCTGGTAAATGTATCCAGTGTCCATGCCAATGCTTGACCAGTGGGAGGCACATTCACATCCAAGGCCATGCCAATCTGCCCTGAAGTCAGAGCTTTCCACTATATCATCCATGAAACGCATCCTATCACAACAGACAGAGCAGCCTGCCTTGCTTTTTTAGTATGTAAACTTGGTGGTTTTTAGACATAACATTATACTCAGGTGGCAACCTCCAGGTCTGAAAAGTAAAACTTACGTTATTTTAACGTCAGGTCGCTGCCACAGAGTTGTCCAGTCTTGGCGTCTTTCAGCTTTAACCCATTTACAGTGTGTTTTCATTAAATACAATTTAATTGAAACCATGTTGATCACCTGAAAAGGTTTTATTCAGTGTTTGGTTGTACTTGGCGATGGCCAAAATGCCAAACTAGATGCTTCAAAACGTCAGTCCACACTGTTGGTGACCTGACAATGACTACGTCCACTTATTATCCATGATTATACTGTATGTTTACTATCATTTTCTACATGAACTATATGATGTACATACAGGATCCACACAAAGAAAAGCTCCCACAGGCTGTCAGCCTGCATAATTAATACCTGCAGTATTATGAGACAAAGTTAGAGCACATTTAAGGAACATTTTCATTAATCTGCATAAGACTTGCTGTAAGGAGATTCAAGGCTTACTCGTATGGCCACTAAATCTCTTGGCGCTGAGGGTGGGTTCTTGGAGGATCACAGATTTATCGATTGGCTGCTGTAGAGATGCACCTTCCCATATCCATATAAGCTCTAATAGCATTGAGAGACATTAATCATTCTGACAGAAACAAATTGCAGCCAGGCATCCTATACCTATAACTGAGAAAGAAAAAAAAGATGAACGGGTGGGGATCGGAGCGGACTATTTCATACGCTAAAACACAAATAGTAACGTGCAGTGAGGGCAGCTCCACTTGACTCAGCTTTCCTCTACCTGAAGAGGATTTATCAGCTCTCTGTCATTTCAGGGTGCTTCAAACCTAATCTGCCCCCCCCCCCACCGCTGTCAGCTGTTTTGTTGATGAGATCAAACAAATTTATAATACAAACATTTCCATCATCATTTATTTGCCTTGAATAATCCTGTGTTTGTTGTGGGAAAACATCCTGAAAACATTACTTTACAACTCCTTTAAGAAATGTATATTGACAAAACTTTTGGGCATATTTATTCATGGCATCGTGCAGTAAAATCTTTGAGGTGTTGTCAGTATTGCTAAGCTGAAAAACACAACTTTTTCCCCCTCTCTGTAGAACACATTACTGATGATTTGTGTTGTTTTGCCAGCAGCATACTGTGCTCTAGATTTTGTGTTGCTTGCACTGTCATAGGAACTACATTGATTGTTATGTTGAAAATTATATTGAATTATTTCACTTTTTCAATTGACTTTTTTGACGTTTAACATTTGTTTTGAGTCACTCTCTTGTTTATACTGCTGTTTGGTGATTTCTCAGAGAGATATGGATCCTGGAATCTGTCTTGTCGGCATGTGTGAGCCTCCTCTGCCTCATTCTTCAAGCCATTTTCCACACGTTTTGCGATTATTACTTATTGAAGGCCCTATTTATCAGTCCTGTATTTCAGCTCCAGTCTTCAATTGAGCTCTGGAGATACTGTCCAGTATGTGTTAATTTTATGCAGGACAAACACAGAGATTGCATGGGCTACGTACGTGAGAAAATTGGTGTGAAATCAACATATCTTGCGAACACGACTCCCCCTGGAGCTTCTCTGTGATCAATTATTTATGTACTGAAGAGAGCCAAGAAACTATATTTAAAGATCAACCTCTGCATTTTCAGGAAATATGTATTTATGTTGATGCTTATGTTGAATGTTAAACGAGATAAGCAACGTGAGAGGAGAGAGATCAAAAGTAAAAAGAGAAAAGCCAGAGAGTTGTTGGAATGTGAGGTTAATGTGGCGCCATGCTGACAGAGCATGTTCGGTGTGTTCGGCACACCTGCTCCCGAGCTCATTTTCTGCCTCCTGTCATTCAGATGGTGTTTCTGGACCACAGTAATCTATAGGGATCCTGGTGTTGCACTGGAAGCCAATCAAGGATCTTTGTAACTTCATTATAGCAACCTTGCAACCAATTGTAATAAATTGAAGAAAGTACAAATAGAGCACTTCACCAGGTGTATACTTCGTATGAAACGGATAGCGAGCGGAAGATATAGAGCCTTTAGTTTAGCTTTTGGCTTTTTTGTTGGATGAACTGCATTCATTACATACCAATGTTATCGATTGCGTGGCTTAACGACTCAACACGTCTGGTAGCCTAGATGTTTAGATACGTGGAATATTATTGATTGTTAATACAAAGGGTTCTGTTATTGTTTTTTTCAGAAAATACACAATACTTTAATAATGCATAAAACCTAAATCCACTGAACCACATGTTCTTAATCCATGGGCTCTGCCTCTTATTTCTCCCATTTGTCTAATATTTTAAAGCTAATAATCTGCAACTCTGGCTGCCATGTTTTTAATTCATTCGTTTGGCTTGTGGTTGTTGGCAAATTAAGCGCTGGCATACTTTCCACAGTCTTCTGAAACGTCTCCCTTTGCTCTTTCATAGGCCTGCACTCTATGTTTTATATGAGAGCATGAATGACAATACAGGCAAACTGAAAAGACAGAGTGGGACAGCAGCAGTGCCAGGGGTGGCGGCCTTGATTTGTGTATGTGTGTGTGTACAGTATACTGTTTTGATGTCTTCCAGTCAGGCTTTCGACAGCACCACAGTACTGAAACTGCTCTTGTTAAGGTTTTCAACGACATCCACTTAAACACAGACAATGGCAGAATTTCAGTCTTAGTATTACTGGATCTCAGTGCTGCATTCGACACGGTCGACCATAACATACTACTAGAAAGACTAAAACTCTGGGTGGGACTCTCTGGCACAGCACTTAACTGGTTTGAATCCTACTTGAAGGACCGAGAATACTTTGTGTCTGTAGCTAATTACACATCAGAACTGACTAAAATGACATGTGGTGTTCCCCAAGGTTCAATACTGGGGCCTCTTCTGTTCAACATCTACATGCTTCCACTAGCTCAGATTATGGAAAACAACAAAGTCTGTTATCATAATTATGCAGACGACACACAAATCTACATAACTATATCACCAGGGGACTATAATACCATACAAGGGCTGGGTAAATGCATTGAACAAATCAACAACTGGATGTGCCAGAACTTTCTTCAATTAAACAAAGAAAAAACAGAAGTAATTGTTTTTGGTACCAAGGACGAACGATTGAAAGTCAGCGCTCAGCTTCAATCACTGACGTTAAAAACCTCAAACCAAGCCAGAAATCTAGGTGTAGTTATGGATTCAGACCTCAACCTGAACAGCCATATCAAGACAATTACAAAATCAGCCTACTATCACCTGAAGAATATATCAAGGGTTAGAGGACTTATGTCTCAACAGGATTTGGAAAAACTTGTCCATGCATTTATCTTCAGTAGACTGGACTACTGTAACGGTGTGTTTACAGGTCTCTGTAAAAAGTCAATCAGAAAGCTGCAGCTGATTCAGAACGCTGCAGCTCGAGTCCTCACTAAGACAAAGAAAGTGGATCACATCACTCCAGTTCTGAGGTCTTTACACTGGCTTCCTGTCCAACAAAGAATTGACTTTAAAATCCTGCTGTTGGTTTATAAAGCACTGAATGGTTTAGGGCCAAAATACATCTGTGATCTGCTGCTACCTTATGAACCATCCCGACCCCTTAGGTCGTCTGGGACTGGTCTACTTTCTGTTCCCAGAGTCAGAACTAAACATGGAGAAGCAGCGTTCAGTTTTTCTGCCCCAAATATCTGGAACAAAGTCCCAGAAAGCTGCAGGTCTGCTGAGACCCTCAGCTCCTTTAAATCAAGATTGAAGACTTTTCTGTTTGCTGCTGCCTTTAATTGAACCAGATTCAAGGATATTAATCAATCAGCTGCATTTCTGCATTTTACTACTGTATTTTATTTCTTACACTGCTTTTTAATGTTTTAATGACTGTTTTTAATGTTCAATGAATGTTCTTAATTGTTTTTAAATCTCCTTTTCTTATGCCTTATGTTTTGATGCTTTTAATGGTTTTATGTGAAGCACTTTGAATTACCTTGTCGTTGAAATGTGCTATACAAATAAACTTGCCTTGCCTTGCCTTACAGTGTGTGTGTCGAAAGGGTGCAATAGAGTGGATCAAAAATAATGTGCAAATTTCAGAAGAAAGATGAGTCAAGGACATTAAATTTGCACTTTTACATGACATACAGTATATCAATAAAGACTGAAAAATATAATGCAGTAAGAAAAGGAACCTCACAAATTGGCATATAAGTCTGCCGAGAAAGAGATCGTCGTACAGAAATGCCAAATTTTATGTATAATTGCTGTGATTTAGAAAATGTTTCACCATTGCATAGTTTGCCGATCAGACTGACAAGTTTGTTTTTGGCTCTATGGATGTCAAGGCCTGTCAGTTCTGTATGATAATGGTTTTGATGACCCCCTGACTTTTCCTTTGTGCCACCAGCAGGTTGAGGGAAATGTCAATTTACCAAACAACAACAATTTACCAAATTGTTTAAGACATTCATGTTCTCCTTAGAATGAATTTTAGTAATTTGGTGACAACTAGCATTGTGTTTGTGAGCATTAGCATGCTAATATTAGCATGTAGCCCAAAGCGTCCAAGTACAGCCTCATAGAGCCGCCATCATAGCTATATACTCTTCAACTGTCAAACTACTATGTTCCACTGGGATAAAAAATCTGTTATCAGTCGGGCTCTATTAAAACTAAATCAGATTTTTTATTTAGTCCACTTTTATTTTGCAGAGCCAACCAATATATTTTCATTTCATATATGAGAGTGGCAATAATTTGTATATTTTGCTTAATCATTTCTTTGTATGCTACAGCACTTCCAGATTCATCAATAAATGTATGTCATTGTCTAATATTTTTTATAAATATTTGAAACATTATATTTTGTATACATTTCATGAATCTAACATGCTGGCATGTATTATTATTATTATTAGATTTACATTTAATGAAAATTTGTATTGCATGGGGGAATTTATGAACACAATTAGACACATTATCCTTGATTAGGAGCCAGCTGACTCGTCACAATTCTACTGGCCTTAAAAAATGGCACACTTGTCCACAGGGACATTGACATCCATTACAGAAAATTACGAGCCAGTAGGGAGTCTGGTTCTTGGAGGATGTTAGCTCCTGGCTCCTTGTTTCCTCCACATAAGACCACACATTTGCATTTCTATCCCATTTGAATAATTGCATTTCCTTACACTCACAGTTGAGTTTGTTTTATTTGATAGCTTTAGATTAGCCTCATCCGAAAGATAATTATTCCCTTTGGTTAGGTATCCCATTTGGGCTCTCTGCTGTGATAAGATTTGTTTAAGGGCCTTTTTCTGTGAACCTATCGCTCTTTTGTCCTCCATTTTCCTCTCTTTCTCTGACTCTGGCTTTACCTGGAATGTGGTACTTGCCCATCTCAGGCAGAAAGAGACGAAGAAACTAACAAAATAAGAAATAGGCAGAGGTGTTGACACTCAAAGGAAAGAGTGAATAATTGAAAAAGCCTCCAAAGAAAGTGTCTAGTTTTGGTGGTTGAGCTGTCAGCATACAGTGAAGTAGAGACATGATGCCAAGGAACTTTACAAGCTGTTGAGGGGTCTCTCTTCAATGAGATGGTAATAACCAGTTCTCCTAAGCCCTGCTTGCAGACACTATGTGAGAAAGATAGTTTAGAGAAGGATGTATTTGTTTCTGTAGCTTTATGAAACTACACAGGGTTCTGTCACCATGATGTGCCAGTGATTAAAGGATGTGGAACACTAGCACCTCAACTTCTGACAGTTTCTTACAGCTGAGCAGGGAGAGGTCTAGCTGGTATTTGTTTGTGCCTCAGTACAGTACGTGCAGTATACAGTATATTCACAGTGGTAAGTGCAATAACAGTCCTGGGTAATACATTAAAAAGTGCTTGTTAAACAGCATCTAGTGTCTTCAGTGTTGGCAGCAAAAAACCCTGACCAATGAACATACAGAATATCCACATACTGGTAGTCAAGTGCAAAGATAATTGAAGTACAATTTGTATGTTGTTGAAGGGGTAACACACTTTATTTTGATATATACTGTAGTGTAATTAGATCACAATTAAAAGCATGTATAGCAGCAGGAGAATTTGCAGAATGAGGTCTGGCATACTCTTAGTATTTTTTGACATTATGTGTGAGGATTATCAAAAAGAGAAGGTAACTATTTGAGATGCAGCAAGATAGTGTTGCCAAAATAGAAATGGATATTCTACTGCTTAGATGCACTGGTAACCACTACTAACCAGTAATTGTGTCTTATGATCGTTGGAAACAGATTTTTAACACCATCTGCAACCATAACATGAGTTCTTCCACAGGAAAAAAATGACATTGGTTACCAGGTATTTGAGCAAGTGGTTAGTGTAGTTAAGACTAGTCCAAGGAGCGCAATCATTAAAGTGGGACTGACTTACCCAACATTACTTTGAAACAGGCTTGATGGATAAAGCTGTAAGCCGTGTGTTCTAAGAGAAAAGCTGTCTTCCATCTCTTTTGGGATGAAAGCTATTGCTATCAAATTCTGTGCCAGCATGGACCCTTTGTGCCAAACACTGATATTTCTCCATATTGCTTGATTTGATCATGATCAAAATTGCTCAGTAGATTCACAAATCCCCATTAACAATCTGTGCCAGCAAACACCACCATAGGGCCACACCTGGGGTAACTTTTTGGTTAGTATATTTAATTTATAAACCCCTCTTGAGTCCCATAGTTTACACAAAGTATAATAACAACCTTAGTGAAAATTGTAAAGAAACACCTTTTTTGGTGTTTGAATATTTGAAAGTCTTTAGGGTGCCTTTGGTGTTGCTATTACACAGCTTTGGGTGTTTTATATAGAGCTAACTCTGTATTATCCTAGGATTACAGTCTACAGATAAGCATTATGATAAGCTGTATGTGAGTAGGGGATACATTATTTACAAAAAAAAGTGACTAAGTTGATGATCAAAATACAAACCGAAAATAATGTATATCTCTTCAATTAATGTATTTGTCCATGTCTCATGAGTGCTTAATGCAGTCATAACAAAGCTTAGTTGGTTAAAAAGTCCCGATTGTCCTGTTGTACTTAAATTGCACTGATATACTCATCAGTAGAGAAGGAAGAACATGGAACCCACTTGGAAAATACCTAATATAGTAAGTAAGTAAGTCAAACAGTGTTGCATCTTCTCATAATAAGAACCAAATCTGACTTACTTTTGTTAAAATATTCGAGAGAACCCCCTACTTAGAATTCCGACTTGCAGTTATTTCTATGGTCGTCTTTGTCTCAAGACACCTCATGCTGTGGTTTGCCGTTGGTGGTTGGAGTAGATGAGGCACTGCTACCACCAGGTAGCCATAATAATGTGTGCCTGACTAACATAGGTCATTCGGAGCTGAGGAATTCAAGAGTGCAGAATCGGCTGAAGGGAAGGAACAAGTTCTC
Source organism: Leptoclinus maculatus (assembly GCA_032191485.1). Classification (NCBI taxonomy): domain Eukaryota; kingdom Metazoa; phylum Chordata; class Actinopteri; order Perciformes; family Stichaeidae; genus Leptoclinus; species Leptoclinus maculatus. Next base: position 9,888,474 of record JAVDOI010000007.1, read on the forward strand.
TCAGCATGGCACCACATTAACCTCACATCCTTCAAACATTAACACCTCCCTCTAATGTTCTCCTGTCCTTTCTTCGAAACACTTTAAGCAATTTAGCCTTTAATCATCGACATTGCTGTACAAAGTGATTAATCCCCACGGGCAGATCAAGCTGAGCAGCGAGAGAATTTATTCCTCAGCAATTTGAAAACAAAGGATGGAGAGCCTTAAAATCTTTCTGGTATGAGTGCTAATTTAGGACATTATAACAAATTGCTGTTGTCTAGAGTTTATACCTTTTGCGTTCACATACATTTATCAAAGTATCACACACTAGCTTGCAGTAATGTGTACACAAGCCAGACTTTCATTTTGGCCCACAATCTTGGTTGATATTCATAATCGTTCGAAACACAATGTTTCACATATAATGTTTTTTATGTTGCTAATATTGATCCACCCTCATTGATATAAACATGGTGGACAAATTCTAAGAAACACTTTATTCAGTATAATGCATTACAACTCAACAGCACCACAAAGTTAGGCCTCCAAAATGATCCTAAAATGTGATCAACACCTCTTAACAGTTTCAACAAAAGCTGTACATTATAACCTTTTTGAAGGTATCGTTTATTGCAAGGCTGTTGTATTGTACAGGTTTAATTTCAGGTAAGGGTACCGTTCATAAACAGGAAACTAAGAAGCACATGCTTGCTTATAACTTACAAACATTTCCCCAAAAGGCAACACTAGGTCACAATAAGCTATACAACTGAAAAGCATCTCTTAAGGTATGAAGAACGCCATCTCCGTTAAGCTCTCCAAAGTGCGACTGACTCGCACGCATATGTGCTTGTTTTGCCAAGCTCAGCACATGTTGCTGACGGTGTACAGCTGATTCCTCATTATTTGCATCAATCTGCATATAGAATAAAAAATTATGAAATAGCTTGCCAAATATACGGCAGCCGTAACATACCTGTGTGGCCCACCCAAGTAAAGTCTATATGTGCACTTTATAGGTTACGAAGAATGGCTGAACCAAATTTCTTAGCAATCTACCTAATAATTGTTGAGATATATCACGATGGAAATGGTGGACCGACTGACCAACTAACAGACTGACTCACAAAAAGGTGTATGGCCAAACAATTCTATACAATGTAGTTTATATTCCCAATGGTTTCTATTGATTTTTAATCAAATATTTCTTATTGGTTTTTATATTAAATCGTATTTACAGGCATTACAGTCAATTCCACTCCTTTTGTCTGCTATGGCTCCACAGTATGGCTAGATAGTGCATTGCATTGCCTGTCAAGATGACGCCCTCAAGTGGATTCTGCATTTCCTTCTCTGCAAGTGGTAGATCACAGAGGGTACGTCTACTACTCTGGTGTGCACAAGCATTTGTGCGAGTCTGCTCAGGTAATTACAGCATCTGTTAAGGGCTTTGCTGATTGTTTTTCATCTCCACATGGTCACCTCTCCAGAACTCCAGAAAACCAATTACCCAGGGGAATACTAAATCACCAAGACCGATTTGTTATACTATTGCAAAAAGCAGAAAAGCCTGGATAAGAGTGGGACTGTGTTCCTATTTGTTCACATGCAGGTAAAACACATTAACAGAGAGTAATACAAGGAAGCGCTTAATGTAATAAAACGATATACTGAAAAAAGGAACATTTTAAAAACAAGAATATACAAAACAATTAAGACAAAGATGGAAAAGTTTGCAAGAAAAGCTGATAAAACCACAATGAAACATACACTATTTGGTGGTTGACAGTGGGGCAACAACAACCTGCTAAATCATACATAATCACAGTAGAAAATATCTTATTTTTCAATAAATGTCAAGTAATATCACAAGCTTGGATTCTTTTCCTATGAAATAATTAATTTTGGGCAATCAGTGTTGAGCCGTTTTATTAATAGTACTATTAAATAAGGCAAAGCAACTGGAAAATAAGCCTAAGTAGGCCATACTAGTAGACCTAGTTTCTGTTTTCACAATACATGCTAGTGCTATTTCAGGACTTTCATGTGTTTGGTTGAGTACAGTATGCGTCACTTAGAGCCCTGCTGTTGCTCATGTTTTACCAACGACTATGTTGGCTGCTACAGGCTGTTGCCCTTCTCTAAAGAATTTCAAATGTCAGTGTTGCACAGATTTATTACTTCAGTAATGTGTCTTGGTGAAACCAGATTGTTTAGATGGATACATGGTGTGATTCACATTAACTGTTGATTAATTGTTCTCATTTATTGTGCCGACAGAATAGTTTCCCTCCCTTCCTGACCTCAATCTCCAACGTCCTTTGTAACCACTGTGATGACTTTGAGTTCTATTTTCTCCTCTCTGGCTCCTCTTTTGCTTCTACTGCAGTGCTTTAGCGAAAAACCTATAAGCCGATTTAAGTTTCCGTTTAAAAAAACAACAAAAAAAAAAACATTCACAATGAGAAAAGTGAAAAGCTTTATTCTCTTGGAACTGCTCCGGATTGCCTTTATAGCAGTGCCTGAACTCTTTTTTATTTCGGCAGTCCTTTAAACTACCGTGTCTAATTGCGATGGCATTTTTAATTAAAAGTCAAGGATATGTGGTTGTTTGTGAAGGGAGACTAATCTGTTCTTGCCTCCACCTCTCCCACTGCTAGCTATCTTCCATCTATCTGCCTAATGAGAAAATAGAGAAGCCAGTGCAGGACTTGTTGATATTTGCCTTTCTCTAAGTAGATCTCTGTGAATTTACGATTAGCAACCGAGCCTCAGAACATGCTATGCTGTAGCTCAGAGACCTTATGGATTACTAAAGATAACAATGAGCAATTTTCCTTAGGCCTCCTATGTATAAATTCATTGGATGAAGTGTGGCTGCATGCTGAACTCAATATTGTATGTGTTCATTTTTAGAAGAATAAAGTTTATCAAATGCAGGACTTGTATTTCTTTGTTATGTATTATTTTATTATATCCCAACAGGTGGTTGATTTACAGTGAAGAAATATATCAGAACCACAAGGTATGGTATAAACGATACTTAATCTCTCTTCTGCTCAGCTGCCTGCTGAGAACCTTTCTTTGGAGCAGAAGGGTGGCGTGGTGAATAGGGAGGCAATTATTCAAACGAAGGACAAAGGTTCAAACCATTCTGTTGGCAAGCATCCCTTTTGCTGAAGTGTCTGTGAGCAAAAATGCAGAATCCCTGCCAGTTCGTACCTGACTCTCAGTTCTGACCTCCCTGTGAGAGGACAAACAGAGTACACACACAATGATCAATGAAAGATCAAATTATTATTTAATTTCTGTTATTGAAGTCAGATGTCAAGCTTTGTCATCTTTAATTCATCTTGATACTTTTAAATTACTTCCAAGTTATTTTTTTTTTTATCCTTGTGCTTTTCTTGTTGTGTCATCTTCTGGACCAAACTTTTATTTATCTTGCTGTAGGCTATGCAGTGATAGTGGGAAGCATATTATATATATTCAAAATGCTTAACTCAGTGTTATAGAACTGAAAAAAGAACGAATGCATTTGAAAAAAACAGAATATGTGTCAGACTGAAGGCCATTACAAGATTTGCAGTAGAATCTACAGACCGTGGGACAAGAACTGAATGAATTCAGAAGGAAGTGTGCTGTAAATATTAATGACACCTTCACTATTTCTACACAAGAAAGAGAAAAAGAACAGCATATAGAAATCTAAGTACTTCAAAAGAACTGAAAAACAAATCAGAGCTTGTAGACAAACAGTCCTTTAGATCATTTCATCTGTATGGAGAGGAGGCTAAAAAAGTCCCTGAAAAATTGGCTAAGTTTTCTGCAAACCATGTCTATGAAGTTCTACAGATACTTAACCATACATGTCATACTCCACAATAAACTTGGATTCATTAGAGCAAGAGCAGACGTCATTTTTGAATGATGTGTAACTGTGGCTGTGTTTGTACCCATGGCTGTGGTGATTGCAGAGGTCCATGCTGCCTCCGCTCCACATTAAATGGCCCAGTGGGGATGCAGGGCCACAGCTGGGACTCAGCAGAGAGAAGAGATTAACATTGTGCTCCACCATTCTGCTTCATGGAGAGGGCCCAGTGCCGAACCTTGCAGCTGAGGATGCATAGCCATGCCTGTGGGCAAACTAACGCCAGAGGTGGCTAACAACCGCAGCAAAAATCCAATTGATTCCAGCTCGCACAACCAGATACAGACCCCAGTGGGCTTTACCATGGCAGCCTTCTTGACACCTCAGGGAAAATGTCACCTGAAGTTCTGTGGAGTACAGAGGAGGCAGCAGGTACAGAGAAACTGTGTTTTTCTTGTCAGTTTATATTATTTCAAAAAACATTGATGTGCCCTTTGATTGAGAATTAATAGCATGAGCATTTCCTTTGAACTAATATGTCTAGCTTTAGATCAAATACAAGACGGAGCATGGCCCCTTCCTCCGACACATGCTGCACACACACACACACACACACACACACACACACACACACACACAGCCTCACTGATCATATATAGCATTGTCTGGAACAGAACACAACATCTCTGGCAAAGAACTGTCATGGGAGAACTGTAAACTGGAATTATATGTCGTGAAGAGGAGGTAGGCTGGCAGATAGTGACTGCTGTGGCTATTTATCAGCTGTAGTAGCAGCAGCTCCAGGGATGTAGCTCCGCGGTTGCCCATCAGCCAGCTGTTGAGCTATAAATGGCAGCAGGCATCATGCACACAAATTCTCTGTTTCACCCCGCGAGTTACCACCAAGATGTATTGGTTTCAAATGGACATATGAGTTTTGTATAACACACACAGTATACAAGTGTGTAAGTATGTGATTACTAGCATTTGCAGCTTGTATTCCACCCCCATATTTGCATAAGAACCCTTCAGCAAACCTGTAGGAATGAGTCATATGCTCTGCAGTTGACCTGCCAAAAGGTATTATGCAGTTGAAGTTTTTCTATTGTAAATAGTTAAATATCGAGAAATATGTGTTGGAAGCTTTTATACAACGCGCAAGAATAAAAAAGTAACACCTGAAAATCTGAAGATCAAAGGAAGGATGACCTTGGGCAATGTCTCAGGCGGCAGCCTCCCTGCAACATCAAAGAGAGAAGGGGAGGTGAGGCCTTGTGACAGGCTAACATCGTGTTTGATGGTTGTACAAAACATTATGCTGCCTGATGTTACAAAATGTAAGACTGGTTCCTGTCTTAAGATACAGTGTGGCTAGAAAATGGCTTACTTTTCTTCTACACATGACAGAAAAATAAATCAAAACAGTAGCAATCGTTTGCTGAGTTACATACACAGCCTAAGGATAGGATCATGGCTTGTGTGTGGAGTATTACTTGGTTCATCAAGGCATAAAATGTTCAGCCAGAACCCCCTTAGGTGGCAAAAAAACTAGTCCATATCCAAAACTGATTATTCTCTCTCTTTGACCTTCATGACGTTAATTTAGCACCGTTGGATACACTGTGCTATCACAGCAGTGTAGTGTGTTATGTCTGGCAATTGCTCCAACATGCATGAATCAGCTGGAATGTGTAGAGTACAGTGTGTGTCTTTGCCGGTAGGGGTGTTTGGGTAGGATTCAGGGGGGCAACTATAGGGCAGCAGAGTCTGTCCTTGCCCGGACTTCCAATAGCCTGTGTATGGTGTGTGTTCAGCAGGAGGTGGGTGGTGTAATTTCACCCAGCTCTTCCAGGCATCTGAGCCCTCTCGCTAGGCCTCTTTGGCAAGGAGAGAGGGACCAGGTGTCGGCTCGCGTACAAAGGGCTTTGATGCCAGAGTGCAGTGAGATGTCAGATTTGTAACCCCTTCTGCATAATAGTTTGTGCGTGTGTGTGTGTGTGTGAGAGAGAGTGAGGTTGGAGACCGAGACTGCTAACTTCAAGTAGCTACTACGGTTGGAGTGCAACTTCAGTCGGAACAGCTTTATATTTGGTGACACGTTGTCAAGCCTATATCTTAAAGATGTTATTCTAAATAATACTAGAGTTTTATCTGACACATCACATCATGCCAAAAAGGCCACTACTTAAACCTACAGAAAATGATCATGTTAAGATTTATTGAAGGAAAATTATCTTTGAGAAGATGGTGTTTAAGTCTTTTTTTGTTTATTTTGCGTTTCCTTACATACAGGTACTTTCCTCAATCTTTTGGCTTAAAAGTAGAACAGCCGTAACACTCAGGCTCACTGTAGTATAGAAATACAGTGTAAGCAGCTACAATACTTGTCATCTTCACTAATATACAGATTCATTTCACAAAGTAAAACCCAACATCAATTCATTTTTCAAATGTCTAGTTTATTAGAAAAAAACTTTACATTTATTTGCATTCATGTTTTTTTTCCTAATTTGTTCTAATTTTGTTTCAATTTTTCCGAACTAGAAAATGTATAGTATATTATATAATATGTCAAAAAATAGTAAACATCTGTCACAATATCCTGCAGCCACAACTGGTGTGTTGAAATTGCTTATTTTGTCCGACCAGTAAGAAACCCAAAGATTTTTTTTTTTAAAAAGACAAAGAACAGCAGCACATTTAAAAACCTAGAATCAAAGTGTTTTTAGCATTGTTGCTTAGAAAATGACTTCAATTAATATTATGAAAAAAAAATCAATCCATTATTTGAACAATCATTTCATCTCGGAATAGAAACTGTGTGCACAGTCCTCAAATAGAACCATTTCAGGTTGAGTTAATCAATTTCGAAACACTCAACAGTGACCTTAAGGCATCCAGGTATAGTGGATGGATTGTATGTACTATAATTCACTTTTGCACTTAGCATTATTATCCAAGCTTTATGGCTTTTCTGAACAATTTTTCTGTATCCTGAAGTAATGCATTCACTGTGTAGTGTGTGGTAACTATACTCTGTAAGTGAAATACCAGTCAAAAGAGGGTGATGTTTATTATATTGCTATAAAATGAGTCCTGAATTTGTCGGTTTAATGGCATGGAAATTGTTTTATAATGGCTGCCTAAACAGCATAAATTCATACAGTTAACTGACAAGTTGAGGGCCAAGTGGTAATGACAGCATTTGGCAGGCTTTAAGCCATATTTATCTCCACTACTGTCAGTTTTGCCGAACCATCAATAATGGCCCATCCATCACTGCTTTTGAATGTCTTCAAGGTGATCTTTAACAGTTCACTTAATGCATTTGAAAAGGTTGTGGTTTCGGCTCATTCTATAGGGTGAAACATCATCCCTTTTTCCAGTTTGCTCAGTGGAGGCAGCAACATTTTTTTCCTGAACATACAAAATCTAAGGGCCATTAGGGATGCGCGCACTAAGTAGTACATCAAAACTCAGATAGCAGTGTTTGACGGGCACTCCCTCATTGCCCTAGCATGGTCAACGGACTCACTCCCTAGAAGGTGAAATAATGATTTGCATCTAAATGAGGCTGGTTCTGTCATAGGTCAACGCTATGCATCTGAGTTCATAATGAGGAGGAAAGGTGCATCCCTTATTTGGGGTTTGTGCAGTCGGCAACTATGCCACGTTGCCCTTGAAAGAGGCATTCTCATTATGGAAAGTCAGGATGCTGGAGAATCACATTGGAAATTAAATATGCTTATTAAAGGTGATGGATGAATGGATTATATTTTAATTGGTTTGTTATTATGAGTGGTTGATTGGATTGTCTTTCGCAGGCTATTGATCTCGGGGCTGAGGTTGATTAAGAGGTGGACTGAACAGAGGATGAGTAAGTTGGAATGTGCACGGAGAATACATACATCTATACATATTCAGCACAAGATGCCCTGAAGATCAGTTGTGGACAAGTATTAAAATTCTTCTTTTGAAGTAAAGATAAAGGGTACTTTAGTGTCAAAAATAAAGTACTCTCTCCGAATTATAGGCATTTTCTTTTTTAATTTTGCAGTATTTTATTGTTGCAAGTGACCAGATGGTCAGTTTGAAATACAGCAATGCATCATATGAGGTTATCATATGTTTTGAATATAAAACCACCATCTGCCAAAGACATCAGATAAATGTTATAAATGAGGAAGATATTTCCATCTGAAATAGACAAGTGAAAGTAATAAGCCTAACAAAATGGGTATGTACTTGAATACATTACTTGTTACTTTCCACCTCTGCCCTTTAATACTTTATACCTAAATAAAAAATGATTGAAAACATGGAATAAATCTGATGTGGCTTAAGAATGTTTCACAAAGAAAATACAACCCAGTCTTTAACATTATGTTACACTGTGCAAGAGTTGGTCCATGTGGCTTTGAAGGTAAAGGTGACATCTCACTATGACTTGGGGGTAAAGGTGTTTATACACACACACTGCCAGCATGACTCACATTTCCTGCCTCCCTGAACACAGTCTGTTCAGGTCACACACCCCGAGAAAACCCCTCATTGAAGCTAACCTAACAACAATGACCTGTGTGATGCTGAAACCTACTCAAATAACTGCAACAGAGGGCTTTTCCTGCATTTTGTGTTCTGAGATTCGACATCATATTCCCCAACAATACAGACCTTTGCCTTGTATTGTGAGGATATTCTGACCTTTGGCCTAAACGGAAACACAGAGCTTGTTCCGTATTAACTGTCTTTTTTTTTTAATAAAATTAACATTCAAAGCTGGATAAACACAAACAAAATTACCAAAAATGACATGGCACTTTGTATCTATAAACTACATTGCTTAGCTGCTGTTCAAAAACAATACTACAGAATATCAATAGGTCAGAGTAATATAGTACAGTATAAACTGTTAAATTGAATTATTTACAGGGCATTTGTACTGTTGCTTAAATGCATTTTCATGTTTCATTTCCACCATTCTAAAAAGCAAAAAAAACTAACTCCACACCTCAGTGCATTGTGCTGAACAATGTGTTTTAGCAATTCCCAAATCACCCTCAAACAGACACGATCACTGTGCTGCTGCCAAAAGGCAGGCTGCAGGATACATGTAGCTTAACCTAAAAACAGAAATATCCATTTTAAATTCCCAGCTGCTAGTCTCTGCTAGTCCTGAGCTTCAGTAGAGCTCTTGCCATGCTAAATGACATTTTACACTGTCTCAAGTGAGATGAGGGCACAGAGTCAGTTTGACTCAATGATGCAGTGTGTTATTTGAACTGGGTTTTAAGCAGAGATGTCCCGAGCCGGTCCTAAAGATTAGTGTTGGACCCGATCAGGGCATATGTTAATAGGTTTAATTGGTTGAAATAAAGGATTTTATCTCTCTTGATCTATATTGTTTATTTTGTCCCCTCAACCTGCTATTGCAACGCTGCTCTCCTTTACCACAGCTGGGCTATACAGTGCAAGCATTTCACTGTATATACGGGTCAAAATTTGAGTGGGTGAATGTGAAAAATAGTTTGGGCCTTCATGGGTGGTGACTCAATGAGTCGCGAAACACTTTGCGAAGAAATTGTTGTATTTCCTCTCTTTCTTGTTGGCAAAGAGCAGTAAGCTAAACATGTAGGTAACAGCTTAGCATTTTTAGCTGCCACTGACAGTCCCTTTCACCGCTTAAAACTGCGAATATTTTGCCTGCAGCAGGTCGTATCAGCTCAACTGTTCAACGGTTCAACTGTTGTACAAAGCCATGTACCATTTAGAAATTAGGTCCCCCAAAGAGACATAAAGTCATTATCCTATATTTAACCAGTTTGGGCATGGTCCATGTAGCAAAGTCCAATGGTCCAACTTTGGGGACCTACTGTTAAAATACAAAACTCTGGTCAAGAGGAATAGGAATAGGTAGGCAACTCATTTTCAAGCATATCTGTGAGATTGACAATCATTAACTTTTTTCACAACCTTGTCCTAAAAAGAAAAACTCAACAAAATAAAAATAGGAATTCATGGGGGATCCCTGCTCAGAAGCATTCCTAACTACATTGAAAAGGTCAATGACTTCAACCTTTTGTGTAACTCCATACCCAAGACTTCCAAGTCTCAATTCCCTGAGTGACTTTCATTGCTCTTCAATTGGTCAAGCAAAAAATATTAATAGGAGTGGACTGCCAAATCTTAAAAAAAAGACAAAAGACAATAACAAAGTGAGCTGTGGGCAGCAAACACAGCAAGGCAGTTCCTGGAATTGCTTGCTCTGTTTGCACAAGACTTGAAATTTTACCAGACAGTTTTTCAAAGAAACAGGTTTACAGCAATGTTCCTGTCAAGGTGAAGGACAAACACAAAGACAGTCGAGCACAGTGAGATGACAAAATAGGGAGGATGGAAAGCATGGAGGAAGCAATAAAACAAATCTTGCTCATTACATTGTTGCTCCCCCTCACTATAAACACAGGATTGCCATTGGGGGAACTATTATCATTTTATTTGAAGAAGAAGAAGAGGAATGGATGGAATAAAACAGCAGCAGAGATAGTTAAAAGAAAAAGTGGCCCTATTCTCTAAGCCACATGAAAAGGGAGCATTAAATGTCACTGCAGGGAAGTTCCCTTTGAACTGCATGTGTCAGTCTGCTTATGCATCAATTTATCTGTCTGTATCTCACCTTCATTTGCAAGGTAACTTTTCTAAGGAACAAATAACAACGTGTAGTTATGGTGATATTAAAGTGCAAACTAAAATGAAATCTTTGTAATCTATTTCCAAAACTAAACTGAATGCAAAACCACAGTTTTTGCATATTAAGCAATCGGTAGTTTTCTGCTCAGGTTTATTACCAGTCATTTGGAACAATGCCAGATTCATGCCGAATGAGACAATTCAGATTGATATGGATGGTTTGTAATAAAATGTCAACTAAAACTGATTGTGGATTGTCCTTATCACTGTATGCTAATCATAAAGCATTTGATTATTTATGAAAAGGTACCTAATGAAATAAAGGAAAGTAATTATGTTTCAAAAATAGATTATACTTCAACTTTTTCCCCTCCCACTCTTATCTGTCAACACACACACACACAGTCTCTATCTAATTTTCTCTTATTTGATTCTCTTCTCGTGCACGATGAGAACTTGGTGTCACTGTAGTTAAACTGGTGTATTCATTAGCTGAGGTGCAGCCTCTGCGTTGCAAAGTTGGAGAACTGATGTCATTTGTCACATGAAACCACAGTACATTGACACTCACAACAGGCAGTGCATTAGTCAACAAAAAGTTACAAGAAACACAATCAGTTGAATAATTCTCATGTTGTGCCACATTTTCTGAATGTTTGACAGCTCACTGAGAGTGTAGATACTATTTTACTGCCTCTTTTCAAGGCACTAATAATGATGACTGCAATTCTTAATTGACTAACATTCATGGCAATTTGTCAACTAATTGATTAGTTGATTTAATCGACATATATGTAAAACTGAGTTTCTCCACAAAGAGTCACAAAAGTGCTGCTTTAAATATTGTTGTAATCTTGGAAGTAAGTCATTCAGCATGAAAAAAGCATTCAAAAAATTACTAATATACAAAAGATATCTTGGTCAACTTAGATCAAAGTGACCGATCAGCAGCTCTAGATGATCATATTTCACTTGAAACCCCTTTGCCTATCATCTTGTTCAAATCCATAGATGACATCATTGCTGGCTATAGTGGGTTTGGAAGTCAGTGTTACTGGAGGATCAACGACCCTGTAAATTCCCCTGAGGCAAATCCAGGTCGACTGCTTTGACAAGGTGATGTCACACAACCACTCACCGCTGCTGCTTTCCTGTGTTCACAGCTTTCAATTCTACTGGAGGGAAACAGTGCAGGCTTAACAGCTTGATTGGTGGAGTTGCGCATCAGAGACACCAGACAACAGTCAGTCTCTGAGCTCAACGCTGCTGCACCTTCTTTTCTTTTGTTTGCTCGTACGGAATAAAAGACAAAAGATAATGGGTATTGACATCCTTGGTGGATTGCCTCAGAATTTCATTGCCAAGAAAAATAAGAACAAATTGAGCTGGATTCTAAAACCGGTTAGAGAAAACAAAATAAAGGTTGCAGAGTTCCATTTAGAGATGATGGAGGGGAGAATCTCCCTGAATGTTCCCTGCGGAGCAGTGTGCCGAGGCTTTATACCACAATGACCTCCTGCTCGCCGCTCTGCTGACTATTTAATTTACAGACAGGAGGTCACAAGGGGGACATAGTTTGGACTCTGCAAGAATTCATTCATCCAACACCATTACCTTGAATAGGAAATGAAGTCCCTAGAAAAGGTGGAATTAAAATAGCTGAGCAAAATGTACTAGCTTCAAAAGCATAGCCGCATTTGGGCTGCCAAAGGTTAACTCTTAACATTTTCCCACTGGCGGCTGCAGCATCAAGGCGTGCTCGATGCCAATCTGTGAAGAGACTCAATGTGTACCTTATGATGTCAGTGACTGGGGAAATTGGAATCTTTATCTCTCTCTCTCGCTCTCTCTCTCTCTCGCTCTCTCTCTCTCGCTCTCTCTCTCTCTCTCACCGACTCACTCCCTGTTTCTGGCATTCGAAACATGTCTTGGTTTGTTAATTAGACACAGAGAGAAAGACAGAGAGAGAGACTGTTTATCATGGTAAGGACTCCATCTTTGGCAGTCTGGCCAGGAGTTTAAACAGTTATCTGTTTTTATGAAGTCAGATATCATCAGATAATAATCTTAGGGTTGCACTGTTGCCAGAATAATATTGCTAGGCTGCAAAACAACCCTTTAAATTCAGCTATTTTATTTCAATGCCTGAACTTAATTTGAATTAGCATGAGATTTCTTGATTACTTGAAATATTTTTCCATGTATAAAAGTTTTGGTATTGCTGTCAGTACTGTGACATTACCGTCACTTAAATGAACACTTAAAAAATACTTTGTTTTTACCAAATGTAAATAATAAAGTACTTTACACACCAGAGGAGTGACACATTTAAACATGCAAAATACCCACCTGCAAATGTTATATGTCTTGGGCTTTTATTATGAAAGGTAAGAACGGATGGAGTGGATCTGGTCTGTGCTGCCTTTGTCAAGGCTGAAAGGAGTAATAGAATTTGCCGCCTTGGTTCCGAATACAAAGCCTCGGTGTTGTTGTTTTCTAAATATAGGCGCAACTCAACCTGTTCTGCTCAACGTGACAACATGTTAATAGCAAACACACGAGGCAATGGTAGTTGGCTTGTGCAGTATTAAGGAATAGGGTATTTAGAAATCACAACGATATGATTTTGAATGGCCTTTCTATAATGCTGTAGTGATGTGTTGTAGTGGATAGCACATGCCACCAGATGTTGATCTCTGTGATCTAACAGGCAGCTTAGCTCAAAAAGATGGCGATGGTTTATATATAGTTTTATTCAACTGCCAGTCTGCCACAACCACATGCATATCATCTCCGTTCAGCCCACTGATGTGTCGGTACCATCGCTAACTGCTGGCTGTGGTGCAACATTGGAAAATGTGCGGTCAAGAGAGAGAGCGGGGCTAAGCTTAGCTAATCACCTCCTGGCTTCAGTTCCACACACATGAGATTGGTATTAATCTTCTCATCTAACTCTTGGCAAAACATTTAGTAAGCATATTTCTCAAGATGTCAAACTAAAAGCACATAAATGAGCCACAGTGTTGCATTAGAGACATTTGTTGTGTGTCAAAAACTACAGTGTCTAGCGTTTTTGGAAATAACTTAGACTTAAATGCAAAACTATACATTTGTGACCTGCTTTTTAAAGATTCATGTAGGAAGCACATGTCTTTGGTCTTTTTAAGGGATGTGTTGAGAGAGAGCAGCCTTATCCTCCAAGTCATTAAATTACAGTCATTATATTGTGGGCTGTGCAGTACACATACGCACACACCCTCCAACAAATGTATCTGGAAATCTCTCTAATTCTGTACATTTTCAAATCAAACAGGAGCATGTGCTGATTAGCAGGCTTAGATATAACTTTGTTCTCTTTCTTTTAACCCCACCCCGACTTACTCTCTCTCCTCTTCTATCTGTCCCCACCCTACTCTCTGTGCTCTGGGGGTGGGAGTCGGGGTAGATGGGTGCATTAATAATGCAGTGCTGCCTGGAAACCAAACACGCTGCAGCAGAGTGCTGTGTAGAATTCTAAAGAGGTATTTGTTTGAACGCGGATGCCACCCTCCTCCCCCTGCTCCTCTTCGCAGCCCTCTCATGTCATCTCCCCCCCCCCCCCCCCCCTTCGCCCGTCTCAACAACCGTCCAGCATCAGTATACAGATCTGTTCGTCTCCTCTTAAGAGACGTCTACTGTACAGACTGAGAGAGAGAGCTCAGGAATAGGCCCTCTCTTGAATTGTTGCTGTAATCAAGAGGATGCTTTAAGTGCATCCACTGATTTGGCTTCTTTAAATTCTGTACCCATACTTCCCGAGAGCAACTTTGCAGTCAAAGTAAGATGTGGCTCTGAACCTGAACTGCAAGGAAAATACCTCTGTTGTGCGTTCTCTTTACAGCAATAAGATGATGGGGATGGCATAAAACTTAAATCTGAAACTAAAATCTTCATGAGTGAAAGAAATCGCACTGTGTGTGTGTGTGTGTGTGTGTGTTTCTACAATATTCTACCTCAGATCTAAAATGTACAAAGTTAAGAAGCATTTAGTTAAATTGTGCATGTAATTCCACTGCTGTTATTCCCTTTTTGAAATATAATGAATAACCCCTAAAGTTCTGAAACACTATTAAATACACAAAGACCTATTCATGCAGCATGCTGATAAAACTACGTAGTAGAAAAACATGTCTGCAATTGGATTCATTAAATTACAATAACACATAAATAGATTTCAATAATAAGCTACATTTTATGAGGATCTTTGTTTACATCCTCTTTGGGTACTAGCCTACAAAGCCTACTATTAAACTTCCTTTGGAAAAGAGTATAAACAATACTCTGAAATTCAGCTGATGTTGTAATAAACCACATAGTAATCATCTTGCAGACTAGGTGAGGATGACACCGTGTGAACGTAAATGTAATGTCCCCGCAGAAAAGCTTTAAATGCTAGCAAATTCAATGTAACAGCATTCAATGTTAGCTGCACAAATTCCATATTACATGTAAAATTAGGCAAACCCCAGTACTCCAGAGTACGACTCAAACTCAGTTGTTCTTCATGGTCTTTTACTTTAATTTCTCTTGAAAACTTCTAATTTGACTTAAACGTCTTCTCGTCTTTTTACAGCAGGCTGGGAATTCTGTTAATCTACTATTGCCTTTGTTGTGTAGACGGGTTTTCAGACTGGGATTCTGACAGTCAACTACTAATGCTGTAAGCTATATTTTTCTAATGTTTTTGTTACGGGTTGTCCGTTGCCCCTCAGCTGTAGTTCTTTTACATTCATTGTTGATTTGCATATTCATTAGTTTGAGCTCTGCACCTGCTGCCACCCACAGATGAAGCTGAGCAGATTTGCGATGCATGAGACCCACATTTCTGGAGACGATTTGGACCAACTTTTAGAGTGGGAATCATTGAAATTGACTCCTGGAAGGCTCAGAATTAACCACTGGAACCAGCTGTATTAGCGACAAGAAAAAATGTTGCAGGAGAATTCATCATTTTGCACATTTATTTGTTTAAAAAATTAATCTTTTTATGGGTATCTGTCTTACTGTATACCTTCCCAACACATTATCCATGGATACATCATCATTTCCTCTAGAGATGTTTCTTTTGGAAACAGGATCATCATTTTTTTATTCCAAAATCAGTTGTGTTAAAACACCCATATTCATTAACAAACGCGTTTACCCAATTGTTTTCTAGGTAACCCCACACACAGGCAAGCTCATCAACGTTCTTGAAAAAAGGTTTTATGGCATTTTCTCCCTCGATTAGCAGATTGCTTTACCCTGACAACTTTATCTGTCTTTATAACGTGTCCAGTGATGCACCCTGTGATGTGGCCATTGTGCACTAAGGACTCAAATTGATGATGTCATTAGGAAACACTTTTTGGAATTGATCCTCTTGCATTTAATTAATGACCGACTCTGTAGGCACATTGGACTTTTGTATTCTGTCCAAAGGATATCATTTTCTTGAATGCTATGAACCAAACTATGCACTTACCTTAGTAAAGTCACCGTGCCTGCTGTAATACCATCCCTCCATTATTCACTGTCTATGGACTAATCCCATGGCTGATTGATGTGTAGTGCCTTCTAGTGACGCCGCCATTACTGCAGAGGCATAGTTGAACTGCACACAGTTTTACTGACAGTGAAAACATGGCCAGATTGATCACGGTTAGCATCGCCCCATCTGATGGATGAAGGCAGCTTATTTAGATGTGGATGTTCTTCAGTCTTAAAACACTAGTTGAAAAGTGGTCATCATCAGTTTTGTGTAGGGGTGCAATGGATCACAGTTTCAAATCACGTTTCGGAGCAGGAGAAAATAAAGGTAGCATGTATAACGATTATTGATGCCCGAACATGTTTCTTTTTCGTCGATTCAGATTGTTGATCGTTGATGAGCCATATCGGCCAATACGGATTGTTTTTGTTGTTGAACACATTATGATAAAGTTTGCATTTGCTGGTATATTGTTACTGTCAAATACATCATTACAGAACTGCAACATGCTTCAATGAGGCCGCCTTCATGAAAGACACCCTGAGAAGAAACTTCTGTAGTGAGTGCTCTTTGAGTTGGTCAAACAATGTACTGTGTTGGGCAGCTCACTACAGTCATACATATTTCACTATGAGCCAGCAGGTGTGGCAGTTCTGCAGACCTATTCAGTTGGAATGAATTTACCTGCATCTTAGCATGTAGGGGGTGTCTATTGGGAGCCTGCAGTCAGAAAGTTCAGACTGACTTAGACTGCCTCTGTAAGGAAGACTGATCACCTGCTCTACAGGACCCTAACAGTACAGGCAGACAGTGTTTTCCTCCATTCATGCCTGTTCCCAAGACGGCACCAAATCCAAACTCATCGATCGACAGGGTTACATGGCCTGTACACTCCTTAATCTGTAAAAAATCCATTACCCACTGTACTGCTCGGGGTTTGGCTGTCCAGTTGCCATTGACTGACGTGTATTTCCTTTGCTGCTTTTCAAACAGTGTGTTGTTTTCAAGCAGTACTCCATTATCAGGTTCAAGTTCAGATATAACTTCATTACCCCTTAATATGACTTTGGTCAGCAGTGCAAAGATACACAAAAACATGTACGTGTTCGTGCCTACATGATGATTCTAATGTGACCTCAACTGAACTTGCCAGATGATTGAACTAATTACTTTTGAATGTATATGATGTTTAAAACATATAGAGCCATGAACCCATCTACAGATAAAGTACAACCTTGTGAAATACAACCGCAAACCTGAGGCTCAGACATTCTTTAGGTCATTGCTCAGCGACTCATTGCAATTTAATAAAGCTGGATGCAACCGGATAATGTGTCTCTTAGGTATATCTTTTTTTGTAATAAAGACAAATGTTGCTTCCAGTTGTAAGCTCATTCAGTGTTTAAATTAATGAATTAATTTCGCAAGACTGCATGGGATCCCATTACTGAATATTTGTGGCAACACTTCTTTTAATGTACTCAAGAGATAAGGCACCTTCATAAAAAACACTATGAAGCATAAGCGTGTCTGGATGATGTATTGAAGACTTCTTTTAATTCATGTGTTTGTTGAAAGCAGACAATAAAGCGTGTGGTCACATTTACTGAATTAATTCTCCCCCGGGACAGCCATAAGGTTTGCTATTGCTTATTGTCCATTCAATTTAAATTTCACATCATTTAAAATAAATGTCCTCTAAGAATAATGTCCTTTTAAGTGTTTATAAATTATTCATTTAATGAATTCATGTAGCATAAATACTTGTGTGAAATTAAATGCAAAGACACTGTTGTGGAGAGGACCAATTCATTGTTTTGAGTACTATTATCTTTAATGAATTAAGGTATCTTGGTCTCTCAGCTTGCTGCTGGGCCTGTTGAAATGAGAGTACTGTATTAGCACAGCTTGCTATTGTACCCAAGTCACGAATGCAGTGACATTGTACACAAATCATAGAATCTATCGAAACAAAAAATCTTCCTGAACTGTTAAGAATCAGTTGGTGTCAAACTTTAGCATTTAAAAAATATTCACATTAACCTTTTTTTGTATGTTTTTTTTTTTTTGTCCTTAGCTCGGAGTTTATAATGTGCATCACTCATTTGCATCCGAAGCGAGCAGACTATAAATAGGAGGTCATGCCCATCTTCATTCTCCTGTTAAGCATGGAAATTAGCAATATTTAAAGACATATAAATACATTTTTCTACTTTTTACAAAGTGTGTATTATGATAATACTCATTGTGCCTCGTTTAACCATGGGTCAACAACTAAATGGGCATATTGCTTTGAATCTATTCTTGTCTGGGGTTTTTTTCTCATCAAATGAATGTATGTTTTGGTCTGTGTGCCCACGGCCCAATATTTATGCCTCTGAGCCTCTGTGTTTGCAACAGCAAGAGATCAGGAATAGTTTGCTGTGGATTCAGGTTGATTGGGCGGTATCGTGCAGCCTCTGGTTACTATAGAAATACAGAGAGAGGTAGTAATGACAATTCTACGATTCATTTTGAATAACCAACATTCATAGTTCACATATACCCTGTATCACCTGTAATTATGTGTTTCCCTGTCTTTCAAAAAGGAATGGCACACATGCTTGAATTAATCTATTCATGTACACAAGAAAGAAAACCAGCGGTGTCATGTCCCTGTTGCTGTTTTGTACATTGTGTATGTTTCGATTAAATTAGCTTTCAGATGCAGACACGATGTGTGAGAGTGTAGAAAGGCATGCAGGACATTGTTTTGTTTGTCTGCGACAAGGACTACATGAACACATGTTGTGTTAAAGCCTTAACCCTGTAAAACATCGGATCTGTCACGAGTTGCGTGTCTGACCCAAAGTGTGATTCAGTTCAAAGAATATAAAACAAGACAAAAACTAACTGCAAAGGTATTGGTTTAAATGAGAGGTGACGATGTGAAAAGTCGAAAGATCTTATGGCCTCACCTGACTATTCTATATTCATGTTGAAGCACTGGCCATCCCAAAATAAATGTCAGACCAGTGTGAGGAATTCTTAATGCTGTCACATATTGATCTCTGTCTAATAGAGTTTTAAACAGAGATCCGTGGCTTCAAAGGATACCCTTGCTATCAGGCTATCATTTCTTTGTAATGAGAATTTCTAAAGTACGATTAGAGTGTCAACTGTTTGCAATGATGGCAGATATCAGCTTCACTGGCATATTGTTAACAGGTGTAATACAATGATGAGAGTGTACAGTATTTGAATATAATACTGAAATATATCATCAGGTTATATTTACCTGACTATTTAGCACTCTTATGGCTGGATGTGTTCTGGCGGTGGATCTGAGTTATCCAGCCATTTTGTGTGCATTCTGCTCTGTGATTGTTTGTGTAATATGTTCCTCCGAGGCAGGATGACACAAGCAAACATCTGCTAATCTGCGTGTGGCCATGAAATGAAGCTGCATGAAGTATTATTAACAATTACCGGTCCTCCTTGTCCTCCAAGCAGGCTATAATACAAACACCACACTGGAGGACTTCACAGCTTTTAAATCAAAGTCAATTCATTTCATAACGTTCATGCCAACATGACAAATTTCATATGTACCGAAAAGTCTATCTTTCTCTTCCTTTTTGACTCTCTCCACCATTATTACTGCCTTGTAACCGGGCTGTTATGGCATCTCTTTTGTGCTTTTATTTACTTAGAATTCCCCCATGGAGTCCTTAACTTTAGTAGTCTTTTAATATGCCAGCTCTGCTCCCAATCCTGGCAAGCATGATGGCAGTTTAATTTATTATGGAGAGACTCTGTAATAATACACTCTACCCCAACCAAATCAGAGGTCAAAATGAATCAACACAATGGAACTAACATTTTGTCACAAAAAGCCTTCAACTGAAATGTAAGAAAGTATATGTCAGAATTATATCATAAACCAATCTCAGAACTTTCTACCCACACATTATAAATAAAATGCAATTGTGGTGCTTGTACAGGATTAATAAGACAAGGTAGCCTTATGTGCCTGATTTCTGTCAACAATGGATCCTGATCAATATTTGCCTGTTTCATACTGACCTTGGCTGCCTGACCTTTCACTCCCCACTTATAACTGCACCCCAGCCAGTAATGGACGCTATTGATAACACAGCTGAGTGCATCGCCGCCCCCCCAGCCCTGCTCTGCAACCATAGACACACTGGGGGATAACAGTCTGCTGGATGGTGTTTTTGGCTAACAGGCTAACGGAACTAGCAGTACACACGCTGCTGTACCTTGTTGTCACTCAGAAAAACTCCTAGCGTTGGACAAAACAGCAGGTGAACACAGTTAGCGACTAGCGAGAGATAATATATCTAGCGTTCGATTAACCAGTTATCTTTCTCAAGAGTTGGTGGAGACAAAAACAGAGGTAAAAGGAGAGTGAATATTGGACTTACATTTGTCATGGAGCCAGAAACAAGTCACAATAAATGCTAATGTTGTTCCGTGACCCAAACGATTGGAAAAAATAAATCTACATTTAGTTTATGTTCATTTTCTGTGCATTCAGTGGAGAGTTTGGTCCAGGTCTCCCTGTAAAATGTTCCGACACAATTTATAAATCTTGTCAATCGTCACTCACACAAGACCCTGGTCTGCAGCTGATAGTTCCATACCTATCAGTTAAACCAAAGTGTACCAGATTTGATACAAAATCATTGTGCTCAGAGTTATTAACTTACAGTTCATTAAAAGTGGGTCCTGTAACGTTTACACTGGAGATTTAACATGAGTTTGGGTGAAGTTGTGTAACTGTAACTGTGGGATTATTATTCTTAATTTGGTCACTTTATTAAAAGTTAGTGCAATAACTGTGTTCTGCAAACATGTTCATGCATTTCTGTGATTGAGGAGAGTGCAATATGTGGATTAGTGACCTACAGGCCAGGACCAAAGCGACACAACAAAAATACCAAATCTGTAGGTGAAGGATGGCAGGTGTGCATAATCATGTAAAGTTGTAGGGTGCAAAAACATCTGGCAGACATGCTGAATGTTTGTCTACTTGTTACGTTTGAAAACAGTTTTTCCTCTCTAAAAACACAGTGGCAGTGTTTAATCTTCCAGCTTCATTAGGAGTTCATGCCAACCAACCTGGCAGGTACATGTAACATTGTGGTAGCGCCAGATTCCTGTGTAAATAACATGTTCAATTTTAATTTTGACCTACTTCTCCTCTACTGTAGGATTATAATCATATACTCCTAGTTACTCCTATATTGACATAGTGTATTTATTACTGAAACTGGTGGTCCAACATTATTACAAAAACTGACTAGTGTCAGATTTGAATCCAGGTTGGGACCTGAGTCACTTTTGAGTTGGCTAAAAACAAATATTTACCAGGTTATTTTCCCTAAATACTGCATTGATCTGAAATGTAAATCTATATGGATAAGGGGTAGCACTTAATCTAGGCTTATTCCAGGACATTCGAGCTATTTACGATTGATGATCAATTAACAAACTTATTTACTGATTCCTGTAAGTGAAGTCAGATAAGAATTGATAGGACAACAATCTATGGGACAACCTACCCTACAGAAAACCACTGCCCTCATGTCATTATTTGTAGTGCTTAGCTGTTTGTCAGAACTGGTCATTTGTTCTCTATACTATCCTTTATCTCCACACTTTCCATCAGCTGTTTATTAAATGTTTAGTGACAATTTTACTTGCAATCCAAAAACCTATTTTCATACGCTGGGTGGTGTCTCTTCATCCCATTTTGCATGTGAAAAAACATTTTATTTTATGTTAATAAATGTGCACCATGTGATTCTCCAATACAGGTAAGAAGCCAGAATTCAGTTTCACTAAATATCCTAATACTGTATCAGCCCTATGCATGGCACACACACACACACACACACACACACACACACACACACACACACACACACACATGCAAATCCTCAAGCCTTTCCTCTCATTCAAACTGCTGTGTTTGCTAGGACATGATTACGTATTATCTGCAGCACATAGAGTACATGGCGAATGAAAGGTGCAAAGAAATGAGAGGACTGTGGGAAGATAGGTAGGAATGTGTTGAAGGGAATAAGTCTGAAAATATTGCATACAAATGCCTTGCCCTGGTAAATGAAGCACATCCATGGAAATGAATGTCATTTAGCAATCTTTTTGAACTGATACTCTCATTAGATGTCACTGTATTTCTCATGGCCATGCACTTATTTGATTCTGTGAAGAACACTACAGCACTGTAGGTTGGCGTTTCACATACAGCCTTATGCTACTGCAGCTTGTGTGTCTTCTATAGACTATTTATGGTCTCGGCAGGTGAAACATCCTCCTCCTCCTCCCATGCTGATGTATAATCTGACAGGTGCCACATTTTCTTAACCTGCCACAATATATAGTACACTACATGCTTCCCTTCATATTACTTACAAGCGTATTGTTTTCTTCTTCGCATTGTTAGAAGGATGCCACCCAAGTATGCTTACCTTTGAAGCCCAGCCACTCCAACTGTGTTTACACTTTGCAAGAGCAGCTTTTTAGACAGAAAATAATTCCATCGTTCGCTGTTAAAGTATTTAAGGGTGGATTAAAGAGTGGATTAAAGTGTTTAGTACAGCTACCGGTGGTGTACCTTGAATTTGTTGCCCCATTTTTTGGTTGATTTTTTTACTCTTAAGATTGAGGTTATTTTGTGATGTATCCCACTAAGTTATGAAAGAATTTATGCCCAAAAATATTAATCTAAAACTCCTAACAGTGAATATCTGGTTTGGTGACAGCACCTCTGTTTTGAACCAACATGAAATAATGATTCCTATAGGAATCCATAACAGAAGAGGCAGATATATCTCTTCAACACAACCTCAATGGACAGCTGTGTAATGTGACCACAAGACATCTATCCAATAAGTGAGGGGCTATCAGTCCCTCCTTGCAGCTTTGCACTGTATACTTTCATTATTGTCATTTCCTCGTATACATACTGTGAAACACACACCTCAGTGATACACTCTCTCCCAGTCTCTGGGAGTTGTCAAACATTACAAATGCAGGGAACCAAAAAATGAAGTGGAAGCAAACAATACAGCTTGGAGGAATGTGAGCACACCAAAAAGTAAATTAAATCACTTAATCACAATTAACTCCTTGGATGCAGTTATTATCACCAGCTGATGATACTGTATGTTCAAGAAATATGCCCAGTGCGCTATCTCTTCTGCAGATTAATGGAATTTGCAACCATTGAGCATCAATATCGTTCCGGTCATTTTTGCATTTTTGTGGCAACAGCTGCCATTGTCTCTTTCTGGTAATTTTGCCTGCTGTGAGTTATAGTTTCTGGAGAGAGAAAGGCAAGGGCAAAGAGGTGAAAACATTATAATAAGGGGGAAGGTGAAAGGAGAATCCCAACAGAAACAACAAGGTTCCAGCACTTAATAAAAGAAGCAATTTTGTGGATTGCTTCCTCATTTGCAGTTAGCTGCAAGCGCTTGCTTCATTAAAGCCTCATTATGTCGTACACGAGTAAGAGACTTGAAATAATATGACCTAGTGGTGAATTAAATGAAATGTCAACTACATTCCACCTTCACCCCAACCCCCATTCCACCTCTCCCAACCCAATATTTTCTGGAAAAGACTCGACATTCTGCAGTTCATCTCCTAGGGCTTTGCAAAAATATCGATATAGATTACTATCGCGATACTTTTTTAAGCCATAGTGTATCGATATGTCCGCAACTACTATTGATACATGATACATTAAAAAGAAATCCTGTTTTAAACAGATTTAAAATATCCTCTAAATTGCCTCGAATCCCTGTGAGTGTGTGTGTGTGTGTGTGTGTGTGTGTGTGTGTGTGTCAAACAACCTCCTCCTTCACTCCTGTAACGCAAGATGTCGCTGTCTATTTCCTTCTAAGCTAAGGCCAGTGACCCCCCCCGGACTGTCACATGATCCGGCTAAAATCACAACATGGGGTCTCACAGGCAAGCGGCCGTATACTTTAGAGAAGCACTTTGTGGCCCAGAATCATTCCTGCCGATACATGATGGATATAGCAGTGTAGTGGCCAGGATTCACGAAGAGTTGACGAAACGTGTCAAAACATAGCTCCCCCCTGCAGAGAGTAGCCCTGACGTGTGTTCTTTGGACGACTAGACCACCGCGTGGAATGTTACGATTACATCACACCACATCACGACACCACAGCACGAGAGCCGTACAGGCGGTAACATCGCAGAGTTGAAAACTAAACCTAGAGGATTGGGACATTAATGGATAAGACCTAGCCATAGTGACTTTATTTCATACGATGTTTATGGCGTCTACTTGTAAGGTAAAAGAGTGGTCAGTGACATAATATGACAATAATACAGTATGTATTTTATTTTCAAATTAAGTGGTGGCAAGTGTATTTTATACCATGTTATATACATTTGACTATACCGTAAGCTGTTCTCAGAGCCACGGGCAGCAGTTTTTCTTTTACATGCAGTGTGTGTGTGTGTGTGTGTGTGTGCACGTGCGTGCAGCGCAGTCCGTATTACTGAAATGGAGAGTAGGAGATCGATAGACAGACCCCTCAGTCACTTCACACTGGTACCTGGCCTGGGTATCGGACTAACAAGGTGTTCTGTAACTAGAGCTGTACCAGAGAGTTCTATCATTCTAAGACAGATAGATATATGGATTAAAAGATAGATAGATAGATGGATGGATAGATAAATAGATAGATCGATATATGGATTAAAAGATATAGATAGATAGCTAGATCATCATGCCATACAGGGCTTTCTTCTCATTTTATTGTATGCCTACACACCTGCTTCACTTTTTTCTCCTCTCTCATGTCCCCCTTCAACTCGTCACTCAATTCTGCAGATTGGAGTCCCTCCTCTTGATCTAGCTACTCCCTCTCTGGTCCCCTGTCCTCTTGGTCTCTTAGCAGGCCCTCCTTCAGTGGCTCTGTCTGGTGTGTCAGCCTGTGAAGCTTCTGCGCTGCAGTACATCCTGTTGATAGGAAGCATCCTGTGCATCATCACTCCCAGCTGCCTGTGGGTTCAGCTGGCTCAGTGGCCCATCTGTGTGATCTTCTGCCAGATAACTGGGGTTTGGCACCGCATGATCCGTTCCTCTCCAAATAATTTGCCAGGAGAAAGAGGTAGGGAGGCTGGAGAAAGAAAGGTGCAGGTTGGACAGCAAGCTCTGCATTGACTGCTCTGCTTTAGGAGGCTCGGGGGCTCACACCGGCTCTCCTCTGCTCTCCTGGGATCACCAGAGATTGCCCTCGTATGACAAAGGACAGAATAGCCCTCTGTTTATAGAGGGGATGTGTAAGGACAAGCTCCAGGTGTGATGGTGACGTAAGTATCTAATCTTGTGTGACATTTAAATGCCAAGACTACTATTGATATATGGTGAAGTGCCACTGCGGCATTCCTCCTATTTAAATTGCCTGATATATTTTGAGGAATAATCTAATAAAACAAACGTGAACTAAGCACCACGGCTTTGCATTTTCGTCATCCTTTATTGTATTCTCTGACTCTCCTTTGTACGACAGTGACTAGAAGCAATGGTGTGAATGTGGCTCAGAGGACCCATTTGAAGGTCACAGCTGAGGGAGCTTTCGGAAGATGTGTACTAGCTGGAGGTGCCAACGTGGCCACATCTACGATTTACATGTGAGCTACGATAAGAGTAAAAAAAAAAAAAGCAGCGACATCAGGGAGACCGAAATGCTGTTTTGACAGCACACACACATTGATATGCTTGTGCTTCGATGCACTTTGTGAGTATGAACAGAAAGCATAAAGTTTAAATAGGGAAATATATTTATGTGCATGAATGCACATAAAACAACCTTTATCTACGACAATATCTTTCAAAGTAAACAACAATACACTTCTGTCATTGCCTCCTAAAACGACTCATATGAGCGTTTTCCTATTGGCAGGACAACATTTTTAATGACTTCCAAAGCCGTTATGGGTTATTGTTACCAATTATTCATATGGCTGGTTTCTGATCTGCTACATAGTTAAAAGAGCAGTAATTAACATTCAGAGCATTAGTATAGCAGCAAAAAACGTTTTGTTATGTAATGATAAATTGGCGTAATGTACAGACCTACCTGAACAGAGAATGAATCCGCTCTCCTTCTGTGTGTGTTGTTATCCGAGCTTCTCCTTGCTTTGTTGACATAGCCAGGCAGGCTGAGCATGCTTTTAATTCATGATCGTGCATGTGAGTGTGAGTGTGCCCCACTAGCTCGCTCACGGACGCTGCTCTAAACTGTTCCAGCTGAAAAAACACTTTCCCGGGATAGGATACAAAAAGTAATCCATGCATTCTTAACTTCACCTTTAAAAGGTTTGCCGGAAGGAACCATCTAACGTAATTTGAGTTAAATAAAGAATGTGTCAATGTGTTTTTTACAGGTAAAAAAGTGTATTTTGAAAAAAAGAGATATGACTCCAAAGGTACATGATCACAGGCAGACCAGACCTGTATAGAACCAAGGATTATTAGACCACATCCAAAATGCATTTGACTGAAACAGAGACAATGAACATCACAGCAGCATGAAACACTTATGTACAAGCAGCTGTGATTGAAAAGAGCAACAATAATTATGTCGTTAAAAACAAATGTAGTCATAAAAGCTCATCCAAAAAGCCTCATACAGTTAAAAGAAATGAAGTTCTATGATAATGAAGTTATATTTTCTTCTTCTAAACCAATAATAAAACATTCTGAAGACAACTGGGCAAAGATGGACAGAATATTCTAACCAAGTAAACAAAAGCAATTAAAGGATCAGTGTTTAACATTTAGGGGGATTAATTGGCAGACATATGTTATTATTAGTGTATAATGACCTGAAACTAAGAATTGCTATGTTTTATATAGCTTACAAAAAGACATTCATATCTACATAGGGAGCGGGTCCTCTTCCACAGAGTGCGCCGTGTTGCACCGCCATGTTTCTACAGTAACCCAGAACGGACAAACTTTTTTACTTTACCTAAAGAGAGGGATGGCTACCGAAACTCTGTATTAAATGGGCACCAGTGCTACATTTTTAAAGATTGGAGTATTGATAAGCCCTGTTGTTGCTTTTTATTAGTGGGCTGAGCATCTCCAACTACACCCAAACATAGACACACGCACACACACACACGATGCGTCAGCGAGCAAAGATGTCACGGTGCAGACAGTGAAGTGAACTAGGTGACTACGATTTTTACTGTTACTGCAATAAAACATTTGCGTGCAAAACACCAATACTCTGTCAATACATCTGTTCAACAAGCATGCACATGTAAAAGAAAGTGAAACCTAATTCAGTCGGTTTGTCCGCAGTCTCTAATCCATCACTATGTTAGACTATGTTTATGCAAGCACAGAACACATGTTGGGTCAAAAGCATTTTTTTCATGCTGAAACAGAAGTTGTCTGTCTTTAGTCTAACCATTTAGCTTAAGTTTAATCTTGGTATTAATTACTTTATGTAATGACTTTGCTGTTGTACACATTACTGTTGCTGCTCTAGTATTGCTATACCTTTCCCTACCTGAAGGCCACTATAGTTCTTCGACACACTTGGAAAGGGAGGGGTGAGCGGAGGGTCATGTTGTTGCTTGCAATCTGCAACCTCATCACTAGATGCCACTAAATCTCATACACTGTTCCTTTAATATACATTTTTCACAGAGGACACTAATGACCTAAAATGATTTCTCCAACAGTAATTATGACATACTACATGACCAGAGCTTGTACTGATTATGCTCCAATCCATTCATATTTGACATAATAGCCCCAAAACACAAAGCAAGACCAGATTAAGACTGAGTATAATTAGGACATGGTCTTACTTGGGTCGCAAACAAATATAGGCCTCTACTTTCAAGGTCAACGCAAATTACAGGTGAAGAAATGTGTCTCTATTTTCTCTATAATTAATTAGTACCAAATTTAAGTAGTTCTTTGCAGGAAACTTGCTAGAACATATTTCGGAAAAATTACGTGTTACCAGTTATGGAAAGATATTTATATATATATATATTCAACATTGTGAATTTATAGGTAACATGTAAAAGTTCCACACTTTGTTGACCACATCATCCACCGCGACCTTCACACTGGATACCCGGGGGAAAAAAACAACTATTTATGTTCTAGGCGTAAACTAAAGAGGCTAATATGTACAAAATCTACGTATCATACAGACATACGGAAGTCCTGTATGTGGTCCTGTGTGGATGCAATTCTCAGAGTTAGCATTGATGCAAATGTATCTATTGTTCTAGCACTGACTGTAGTAGGCCTGCCTTCTTCTTAAAATGAGAAAGTTCAATTGCATGTTGCAAATTAATTGCACCATGTAGGCCACTGGGATTGGTCAATATGAATTGGCTTAGATTCACAATGTACAATGTTTGAAATGCTGAAAGACACGTTCTATTCACCTTGTGTGATCATTGACTTTATTAGTACTGCATGTCTAACTTTGCTTAACTATTACATAAAGCTTGCACCAGTAGCCTCTGAACGCTAGCAGAATATGAAATTTATCTCAGCTGAATAGAATGACTTATTAGTTATTAATACTAAATAATAGACGTAAGCGGTCACGTTAGGAACCCAAAGGGTTTATGCATATTTCTGCTTGTTGTATTTAGTGTTGCGTGAATTATGACCAATGCATTTTGATTGTTGGTAAATTTATAAAAACCAAGTACATTTCCCGGGATTCCAGGAATAGTATGCTTCTGCTTCTGGGAGAGAAAATGTCTAATTTTAGGTAAAAATATCAATCCCTATTGTCAGGTAAACTTACTGTAAACATTTCAGCAAAAGATTAATGTTGTCATTTTTCTTATAAGCACAGTCTCTTTGAAAATATAAAAATTGAATTATTTGAAAATATTTTGGCAATATATTTTTGATCGTGCCTTTCAGTGATCAGACATTATTTCATTATTTTCAGTTGATGCATGTCTGAAAGAGCAGTGGCAGAAAAAAGACATGATGATTTAGAAAACAAACTAAGAACATCTGGTCTATTTGTGTGAGAACGTAATAAAGACTGTAAATGAGAGAAGCCGACGATGATCCAGACAGCATATTCCAGAGGTCACCCATGGTGATCTTTGAAAGGATTTTAATTAAGCTGCATTAGCTCTACCACACCAGAAATGATTGGGTCAAGAGCCTTTGATGTTTATGGTTAATGATCATGTGGGAAGCACACTTACTATAAGACTCTCCCTCAAGGGAAGTATTCAATGGTATAAGCGTTTCACAATCACCATGAGCTGCTCTAATTTCCTAAATGAAGCTTTAGAAATAATAAAAAAAAGAAAACATCTAATAGGTTTCACCCACTTTTTGTGTCTATAGCGCTTTCCCCACCATTGCGTTTTAATAGCTTCTACAACTTTGTACAAGATGTCAAAATTTAATGGAACACGTTTGATGTCATGTAAGGGGTTTGGAGCTGGACTTTAATAAGGCCGTTAAGTGGTAATGAGTCTGAACATTGCTCTGTGAGGCCATGATGACTGCTTCAACACTGTGGTTGAGACAAGGTCCCAAGGGCGGAGACACACAAATGTTAACCGGATTACTCTTCCACTTCTTCTTTGAAATAAATATAATCCTCCACTACAGCTGCTAAATGGCCTTGTATTTTTTCTTCTTTTACTCTTTTTTATACTCTTCCTTTGATTCTTACATCTATGTGAATGGAGGTAAAAAGAGAGGGAAACAAGTCGGGGCATTCAGGGGATTCCTTTATTGTAGAATCACTTCTGGGATTTAAAAAATACCCTGACCATGTGAAGTGTAGCATTCCTCTTAATCTTACAAGTGAGCAGGTATTGATTACCATTTCAGATACAGTGGATGCAAAGTGCATATAGGTTTATGATGGTTTAAGGGACAGTTAAGACAAGGCACTACCCCAAATCTAGTGATTGATACCATGACTGAATGTAAGGTGAACCTGTTACAGACGCTGCTGTTATACAGAGACCAGAAGGTACAGCCTACAAAGCAAATTAATTATAGACTTTCCAAGGTAGGTGTCTAGGCCCCTGCATTATGTCTGCCTCCCTCAACCCCAAGTTCAATTATATCAATTTCCTTTTGTGTCTTAAAATAGTCAGCTCTGCGTAAAGGCTTGAACAGAGCAGTTGGACAGCTGAACAGGTAGTGTGCAGGTTGATGGGCTGTCGAGCTCTCAACGGCTACCCCCTCTGTATTCCCAACAAACAACAAACAACTAATTTAGACTAACTTTCAGACTAGAGGAAATAACTCAATGCCAATCTGCGAGGAATCAGAGAATACTGTTAGAACAACTGTTTTTAACAACCGTTAAAAAAAGAGATCTGTGATCCAAATATATGCTCGAGAGGCACAAACTGTGGCTATCATGTGCGGTGGCTCAGAGAGCTCTACCCACAGCAATTTAAGAAAACACATGCCAATAGACACAACACATTCAAGTGAAGAAACACCAACTTACAGACACAGGAAAAGATCAAGTTGACGACAAAAGCGCAGCCTTTGAAACAGCACAGTGGACACGGCAAAAGTGATGCACACGGCCGGGACAGACTCCGTTTGTGGATTATGAATTAATTGAAGTTGACAATGTTGGAAAATGCCATGAAACAAAATTGATTTGTTTGGGGCTTATTTCAACAGTTTTATGGCATGACTCAGATATTACTGCAGACATCTGATCTAGTGTTTGCCTTTTACTTATTATTACAATGACGGATAGCAGCCACAAACAACAAGCGTGTCCCAGCCATACGCATCACTTTGCCGTGTCCACTGCAAATAGTTGTCATTGTGCTGTGAGCTCTTTTTCTAATTGCTCCACATATGTCGTGAAATTGGTAAAGATGTTTTTTTATTTGCATGTGCTGTGTCTTTTTGTGTGTGTTTTCTTAATTCGTATTTCTTCATTTGCAGTTGAGCTCTCAGAGCACAGTAAATGTGAGCCTTAAGCTAGTTCTCCATACTAATGTAGCTCAAATTGTAACCACATTTTTAGAAAATCTGTGAAAGTAAATGTGAATTAATGCATATTTCAACCCCTTACCGTGAAGGGAATATTAGCAGTTGGTTTGTCGAGATAAACAGAGAGTGTTGTAATTTTTTTCGGGTGCTATCACACCATTGCAGAGGAAGAGGGTGCAACAAAATGACGTAATCATAATAAGAGTCGCTGGCAAACCACAACGGTGAGAAAACATCTTTGAAATACTGCATTTCTGTTCATTTCATGTATTCATTTGAGGAAAATTACAGCTTCAGTTGACATTTAAGTGACTTGCTTTTATGTACGACGTGATTTAGTGCCATGCCTTGTTCCACACAGACCACTGTTCAATGGTAGACAATTGCAATGAAATTAACATGATGAACCAAGCCAGGTGTGCTTGCAGTAATGCTTAAAATAGTACAAGTTTAGTGGTATTGTGATGTGTCAGCCAGGAATCTGCTGTAGTTGCCTGACCAAAAATATCTTAAAATATAAAAAATTATGAAAATAAACCAGAGGTAATGAATGCTCACTGCTCTGAGTCAAGGCCAGGTGATTTCAAAACCTGGTTTGCCGCCATTGTTTCTGTTTCGCTGTAAGTGTTCCTTCACATGAGCCAACCATTTGCACTGGGGCTGTTTTTTTTCTTTTCTTACAATAGTAGTATTATTATATTTCCCCTCTCACTCCTGATTGATAGCGTCCCCCCAGACAAAGAAAACAAATATAACAAGGACAATCTTATGTTGCCCTCTCTGCACCTACAGGCAAAAGCTGCTCTGAGGCCTGACCACATTATTCTACCACATTTAAACAAAAGCCAGCTTGGCAAGTAGAGAGGGAGAGTGGGGATAACTGATGCGGAAGACATAAGCCTGCAGTATAATGAGTATTTAAGAACATTCTGAATATTTGTCACCAGACCCACAAATGAGACCCATTTAACCTTTTAAACCAACGAATATTGGCCTGTATCCATTGAATATGTAATCAAGCAACTGATTTACAGAACATCATTGTGCCTGAAGATAAGTGGTACTGCTACGGCAACGGAAAAATGATGTTTGACTAAAGGTGAGAGGTTGGAAATGAAGTGAATTCCCAGTACGTCCTTACTAAATGAATCAATGTAATCAAAAGCAAAACCTCTTGCTTAAAAAAGAAATCATAATGTATGCATATGTTAATGCACAACATGAACTCATCAGTGGAAGCAGCGAAGGACTGGACACAACATGGCTTCTCTGTACAGTGTAGAGTCCCTCTTGAGGTCTGATTTAAAGCCTGTTGTTTTTATTCCCATAAATACTTGGATCTGGGGAGGGCAGCGTGTTTTATAGGCTGGCGGCCTCTGTTTCCGCTTACCAGAGTTTACAGGACAGGTGTCATATAAACATGGTAATATACCAGCCTCACTCATAAGCGTTGGGAAGAAATACTTGACGCTTTAATTCATTTTTATCAGAGTATTCATTTTATCACAGTGCTTTATCATGAACAGGCAGGGGCAATAATCTGCTGTGTAAATGATTGCAGGAATGTTTGAAGTGCAAAATGGATGGAGTGATAAGCAGATGAAGATGAGATGAGGTGGAAGGCCAGGAGAAATAAAGGGGGATATTCTCAACAACTTGCTGTGGAAGATTGTGTGGAATTTAGGTAGAATATGCTATCAAAAAAGACGTAGATTTTATTTATTTGCATAGATTAAGACAGAACAAGTTGAAATATTAGAGTACAGGTGAAGATGATACCTTAATAGGTTCTTTGAGTTATCAAAGGTACAGCCCTTAATAAACATGCCATCACATAACACCAGCCTGGAAATGGAATCCATCTTTACAAGGTTTTTCCGATACAAGCTGTGACCAACAGCTTTCAAATAACATCAAATTACCACGCAAAGTGTTTTGAGTGTGCCTCCCAACCTGGGGGTCAGGAGGCCCCAGAGAGAGAGAGAGAGAGAGAGAGAGAGAGAGAGAGAGAGAGAGAGAGAGAGAGAGAGAGAGAGAGAGAGAGAGAGAGAGAGAGAGGATTAAAGCAGCATCAAGCTTTTTTTTTTCTTTGGCCACTTGAGGGCAGAGCCAACAATTTAGCTGAGTATTACTCGTATGTTGACATATTATGGCCTGATAATTATCTCTGGGTTTGTCAATATGAGCGAACCCCTCATGCTGCAAACTCATTCGAGTTCATTCATTTGTATTGTAAAAAAATGGATTAGTGCAGCTTTAACATGATACAAAAATATATATATATATATTTTTGCTACACATTTTCTTTCCCTCTTTCATCCTTGTCATCCTTTTCAGACCCATAAATGCTTTGCATGGAAGAATCTCAGAGGGAAACATCACTTTGGTTGATCTGCAGGCAACCGATAACAAGGGGTCAAAAAGGTCAGAAACCTCTGCGTTATTATAATGGTTAACGCTAAGGACAGGAGGACAAAATAAAGTATATCGCCTCACATGCTGTGCTATTAAGCAGCTGGTGCATTCTGATAGGATGTAAAAAATACTGCAGCGATGCTGTTTTTTTTCTATAAAGACGGATGAGTGAGCATCTCATCGCTCCCAGTTATGATGTGAGGAGACACGACTGTCCAATAAATACAGTCCGAGGGTGTGAATTACATCTGTCCTCATTGTAAGTGTCTCATTAAGCCATGCTCTCTTGATTGAGGATACATGGTAGAAATTATAGGGGAGAACTGTTTGATGAAAATGTAGTGCACAGGACAAAAAGATAAATAATGTTAGCAACTTGAAGGTGAGCACAATCCATCAGTCCCCTGTGGAAATGAATGCAGTTTTTGTTTTTTTTCTCAGAAGAGGAATGAGAAAGCCAAAGACCAGACACATCACATACTCAGCGGTGACAAAAGCTAATCACTTAAATGTTCAATCACAGCAAAATGACATACAGCCCTTAAGTGAGCATTTAAAAATATGATGCAATAATCATCCTATACTGTGCAGTAGTTAAGAGTTAGCTTGGATTCCACATATGCAGCATTTTGTTTTTCTTTCTTTGAATGAAAGTTTAAATATCTGACACGCTGCTTTTCAGTAAAGTCGGTGATAACTAGCTTCACTTGGTGATTTCTCATTCAAATAAGCTCTGTAAACAAATGATAGTCATTCGAAATGCCAGCGTGTCCGGCTTTTTTTTAAGACAGAAGTGTCACATGGAGATTTAGTAGATTTTAATTTAGATCTTGTTGAATAATGGCACACAGACCCTATCCTAAACAAAGACATAATTGAAGTGCCGCTGAAGAGCACAAGATGAGTACGTGGTGTTTTTCAATGACGTGCAGGTCTCCCGGAGTTTATTAGTGCAGCCATTTTAGGAGAAAGCAAACGACCCGCACAACAAAGGCATCGGTGCTCAAAGACAACAGATTGCACTTAAGCTTTCTCAGTTTCGCAGCAGGAGGCGTAAAAGAAGCTGCACTCTGTGGGGTCAAACAACAACATCAGGGATAAAGGGCTGCTCGTTGAAAACACATTTTGATTTACGCTTTTGTCATCTAGACTATCCACTCACTCCATGTGTGTTATGTTGTTGGATGTTCCATCAAAAAGTCATTAGTTAGAGATATTATATGACATTGCACAAAACACGCAATTAGTGAGGCAGTTCAGGGATCTTTTCTTTAAATTCTCTCTAAAAGGAACTTTAGAGACTACTAGCTAGATAACCTTTTGGAGACCCTGCAGGGAGAATAATGTAGTCAATATCCAATGGCACAATTCTAGTGAATGTGAGATAATGAGTATTTGGGGGTTCTCTTGTGTGCTCATTTACATCGTGTTCATTTTAAAGCCCATGACCTGAAGTGAGAAAATAAGAATGCGAGCTTTGTAATGGGCAGTTGTCCTGCCTCTATAATTGATCCTCATCTGAAGCCTCATGAAAATTACAGTAATGAGCTGAGTGATCTGAATGTTAATTTGATTCAAGCTGGTGAAACTGCTCACCTGATAACCCCTCTTGGTGTTTCTTCAACAGTGAATGATGTTCAGCTAGTGTGTACACATGTGCACTTCACTATGTCAGGACGTGGGGCTTTAATTGGAAATGTGTTTATCTCAGCAACAGCACTGGCTCCACACTGTAATGCGATGTCTTCTGTTGGATAATTTAGCCAGAATACAGTTTAGATTACTTCAGAGAAATATCAAGAGAGCAAAGCTCACTACTACCCCGTTCGAGAAGAATCCTAAATTAAGAAAAAGTAAATACAAATTATAACCATTTAGAGAAATCTGAACAGAGCCAGCAGACATATTTGACTCATTTCATGCTCCACTACCAAGCCTGAGCTTCCACGTTCAAAATAAATGAGAAAAATACATATTTGAAAAACATGATGTAAGGTCTCTAAAATCTGTCAGGCAGTACTGTAAATCCATTAGCCCTCCCATGGAGGAGACATCCACTGACAGTTTGCTCTTCCTCCTCGCCCTGATAGATGCCACAACTACACATTTAGCGACAAGTCAGATCACATTTGATCAAGCTGCTCTTTGCTGTCAATTTTCTAGGCCCCGTCAGTCATCTGGATAATGTTACGGGAGTTGGCGGTGATGTAGTGATAGGATGTGCTGCTCACTTTCACACTATTGATGCATATGAATTATTTCTAGGTTAAAGAAATATGATTTTTTTTTTCTTGTAAAAAGACAGGTTTGAATGAGGAACATAGTTTAATGTTTCCATTCCAGTTCCAATATTTCTGTTCACCTCTGGAGCTCAGTGAATTTCATTGTGAACTCACATGGAGTCCTAATGTGTGATCCAAAATTGAAAAACAACATTGCTGTGTCCATTTGTCAGCTTAGATTCATGATTTTAACCCATATTTCTCCACCTTACATGATGAGAGAGCACGGTTCAACATAAATATTAAGCGTGAGCGCGCGAATCAGATTAATGTGAATCATTTGCCACGACACCATATTTGTTCAACATGCTGCCTCTCCCCCTCTCTCCTCCCCCAAAGACACTGGGGTAAAGAGCTATCTATCTCTCTCTCTCACTCACTCAAACACACACAGAGGCTCACCAAATGTCAGCAGTAAATGTATTAATTACATTCCCACAATCAATCGAACGCATTAAATGAAGTTTACCAAAGTTCAGTAAAGTATTTTTGACCTAGCTGACCCTCACAGAGATAATTCACTTCCTGAGAACAAACATACAAATTACTCCATCTCTTTCTCTCTTCGTCCCTCTTTATTTGTTTCATTCATTTTAAAGTTCACACACAACTCAACAGTTTGACCCGTCCAGCAGGGGTCACTGTGGTCTTTAGAGAAGTCCAGCAAATCACATTCTTTAAGCTGCTGCACTTCCTCTGTTCTAACACAGATCCTCTGTGTGGCATTACAAGAAGCACCATAGGAAATTATACATAATACAGATAGGCCATCTTATTTGCATGTATTACATATGTACCTTGAAATCTAATAGCTCCATGAATCAGTAAGAGGGACATTGGCAGCACCAGACATTATCCTGTAAAGGGGTTAGGTGTAAAGAGGTGGTAACAGGGTCTTTAATGGAGTTGGAGTAATGCTGCTATTGTGAATAGTGCATGTATGGTGTGGACGCTCAGCCATGTTTTATGCTGAGATTAAAGCAGATTAAATAATGAGCTTCTATGGACTTGACAACCCTGTCTTTGCCAGTTAGGAATAGCACTACTGCACCTCACAAAGGAGAAAATACATTGATTAGCTTTATCACCAATGCCTTGCAACAATATGGCAGCAACAGTGCTTTTAAGTATTTTTCAGAACATAAACATCACTTATATGTTTCGTGTAAATCTTCAAAGAATGTCCACCTTTCTCGTATTATCTGAAGACTCTGAAGATTTCATTTGAGGTCATTTTACTTGAACCTTCCGAGATGAAAAAAACAACAACCACATGAAGTGAAGAGGGTTAAAGCGAGAAACCTGAAATGAACCCCATTGTCACTGTAAGATTCTCCTAATAGTGTCAGATGAATGGCGGCGTGCTACCTTTTCGTAGCTGAGGTTGTTACATTATTTGATTTGATTTGTATTGATTTGCGGTGCCTGTATGTGCAGGTGTGCACATGTCTGAACGTGAGTACTTTTTACACTGGCCTGAATAGACCACACATGGAAAGAGAGGGCTTTAGTTAAGCAGCAGAATATTTCAGAGCATGTGTGAGGGAGTGTTTGGTTTAGTTTTTTTATGGCCAATATGTGTCCTGCAATACAAGGAGTTCCACAGAGAGTCCTCAGACAGCGGTATGCTCCACTGATAGCACTTGTAAAAACCAAACAAAGGACAAAAGCCTGGAAGAGGTAGCAGCTTGTGTGTGTGTCTGAATGCCCATGCATGTTTGTGTTCAGGAACATGTGCATTCAATGATGTGATACATGTGTTTACTTCACCAAATACAAAGTAATTTGTCTCTGTACTTCAGCTACAGAAGAAGTACTGGATTATCCAACACAGACGTAATCTGTGGAATTGGCACCAACTGCCAGTTGGATACTAATTCAGATGCAAATGGGCTTTGTTTTGTTTTTTTGACCATAGTTTTTATTTTTGTCAAGCTGTCTGTGTCTTGGCGACCTGGAAAGGTTTACAGAGTTGGAGATAGGGATAACATACGTCTACAGCTTCTAACTGATGACCTACTGTACAGGAATCTTGCCTGAAAGCCCTTTACAGCCCTGTCAGCCGGTGTTATCAGGGAGCCCTGTCAAAGAGAGAAAGAGGTACAGGACATGTTAGATCGGCCAAGAAAGAGATGGCTAAGGCCAGTAAGAGGCAAAGGAAAAGAAGGATAGCGGAAGAGATAGAGAACATCAAACCAAAGGAAATCGATGTGACCTGTTCCTGTCGTGTTTCTCAGGCACGGGAATAAGTTAATTGGCTAACGACTCAAATTTGTGCCTAATCCACGGGTGCACTGCTGACCCGTAGTGATTTAGACTGTGAGACTCACAACTTGATGGTCTGAGGCTGACTACATATTGAGTAACGATATAGTTCCAAAACATGGGTTCACGCTCTAATAAGTACATGAAAAGGAACAGGCTACATATCACACAGCAATAATCTCAAATTTCGTTGAATGCAGAATAGAATATGTCGATACAAGATGATACAATAACTTTATGAGATTTGTTGATTTACATTTTTCTATATGAGTTGGTTTCTATTACTGTTTTATATAGTTTGAATTCTAAAGAGTAACTGCATCTTAAACCTGTTTTTTAAATTATAAACTTAATAATATGACGGGACTGTGATGAAACACGTCAACGCTGGTGTAAATATTTCTTACCAAATATATATAAATGGCCCAACACTTGAAACTTCCCTACATCATGGAAATAAAAGAACGTTAACGCCCTCTAATCAGACGTTTTTTATTTAGCTTATTTAGAATTGGCTAGTTAGCTAGCTAACGCTAGCTGGTTGACGCCACCATGTTTTCACACTAACGTTACAGAAATCAAGCAGAACAGCAGGCTGGTGGCCAGCAGCAGCAGCGCTGGGTCCCAGCTCCCCGCTGCTAGGAGAGTACTGCCAGGAGCAGAGCAGACGGTAGTACTCCCCTAGCAGTAGGGAGTGAGGTGGAGGGACTTCAAAATATTTACTCTTTTGTGGTCTGATAAACAGTAAATTCATCAAACTCAGTGCTTGATGCCATATTTCTATTGTCCAAGCTACTGCAGCTAGCTCATCAACTCTGGCTGCCATGTTTGTACATGCTGCTTTGAGGCTTTCGTCTTACGGAAGCGGGCGTGGTTTCATCTCTCAGTCCCATGCCCACATTTTAGAATTTTTCTAAATCATGCAGTATGTGGATTTAGGTTCAAAACTGGGGGTGACGTTACACTTTAAGTAAAATCTGCCAAGAATAAGCATTACATAGATAGTTTAAGTTGAGTCCAAGACAGTCTAAGACAAGTCCAAGACCAAGCATAGTTAAGTCAGAGTTAAGAAAAAGTCCATAATCTGGACTCCAGAAATATTGATATTGCAGAAAATGTCCTGCTATGACTAAGCTCGGCCTTGAATTCAACTGGCACCACTTCAACACTTCGATGCAGGGCTTCCCTTAGCATTGGCCTCCTCTTCTGCAATGCCGACTGTTTCAGCTGACATGAGAAAATATGGGAAATACACATTTTCCTTACAACCTTTGTCCAGATACCAAAACTTTAAAAACTCATGACATTGAACTGCATCACAGACAAGGAAACATTTAGCAGATGTCCTGCTCCTGAATGTAAACATACCCATTTCTTAACACACAATATTAAAATGAAGTGCACTCAAAGTGTATCTTTCAAGTGCCAAACACTTTAAACCAAGTAGGCCTCTGTGGGCTTAGGAACTTTGTAGTTACGTCACAAACAGAAAACACAGATGCTGTGGTCATCTTGTCTGTTGTACTGGTTTCTATGAGTGACATTTTTGCTGTCCATCCATATAAACTTTTCACACTACTTCTGAAAAATTATCATCTCTACTGTCAGTTTGTAAAATGGTTATTGGAATTGTACTTGTATACCGCCTTTCTGGTCTTCCGACCACTCACACTGATGGCAGGAGCTACTATGCAAGGTGCCACCTGCACTTCAGGACTAACTAACCACATTCACACACCCTGGGGGAGCAAATTTGGGGCTAAGTGTCTTGCCCAAGGACACATTGACATGGACTGGAGGAGCCAGGGATCGAACAGACAATCCTCTGGTTGAAGGACGACCCGCTCTACCTCTGTATGCTCACTATGTTTCTAGAAATCATTGTTATGCCAAAACATGGCAACCCTTATCTCTTCAATACTCAGCCTTTCTGACTTGATGCAGTCTCTCACAAGAAAAATACTGCTGGACTTTGTCTTAAATCTCAACCAAATCTTACCTGAAGTAAATACTCTAGTAATACTTCTGCAGTTCTGCAGCACAAAATATGCAGGTGCTTAAATATTTATGTAAAATTGTGCCATCCAAACATGTAGCTGCGCTAGTAATATTTGTGCAAATTGCACCATTTCCCATCATCCTCCATTCATATTAGGACTGTTAAGACGGTGAGGTCTACTGACACCTTCTATAAGCCTCAGGAACGGATCAGATTCTGTGAAGAGGTTGTATGAAGAGCAAGAGTGCAAAATATTTTCGAGCTTACAGCCTGCGAGATACTGTTGCTTCTAAAGTCATATTTACTATGGGATTTCAACCATCATGCCATGCAATCCTACGGAAACATACCCTTTATTCACATTTAATTTGAAAGCTGTGTAGATTTCATGGGGCTTGGTATCAGGGCAAGCAGGGAGCAGTAGTGAGGGAGAGAGAGAAAATGGAGGAATAAACAGAGTTGCTGCTTGGAGGCTTCTGCTTTTATGGAAGTAAAGCTCTCCTTTCAAAGGTGGGTTAGGGGGTCACGAAATAAGTCAGTGGAGGTAGGAGAAGTCTTAGATCGACCCTTCCTCGACCATGCACGGGTTTTGAAACCAAATGCCCCACAGCCCACCACACCATTAATTACCACCACCTTCTTAGACTTTCTCTTTCTGTGGTACAAACACATTGAAATTTGGAAGTATTTGCTAATATTTTGCGAATATTCTGTTGAGTTAGAGTATTTAGTTTCCAAATGGAGGTTTTCTTTTTGTGACATATGGAAGTAAAAATAGTTCCAGGAGAACAATCAAGTTTATTAGAAAGGTGAATTTAGTTTGCTACACACTAAGAACATTCAGTCAGAATCAGCCCAATTTGGGTCAATATCTCATGAACACAATACCACAAGAGTGTGTTGGTACTACTTATGTGTTCATAACAATATGATATCACACTAGAAGTGTTCCTAGTGTGGCTGGTATGTGTGCTAATACAATATTCCTTCATCCAATACACAGAGTCACAGTGGGAACTCGTCTGATATTACACAGTCCAGTTTTTGTGTTTTCATTGTGTGACAACCTAATTCATTTCAAATTATATTATTAGTAAAACATATATTACGTATTAGTTTGGGTGAAGAGTTGTGTTTTAATTCATAATCATGAATCAGCCTTCCACCCTCCAGTTCCCCCCCCCCAGGTAAACAAACTGTTAGCTCTGTCAACACTGTTGCTGCTGTTTGCACTGTTAGCTGCTGGCTTCTGGCTCAGCCATCAACCACGTCGAGAGCCAATAGATGATGAACTCCCTATTGAGCACCTTTAAGCATCAAAACAAGCCATTGTCTTGGGTTTGATTGGTGACCCATTTTTTCCCACTGATGGGTACTGGGTAAAGTCAACCCAGTAACGTGTCAGTGTTATTTACAGAGATTTTATTATGTGACTGTAAACTCATCTGAAACTATTTGAATTCTTCTGATGAAATATCTCCATATTATTTTACACACACACACACACACACACACACACACACACATACATGCACAAAGGTAGACACGTAAGGATGAACACAAGTGATTTATTCACAGAGGTACAGAAATAAGTGAGACAAGTGGGGATTGACAATGTGAATGAACTTAATATGTTATCTTTTTCTTTCGGTGCTTCCCATTTAAAGAGGGGAGCATGGAATGAGGAAGATTAGCTACCAGGCTTGTTCTCCCTATCAACCCAAACCAGGATTCTGTTGACGTGGAGACGCACTCCCACACGGCATTTAACCAATCACAGCACTTCGGGGCATATCTAAGCATGAATTTTTATCAGGTCTATAACAAGTCCTTCGAATTGAATAGCGTTTGTCATATCACCTTACTTCACTCGATTTATCCTCACTCGGGTCATGCAGTGTTCTTCAAACATTGTGAAATGGAAAAACAAACAAACCGCATTTAAAATCAAATTAACCCTGAGAGCCGATGAGACTTCAAATCTGCCGGTCCGCACTTGCTGAGCTCCTCCAACTGCTTAAGTCCCTTTAGAGCTCAGACTTATTTATTTGTCCGCTTATTTTTAGCCAGAAATAAAGCACAGATGAGGGATGGGGCATGCAATTCTCCCCAGCACCGCTAGCAGCATAATAGCTCAACATGATGGATTTATCTGTGCAAACAGCTATGTATCTACTGTAGGTGCTCAGTGACTGCAGCGAGCATGTGCACTGTACAGTATGTGTGCTTGTGATTGTAAGCGAGTGTCAGTGTGTCCTCTGCAAAAACAAAATGCTCATTTTTTTTCCGCCCCTCAGGAGGCAGGTATCACAATCCTTTTGTGCTTGCAAGCAAAGGGGAGCCTAAATACCGTACTCTCTCTCACTTAACTAGACGAGTCTGTCATCGTGAAACAGACAAAAGAGCCCAATTGTAAATAGAAGTAACCTTTGTGCTTTAAAGGTGCCTGTAACTTTAAAGTAAAGCTATGTATTTAAAACACTTTACTTTCAGTCCCCCTATACAATATTTATTAGCCGTGTAATAAATGGTGTGTATCACACTATAATGTAGTCATAAGCAACTAGGACATTTTAATTGTTTATTAATGTACAGTTTTTGTCAGAAATAGTAACTTTTCATATTTTATATGATTGACATCTGTGCAGCAGTTGCTCTCTATGCTGGAGCTGTAAATCCATATGACAATCATATCATCTTGTCAGCTATATGCGACACTTATTGACAAGGCATGATAAGTGAAAACATAATCTTTCCAGATCCTTGTATTGTTGAACACAGCTGTGTGTGCACAAGATTGCATATAATTGATTTTCTATCTACTCTAGGATATATGGAATGAATCAATTTTGAGCGTTCATATGAATGCACATCAAGTTTTAGGCCTACAAGCATGTCTCTATTTAAAGTGAGGTGTGTTTGCATGCACCTAAATGGACACGTGCAGAGGTTGCAGTACAAGAACAATGGTGTGTTAATCATGGACTTTATCCACTTTCACACTATACATTTAACCGGGGGACCAGTGTCTCTTACCGCGTCCCCCTCTATAATAACCACAGCCTGCTTCAGATAAAGCACAGCATCTGTGAAACAGCAGGGTGACTGAGCACACAACACAGACTACCATTACAAACGGACCACTGCACAGTGGGCCTATCTTATACACCTGGGTGACCAGATAAGACTGAGAATACGATGGTGGGGGGTGAGGGGATTAACCCATCAACCGGTGGAAATACTAGGCAGGGTTCAGTGAATCAGGGTGGTGGTAAGGGGATGATACTTAACAGAGGGTAGATCTACAGTGTGGAGATAGAGGGTAAATTAAGAAGAAACATAAAGCGTGAATGGTTTTTTAATCCGTATGTGTTTCTGATCTTTTTTCTTTGGCTATAATTGTTCCTGGCTGTTAACGCCTATGTTATTCAAGGGTCAATAATTCCATTCAGGCAGCGAGGGAGAGAAATAGAGTCAAAAAGATGAGAGGAGAGGTGCAACGCAGAGTAAATCCTCTATCCTCTTTATCCTCTTACAAACTCCAGGTTTGCACTTCTGCTTTATTCTGCAGCTCTCCTCTGTTTTTGTGGAAAACAACCGCTTCCATTTAGTGTTGACTGAGAAATGCCTTTAATTAAATGTCAATGACACTTCACAATACAAAGTTAATGTATTAAAAGTGGTACAGAAACATGACTGAATACTCTGACATGAATTTGAGATAGTTTTAGGGATTTTAATGACTATATGTGGAAATTTACAGAACATTTTGAAATGAACAAGTGGTTTCTTAATCTCAAGGCATTTCAGTGAGGGGAAGGCGACAGGGGGGATCGATCATGGCGGTAGGGTTGTAAAGAGGTTGGTCGAGCTTCTTTAAAAACACTTTCCCTTTTTGGGGATCGCTCTTGCAGGTAAGGCCGTTGCCACGCGGTGGTGTAAAAGCAGCTTGAATTTTACATTATTTTATTGTGTTTTGATTACAGCATATTTAATTAAATCAAAAAGATTTACCCATTTAGTGTACTTGCACTTGTGTTTATTTACATTTGTATCCAAGCCTTTTCATCTCTTTGTTGTTACCCAGTTCATCACCACACTCCTTCCTCCTCTCCTGCCCCTCGGATTACAGTTATTTTCCAACAATTACATCCTGCCTCCAAACTGTTGGCATGTTACTTTTACGAGCTCGTTAGGTGGACAATAGTGTGCTTACTGTCATCTCATTAGAGGGAAATTTAGAACTGTAAACACATTGTTTGGGCATATAATCAGAGTCAATGGCGAGCACAAGATGATGAGCAGATTTTCTGGATAAATGAGCAGACAGGAGAATTGGTCAGTAATGAATCCTTTTATGGTTATGTGGAAAGTAGTAGGAGGAGGCGAGGGCAAATACAGAGA
This sequence comes from Leptoclinus maculatus, assembly GCA_032191485.1. Taxonomy (NCBI): domain Eukaryota; kingdom Metazoa; phylum Chordata; class Actinopteri; order Perciformes; family Stichaeidae; genus Leptoclinus; species Leptoclinus maculatus. The sequence goes on from JAVDOI010000007.1 coordinate 9,932,949, forward strand.
GTAAGATGGGAAAACTAACCAAGCACACAGGAGAGAATTTGATTCTTACTGGAAGATACAGACAGGTGCAGACATAAACAATTAAAGGCATTTAAACGACTGTAGAGAAAGAGTTTTATCTTACTGAATGTGCAAGTGCTCTAGTGGGAAGACAATTTGGCTCATGCAGTGGCATAATCCATTTCTTCCAAAGTGTAAAGGGCTGGTTCTCAAGTTAAAATATCGTAGTTTCTGGAATCTTTTCTACAGATTTTATTTTGCTTCTGTCTGCACGGATTTGTTTGACATTGGCAGAAATACATATCTGTACACATACATTCATGTAGACACACAGAGATGGAATAGCCTTTGGTCTTTTTCTACCCTCCACTTCTCAATCCTGTATTAATCTTTAAATACATTTTTATTCCCCAGTAAACTTTAGCACCATACTCACTTTTAGTTCTCACAGGGTCCATGCACAATTTAAAGCTTGCTCCTGCGAAGTTCCACCTTTAGTCCTTAGGAGGAGCGAGTGAACCTCTTAAATTATACATAATACAGTATATAATACAAATACACTGTACACAAAAAATCTTTTTATTCATATCATCATTAGAGTTGAGCCAGGGTTTTATTAATATGATAGCTGACTCTTCATTATTGGAAGGTATAAAAATAGATTTCTGACTACTTAATAGAGAAAACTTGGCAGAGGCCATCCCTCTTAACTGCTCTTACGGAATATCTGGTTTCCATAAAATTAATAGAAAAAAATACTAAATTAGGCACAGACAGTTTTATACATCAGCCATGCAAGGACTACGATTTTAAAAAGTTGAAATATAATAGATTATGTACACGCTCACTAACACCTGCCATGCAGTGTTCTGGCTGCTGTACCTCTACTTGAGAGGTGAGTCAGCCCTCAAATTGTGTCAGTTGTCCATCAACGCCAGAGACCCAAGCTTCCATGGTAACAGCGGTCAGGCCAGTGATTGCTCCCTACGTCTTTTGAAACAGTGAAATGTCAATGTCACATGTTCTCCACCGTTGGCTTGAAATGGAATCTGTTGGCATTTTTATTTTCTGACATTTTTACCTCGTTGTAATGTGATGGTTCTTGTTTTTCATTAAATATCATCAAAAAAATAAGTCAACAAATTATAGACACAATGCTAGAAAAACAAGATCATCTTAGATGATAATACATAACATCAAACAATAATAATGATTAAAACCTTAAAATATCAAGTGCAGTTCACACTTCAAGGATGTTTTCAAAAGCAGCTGCCAAAAGGGTACGATCAGTTTGAGCAAAACCCTTGAGAAATAAATGCCTGTCAATCGAAACACATCAGCTGTACCTGTTTGGGGCTTATTACAGCTCCCCTGTCAGATTCAAGTTGCATGCAGCTCCCCTGTCAGATTCAAGTTGCATGCCTCTCATGCCTCATCAATGATTCAGAATGACCTGATTCAATTGTTCTGCTCCTTCATCTTGGATGAGGCACAATGCGCAAGAGGGAGTGTGAGTGAATTAGGTACAGTGAGGTGAGGTGGAGTGCACTACTGAAAGAAACAGAGTCTAAGAAGTAGTCAAGTGATTCCAACTGAATGGATTTACTTCTTCGTAAATTAGAAAAATAATGCTGTTTTTTTTTTTTCAAGGTTCACACACTTGCCTTGGCTTTTCTTTCTCTCTCTGCCCCTCTCTTCTTTACTCTCACTGTATCTCTCTCTCTCTCTATTCCTGCTGACAAAGAGAGAACTAAAAAGTGCCAACCCTGTTCTCTCTAAGCTTGAACTCTGTGTGCAGGCGGAATATAGAGTTTAGCTTTTATTTTCGGTGTGACTTTTTGTTCAATGAGATTTAGAGAAGGTGACTTTTATCCCTTTGGGAAGAAAAAAAGAGGATACTCTTATGCACTCACACAGAGCTCAGCAATTGGTTGACGGAGAAAAATAAAAAGGGGGGAAATAAAATGAAAAGCTATTGCATAGGGACCCATTTGCTTAGTAACTGCTATCTTTGTATTTGACTCCTGGACTGCTTACTGGGACAAAAGCGGGCACTGGATATAATGAAATACAAAGATGTATTATGGGATATAAGTAATGGAGCCATGCACCGAGATATTTCAAGGCTTACTCTCTGTGTTTAATTTCCTCTTCAGAGAAGGAAATGACCCACAGTATTAACCTCCAAAGGGGAGAGGGAAGATGCTTTCACTTAAAACACAAAAAAATAAAGAATAATCATCACTAGTTTGCGTAGTCACCGGGGACAGAGCTTTGCGTTGAACTTTGGGGTTACTCTTCCTGACTACAATGTCCAGAGACAACGTTGTGAGTTCTGTACATCAAGGTGCAAGCCCAGTGCTATATTTTCTGCTTTGGCAGAGCTGATCAAAACCCTCACATCCAGCATGTCTGACAGAAACACCACATCCATTTCTAATGAGTCCAGAGGGGACACCTTCCTGAGAGGTTGTCTCTGAGTCTGCCCTCAGGGTCATGGCAAGGTAGGGCACAGGGATGCTTTAAAATTGTGATTAGCCCCTCGGGTCAAAGAGAGGTTGATCTGCAGTGCACCTTGAGGTCTGGCTCAATATACTTCTCCCAAGTGAGTGTCCTGCTCTCCTTCATTTCCCCTTTTTTTGCTGTCCACACAAGTTTATCCGCTCTAATTTCATCTCTCTCTTGCATCACCGCTCTTAGAGCTTCCTGGGCTTGTGTGCTTGAGAGTAATTTGGCAAACAGAAGAGATCCGTTATTCACATCATTTATTTCTATGTCTGTGGTTCCGAGAGAAAATGTAAGTTAACAAAAGCAAGTAAGTAAGCATAGTCGACTATGCTGATATTTTAACTTGAGTGAATTATAGTGCAGTTTCTTTGTTCAGACAGGATTTTCCGAATTTGCAGCACCGCTTCTTTAGAGTTGTGGTACTCAAATCTACAACTCCCAGGTTCTGTCACCGGTCAAACTAGATCACTACAGTTTGTTACAATTCTTATAAAGTCTTTGAAAATTGTTGATTATCTGCTGACAAGTCTATTCTTCTCTCATTTATTTTACCACATGACTCTTGGCTTGGATTGGCTTGCTAGTGTTAGTGGTGTCCGGTGCTGGTCTGGGGTGTGAATGTAATAATAACAAGAGGGGAACTCGGAAAGCGCAGAATTGAATAATATTGCTTGTATCAGCCCTGTGATCCAGATCTCCAAAATTCAATGGTTTCTTCCTTGGCTGGGCCAGTAGTTGTTCTGTAGTCCTGCTGACACACAGAGAAAAAAAACCTACAACAAACAACAAAAAACATAACCACCTTGGTAAAGGTATTAATGGACAGTTGATTCCTGGGAAAATATAATACCAGTGTATCCCGACGAGTTGATGCAATGATACATGAGAAGCGACCCCAGTGCAGGCTTACATAGAAAACAATGAGTGCATGTGTTTTACACATACACTGATGTGTGATACCCTTAAGTCAGTACCCAAGGTATATTAAAGGCAATTAGCCAAGTAGCAGGGACAGAAATATTTAATTAGCTAAATCAATTTGTTATCTTCCAAAGTTGTTTGAGTATGAAATATGTTATTGATATTACTTGTACGTGTTTTCACTGAAAATGCTTCCTTGCTGAGCTGCGTCAGACTGAAACTTTGGATAATACACACATGATTAAGCTAACTTCATGTTTACTGAACTTCTAAATGGATTTTTGCACAGCACAAGGAATGTGGATTTTGCCCTTATTGCTTGCGGTGTTGTCACACTATGCAATATCTTCACAGCCAGTATGGACAAGTGAAAATACTACTGTGACCACAGAGTCTTTCAATGTACACATTTGCATGCAAGTATTGTATTAAGAAAAAAGAAGAAAAAAAAAACAGCCTTTTAACTGCAGGTAACTATAGCAACAGTATGTCTGCCTAAAATGTTGGTGTCGATTGTAGTTTAAAGTTACATAATTGATCATCCATGTCCATGGTATGAGAGTGATAATACACTCTATTTGTCCATTATTTTGTCATTTTTTTTACTTTTACTTCCGAAAGTTCCTCATATTGATTCTCTTAAGGCCTTTAAGGATCATTGTTTCACCATTGTTCTCTATATTAATAGTTGAGCTAGCCCCACACATGTGTAAGCATTCTCTCGTATTTGATTTAATAGTGCTTCAAGATGTGTATTTAGTATTTACAAAAGTTAAATGTATTTTTCCTAGGCCTCTAAGCTTTTAAATTGAATTAAACTAGGAAAGCAAAATGGTGTTATGCAGGGAGTGAAACTATTTCAACTGAACTGAAGAGTGCAGCCGGTACAAGATACCCCCCTGTATCTGCTGTGAGGAGGCTGTTCAGCACACTGCGCTAACAACAACAGTCACATTAAATTACAAAGCAGCACGCTCCATGTTAACAGATGCCTCTGATAGGTTCTTGTCAAGATTATCCATGCTGCTCTGAGGCTGACTGTGTTTTTTGGTGGGGTGAGGAGTGAAGTTAACAGATGACAAAACAGGCAAAGCCAATCATGGTTCGGGCCCCCCGATACGGCACTGCACAGGCACGTCCTCCGGCTAGAGCCCGATGATGCATCTCCCTGGCTGTTTTCTGTTAACTCTGCGCTTTCAAGGCCATCCATTCTACCGAGCTGCCTGATGTCGCAGCAAAGTCTTCCAAGTCAGCTCCCTTCCCACACCTACCTTTACAATCCATCTAATGTGTGCTGCAGGTACACAGTTTTTTTTTATCTCTGAAGGAAGGGGGAAATAGCTGTCTGCTTTACAAAGCAAAAACTCCACCTTTCAGTCGTGGCTGCCATATCACCGGAGACGTCGTGTAGGAAAGAGAGATGAGCCATCCCATTATCCTGTGTGTTCACGCTTCTGTCATGATTGCATGTGAGAAGACTCCCTTGCACATGGTTGAGCACACCTCGAATGCTGACCGGCCACTTTCCTTTCCAAAGTGATTCCTTTTTTATTGCTCATTCACCAACCTCCGGCAATGAAGATTGCACTAAGGCAAGATGGTGTGTATCCTAGCCTATTCAATGGCTGTCAGGCCACTTTATCATTCTGATGGTTTGGTCAACAGCAGACTGGTGGACTCTAAATGCTTTCTGTCTGACCAGCAAGCCAGACTCCCAGAGATAAAAAGACAGAGGTTTCATAGACAGAGATACTGTATTTTGCCGAGAAGGAAACCATACAGTGAAGACAGTTTGAGGTAAGGATGTTTTGCCCATATCAACATCATCCATCATCGACTTGCTTTTTTTCCCTTGCAATGTTCAGCTGGAGTCTCAGCATTCAGCAGCTGTTGCTTCCGGTCTAGGAACTTTAGTCTAAAGCTCTTTATATCCATTCAGTCATTCAGGATCGAGGCACAAAGATTAGTTGGTCACCACAGGCCACTGGAACTCCCTTCTGTCTGAAACATAGTATTTTTGCTAAGAGAAACATAATATATCAAGAGACAATACCCCTGCAGACCTGAGATTACAACACAGGATAGCTCATCCATAACCTTTTATTTCTTTTATGTCTCACTCAGGTCACACCATGCCATAATCTCACAGAACTAACAAGAAGTAAACGGCTCTCTTGAGATGGACAAGAAGCACATAGTTTAAATCCCTTTATTATACTATATTTTTTATGTATTATTTTTTTTTAAACCATCCTTTATTTTATTTGTTTGTGTTACCAAGTAAAGTAGCTAAGCAGTAGAATTATATAACATTTAAATTTATAAATTAGCACTAACACCCAAACAAAACAGGACTACATTGCTTCACAGTGTACATGCAAATCAATACACAGACAACACCAGATGCTCACAGTCCTGTGGCATCGATCCAACTGGGCAGAGTCAGCTGTTGATGTAGTTAAACTTAGTATTACTGGAACTTTCAAGGTAACAACATTATTCATGGTCATATAGGTGCAATAGATCCATTCTACTATGTTGCTACACAACAGTGGCGGGCCGTGCATTTTATACCTGGGCCTTCACTGCTGTCCTGCAGCTGAGCCACCTCCTAATAACCTCATTATGACGACACAGCTACGGTTATTATGTGTTTCTAGGGGTGTAACAATACACGTATTCGTATTAAACCGTTCGGTACGAGGCTTACGAACCGAACAATACGTTTGAATAATACTAGTACATTTGGAAAATGCAGAAGATTAAATTGTGGGAAATATAATGTTTTCGGTGGACTGCGCTCATGTAGGAGACAATGGGCTGTGTGGCATCTGAACCCGGAACAAAAAAAACAAAAACAAAAAACAGCTGAGTTACCGCAGTGTGTTCTGGGAGGCTACGCTAAACTAGCTTAACGGGAAAACAACATTCTGGTACACACTCGAGGGCACGGGCCATTCAGATATTAGATGTAAAAACACAAAAGCAGTTCACTTACCAAATGCTGATCACTTAAAGACAAACTCCATCCTCCTTTCTTTGTTGACAAAGAGTTTAATCCCACGGTTAAAGCCCAACTCACAAATCCGTTTCTCCTCCTTCAGCCATTGAGTGTTAAAAAAACAAAGCTAGGTAAAAAAAATAATAATCTATTCTACACCAAGCAAAATGCAAAAAATGTCATAATTTCTTCCATATCTTTCAATTTGAACTCTTACTACTCCGACTAAGCTCTGATGGCTACCGTAAGTTTCGTTTTCCAATAGTCACGTCCTCGCCCACTGACCAATCACACGCTGCACCTCACTGCAGAGCTGCACCTGAAAACTGAGCTGCCCGTTATTGCAGACGTACTTGTAGGCCAGCTAGAAGGCTCTGGCACGTCAAAGAATACGCCAAACATGTCAAACTAAAGATCTGATTGGTTGAACACAATGACAATCAACAATATCGTCCCAATTCACTTAAACTGCACATAGAGGCACTTGTGAGTCTGCAGGCCTCGGGCCTCTCTTCTTACCTAGAGACACAGAGGTGAAATCTGATTGGATAAAAGCTCTACTTAAAACAAGTTGCACTGGAAGCAGAGCAACTGAGGAAGACAGTAGCTGTGCAATGAGAAAATAAGATAATGGGACAAATATTTTTATAAATTATAATACATGTAGTGTATTTAAGAAAAATTATTAAATTATAAAATAGATATAACTTTGTGATTCTGTTTAGGCCAGCAGAAAAGGCCTTGCTGGCCTTGACCGCCCACCACTGGTACACAATGTCAACTCATGCAGAAATATGTCAATACCAGCCTCCAGGTCACATTTATTTTATTGTATTGTATGCAAAAAAATATTAATAAAATGTTATTACACTGCGGATAAACACGCACCTTGCAACACTCTGACTTTGGGCAAGTAAGCATCACTCAATAATAGGAGAGAGACTGCAGGTTCCAAACCAAAGAGAAACCTATAACTAAATAAATATATAATTTCAATAACTTTCTCTGAGATACAACTAAGTATATTTTAGCTCCATTCAGTTTGAACTCTGACACTTTCACGTTCACTGTAGGAGGGTGGAAAAATGTCAAGTCATGTTTACAGCACTAGAATAAATATTAGTTAAGGACATGTAACGAGTCAGATGTCTCACCAGTAAGTTTCTGTTTCTTTTTATCGTAGCAGTGATGAACAGATGGTAAATTGATCATTAAGAAATTTTGCAATTGCTTTGACCTACACAAAGCCTATTACTTACTGTGTGTCATATCAAACTTCCCTTTTCACAACAAAGTGCTTCATTTGCATTCTTTAAACATAATCGAAAGCTGCACCACCTAAATTGTTTTGCAATACTGGCAGAATAATGAGGCTAGAATAATCTGAAAATGAACCTTTTTGTATACAAAAATGATCCATCTCAGTCTGGAGACAGCTCTTATTGCAGCAGTGTCTCAGCAGTTTGCAAATAAGGTTCTAACATTCTTGAAGAGGTGAGATTTCCGTTGTATTCCCTGAATGAACATTGAGAGAATTTGTGTTACGTATGAGGTCAAAGACAAGGAGGAAAACAAGAACATTACAGTGTAATTTAAATGATTCTCAAAAATTCAAGTGAAGATCACAGGCTTTTAAGGATATTTAAATTGTTACAAATTCAAGTCTCTAAATTAGTTTAATGTTTTCAATTGATTTTACTGTCATTGAAAGTATAACTTTTCTCACTTTTTTAAGATCGAGGGACTTTAGCTCTACAAACGAGTAATTTGTCATCTGCACCCTTCAACTGATAATTGAAAAATAAAGACCAACATACCAGAATGTGTGGATGATAGTTACTAAATGTTTTTTTCTTTCTGTGACCCTGTACACCTATTAAATCTACCCACTGTACCTTCAGACATCTTTCCTGCATCACGTTCTAGAGCAACATCTGATTTCAACAGCAAATACTAAACTTCAAATTATGGATGAAGGATACTCTCAAAATGCAGTTTCATTGTTACCTTAAAGTGAATCCTCCCCATAATGAACTGCAGACAACAGTAGATGTTACAGAATAAATTACTAAAATCACGATGCTAAAACAAAGCAATGCAGACAATACATCCTCGTAGCACTTATTGTATTCATATTAGTTTGTTTCTGCACTGTGCTTTTGCTCTGGTTTATGCTCTTAGATGCTTGTTTAAAAAAGAGATGCACTTATGACTTCTGGTGACTAGTAGTTCTCTTGAATACCTATGTTGAATACACTTAGTGTAAGTCGCTTTGGATAAAAGCGTCTGCTAAATGACTGTAATGTGATGTAATACATACAGTACTGGTTGTAGTAAAAGGTGCAAATCAATACACTGTAAGAAAGAAAAGGGAAAAAAAAGACAAAACAGCAGGTGCAGCTGTTTCCACTTGTGTAGCTGACTCATTGAGACTTTGATGCAAATGAAGTCAGCACTGTCTTTTCATCTCATCCACCAGATGGGAGCATCAGGTTGAAAGGAAATAAACTTTTGCAGGTGTAAGTACTGGAAACGCCCCATATATGGGGCACTAGGGATAAGAAGAGGTTTCCAGTACTTTCCATCTTAGACCATCGAACATATACTAATTATGAAACCGAAATATAATGATGTTGCATACCACGTAAAACTTCAGAACCTGAGTTAAAATAAGATTTAATCAATTTGTACATACTCCAAACACAACTCACTCAAAGCCTATTATAATTACTACAGTACCACATTCATATTTCGCCAGGATGTGTGCACACCCTGCACATATCCGGACCAAGCAATCGAAGCTCGATGCTAACAAAGAAACTGAGATGGCAGAAAGCACGGCAACTACACACAGATGACGGACATATCCGTAACATCTCTCTCCGTCATACTATCGCTGATATATGAGCAAATAGAATATATAAAAGACAGCAGACGAAAACCACCATTACGCACGCGACTACTTTACGCACAGCACCTGCACACCACAGCTTGTTGTTGTATCATCGCGAGTTTTTTCACCGTTCATTTTGTTCATAATGGTTGTATTTGGATGTATTGAACACCATTAGTGATAAACAAGTGAAATATGTAGTTTGGTACATGAGAAAAGTCAAATGGCACACATGGTGCCAAGATGTGCCAAAATGCACATTTTGGAAATCTCGCCTGAACTCTCTGTACTAAAACCTCTCTCATTTTGTTGGGCTTTACTTTATCAAAGTCAAACTTTTGCAGAAAGACTGATCACATATTGTGCTATGATTTGAGAGATGTTTTAGGCTTGGACCTGCATTCTTTCAAATAAATAATATCAATAAAAGTGCTTTTTTTTTCAGGCGAACCTGAACATTTTAAATTGAGCTGTGTGCCATCTTCATTTACTATAAACCAGTAACATATACACTGATATTTACACATCTGAGCAAAATCTCACAAGTGTTAGTGTTATTTATACCATCAAAATTATCCAAAAAGACCTTACAGTTAGAGATCTGTACTCTCTTTAGTATGGGTATGCTATTTTCAAGCAGAGGCCTACAAATTAGGACTAGGGGTTAAAGGGTTTTAAAACAAGGCATGCTTAATAAAATGCAAAATGTGACAGTAAATGAAAAGCTTTCTCTCTCTACCTGTTTTATATTTTAAAATGTTCTAAGTTACAAGGATGCTTTGTTTTTATTATCCAAATATAGCAACAGCTTTATATTTGATGGATTTATGACCTTTAGTGACAATGTAGAAAAAAAAAAAAGATGGTACGCAAATAACTCTTAACACAGTTTGTTTATTGAGCGCCGCAACAAAGGATTTATTTCATAACCGATTATTCTGCATATTTCATTGATAAATTATGTAATCACTTAGTCTGTAAAATGCCACAAAGGTGACAAATACATATCTTGTTTGAATGTGGCTTGCTTGCTTGATCATTTTTCGATATTGTGTCAAAATAAAATTGGCCTACCTGCTTATTGCTTTGCATGTTCAAATTTTCTGTACAGTCGTTTCAGGGACTGAGAATAATTATTTAGCCAGGGTAGAGGGTTTGATATGAAATCTATATTAAATTACCAAATTAAATGAGACGGTACCTAAACCACAGATAGGGCCTGAACCACTAAAAACGATTACAAAGTGAACTTGCATTCAGAGGGCAAATTTGTTTTTCTGTTATATTCACATTTGAGAGCAGATGGGGCAGATACCTGAATTAGCTCCTCCTCGAGGCCTCCGAGGCAGTACGGCCTGCTGTCACAGATGACTGGGCTTCTAAAAACAGGAGATGACCAACAGGGAGAGCACTGGGCAGTTCTATGTGGTGGGGATGGCAGAACAGAGCTGTCCATGTTGCAATATAAACCAGTGGTATTTATGGTGCTGGAGAAGTTCATAAATCCAAAGCAATTGGTTAACCCATTGTAAATAACAATGCCAGAAATGGGAGAATTGATATGGTTGCTAGACAGTCTTGGCATGAATAATGGAAGAGAGGCATGCGAATTCAATCAGACTGGTGCTAGGACCCCAGGGACGTCAGTAGTAGTGGGACTGGTCAGGATGAGTGGACGTCGGGGAACTGTTTTGGCTGCCTGATAGAGGAACATCCTTTTTGGCGACATACTACGAACTGTTTGTGGATAGTAGTTTGCCTCTAACCAATTTGGAAGTATGCCATGATTTCTAAATAGCTGCCTGCCCAGAAGAGGTTGAAATTGTCAATGTAGGAAACACTATGGGCAGCGCAGGCCGATGAGAGCCAGATGTGTAGTGACAGAAGCCTGCTGTGAACTGCCCAATATTAGGACCACAGGAGGGAAGAGGACTGGATACGTATATGTGACTTAGGGGTCTTTTCAGAGGGCAAAGTCAGTTTTCAGTAGTTCAGAGGGATGCTAAAGGATATCATTTGTGCCACTGGGACAATAGCCGTGGTAATATCAGGTTCATTTGATAGGATTTTAGGGGCTTGCTAAATCGCTGCTTGATAGTGGCACCTGAGAAACAACAACTTGATGATAAAGTCATCAAAAACCAGGGTTGTGAGCTGATGTAGGCATTGACCTGTAGACTAGTAGTGTTCAAGCAACAACCAGCCTCACAGCGCTACACGGCCATGAGGTCAGATTTTACTTCCCTGGAGGATTAATGTGAGTCAGAGTGATAGGTCCCACTTCCACCTGTAACTTCTGAACCATCGCTCATCAGCATAGGACAACACGGAGAACACATTGTCTGCTTTTCATATGCAACTGTGGCACATAAACTGTACTTTGTGGGATAGCTTGCAGCAGGCCTGTGTACTGCATCCAATCAGGGCATCTATCTGTGCAAGCTCCATCTGTCACTAAAGCATGCCACTGTGTGCGTGACCCAGGCCATGTGGGTGGGCTTTCGAGTGTTTTGAGTTCTTAGGCCCAGAGCCTGGGACATAGGAGGAGTTGAGGTCCTTGGCACAAGAGCCTTCATGGGTGACAGAGAGGAAGGAGAAACAGATGCCAATGAAATCTCCATGTCACCTTCGATTTTTCACTCCTCAGACCTCAGTGTAGTGAAACATAGTAATCATGATTTTATGAACGAGACACTAGTGGATTAAAGGAAAGCGAGAAATGAAGAGAAGTATGTTATGTTTACATGCATTATTAGATAATAGATTGGCTGTCATTTAGGGATTCAGACATTCTGCTGGAATTATGTTTATTGGTTTATCAGATTGCAAAACCCCAAATTATAGTATGTGAATGACAGGGTTTTCTATTTCTACCAAAGCATGGCACATGTCAATCATACTATGGAGTATTAGTAGATAAGTTACGGTTGATTTATGGTTAGGATTAGGCAACTAAACCAAGTTAGGGAAAGATCATGATTAGTTAATAAAAAGGCAGATGTTTACAACATGCTCTCCCTAATTCAATTTTCCCCAATTGGCATCGGAGGAAATTTGTGAGGTGTTAAATTGTCTAATATGGATATAACATTCCATGGCTACTGGGATTGTAAATTAACATGATCAACCACTTGCAATGGCATCACTCGAGTATGTCTGTTACAGGAAAAAAAGCAAAAACAACCTGTAAAGCAAATCCCTCTCACAGAGCTTCAAACTGCCTTCAGGTCGTAGCAAAGCAATAACCACAGCTATAGGTGTGTTTAATCATGTGTGACCATGCTTTGCAGAGTGAATAGAGGATTTAAGTTCAACATATAGATTTCAGGCATTCTGTTCTGTGAAATATGCTCTGAAAACCACAGTATGTATCAAAGTGTGAAATGTGTGTACCAGCACACCCCCTCATGTTTCATGTTTATCTATCGGCATTTCATCTGCAGTCAGAACAACCCCCTGGATTTGCTCGTCAGGTTTGGCTGCTCAGAGGCAGAATGTGATAAGCTGCTCCTCACAGTAATGCTGAATCAACAGCAGAAGTGTGACTTCAGGCCTGGTAATCATGAAATTGTAACAAGTCCTCAGTTTGATCTTTCAGCGCCTTATAGGAGAACACACTGTCCCCTTGTGTGTTCTGTTCTATTAAACTGCAGCTTCAGATTTTAGGTTCGGCCTGGAGTCAACAAGAAATCACAGCAGGTGTTTGGACCACCATCTACATCTCCAGTGATCTCCATTTCACTATTTAAGTGGTTTTCAGCACTTTGTGTGTAAAAGTATATCAAAAACTCTGTGTGTCTCGTAGAAAAATAATGACACCAGAAGGGTACAATAAGGAGAGGCTAAAAAACAATTACATCTTTATGACCTTGATCAGCCCAGAGGGGAAAAAAAATCTTCTCTTTATAAGATTATTATTAACTAAGATTGTCTTTCACATCTCTCCAGACAGAATAATAGAACTATGGTTTTATTTTTTCTCTTTTAAAACTTGAATATAATGCATATGCAATCAAGCGAAAACCACAACGTTTTTAGAATTTGTTCCAAATGAATTGCAGTCCCATAGTCCCACAACAACTGCTTTGTTTCTTGCAACCATTCACTGAACCCATCCTATCATGCATGCGGTTAGTAACATAAAACTTCAAAAAGAGTGAACAGTAGATTGTGGCTTATATTTTTTTGCATTAATGCACAATTAAGATATTTTCATAATTCAAATGTAACTTTACTGCCTGATTATAGACTACATTATTTGTAACTAAGATATTTAGTTTTGCATTTTATTACTGAAAGCTTTACATGTAATATTTATCCCAGATTCCATTTGATTATAGTTTTATTTTAAAATGCATTAAAATGCCACAAATATAATTAAGACCTTGAGCTTGCAATCTTACAGTGTTGGCAATTCCTTTGGTTGTCAGCATATTTTTTTACCATATCTCACAGGTCACTGACCTCACTTTTTACTTGAAGCGATCCTTCTCTGTGAAAATGTATGCGCAAAGGTGCTGTCTGTGCTCTACGGTGGACATTTCTAACCACAAATTGTATTTGTACTTGGCTATTTTGACATCACTCTGCTCCCATAGATGTACAGTTGCCTGCTATTATACTGTGTGTGGGAGATTTACTCCTGAGCTTTGTCTTGTGTGTGTGTGAACAATCAATGAGAACATAACCTGTTTAAAGCAGGTTGTCGGGGTTATATTGGAGGGCTGCTGATATTGAGTGCAATGTTTTCTATTACAGATAAAAGAGCCGAATTGAAGACAATTTAAAATGTAAATTACTCACATTTGACACTCAGGGTTGTGAGAGAAAAATAATATATCATTAATCAATACAGTTTAAATTAATCTTCCTTGTGCCGTAATCCAGGGTGAGCACTAGTGCACCAATCAAGTTCAGAGTTCATCTGAATAAAATGCAGACATGCAAGTAAGTACAAAAATAAAGAGAAAGATATGCCATCATAAACCTTTCAGGTTTCATAGCTTTTTTTTTCAGAAAACTTTTTACTTCTTCCAGTGCGAACTGAACACACCTGATTAACTGCATCAATGACCCTCTGCAACTCCTCTTCTTTGTATTTAAAATGCAGCTACTCAGGCCTTAAAACAATATCTGTTTTATTTTTTCCACTTTCTTCCACTTTAGTTTAAATTTCACAGTCACTGAAATTGCACTTCTTCCTCCCAGTCTCTGTCCAGCCATTCATTGTCTGACATTTTAACTACATCATAATGAACTTGGAAATGTAAGTGATTTAAATTGAGTCTGGTCACGATGCAGGTGTTATGGGCGGGAAAGCATTGGATTAATATAGGCGATTGGCTTTGAGAAGAGTGGTAGCATTAAGCTAACGTGATTGGATGAAGTGAACCAGGAAGGAGTTGTCTCTTTCATTTTGAATAATATGATAATAACGGAACGTGGGGAAAAATAGAATATGAAAAAGATTCAGAGTTGTGTGCATAAACTCACCTTGGTGGGTAGGGTCATCAATTGAAATAAAAATGTGCCTGCTCCAATGTGAAGGCAGATACTGGTGTTGATGCGTACAAATACAATAACTGGTGGGGCCAAGACTGCTCCCTACTGAAAAAGCCTGTCTTCCCCAAGAGCATGGATGTGAGGAGAGTTCAAATATTCTCTGTGTGTGTTGTTTTGCTGTAAATGCTTTTCTATCATTGTTCCAATTGATTTTGTGTAGTGTACTGTATGTAGCTGTAAAATAAACTAGCTAATGATCATTCCTGATCAATATAATTGATTGCATTATTACTTAAATGATTTTCAACCTACTGTATATGAAGGGATAGAGCCAGGGAGGTGTACCTTTAATGGGTCCTGGTGTAGATAATAGTCTTCCTGAATGAACACAAATTTTGCCCACCAGCTTTCCCTCTAAGCAATGAATAAATATGATCAAGCATCTGTCCAGTTTATCCTAGCGTAATGTGTCCAGCAGCCTTACACAAAATTGCTGCAGTTTTATTAGTCATCTCATCTTCATATGACCCCCTCATTACCAACTGTGTAGATGTGCTGATAATTACTGTCCCATAGTGAAAGCTAGTGTGAAAGAGTGCACCCTGCAATAATTCCTATATCTCTACAGTACAGTGCACTGTACACTGGATATGCTGCCAAGCCCGGGGATAAACTGTGTGGTTGTAAAACTCATTTGACTATCTTTCAAGTATGGTCTAACTGTGTTAAGAGCCACTAGAACCCTTTGGTGATACATTATCTAACTATAAAGCAAGGGATCCCTGTCTGTCTGTCTGTCTGTATGTGTGTGTGTGTGTGTGTCCTTCACATATCTCAATAATTGTTTCTCCGATCTACTTAACACGTGGCGGGTGTATTGCTGAGGAGCCAAGGACATGCAGTGTCGAATTTGGGGTACTTCTCAAGTCTCTTAATTGTCGTTTCCTCGCTCCTCGCTTGAACCGGAAGTTGTTTCTGCGCCGCCATATTGACGGCCGTCCCAAAGCTCTAATGTAGCTCGGAGGTTTCCTCCATGCATCCCTGATGGGAGGGACAAAGACGCAAGGAAAGGACCCAAGTGAGGGAAATGGGGATGCAATTAAGAGACTTGAGAAGTACCCTTGGTTCAATTTGGACACGTGACATGCTCAGTCTTAATACATTTTGAATAAACAAGCGATGAGCACCAGAGGGGCGGGGCTCGAGTATTTCAACCACAGCGGGCAAACCGCGGAACTGCAGTTCTCTTTTGCTGCTGGATGATGGATGTACTAACGTTACAGCAAAACTCTTTACTTTCCTTTTAATCAACGAGCGATTTCAAAGAACGCTGGAAGCAGCACTTCCGGGGGCCAAGCAATCGGCCCGCTCCAAACGGGTACGCCCCGAACTGGCACTGCACTAGTTACGTATGAAGACAGATGCATTAGCGAGGTACAAAAATACCATGTGTTGCTGACCGAGGTGTTAATGTGAACTTCCTGGCCCCTTAGATAACTGCATGCATTTATGTGTATCCTGCTTTGTCAACATGGATGTCAAACCGCAGGCTGCCTTTAAGTTATTCTGACGTGAAAGCATCATAACAAATAACTCTTTTCCATCTTGATAAATATTTAGAGATGTTATGCCTCTGGGTTTCTTTCAAATGATAGATCCACTAAGAGAAAAATGGTGTCACCTGATTCTGAGTAAGCATCCACTGAGGCTCACTGTTTGAAAAAAAAGGTAAAAGCTCTCATAGTGGAGAGAATCACACCAGCAGAGTTTAGAGCATTCTAAAAGTGCATTATATCCACAGGAAGAGGTCCTGCTTAGACATGAAATTGACTCATGCTGTTTGCAACTTCTTCCACTCAGCTGGAGTCCTTCAATCTAAAGAGCCTCGGGTTTCCAAAGCCCTCTCTCCTTCTACTGTTGGAACTGCATCCTAAACAAACAAACAACAGCACTGCCCTGAGAACAGTGATGCCAGCAAAAATGCTAAATGTATTCAAAACAGCAGCTATTTGCATCAGCTTTTGAAGTAAATGCAACATGATGGCTGAAATGAATATCATTTTTTATTTAATAAATGAACAACGCACAACACAGCATTTTACATTTACATCAAAAGCTGAGATTTGTTGGTTTCTCATACTTTCTAGTACACATCAGTACTCAATAGTAGCATGTAACTACTAAATGCCCAGCCTGTTGATGAAAACTCTAAATCAAAGGGCTAAATTACTAGATTACTTTGACATTATAAATTAATTTCAACATTACTTTATTATTTATTCATATTGCAGCTTTGCTTTTGATTCAAATTAGCATAAATAAACATAAAGTTGGCTAAAACAGACATTTTGCCAGAATACCTTTTAGTAGCGAATCCCGTAGATTCAGCTGATTTATTTGGGGAGGAATAAGCTACAAGGTGGATCGATTTAAACAAATTACTGTCATAGTGCACAGACTTATTCCATAATGAAATATTTGTCACTGGAAATAGCTAGCATCAAAACCTGTCAAGAGAGGATATACTTTGAAGGTAGTTCACTTCAACAAGCTTTTAGCCTGTATTACATGAGCTCTTGAGAGAAATCTGGGAAATGAAGCATTGAAGCATTGAAGCATTGAAACTATGTGCCAGAATAGAATCTATTATCCAATGTCCATTTCAAAGACGGTCAGAGTTGAGTGGCCTTTTTTTGTTTTAATCAATTCCCATATTTTGTCCTCTTCTTGAAAAAAGGTATTGAGTTTATGTACTTTACATTATCGGTTGATTCATAAACACATAACTCATTTCTGCTGAAGTAGCAGGAGAGTGCTGCATTAATGTAACAGCTACAAATTTAACAAAGAGACAAATAAGACACACAATTACATCAATATTCATGGCGTGATTTCTTATAATGCTAAACCAAACATATTCTAAAAACATAATTTAGTTAGTTTAACATTTCCTTGGGCATCTCTGACTAATCCATTTGTATCCATTATTAGATACTTATTAGTGGTGTAACGGACCACTGTCGATCCGTGCAAAGGTAATTTATAACGTTATCATGATGTGTTCACATGTAATCTCGTAAAATGTAGTGTTGGTAAGAAACTTAAATAAATCCAGTTTTCACAACAACATAAATAGATATTAGAGGGAATTATGACCTGTTTACAATAGCTCTAAGCAGCTAATAATAAATCATTAAAACAATATTTGTTTTAATCAATAAAAATACAATCTTTTATCTCCTTATCATTTGAATTGTGTGTTTCTATGAGGAAAAACAAACACTATAGATGTCGAACAAAGTAAAAACAACATTACATTTAGAATTTTTGATGGTTTACACCATTTAAAAAAAATAGACTGGAGCCTTGTAGACCGGCTATAATCAAACAACAACGGGATCTGTATCTGACAATATGGCTCATCAATCATCGGCAATTAGTATCGGTGGCAAAAAAAAGTAAACAGGGATCTCTAAAAGCTATATGATCCTTTTTTATTTGTAGCTGATCCGATCTGTGATCCGATCATGATACGATCCGAACTGTGAGTTTAATGTATTTTATGTTTCTCATATTGAAAAATGCTCAACAACTCTTAAAAGGCATCACAAAAGCCACAGTATAATACTAAGTGGAGGCATCACACCTGCTGCAGTCATTTTTAAAGTTATACCAAAAATATAAAATGATTTATGACATTTAGATGTGTCTGTCCATGAGTTTGTTTCACTTCATTTTATAACTTCAGCTCTGCTTTGTGTTTTTCCTTTCTTTAATTTTTGTGGGCTCTGCTGCTTTTTGCAATTAAGACGCGGCACGATCTGTCTGTAACTGTCAACTCAGAATAGAGAGGCCAGAGTGTATGACAGTAGAGTAGCAACTGTGGTGTGACAACCTTCCTGCGAGAAGGTCTCTGGACTTGCCCCTTAGAGAATCACACAATTATGCTCTACTCAGAATGTGTGACATACTACGAAGACCGTGGAGAGCTCTCTAACCTCTTTTTGCTTTCGGTAGAGGATGTGACCCTGCTCTTATTTAAATGCACAAACAAGCAGGGCTCAACAGTAACATGCATTAGTGATATTTTAATTTTGCTGTCATGGACAGGATCGTAAACAGACAACGCTGCACGAGACAATGCTGGACATTACTCATTTTACTCATGTGAGCACAATTACTCATGACCAGCTCCGCCACCGGCATGTCACCTTTCCAGTGTGCCTATGGGTTCCAGCCACCTCTGTTCCCCGCATTGGAGAAGGAGGTGTCCTGCCCTTCCGTCCAGACATTCGTCCGCTGCTGCCGCCAGACCTGGGCAAGGGCACGAGCAACCCTGCTCCGGTCTGCAGACCGCTATGCAACAGTGGCTAACCGACACCGCACTCCAGCCCCCATCTACCAGGTGGGTCAGAGGGTGTGGTTGTCAACCCGGGACCTACCCTTGCGGGTGGAGTCCAAGAAGCTGGGGCCAAGATTCATCGGGCCTTTTGAGATCGAGAGGATCATCAACCCGGCGGCAGTAAGGCTCAAGCTCCCCAGGGCCATGCGCATTCATCCCACTTTCCACGTTTCCAAGGTCAGACCTGTGCGGGAGAGTCCCTTGGTGCCGGCTGCTCCGCCTCCCCCGCCTCCTCGCCTCATCGAAGGAGGTCCGGTCTACACCATTCATCGTCTGCTGCGTTCCCGCCGCTGGGGGGCGAGGGCTTCAATACCTGCTCGACTGGGAAGGATATGGTCCGGAGGAGAGGCAATGGGTGCCAACTCGGAACATCTGCGACCCCCAACTCATCGCAAGGTTTCATCAGCAGCACCCAGAACAACCGTCTAGGACCAAGACGACTGCCAGAAACACCCAGCAGGTTCGTCCTCTAGGGCCAAGGAACCCTGCCACCGGAACCCCTCCACCCACCCGGCGGTGGACTCTGACTCGGCGGCCTCGGAGGAGTTCTGCCCCTGCCTTACACACACTCACTGCATATGCATCTGTTTTAGAGACTATGGCGAAGCAAATAATGTTGTTGGACTGTGGGGTTTTGTTTGGTTACTGTAAAAAAGCTTTTGCGTCACATTTTCATTATTAACGTATAATAATGAAATGAAACTGATGTCTGAGTGCAAACCAACCACTTTTTAAAAGAAAGTGTTGAACCCTGCAAACACGTTTTCAATAACTGTACAAAACATTTGACCAAGGTTTAAGTGCAAAATGAACTGTAATGATGAAAAGTGCATGGTTGGAATTGAACTATTGCTAACTCTTTATTCAGAAAGAAAGTTGGCAACAACTAAAGATTTAAGTCTACCAGACACTTTGACTACAGTAATTAAGACGTTTGAATACACAGATATTGCCACGAGTTCAAAGACTTTGCAGTAAAAACATCTCCAATGAATATTTTCTGTTTGTGTCTGGCCATGAGGTCCTTTAGTGAAAGCAGCAGACTGTTTGAAAAGCGTGCGACTGTACAGATGCAGTTGCCTGGCTGCTTTTTTTAGTTCCTCACAGCGGATGTTTTTCCATCTCTCTTCTTCCAGGGTTTTATGCCATTGATCTAAAATCCAGCATACATAAACATATCCAAGGCAAAGTTTTATTTTTGAAGATTTGGGGATGGAATGTGAAATATGAGAAAATATACAGTAATACATGCTATGTTGGGGGCTTGAGATATAACAATCTTGATATCGTGGGATTTCATTATTCACCAAAACAAAGATCTTTATGATCAGCGATGACAATTACATTTTCTTTAATGATTATTAACAGCTGATTTTGTATTCAAAGCATCTGTTTTATTTATCTTTAATCTATTATTCATTACTTCAATATTCCTTTCATAAGAAAAAAATAAACGTACCCTTTTTTCTTTTTCCCAGCTGGCAAGTTCTTAATATTTGGCATTCCAAAAAACAAAGAATACAATAAATAAATGATGTTCACAAGAGTATTCTGAGTATTTAATTATCTAATTGAACGTTGGAAGGACCTTTATGTCTGGCTTTTGCTTAACTCATCATACAGAAAGCATGACTTTCATCAACATGTGTGTAACTCATAGCATCAGATTTGCAAGAGACATGGACCGGGCTTGCCGTGAGGCAGAGGCAGCTGTGTTTTATAATGCAGTTTGCATTCTCTATTCCCCATTAAATCCATTCCTCGGGACAGACTTCAACTTGTGACCCCTCTATTAGCCCTCATGCACCCGGCCTGGTGATTAGAGGAACATTAGGAAATTAAAGGCAAATTGCATTACCAGAGAAACAGATGGAGGTGCTGCTGAGGACCCAACATACAGGACAGGGAACCTGCTGATGCTCAGACTTTCCACCCTTACATCAGCCAATGTAAGATGCTTAATGTCACCCCCAGGTAGCAATTTCTCAGGTGGCACATTCTGATAAAGGATAAGCCCTTTCAGTTGTGCCAGAGTGTTTTAATCTTGAAGTTTGGTTAGATGTATGGAAAGACTTCAATGTTATTTAAGCCCTCAAACTGCTGTAGCATATCAAGTGTTTACACCCAACCTGGGGTTTTGAGGAACTAGGTCCAACTGTATCTATTTTAAGCAGATACAAATGTGAAGATGCAGTTGGAGAAAATGTGGATTGACCTTCAGGAGAATGCATTTGTCTAGTAGAAGAATAGATTTAGCAGATTTTCTTCAACAGGAGTGGATGAGACAAAATATAAAGATGCAGGTTTCAGTGAGGAAAATGCTTGACCAGTCTGTCAAATGATGAATGTATCTCTCATAGTCTCATTTCCTCCCCACCTTGACCTGGTTGTCCAAGCTTCATGTAGGAGGCAAGCTATGAATGGTACATTTAGTGCTCTTGAATATCTTTGGAAACACATCACATGTGTTCCATGCAGACCACAAAGGTATATCTTTTTTTTTTACTATAACTCACAGGTACTTTGTTCTATCATTGCTTTGTCAATCAGTTTGTTCCCAATGACTTCATAACATTGTTCTCTGTTTCGGTTTCAAGTTTATTTTTTAAATAATAATTTGAATTGTATTGGGGTCCAAGGGAACCCCAGTCAATGCAGTTGTAATAGATATAATTGAATAGATACAAATCTTTGCTGCCCCAGATGTTGCCCCAGTAGAAATAGGGCTCATTGGTCATCCTCGGATGACACAGGCATGGTAATGAAAGGTGGCCTTTGAGCTTTGGAAGTTAGAGCCTGAATCATGTGCACCCGTACTGAGTGAGACGATGAAGGTTTAATTAATTCAAACAAAAAACATCTAGCTATTCTACTGCATGTATTTCTCTGCTTGACTGTGGTCTTCAAATACAAAAAAATGGTACTGCTTAGTTTCCCCCTCAGACTCACAGGGAGCAGAATATCATACATTGTATAGTTCTGTGCTTTTATATTTCACAGAATATAATAAATATGTATTTTTTTTCGTACTCTCACTCTTGGCCGCTGCTCAGTGCCTGGAGATATGGGAGTTGTGCTGGTGCTTTGACAGTGTGACAGGTTTAGTGCTGGAGGATTGTCAGATGTCTCTTTTGCCAAATATTGTCCTCAGTATCTACTCACAGATTTCCCCTGAGCCCACGTCTTCACAAATACAAGGCTCACACAGGAGCACCACCAAGGTGACATTTGTAAACAAATGCCAGGGATTAATGTAATCATAGCTTTCAATATTTTATATCTATGTATATCCTTCTATAACTATTTTTCAAGGAGAAGCTGCCAACATTTAAGCAGCTCGAATGAAGGAGGTTTAACAGTGACTAGCACCATACAGTATTTATATTAAGCTGTTTACTGAAGATCTACGGTATTCAGATTTCCATGTTCATGCAACAAACCATACGTCAATTATTGAGTGAACACACCACCTCCACATTAGATTGAAACAGCAGACGTTTCCCAGCAGCAGCACAATTCCCCTCTTTCTATCAACTTGCTATCATAGCATTTATTTTTGACTGCATAGAAATTTAGGGAAAAAAAGGATTTATTTCACATGGGAACAAATTGACACCATAGAGAGAACAGTCTGCTTGCTGCAAAGAAAAGACATAAAACTGACATTAGGTCGACATATAAAGGCTCATCCACAATGAAAATCCAAATGCTTCATGTGTCAGGTTTATACCTACTCTTGCTAAGACTTTGATAAGTCAAAATAATCAATATATATTTAGAGTTATTAGGGCTGACTGTAGCAAACAGTCGCTGGTTTATATATTTGTAGTCCTGTCCAGTATTTATCCACCTTTAAGCTGCTAACTCCTGAGAAAACAAAATCATGTGTCTACTTCTAGAGCTAGCTAGATGTTCCGGTTTACCAACTAACTTTGAAGTTGGGCAGCTAATTAACAGTCAATTTGGAGCTTATTAGCTGATATTTGGTCGATGAGAGTGGTGAGACCGGGCTGTAAACTTGAGACCGGGCTGTACAGATAAAGTATTTCTGTATCACAGCAGTTGTGGAAGGTACGGAACGAGACTCAAACTCAAACTTCGAATGCGGCATAGTCACCTCTCCTAAAGCTCCCATTACTGGACCGTCAGCTGAGAGTAACATTGTCATCTTGTCACACACTGTATGTTACTAAATAATCACTCTGCTTTGATGCAGTGAAGGAAGATAACTGAAGCAAGGCACATTTTTATCCATCTTTTGAACCTTAAAAGGCACAATGAGAATATTATTTTTCTTTTGTTTTCTCTGTTCCGCCCCATTCCCGTTCATCAACCCTTCTTTTTATAATCTCTGGTGAGCCCAGAAGGACAGTCTTTGATAATGATGCTTGACCCAGTATGTGGGTTTCAAGCAGCCAAGCTCTCATAGATGATTCTTCCTCTCTTTCTCTGCATGTGATTAGGTAGTTGGCACGTCGCAACTTCAATAGTGCCCAGAAATTTGATTGTGTTAACGCGATTGGGGTGAGGTCGGGGACTGCAAAGACCCATGGAAATCACCCCACAGGGATAAGTGATGGCTTCAAAGTAAATCAAACTGAAAAGAGCCCTTCTCTCCTTAACATGTCCCTGCTGTGATTTCAAGCCATTTTATGGAGTTTAAAGACACATCACAGGAGGCTGTTTACTGCTCTCTCTCTTTCTCCCCTCCTCTTCCTCTTCCTTTTTTCCCCATGTGTGTTTGTGTGTCCTCACTCTCACTCTGGTGGTTCTCTGTCAGGAATTTTGATATTTAGTTATTCATATTTCAGCATTTTTACGGGCACATATTCTCAGTGTATAGGGCCATTGTATTAAGTATTAAGTCTCTATCTGTCCCAGAGAACCATCTAATAACCAATTTCATGCAAGAATGATGAAGACAAAAGTGGAGGGTTATTAGTGGAAAGGAGAATAGTTTGGTGTCACACCTCAGGTGTCTTTGATAAGTAGTGAACAGGGATAACTATGGGCAGTGGCAGAGCTGTAAGACAGTGGCAGGGGCTCCTTGTATATTGCTGGTAAACAAACTCATGACAGGCAGTGGCATGCCTCCCAGATTAATACACACAAATGCACAAAGAAAATAGATTGACAGTCGTTTTTGTGTTGGATCTTACCGCGCAGAGCTATGAACTGGGTTGACATTTCAAATGTTTACATCAAAGCATAAAGCACTGTGCCTGCCTGGATGACTGGTACACCCATTAGCCTATTTACATATGTCAACATTACCAGGAGGAGCACACAGATCAAAGAAAAACACAGTTGAGGGTACTTAAAAAGGAGGTTCTTCTCAAAGTAGACAAATGAAAGAAAGGGGAGAATTAGCATTTAACAAGTAACAGCCACTCAATAAAAGCTTTCACATTTTCTAACCAAGAAAAATGCTTTGCTCCTCCACCCTTGCCAAACTATTTGATGTCTATCTGATACTGACAAAGCTGTCTTTTGGACCAAATTGTTACTTGGCACAGAGTGCATATTAGCTGATCTGATCACAAGTGAAGAGCTCTCAATTCATTTGTGATTGTATTGAGCATGCGTTGGGAGAAATATCAACTGTGTAGTTGCATTGGGGCCTACGACCTGAGTGTTGTATCCCACAGAATACAGTATTTAGAAGGTCAAATCAGACATTAGTCTAATGCTTATATTTACTCAGTTGTGTGTACATTTTAAAGTGTTACCACTATCTTTGTAATTTTGAGTTCAGGTACTATCAGAAGGCAAGATAGGCTCTTTCTGTATGTGTGCGTGTGTGTGTGTGTGTGTGTGTGTGTGTGTGTGTGTGTGTGTGTGTGTGTGTGTGTGTGTGTGTGTGTGTGTGTGTGTGTTGATTAACTATCCATTTATTATTGGAAACTCTTTGTCTGCTAAACATTTCACACGTTTTCATGTTCAGTTGACCTGCCGTACACTTACTTACATTTTTTCTAGGCTACAATCAATTGGAATGAATAGTCATGTATTGCATGGTGTAAGTAAAATGAAGACAAAGCCTACATCTTCCCTATAATTGGTACTATATTATATAGCTCTTTCAACAAAACTTCATACGACATTTTTAGGAAAATATTAGGAAAGATTTCTTAGGGCCGTGCATTAACTTTAACTCGTGGCTGTCCTCCATTGCTTCTATGATCACAGCAAACACCAGGTTCACCATGACCAGCCGGAGGTAGGGTGAGCAGCCCTTGTCTCCAGGATGACACGGCTTCATGGTGTCCTGAGAGGGACTGGCACACAGACTCCAGCCTTCATTACAAATACTATCTTACTCACGGTGACTTTAATAATTGGACAATTAGAAACTTAAAAGAGAATGGCGCTGTCCAGAAAATCTAGCTAGCTTGCGAATATTCCTTTTCCCGCCTTTATCGCTTGACTGCCAATTTTTTTCACAACCTAATTACATTAACCTGCATTACAGAATAGATAGTGGAAAGCATTACAACCTAACCCCCAACCGTTGTTTTTGTTACATCAACCTTGTGAAGAACATTTCGTCGCCATTACTGAGCTAACATTAGCTAGACATCCAAGTTACGTTAGCTACCTATTAACTAGCATTAACATTCGCCGACTGTACGAAGAAACATGGCGCTAACCCACCCTCGTAATGCTTATTACTACAGCTTGCCTTGTCAAAAACACTTGCTAAATGTAGTTAACGTTAACCCGCTCTAACATTACCGTGAGCTGTCTGCTAAAGTAATGCTAGTAACTTAAATTAGCGTAATTATACGTTACCATCACTCATTCCGATATTAGCTCAGTCCATATTTCACAGCTACACAAAGTCAGAGAGAGCTTTTTACATAATTTATCATCATTTCATTTAGTCACGTGAGGCTGATCATTCCTGAGTGCTGGGTTGAGATATATAATTTAAGTTTAACCTGAAACATGGAGCCTAATACATTAATTCCAGTATTGAAGAGAAACCACAATCATATTCTGGGTTAATAAATAATGACGTCATAATCTGAATTTCAAAACGTACAGACGCAAATAATTCATAAATATGACAAACGCATTGCGTCGGTAGAAATCTATCCTGCGCTTATAAACGGGACACAGTTTGTTAAAGAGGTAAGAGGCTAATGTAAGTGAGGGAAACGGGGATGCAATTAAGAGACTTGGGATGTACCCACAGTCAAAAGGAACGAACGTCCTTCTTCTTCTTTTGATGTTAATGGCGGTTGACAAACCAGCGTATTGTTGCATTACCGCCACCTACTGGACTGGAGTAGTAGTAAAAAAGGATTGACCTTTACATGAACAAAACATCATCAAATAACATTGCAAACACATATTGGCCTCGGTTTTAATCGGTTGATTAAAAGATCTGGAAATTAGGTTGACAGCACGTTTAATTCAGTTTTTTGGAAGGTATTCAAGCTCTGCTTAAGATAAGTTTATTTCATGTGCCTAAAAAAACTATTTAGTTGTAATTCATTCCTGCTTGATCTAGAGACACTTGTGGTTACTAGTGGCAACATCAAGTGTGTTTTAATAGCACAGGTCCCAGGGATCCATTTGAAATGACATGTGTTCTCACAATGGGGGGCAGCAAACACAAGCCCTGAGGATTCGTCCTGTCAGGTTGTTTTAATAAAGAAAAGAAAAGTGAACAATGTTTTCCAAAATGGCAATGCTGTATTGTAAAAGGGGACTTTCTCAGTTACAACAAAAACTGCAACAGTATATAATAATTACATAATCAGTAGTTAAAAAAATAGGGTTTTCTTAATGAAAATCTTATAGGCATAGTAGGTGTATTCACTTTCTTGCCAAGAGTTAGATGAGAATATCCTTAACACCCTCATGTTTTGTTTGTAATATATCATCATGTTGTACATCAATGTCTGGATGTCACTTGGGCTGCAACGTGAACTGGCTAGGAGAGAACATCTCTCTCTCTCTCTCTCTCTCTCTCTCTCTCTATATATATATATATATATATATATATATATATATATATATATATACTGTATATATATATTTCCAAACTATGTTTTCTAAAAGCATCTCAGCCCTGAGAGCCTGAGACCAAAGGCTCCAGTTCAATTGCATCACTTACACAGCCCCTGCAACTGTACTGTGTGACAGTGTGTCACACACTCCTGTTGGCTTGGGCAAGGAATGATAGCATGACTAATAGAGGTATTGGAGGAATAGGGGAGCAATATATTGTAATCTGCACAAAGAAATAGAAATAGACTGCCAGTTTTCATGTAGTTAGGAAGATAACCATTTTTAAAAGTAATTTAAGCACATTTTTGTAGAGGTGTTCCATGGGGTTAAATGACAATTCTGAAAACACCTTTCTCGTACAGGATACACACAACCTATACCTTAACAAAGTATTGGTGTGATTGCTTGACATTTCCCTAAGCTGAAATACGTAACGTCTTCTTGACATGTATAAGCACAGAGATCGATGATTTATTGAATCCAATTTCCTTTTGTCAATAAGAATAAATGTTGAGCACTACAGTTTAATGAGTGATGTCAGTGAGTTATGAGGGATGTTATGTTGTGTCGTCTAACTTCGTTTGACTCAAGCTATTGATGTTTGGTAAAGTCATTTGAGACATTTGACGTTGTGTTTTAGTCAGAAAATGTCCTAACTAAAAAGCGAGAATCTCTCAGTTATGTATTTAATCATGTGTGTATTCCTTTGTGTATATGTGTTACGGCATTGTAAAGATGATTAAATACAGTAATAGTTCTTAACGTGATTACACTGTTTATATTGTATCAACAAACTGGTTAAGAACCCACCTGGGACTCTCTGTGGTCATCCTGAATGAGAGACGGGCCTCAGCTTGACTGTGTGGCATTCATGGTCAGATGTGCAGATAGTAGGCCCTCGAGAGCTCCAGTGCTGGCCTGGTGGTTAGCTCTGAGATCAATGTGGGCCAGGTCTCTAGAAGGACAGGTCATCAGGGAACCCAGCGCTGAGCGCAGAGCTGTGGTTGTGCTCCCTGGGGAGCCCTGGTTGCCATTGCACTCCTCCAGACATCAGTGAAGTATTGATCTAATGGGAGGAATGCAGCATTTTTTCAGTTTCCAGGTCTCAGAGAAGATTGAAAGAGGAATTATTTTTTAAAAGTACAGTTTTTTGGGGGGGCTAAAAAACCTTAAAAAAAAATCCCTTGAGTGTAGCATATGTTTACCTTCTTGTAAGACCTTGATTCTATTAGGAAACAGGGATAATTACCTTTTGGGATGTGGGATAATCCTCGTGGATCATGTCAAGTCTTCATCCTCCAGACTCTCATTTTAAACAAATACCAATTTCATTCAGCAATTCAAACACATTGTGATCAGACCTAGAGCAATCAAAATAGATAATGAGCTCTTAATTAGATTAGACTATTCTTAAGCAATCTCTTTGACTGGTGTTATATTTGTATAGTTTGTATCTCTAAGACAACCTACATTGAAATGGTACTGCAAACAACATCATTTTACATTCAATTTCTTTCATGCTTTAAGTGTGAATATCCTGAATAAAGTCTCATCTCTGCTTACCTTTTGGGGACTTAGGGACCAACCCGGCCAAGCCTCTTTTATTACATCCCAAAATCTGTGGAAGGAAAGGGGCCCCTGAGAGTTCAACAAATCAATGAGGATAAATGCTGGCCAAATGGCTGACCCACCCTATGAATTATAAAAGAGAGGCCAGTCCCTCTCTCATAAAAAGGTGCATGTGCCTATTGCCAGCAATCAGTTATTTGAAGACAAGATGAGAGTATATATCAGTTAATCGGATTTTCTATTCATCATTAATGTAAATTTGGTGCAGTTTTAACAGGTATATTACAAGATCAGCAGCCATAGTTCAACTGGAACTGGAAATAATGCAAAACCTGCAGATACAAGTGGAACAGTGTGCCAGTCAGCCATGCACATTGCACGTTGTAAATATTTGCTCAATACGTAGTGATAATGACATTTAATTGCCATATTGTTTTATTCAGAGGTTGTGTTCATGGTCAACCTGTGTTAGAAGTTGCCAGAAGCAGTTAATTTAAGGCTTTTAATGACAATGGAAGAAATATGTTGGTTTAAGAGTTGTAATTTTCTTAAGCTGATAAATATGTTATTATTTGCGAGCACTGCTAACACAAATTGTGGCAGTGTCACAATAACAATAACAGAACAAGGAAATGATACCGCTAAGGCTCTGATTAGCGGTAGTGTTTCCAACCAGCAAAGCAGCAGCAAATGAACACAACACCTGACTTGTTTTTACCGCTGAAAAAAATCAAGACTTTTGGGCAGCGATACAGAATAGCTTAGCTTTATCATATCAGAAATAGCGGCTAGTTTGTTCAGCCATTGGGCTTTCACTTAAGATATAAACTGTGCTTCAAACTTAAAACACTTGGCTTAATCAATGTTAGAGGTCCATAAAGAAGGTTTGATGTCTTCTCATTCGCCCTTTGGTTCTCCAAGCCCGGCCGCACCATAACCATCATATCACCAAAACACCCTTGTAAACTGTGACCTTGTTCCTGTCAAAATAGTAAATATTATGAAGGGGCTTAAATTCGCCAGCTTCCTAGTAAACTTGTTAGCTATTTAGATTTTTGGCATTTCAAAATGGACTGAACTACTTATCTATACAACAGTCAGCTGTTCTGACATACATAACCAGTGCAGCCTTTTTGTATTTGTCCCAACTGGAAACATGATATGGGCACTACTATCCATTTTGACTTGACAAGAGTTGACAATGACATGTCTTTGCACTGCATTGGAAAAGCCGATGACGTCAAACTCTTAATGTGGTGTAAGAGTTTGGGTGTGTCATGTTCAGACCAATAGGCTTAAAACAATGCTCTCTGTTTTGTCACACAGTATCAGTGTTACAAAGATATTGTAGTGTTCTGACTGACCAGCTTTTTGTCTCTGGCAAACACATGCAGTTCAGTTGGATTGGAGACAGTAAATGACCCACAGTTAGATGAGGAGATGATTCTCCGTCTGTTTGTATTGTCCCTGAGATGAACTCAAGACCAGTCCATCCCTCCCTCCATTGTGTGCAGCCAGGGAGAGACTTGATTCACACAATGATACTGCATGGCAGTATGACAATATTTCAGCCTTATTCTTTCAGCTGCAACCCCTGCAGTGTGAAACGGAGTTGGGTGTGAATGAAAAATAAATTGGCTATAATAATTCAAAGCGGTAGGTTGACTTTCATGTCTTATAAGAAGGGCTGCACCAAATAGTATGAAGCTACCCTCATAACCTTGACATTCAAATTTGATACAGATTTGGTGGAGTTAGGTCCAAAAAAAGTTGCTCTGTGGTTGGTGAAAAGGTATAGCACATCCCAGATTTAAGCACACAAACACTGTTGGTCAGATAAAGAAAAAAACAGAGAAATAATGAACATTAACAAAAAAACAGAAAATGTATTTTGATTTGAAGTAGGCAGCATCTATTTTTGAATGCTTTGCACACACCAGTGATGGTGTTACAAGAAGAAAAAAAGCAATACAAGTGCCAGTGGGCAGGAGCATTACATCTAACCTGAACTAATACATAATACATTTTTTTTTAATAAAATGTCGGTGAATTCATTCTTGCAATAAAAAAACCTGCACAATGACATGCACATTGTGCTGCTAGTACTCACCTTGCATACAGTTATGCAAACACAAAAGTTGCTCATCATGAAAAGAAGGCATCAGTACTGCCTGCTGTTTCAGACAATGTATACTTGGATTTATTCAAAACAACAGCTACACTAACACGTAGGCCCTATTTTTATTTATTTTTTTACCTCTTTTTGCTGTAATATACTAAAAGTGTGATGTTAGGAAAAGGGCTATTTCAGGAGCCTGTGTGCTTTCGTTTGAAGTTTGCTTGAGCACTCATCTCTTCCCCAAAAACATTTAGTCATCTTTTCAGGTTTGAAAGCAGAGCTTACTTAAATAGGTGGCAGTAATACCTGATAACCCACTGAGCTTTTTAGTCAAAGAGAATCCAATCTTTCAGCAACAGGTTTGCAAGAGGACATGAATAAGTGGCATGATTATATAAATAAATAAATGAGACATATTCCATGGTGAATTAAACTTCTATCAGAAGCCTCAGTCCACAGCTTTTTTCATTGCAGCACACATTATGGCCGTCACACATCTCTGGGATTACTGCTATTATTTATTTATTTACCTTTATAGAAAGCAGTCATCAATCCTCTGTGACAAACATACAGTGTAGTCAGCTCCCCTAAGGCTCCATGTCTAATAAAATATACCATATACCTGTCCTCAACTGCTTTTTGCTCTGCTCTGAAAGCCAGTGACCATTTGCAAGTGCTTGGGGTAGCAAAATCATTCTAAAATATACTTCTAGCCATTTAGTAATATTTCCATGGCCCAAGTCTTTCTCCTCTCTGTGTGCATGACTCAAATGCTAGCATATTTACTGTCAGGCTTGAGATTAATCAGCTTGAATGGTTCGAATGTTAACTTACCTTGCAATACAATACTCCGTCAGCGAATCGAGGCTTACTGGTGATTCATTTTTTAGGTCAAAAGGAACACATCCTCCTGTTTAATGGAAACACTTAAAATCCTGCTGAGACAATGTTGCCTCTGTGAAGTGTGTTGCAGATTGCTGAAGCTAGAGTGGCTCACTTCCTTGCATGCAACAGCGCTTGACTATCACATTCTCCTTTTCAGCTCGCAAAGGCAAACAGAGCCTGAGATCCAGATGGCCTATTAGTTCAGTGTCTTCCAACATTTTAAAATGTGTTAACTTCCAATATCATATGAGCAAAAGCAAATTTAAACAAGACTATTTGTTTTGAAAGGTTTCATCCTTGATATCTGTTGGCTGTTTTCAAAAGGTTACAACTAAAACAAATACCGGCATCAACATGACGGCATCAGCCCCAGGGTCCTGAAGATCTGTGCCATCCAGCTGTCTGATGTCCTGCAACACCTCTTCAACCTGAGCCTGAAGCAGGAGGAAGTCCCGGTGCTGTGGAAGACATCGTGCCTGGTTGCTGTTCCTAAGAAGACGACTCCATCTGGCCTCAACGACTACCGACCGGTTGCCCTCACATCTTATGTGATGAAAGTGATGGAGAGGCTGGTCTTGGCCCACCTCCGACCGCAGGTGATATCCGCACTTAGCATACCAGCCTCATGTGGGAGTGTACGACGCCATCATCTACCTGTTGCAACGAGCTCAGTTGCACCTGGACGGAACCGGTGGCTCTGTGAGAATCACTTTCTTTGATTTCTCCAGTGCATTCAACACCATCTACCATTGCTGCTCAGTGAGAAGCTGCAGGGGGGGGGGGGGTTAGATATGTCCACCGTCTCCTGGATCACTGACTACCTCAGAGGCAGACCACAGTTTGTCCGACTGGGCCGTGTGCTGTCTGATGTGGTGGTCAGTGATACTGGAGCCCCACAGGGAACTGTTCTGTCTCCCTTCCTGTTCACCTTGTACACCACTGACTTCCAGTACAAGTCAGGGTCATGCCATCTGCAGAAGTTCTCTGATGACTCTGCAGTGGTCGGGTGTATAAGGGATGGAAGGGAGGAGGAGTACAGGGCAGTGGTGGATGACTTTGTGGAGTGGGCCGGTAGAAATCACCTGCTGCTGAACGTGGCCAAGACCAGAGAGATGGTGGTCGACTTCAGGAGGAAGACGACGGCTCCACAACCGCTGAGAGTTCTGGGAGAGGACGTGGACATGGTGGAGGAGTACAAGTTCCTAAGTGTGTTAATCGACAACAGACTGAACTGGAAGACCAACATCAACGCTGTGTACAAGAAGGGGATGAGTCGACTCTTTTTCTTGAGGAAACTTCGATCCTTCAACGTGTGCAGCAAGATGTTGGAGATGTTCTACCGGTCTGTTGTGGCCAGTGCACTGTACTTCTCCGTAGTCTGCTGGGGGAGCAGCATTGGAGCCGGAGACACCAACAGACTTAAACTAGTTAAGAAGGCCGGCTCCATCATTGGCTGCAAACTGGACAGTCTGGAAACGGTGGTGGAGAGAAGGACACTGAAGAAATTATTATCCAAGGACAGATACAGGAGAACATTCCTGCCCTCTGCAATAAGACTTTATAATAAATCACCTCTGGCCAGATCATCCACACGACTATAATACCGTTACACTGTTGTTTGTTTGTTTGGTTACATCTTTGCACTATTGTTTAGTTAGTTAATTTAATATTATTCTATTTTATTGTATATATTGTGCATTTTTACATTTAATATTTTTACTGTGTTTTTATTGCTTTACCTGTATCTATAAATGCTGTTGTAGTGAAAAAATGTCTCCTTGCGAGATTAATAAAGTAACTAACTATCTATCTATCTATCTACTGTACTTACCATTGTTTTCTCCCATCTTTGAAATAAACTACTCCACAGCAGAATTTTAACCAAGTCTGCAACTGACTAATACTAACAGCCTGCACTTATACCACTTTTACACAGTATGTATATTACACTTATACATACACGATATATTTGCAATGTTAGCAGTGTTTTGATTAATTTCTTAATGCTATTGGCTATTATTCTTTTTCAGCTCCAGAGGTGGAAAGAGAACAAGATAAATATATAATGCATATTGTATATCAATACATTTGGGACAAGAATATCAAAACAACAACAAACAATAACCAAAATAATACATTGGTACTCCTGGAATAAAACAGCAGGCAGCCACTGCAGTGTTTTCTTTCAAACGCATTCCTCAGAGGCATTTTACAGTGACAGACAATACTATGGAAGTGGTTTCAAAGTATTGAGCTGGGCATAAAGTTATGAATAGTACATGACTGAAGCCTTTAAACTGACCCACCACATCTAACCCCGAGAAGCCTTTAGGTGAAGTTGGACAGGTTGGACAGTGGAAGACTGTGAATGAGAGCGTTTTCGAGGGTCTGAATGTCATGAGCGAGGGATGGTCTTCAAACATCAACAAAAACACAGCCTGGGACTGCTTCTGTGTTCCTGAATGCAGAAGTCTCTGGAGGAGGTGCACTGTGAGCTGTTTACTTTGTTTTACTCACTAACATTCAGATATTTTTTAGACATACAGTGCTGCAGGAAATCAAGAAAATATACAGAACATCCTGTAAAACCCCAAAAAGGTACATTCCCTTTGGAAAGTATGCTCAGCCTTTTCTGTGTGTTTTTTTTCCTCTCTCTCCATCACACAAAGTTAGAACTGCACAGTGCAAATGTGGCCACAGCTGACTGCTGGTCATGAAACATGCTGATCCAATGCAACCTTTATAAAAGAACAACGTAGACTTAAAGTAAAGTAAAAGTGTGACATGACTACAAGTTTTACTACAGTGGAGAATTAGGGTCAACAGGGACATTGGAATTATGTGGCTTTTTTGTCATAATATGTATAACGTTATGACTTAATTTCAACACACACATCTCAACAAGCCATTTAGTATTACCAAAACAAAATGGTCATATTGTTGTTATATTTGATATTGTCTCCTTTCAGAACATGTTCTTTTAAGCACTGTGTTGACATCATTGATTCCAAAATATATACAATTAGCTGGTTATAAAAATGACAAGCTTTTTAAAGTCAACAAAATGCAAAAAAAAAATGAATATTCATGCCTTTTCAAATTATAGGTCTATATGTCAGTGTTCAAATCTGGTATATTTTGGTGACTTTAAGTTAAAAAAGATGACACATTGCATGGCTTTATTAAGCCCAGATGCTGGTAGGATTTCAAGGTACAGGGTGGTTTCATCTTTTAAATGTCCATTCTTACCATTCCCTCCTAGTTCTCTCCAGGCAACTGTTAAAGGTTTTCGGCCCATCTCATGCTCAAAATGACAACTCTGTCATAAGTTGAATTCATTTGTAGGTTTCAGTGAGCCCAGCACAGTAATTGAGTATGAGGAATGGGAGCTATAACCATTCCCCATGTTCCCCTGTCCACCTCATCACCTGCCATCTATGTAACTGTCCATCTACTGTCCCCATGGGAATCCATTCCATCATCGCGGGTAATGGCTTTCAGGTTGTCCAGATAATGGCTTAACTGAGGTTGAGTTGTACCTCCCCGACATGTCTGGATGAGTGGCAGTTCTTAAACTATGCATACAGCCATTTGTTTTTCAGGTTATGCAATTGGTAATCCAAAAAGGCCTTTATCTGTTCATAATTATATTAAACAGTTGTAAAATGTAACTAACTTTCAAGTCATTAAACTTTATGGACCATCTATATATTAAGACAAGCGCAGAGACTATAGATTCCGCTTCACTAATTGAACAGTAAACTGTTGGCAAAAATCACTGAGACCGCTGTCTTGCTTAAACTTGAGCTAACAATCAATATAGCAACCACGTAATGGAATAGGACAGATCATGAACAGACCGCTATGGTAGTAAAAATGTAGTGCTTTTTAACCTTTTTTTTTTTTTGGGAGATAACTTTCTCCTTTTGAATTCCCACTACAACTGATATACATTTGAAGTCATGTAACAGAAAGTGCTCTAAGGGCTCAAAGTGTTATGATTTTTCTTTAAAGTACCCTTTAACCATACCATTTCCAAAACAGTTATGTTTGAGTCTTCCTACTTGGTGCACCTATAACAAAAATGGCTGAAATAAACCCACTATGCCACCATAAAACCTTATTTCCTGGCAGCAGATCCATTGGATTAGATCAGGTATGCAGCCTTTAACTATGCTGAGTACCAATTATAACATGTTGGTCATCCGTTTAGAAAACCATTTTTATGTCTGGGATACAAAACCTGTGCCCTCTGATTTCAAGGACACTATATGCTGAAGGACAGCACTTAGAATCGCTTAAATTGACATAAAACCTAATTAGTTTTTCCTGCATGTCCATGATTACATTTCTTGAGGGGACCAGGCAGCAGGGTCTCCTGTACTTTAGCTCTCCCATCTGACATGGAAATGGCAACAGTACAACAAGGTAATGGTCTTATCATATTCTCCTCTCCATGTGACCAATATGTGGTCAATATCAATTTCTATGTCCAAACTGCTGTCTTAACTGTGTTGACTTTTCCCATCTGCATCCAAAACAAATAGGCTCTTATGTATCATTCTCCGCTTGACAGCTAGTGGCATTTTGTTTCTCTATAAGGACTGTCATTCTGTCAAGGTCCATGATGAACAGCAAAACAGGAAAACGGTACTGTGGTGTATGCTGCAAATGCTGGACACAGGCAGAAGGATGGTGACAAAACTGTGAATAAACACCTGTTATAGGACGTCTTTTCCTTATTGGCACTTATTGATGTGAAAACTGGGAGATATGTAATTGTAAGAGTGAATACTGCATGTTTTAAGAAGGTAGAGAATGAATGGCACTGCCTAGAATTAGAGTGTATGTGTAAGCATTGCTCTGTACCTATAGAGTATACAGTGCATATGAGTACACTTATTAATTTATGTTCTGTATTTATTTGCCTTAATAACTGGAAAATGACAAAATGTAGGGGTGGCATGACAGAAACATTCCTTTTGCTTGGAAACAAGTGAAATCTTTATCATATTTTAAATGATGGTTGTTAAAGTCAAGGCACTAAAAAATGGCTCATTTGGCAATGTTGCAGAGTCTCTTTCTATTATGGAAAGTCTTATCACTATAATTTTAGTCCAGTGCAGCAGAGAAGGTCCATTAAAATAGGTATACTGCTCCTAAATATGCTTAGGATGGGTAAAATTCAAAGGTCAAGTTCCATGTATGTATGTAATGTAAATGACGATTGTAATACAGTTTAAGTTTGTTTAAGTATATGAAAGCTCAATTTCATATACTTGAGTAATGATATACAACATTATGTTGTATATCATGAAAACATCAGTGAATTAAGTTTATAAGGAATAAGATGGATCTTAAAAATACACAAATACACACAAAGGTAATTACAGTGTGTTAGTTTCAGCTAACTGACCAATCAGGGCAGACTGGGCTTTTTTGGGAGGGGGGCTTAAAGTGACAGGCGTTAAAACAAAGCATTTTAG
This sequence comes from Leptoclinus maculatus, assembly GCA_032191485.1. NCBI lineage: Eukaryota > Metazoa > Chordata > Actinopteri > Perciformes > Stichaeidae > Leptoclinus > Leptoclinus maculatus. Next base: position 9,970,254 of record JAVDOI010000007.1, read on the forward strand.
ACAGAAGGTGACATGCTAAATAACAACTGGATGAATACTTAAACTGCCAGTATCTTATATGATAATGAATACTTGTTAAAATTGAGAAAACAAAACAAGCTGCAGTTTCTGTGAGCAACCAGGAGAAATGTTTCTAACTTTTTGGTGGTAATGAATTTACACACAAATGACATACTTTATTACATGTTTATTAAATAGTAACTAGAAATGCTGTCATTTATGTGTTTGACATCCAAGCAGCATTCTAGCAGTATTGCCTTATTAGTATGACATCAACAATAGGCATCACATCAAAGATAAAGCAGCTGAAGGAGTATCTTGATTTTTTTCAGATGAGAAGAATGGCATTTGACTTAGAGGATAAGATGGAAAGGAGGACCAGAGTTGGTCTTTTTTCTGTGGATGAGGGACTCAATAAAATGTGGATTAGCATTCAAAGCTAAAATAAATATAGTGACATTTTATATTCTTTATCAGTGGTAAGAATATATAATTTAAGTATCAGTTGCCACACAATATTACTGCACTATTTGTCTGTGTGATGCCAGGCCAACTCAGTAGTAAAATACCACAAGATTGATAAGACAACTAACACACATGCTAATATTAACTCTGTGTGCAAGGTATCAAATCTGCAAGACAAAGGGGTACTAGCAAACATATTCAGAAACTTTTTTTTTTGCCCCCCGGACAACCAGCCCATGTGTGAATGTTCAAATTAAAATCAAGCATGGCCGTGTAATTGTTTCAGTTTTCCACTGGCATTTTTTATGTGAATCAGCTTAATTCAGTGTTTTTCAACCTTTGTTGAGCCGCTGCAAATTTTGTACATTAAAAAGATCCCGTGGCACACCAACAACCAAAAACATTACAAAATGACACATTTTAGCATAATACAGCATATATGCCAGGGGTGTCAAACTCAATCCCAGGGAGGGACAAAATTTTAAATTGGGACTACGTTGAGGGCCAAATAGAGTCACCATTTAATAAACAGGATAGAAGGGATATTGGACAAAGTGCAAAAAGAATACATGTTTAGGTAGGCTACATTATTTGATGCATACGTACCAGAGCCAGATGTTTGGCATCTTTTCTTGGCTGCCAGTTCATTAATATCTGGGGTTAGGTTCTGTGGAAACTCTCAAGATGGAGTGAAGGTGTGCATCAGTGAGACGACTCCTGTGTGGGTTTTTGTTCATCTTCATCACAGAGAAAAGCTGCTCACACAGGTATGTGCTTCCAAACATTTGAGCAGCATGTAGGCGGAGTTAAGGCATCGTTTCGGGGGTGAAGCTTGGAAACTGTGCAGCGCCCTCAGAGTCATACTTTGCCTTGAGTGTCATTACACTGGAGGTCTATCAGCTCCACAGGTGCTCTTTCCATGTCAACTGCAAACGGATTGCTGAGCAGTTCAAATTTAAATTTCTGAGCTGCAAAGTTGGAAAATCGCCGAGTGAACTCGGTGCGCCCAGTTTATCAGCAAAATGTGCAGTCGGAAACACAGCGGTGGAGACTTTTACTGCATCACACATGTCTGTGATCATGCGTCCCCGTCCCTGAAGCTGCAGGTTTAGCGCAGTGAGATGCTTCGTTATGTTGCACAAAAAGCCAGCTAACATCGCCACTTTTCGTCCCGGAGCTCTGTGGTGTGGCGGGCCAGTTATGATAAACATATGATATTTTCTGGCGGTCCGTTGTACCGAGGGCCGGATATATGCTGACAATTTAATGACAAATCTCTAAATGTGTTGATCCTTACTAGGCTTTTCATCTGGGTTATTATCTCTCACGGCACACTGGTGTGCCTCGGCACAGCGGTTGAAAATCACTGGCTTAATTAACACATCACTAAAACTGAGCTTTAATATGTAGATTTGATCATATATAACATGGAAAATGTGTTGTTTTTATGTTCCTGTATATAAACGTTTGTATATATATGTATATTTGTATTTGTACATAGTAGTTAAATGTTTATGCTTACCTATGTTCTACTTTATTGTCCTTGTTTTTTTATTTTTTGTTTATTTGTATATCCTGTGTATGTATGTTGAGAGTACGTTGAGACCGGAGTCAAATTGGCTGAGAATGGCCAATAAAGCTGATTCTGACATTTCATTCTTGATTTAATGATTCAATAGTTTTTGCTTGTGAGCTGTTATCTTGGACGAAGAAAGCTGGACTAGTACTGACTCTCATGTTAGAACATTACATCTCATTGGCAGAGCAGACTAAAGGTTTGACAACATTTAGCATCACTTCTGATCACTAAAACTGACTGCCATTGGCTTGCTGAACAAACACACCACAAATGTTGCAGGAACAAGCTTAGAATAACTGCAAGAGCACCGTTTTAATTATGAGAACTGACTTCATAATACATATTCAGAGTGAATAATAGAGACTGCATCTGCTTCTTTTGTGTGGCAATGGTATTTCTGTGTACGTGTGTGTGTGTTCGTGAGGAAGAGGAGAGAGACATAAACCAGAATAAAGCGATAAAGAGCGGCTTAAACTAAGAGATAGGGCAACTGTAGTGGACCAAGAAAGGGGGCTTTGTACTGCAAGGGAATTGGTGTGGAGCAAAATGATTGTTTGATAAGAAAGATGTCAGAATCACTACAGAGAAACGTAAACCTGATACACTGCCACAACAAAAAGGGCTTGAGAGGAATCCTGTTATTGCCTTGATGACTTTGCCAGCACTGTTCAGTATGAGTGTATATCTGTGCCGATTGGAAATCTGATTGGGTGTGGGGAAAGTGGCATATAGAAAAACACTTCAGGGGTGTTCCCACACTTAAATCTCTTAGTTCACCCAGTTGCAGCCTGCATGGTGAGGCCCCCCATGTGTGGCCTAAGAAGCCTTACATTTCTGAAAATGTTTGACGTAGAATCACAGTAAGTGACACTATTATCATGTCTCCACAATTGTTTACCCTTGGAGCAGGAACTTGATCCGATTAGCATATAATATAATACTGATATACAATATATTTCACTGTAAAGCTAAAGAAAGTATGGTGCTGTGTTCTTTTCCACCAGAAGAGGGCAATGAGGCTGTACACTGTTTACTCCCTGAAGTTAGGTCACCAAAGAGGTTAGATACTGTAAGGAAGAGTTTTACTGCATATGCCCTGTTTGATCAAATATAGCAAAACCTCTTTTATTAAATACAGTCAAACTCGAGCATGATTTCTGCAAGTGTATCAAATGTGTAAATAAATACACACTGCTTTCTCTAAACACACCTACAATGTCTTCTAAGTATAATATATATGTGGCATTTACAAGAAACAACAGTTTGGTGGACCTCTCTTAACCCAACAATACTGTTAACTAAACTAGAACTACAGAATTGAGATGCGTATCTCTTGCATGCTTTTTTGCAATACAATCTTGCATCCAAACATAATCAGGCAGGATTATAGGAAGCTCTTTCTCATTATCTCTTTAGAGTGTCTCCAGCTCATAGAGGTTTTAATTGTGATTGAATGGCAGGACCTTGGTGCCCCCTCACAAGCTTTTGATCTTCAAAGAGCCCCGTCCGCATCACAGCACAAAGAGCCCTCCATTATCTCCACTCACCTCTCCACTTCCTGCCTGTCTTTGTAAGGGACTGTCTCTGTTATACTCATGCATGTAGCGAGCTGTGAATAGCAAGGTTACACAAGTATCATTATGCTCAGCATGTTGACTGTACATAACACCTGTGAGTTTGTAATACAGAAACAGAACACAGCTAGTGAGAACACTGAGAGGAAACACGTTGACTTGTACTGAGTTATGTGGGTGTTGGGACATACTCAGTATCAGTTCAAAGACATTATACAGAAGGGCATCATTCTCCAGACCAAACCCTCTCAGACCACAGAAAAACTAAAAAACTAAAATGTTCAAGTCTGTGGTGTCCTCCCATAGAAGATCAGGCGAGGCAGCCAATACACAAAAACAAATAGATAGCAAAATGGTATCAGACAAACGGACCGGAGATAAACGGTATCAGGACAGATGGCCTCAGAACAAACCGCCTCAGGCTGAATCCAGTGAATTTCCCTGCTCCGGCCCATCAAGTGAAGACACTCTCACTTGCAGGAATAACATTCCGGATTTGGATGTCTGCCTTTCAAAATGAAATTGCAGGTTTTTAAAAGCATTACAATGATCTTAACAAATTAGTTTCTATTTGATTCAATGCACTTACTATGTTGGAGCTCAAAATGATTGTTAGTGTCAGAAAAAAACATAATATAAATACAAAATACCATTCTACACACTGTGACTCCCAACTCCTCAAATGCCGAGGCTTGGTCAGTGGCCCTCTGCTTTAAACTATGACGCTCTAGATACCCCTCTAGCTTCAGTTTTGGACGTGTCAGGGATGCCGTGTCATTTAAAAAAAAAACTTCCAACGTAGCTTTACTTAGTTTTTAGATTTACTTACGCAACAAAAGTACTTGATTAGTATCAGTATTATAGTACCATATAACTATGGTGGTTACGCAACAAAACTACGGTAAAATTAATGTTGTTTTGTCTACTGACTGAAAGTCCGGTGTTTGTCTGACTCGTCCAACCTCCCCTCCAGCCTGCCCTACGCAAACTTCCTCGCTCTTTTTTGCAACGTCGGTTGCTCTGACTGTCAAATTATGACGCGTGTGGGTTGAAACGCGACCTATTCAGACGCTAAAGAGTGGCCCGGTGTGTCGGTATCAGACTCTGAGGTGCACTGACAAAACAAATGTAATTACTGAATTGCAAATTGTAGTCTCTTACACAACTTGTTACTAAAACAAGTAATGGCATTACTGCTGCTGCCCAACAGATATTTGTTCTTTGTTCTGATTAAAGGTAGCGTATGTTGCTGCTAGCACAACACAGTCACATGGGAGTGGGGACATTGCTGCCTCACCTGGGGCTGTTTTATCTGATAGTGTTTTGTCAGAGGCCGCCTAGCCCGATGTTCAGTTGTACAGCACTTCACAATTGACAGTGTTTTTCCTGTGACCTGAAGCCTTTTGTCCTCTGGAATGATGCCGTCTGGAAACTGATGCTGGGGTCTGAGTATGGCCTAATATTTGTTCACTTGTGTTTTTAGCTTTTCTCGGTTATTGATTGCTGTCAGAAGAAGTGATTTTTTTTAAACTTACCTCTTCCATTTGATTCGTTGCTGCCTCCCATCCACCTCAGTGTTCTGGCATCTTACTCACTGTTGTTCCCCCATTGGGCATTCTCTGTGACATGACACGAGCATGAGTGACAGCTTGAGTGCGTCTTTGTCTTTGTGAGCGATATCTCAGCTTGCGAGCAAAACCCCATATTTATACACACAACATGAGGGTAGTGAGCAAAGTTCATTCATTGCACCCAATTACTCAGAGCACTCCAAGCCATTTGCTGCACTCAAATTAATTCGTTTTTGATTGTCAGGCTTAGTACAATGCCCTTCATACATTTCTTTTTTTCTGATTTAGTTTTGAGTTGGAAGGAAAACCTGCATAGCTGGTCCATGGCATATGGCATTTGGTTGCCTACCCCTGGTCTTACCAATTATAAAAAGGAAATTAAAAATCCATTTACTTCCATAGCACTACTACCTTCTTATATTTTGATGAAAAGTGTGGAGCAGACATGCCAAAGCATGAAGTACAATTTTCTGAGAAACCTCCTCAGATTTCAGGTTACTACTTTTATTATATTCAAACATAGAAATCCTACTTTAAGGTCAGAAAGTTATTTCTCTGTTTTTCCTTTTATCTCTCTGCTTTACTGCATTGTATACCATTGCAGATAGCTATAACCTTGAGTGGTGAAATGTACATCATTTTGCTCTGCTCTCTCGTTCATCACCATCCATTGACATGGGTTCAACAAGGATGGTGTTGAACTGAATAAATCATTTTGCATATGTATCCTCAGTGAGCTGTATAGTGTTGACATACATAATAGAAAACAATGTCTGGAATATTACAGAGCTCTCTCATGTGGAGCACCAAGAAAATTGCCTTAGGTGGAGATGGAATCCTTCTCTCTTTGAGATGCAAACAGTTTACTTGGACAGGTTGGCTCTCCAGAATTCACGATTTTGGGGTAGAATCATGCATAATGGCGAAGTATACTTTTGACAACAAAGGATTCAGTATTCTACACACACTGTCATATACTTTCAAGGCAGAATGTAGCATGTGTATACAGAATCAGCATGGTAGTATAACACCATGCTACAGGGTATTGAAGAGACAAAACATACAAGACGTGAACTGAGAAACTGGTGTTGGTGACAATATGCTACTGCAAATCAAAAAAAAGTTCATGAGCAAAACTGTTTTTGGCTATTTCAGCACAAATTGAAATGTCTGAAATTACTTTATCCAATAAAGCAGAAAGTGATCATTTTCTGTTCAACTTTCGAACTGACAGCATTGGCTTTTTTAACAGTGACTGCTCCATTCATGCCTACACCTGGAAGAACAGTCTATTCATGCAATCCTTTGGACCTCAGGCCAGACTCCCTTGGCCAAGTGGCTGGCTTGCTGCTTGAAAGGGGTCCAGAACATCTCTTTTGGAAACATTGTAAGCCAGTACAGAGGAAATTAGGTTCCAGGGCAGGAACAGAGGAGGATTTTCCCTTAGTAAGATTGCTGTCATGTCTCGAGCTCCTCCTCAACCCTTGACCAGAGGAACACACATGTGAGAATTCTGTTTATAGACTATAGTTCAGCATTCAACACCATTCTGCCCTCTATGCCTGTCATCAAGATCAGAGACTTAGGACTCAACACTGCCCTCTGTGATTTGGATCATGAGCTTCCTGAAGGGCAGGCCCCAGGCTGTGTGGTTAGGCACCACCACATATCCCACACTGAGTCTCAACATCGGATCCCCTCACGGCTGCAGGCTCAGCCCTCTCTCTATGGTGGAGAGAGTTAGCATCTTAAGGTTCTTAGTGGTTCACATCAGCGAGGACCTGGACTCACAACACAGACACAATCATGAAGCGGGCAAGACAGTGGCTCTAATTTCTTTGCAGGCTGAGGAATTTCAAAATGATCTACAGGATAATTTGCAACTTCTCAGGGTGAGCTTCATCCTGCAAGCCATTGCTGAAATATTTGAGCTCATCACTTGAAACTACCTTTTTTTTGTTTTACACATATTTAATTAGCATCGTTGGTGGAAGCCTGAGACCTTCTTTGACAACAGCTGCTTTTCTGTAATTGTTGTGTATATGATAAATAAAGAACTTGAACTAAATATTAAATTAAAACATAGAGAAGATAACATATTTAGCTGCCACTGTTGGTTATTACTGTAGAACACAATTAATTAACTTACTGCACTCATTGAGTGACAATGAGTGTTGACAGAAAAGAAATTATAGTTTGTTTTATTGAAATATTGCACCCTGATAATATCACAGATATAGACATTGAACCAGTAGCTTTAGGCTCTTTCACTAGTCTAAACTTGTACGGGCCTTACTGAAGTAATTCCAGGAACTAAGCAGCCTCAGGAACCAAAACCTCGGACTTCTTGGTGCACTCCTGTTTGTGTTTCCAGGAAGATCTATGGAGTTAACACAAATTAGATCTATAAAGGACTAAAAGCTTTTTCACAACTGTGTGCTATTTAAATGGATTTTGCAAAGACAATTTGTAGAACGTTAAGGACAAATGGAAAATGCTTAAAAGACTTTAGGATTACCAGTGAGGATTACTTGCTGTCTTATGTTTAATTTGCTATGTAAAGATATAGAGGAGTAATGTCTACCTGAGCGTGCTTTTAGTGTATGTTTGTCCATGTGAGCGTGCCCCATTGTGTTTGCTCACGGTTGCCGCTCTGCACTGCTTTCATATGGAGGTTACTGATAATGCCGTCCCGACCGGCAGCTTCAATGCAAAAGCGTAGTCTCACTCACCCTCCAGTTCCCCCTCAGGTAAACAGTTCACGCTCTGTCAGCAAGTTTGCTGTAGATTGTACTGTTAGCGCTGTAAGCACCGTTAGCTAAGAGCCGCTAGCTCAACTTGCTGTCTGAATTATTACTTTGGGGGACATGAACTACAATAACCACGATAGAATTACGGTTCTGTCTTCCATTTAAATTCACTTAGATTCTTGGGATTTTAGTCACAGGGGCAGTCAACACAGAACAGAACACTGTTGAAAGCCACAACTGAGCTGTCAGTAGTGTGTTTCTTTTTGGGAACTTTAACATGTGTGACATCAACACAATGGATACCAATTTGGAACAATGTATTGCATGTCATACCAGACTAGACAGAGCTCTGTACTTGAACTAGTCCCAGTGCCAATGTTTCCATGGACAAGCCATTCTCTCTACCTCAACAGATAATAACAGCTATTGAGGAAAAATATGTTTTTCTCACAGAGAGGGATTGCATGGAATGGTTGTTTTGGTTGTCTCTACCCCAAAATAATCATTGTTGGTTACCACTTCTGTCAAAAAATACCCACTTTCTCTTCAGTGATACCTTGGGTGAAACTTTGGAAAATATCCAGTTACTTTATGATTGTACACTGTGCTTAGGAACACATAGCAAACATTGTTAAGCACTTTGTCTCTTCCAGTTTGTAGAAATTGTATTTGGAGCTATGGTAGATGATTTCCATTTTCATTGAAAAAAATCATGCTTTCAGCCCACTTGAATATATTTATTGATCACTACATATTAGTTTATCATCTATCAGAGCACTGTCATTAATCACATCTTAGTTTCATGATAAATACTTACATTTGGATGATCTATTTCCTTAAAATAGGAAACACCTGACCACAGAGCCCATAGTTTATCTGAGTTACTATTTGCTTATCCAGTATCTAATTAAAACAGGAAGTACTTCCCTTGCGGCCTGTGCGATTGAAAAACAACCCTAGAGAAGCCGGTCGCTCTGAGCCACAATAATGTATCACCAAATGTTTGTAAGCCAATACATCCATTAATTCTCTCAGCAGCATTAGCATCTCCCTTGCTGACTTAAGCAGAAATGCATTAGTCCCTGGCACGATGACTTCTCAGTGACTCTATGTATCTTTTTCCCCTCGTTCACTGTGATCGGCTATGTGTGCATTTACATAGTAAGCGTTTGTGATTATGTGAGTAATGTGAACTTTAGTGTTGGTGCCCCAGAGAGACCTCCTGACAGTAACAGAAAGCAATGGAGAACAAAAAAGGGTAGCTAGAGGTGGCCTTGGTTTACAATAAGTGAAATGACAATACTTTAGTGCTACCTTGGGGGCTGGGGTTACAAACATGGAGAGGGTGTTATGCAAAGGCAATAGAGCATAGCCCTGTATTACAGGTAGGATTAGATAAGTGTGGCGCTTCAGTTGACTGGCAGATTCAATTTGCTCGGCCATATTGCAGGCCTGTCTCGAGAATAAGGGTGTGGAGCGGTTGAGGAGTGACTACAGTTGGCACGACATTGAGGTGATACCTATTATACACCACAGCAGGTGAAAAGAGGTTGAAGGCCATAGAGAAAAACCACAACTTTATCTCAGTCTTTTAGAAACAAAACGACAATCAGTAGGCAGTTCCTTGGAACAATATTAGAGCTTATTAGCCTAATGCTTTTAATGCATTATGTGTTGCTCAGTAGTCACTGGCATGTGGCCAGTTTTTAAGTCCAGTGGACATTCTGGCATGTTGGAACACTGGATTAAATCTATTGCTCAGGAGGGCAATGTTAAATTTGCAGTATCAAATATGTGGTCTGCTTCTGGACACTGTGTTGTGTCTCCTCGGTGAATCTGCAGTCCTTTAGTGAAGTGAGTTGGAACAGCTGCAGTGTTTACATACACATGCTTGTGCATGCCTAACCTTAAAGATGAAGAGGTAATCAAATGATTACACAGTCTGTCTCACCCTCCTGAGTGTTATCAAGAGGAGTCTTGATGGTGTCCTTCCAGGAGATTTTCAGGGAAGAAAAACATTTGCTCCCTGGCCAATACCTTTTAGTTGATACATGAATATGAGGCAGCACAGCACAACAGGGTGAGTGTCAAATCTGCAATCTTTTCTGATTGTTTTGTTATTTCTTCTAAAATATTTGAGCACTCAATTAATCAACCAAACAGGTATACAGGTATGACCAGTGTTTTAGTTATGTTGATGTAACACATTTATAGATTTCTTGTTATACTGTTTTAAGTGTAACTCCATGCCCAGGTCTAAGCCAAAGAACATCCATTGCATAATTTAGAAAAATACAAAAAAGTGAGCAAAGGGCTGAGAGAAGAAACCACAACCACTGTAACGAAAGCCTAACAAGACAGCTACAGTAACCTGGGAACTTTATCAATTCAGCCTTCGTTACCCATAGCACCTCCGTCTCTGGGGCAGCTGTCTGCTCTCCTCCCAGCAGTAGTCTACTAGCGGCAGAAGCAGGGACCCAGTGCTGCTGCTGGCCACCAGCTCGCTGTTCCGTTAATTTTCTGTTACCAGTTTAACTTTAGCATAAAAGTAGGGGAAATAGCTAGCTTTAGCTTGCTAACTAGCCAGCTGCTAAATGAGAAAAAAATAACAATTTAATGCTTCATCCGCACAATATTGTCACAGCAAAGGAAAGCACATTAGAGTTGCCAGATATTCATTAACAGTGATTTACTAGATTTTGTAATGTGTTCACGGCTTAATTTCCAGTACACAGAAAGGTGAGAGCTTGTGCTTGAATTGGCTTTGCAAGATTTAAAACAGCAGATGGCGATTTGAGCCTTATTTAACCATGAAATTTAGATTTTTTTTATAAATATGGTAAGAAATATTGACATTTCTTACTAAATTTATAAGTAACACTAGCATTGTGTTTCATCACAGTACAATCATATAATTCAGTTATATCTAAAAATGTTTAAGTTGGCAGTTACTCTTTAATCACCATGACTAATGCTCAAATAATTATAGTTGGCTCATTAATTTCATAGCTAGACAAATCATTAGCCACGTTAGCTGCTTTGCTTGAGGGATGTTGGCCTGCACATTGGTCGGATGGTCGGCCCACCACATTAGTCCAGACTGAAATATCTCAACAATCGGATCAATTGCTGTGTATGGCATTAGACATCCATGGTCCCTGAAGGATAAAGCCTACTGACTTTAGTGATTTTTTCCCAATGACAGCTTTGGTTTCTAGTAAAATGTCTTGACTGGATTAATTGCCATGCAATTTTGTGCAGGCATTTATGTCCCCTTCAGGGTGAAGTGTGATAACCATATGAGAGCCATTATCAGGTCAAGTGTTTCATTTGTCCAGTCCTTTGGTTTATGAGCAAACACTTGCAAGACATTCCCATCACCCTCAGCTGTCTAGTATTAGTATGCTAACATGCTTATCTAAGAAAGAGAGAATGGTACTACCTGATAAACAGCAGCATGTCAACATTATCATATTAACTTTAAGTTCAAAGCCACGGGCTCAGACTGTGTTTTGAGCCCATTTATCCCAGATTCACCCTTCCCACAATCAGAGGAGAAATCTGGTCTGAGACCTTGGTCGGTACCGATGTTTGGCCCATATTATCTGTTCACAGATCCAGTCTTAACACAGACTTATTGGGACTGCTCCGATTAATTTTAAACATGTTTGATTTATTTAGGTATTTTAAATCTAAATGATTATGTCACTACTTTTCGAGCAAAACCACAATAACCAATGAGGAAGACAAGCCGGAGCAACCCTTGAAGCAAACGTTAACTAGCATACTACTGTTGACCAGTGGCGGGCCATTTATTTTATACCTGGGCCTTCAGTGCTGTCCTACTACAGTTGAACCGCCTCCTAATAACCTCATTATGACGCCAGCATGACGAGATGCTTCGTTATTATTGGGCAATGCATATAGTCAAAATCAGTATAATTAACACAATGACAAGAACAAACTCACCACAACCAGTCACATATATATATATATGACAACAAACCAGGTAGAATAACATAAAACCCAAATAACATGATTCAACAGGCCTCTGCACATTCCAGCATAACTGCGGCGCTAAAACACGCATTCCGCCACACACTCAAGGGCACCATTCAAATATTATTCACATCAGAGGGAACAATATTAACCATATCATAAAAACGACACAATAGACAAATTAACACAGTAGTAATGCTAATGCAGATGTAAAAAAACAAAAAGCAGTTCACTTACCAAAACTGCTGTTCACTATTTAAAGACAAAGTCCATCCTCCTTTCTTTGATTACAAAGAGTTCAATACCACGGTTGTACAGTACATCGGTACGTTTCAGTTTCAGCAAGAGGTCCTTCTCGATTGCCATGGACGCTAGTGATGACAGTCGAGCCTCCCCAATTGTATTTCTTGAATATCTTTTAATGCGTTTGAGGGTTGAAAGTGTCCGCTCGACAGAGGCAGTAGATATTGGGATTGTCACCGCCAAACATGCCAAAACTCTAAAAATGTATTGTCACGTAAAAACTTCTTGCATATCTTTAAACTTTAACTCTTACTACTACAAAGTTCTGCTAGCTAGTTTCACAACAGTGGGGATTTACTTTTAATCCTGCAGGCCCCCCGGCAGATTTTTTTACTTAGAGACAACATAGGGGCAAAATCTGATTGGATAAAAGCTCTACTTAAAAGCAGTATTTTTGTATGTTATGTAGTGTATTTCTGAAAAATAATTAAATCATAAAATAGCTATAACTTTGTGATTCTGTCTAGGCCAGCAGAGAAGGCCTTGCTGGCCCTAACGGCCCACCACTGCGTGTTGACAGATATTAAAACTGACAGTGAAAATCTCACCTCCAGTTCTCACTGAAGTCTTATGTTGACCACGTCTCTGCAACAATTTTCACATCCAGACTCGTTTAGAGTTCTGCTTTGTTTTTTCTCACTGCAAAGCCTTACCACAGCAAGTTGTTGCACCACGTCAGTCTCCATTTCACTTACATTAGCTTCCCCATGACATTATGTGAGAGAGATCACGTGAGGTGGTGCGTTGCTCTCTTTGGGACGATATTCTTGATAATATCCTGTCGTGTGGCATGCGCCATTCTTTTTAAATCTTCTAGTATGTGCATATTGAGATTTGAGTGAAGAACATTTGGGAAGTTTCTCCTTGTGTGTGATGCAACGATTGGTTAGGATTTTAAAACTCAGAAAGTCTAAGCTCCTTCTGAAGGAACTCCAAAGTGTCTTGCAATGTGATCAACTAATGAGGCTTGGCTTATCTCTGTAAGGGCAGGAATCATCAGATCTTCCAGGTACAAAATGTTGTAAAGTAGTGCGTCAACATATTTAGTGTATGACATCCTCTACAAACGTGTTTACATTGTCTAAAAAAGATGTATCCTTAAAATGATATGTTCTATAACAGTGGTTCTCAACTGGTCTGGCTGCGGGACCCACCATCACCCCTTAATGACAAGCCGCGACCCAAATTGAGGAACATTTTCAACTTCTCAAATTTATTTAATGAAAAGATGGTGCAGTTTGAACCTGAGCTGAAAATGTCCTCTGCAGTCGTAGTAGTAAGAAGCTCTCTTGTGCAGAGAAATTGTTCCTGTAAGTCCCCGTCCCACACATGTTTCACGTAAACGAGTAAAACTGCTTTGTTTGTTATGTGTCCATTTGTAATGCAAAATGACCACTTGCCTTAATTCGAGCTGTGGCTGTTGTTTGATGTCATCTGACGTGTCTTCAATTTGTCTACTTATAGTGTCATTTGAGGTAGTTTTCAGTTCATCCCCTGCTGATATTAGCATTACAAGGCATTAACGCCAACTTAAGGAGTTAAGGAGTGTGAATAGACGGCACTCCGCTGCATAAAAAATTCCCTTCAAAATAAAAGCACAGGATTTATTTTTTTTTATAGGCCTGCGACCCACTGAAAACGGGTCCGCGACCCACCAGTTGAGAATCACTGTTCTATAAAATGTATCATGGCCTAAATCTTAAATCATCATGACATACTGCACACAGTCGACAGTCAACAATTTATTTTAGAGCTGTGTTAGGTCAGAGATTCGCTATGCCAGAGGTCTTCAACAGGGGGTCCGTGGAGGTACTGCAGGGGGTCCGCGAAATTTTTGGTTGATTTTTTTTAATTTGTAATTTTTTTTTCCAAACATGAATCTTTCCATTATTTTAAAAGTTCAGTATTGTATGCAAGATAACAGGTATGTTTATGCATGGCAGTGGCAATAATAGGCCATCACTCATTTTCGTTTCCACATTTATGTTTAAAATAAAAACGTCAATTTGAATAGCTTGTATGTATGATTATCATGCAATTGACAGACAATGTTGATATTGGCTTTGGTATCAGCTGACAAGGTATGTTTCTAAATGACAGTGGCATGGCCACCCTACTCACTGTACCTTGCACATGTTTAAAATAAAAACATGAATATATGAACCCAGTGTTTCCCCTAGGTTTACAGCTTTTTTTGGGGGGGGGGCGGCACCGACACAAACACTTAAAGGAATCATGGTGTTGACTGGCAGGGAGACTCTATAAATGTCCTGTTTATGCTGTCTACATATTCGACAGAACATTCCTAAAAAAAACTAAAAGAAAACTGAAATAATGCCCTATTCATTCTCTGTATTTTATCTATCTATCTAATCCGTCTATTTATTTATGTACGTATTTACTTACTTACTTACCAAGATCAGTCTTGTACAGTCAGGGGGAGTATTTCCCCTCTGACAGCCAAACTGGGTCATCCGGTGATGACTGGACTTTAGCTGCCTGTGTGTGTGTGTGTGTGTGTGTGTGTGTGTGTGTGTGTGTGTGTGTGTAGGTGTGTGTGTGTGTGTGTGTGTGTGTGTGTGTGTGTGGGGGGGGGGGGGGGGGCTACTCCGGCCGCTACTCGCAGGAGAGCGAGTGTTGCATCTTCACCACATGGGATCGTTTAAAAAACGCAGATATTGTTGTCTGCTTTTCAGGTGGTTGATGCCACATATTTTCCGACATGCGCTCTCTGTCCGCTGGTGGGAGTGTGCTCACCTGTGTGTGCGCGCACGTGTGTGTGTGTGTGTGTGTGTGTGTGTGTGTGTGTGTGTGTGTGTGTGTGTGTGTGCGCATCGGGGCGCAATACAGAGAGTAGAGGAGAATTGTACACGCGACCATGTAGAGACAGATATGACATGCCGTCTGTAGATAAGATAAATAACATAAGGCTGTTTAGTTTGTTGAATAAAAGAACAAGGTATAGACATGTTCTATAGGAAAGGAACCTTAATGACTTCTGTTGTGATCTGAAGCTATGTAGAAAATAAAATGAACTCGACCTTCAAGGGGGGGCGGAGGGTGCCGTTGGGGGGCGGGGCGCCCCCCTACTACAATGGTAGGGGAAACACTGGAACCTGTGTATTATTTGAATAGTTTAGTATTGAATGCACAATAACAAGGTATGTTTATACATGGCACGAGGCTCAGTTTAATATAAAACACAATTTTATACAATATATATAGTCGGGGGTCCCTGCTCCATCTCTCTATCAGTTTGGGGGTCCTTGGCCTGAAAAGCGTTGAAGACCCCTGCGCTATGTAAGTTATTACTTATTTCAATGCATTATAGTATAAATGTAAACACTAACACACTGCACTGCAACTCATTTCTTCAGGCATAGCCTCAGGTGGTGTCCAGTCATTTAAAATATTTCAGAAAAAAACCACTGGTTACCAAACAGATCATTATGGATAGATACAGGGTAAAAGGTCTGTCGGTGCTCAGGGCATGCCCTGTGGCAAAGACTGGGAATAATTGTCTCGCCCTGAATTGAGATGTCTGAACTTTGACAGACTTGTGTATAGAAGACGAACACAGGAGAGTGGGGTGAAAGAAAACCGCAGGAGAGAGGAGAGGGAATGTATCAAGGTCTCACACAACACTGTTTAGTACAGGGAACTAAAAAAAGCCAACTAATGGCCAATTATGACACGTATAATTGGGCATACATTTATTGAATACAGTCTGTAAAGAAGACATTTAAATAATATTGGCACCAAACAACAAATCATGACAGGAATTAAACAATACAGATGTGAAATGTATCGTTGAAAGTCATTCATAATCACTCAATTATACTACAACGTTTGAGATTCGGAGTGACATGGCTAAGGCCAATCATTAGCCGAGTTAAATGTGGGCCAGAGGAAACAAGTCAAGTCAAGACATGAGCAGGCAGAATCCCCATAGGCATGCATTATACAGCCATCTGTATCAGTACATCAATCTAATGGAATGACATACAGGACGTCTGCGAAGGAGACATTTAATGCCTTGTCAAAACATTACCCCTGTGACTGTTCTCCCTAACTTTGACAGACTACCTTGTCAAGGCATGGAGCGCTTTATGTCTCCCATCTGCCTCGTCCTGCTGACAGGCGGCTGAGTCAGACGGTCTGGCCTGAGAATGGATGCATAGCGCCACACTCAAACACACACACTCACTGACCCATTTACCTTTTATTTGTTCAAGTACACAAAGCGCAGCTCGTGTGATATATCACTTTAAGATTTATCAATTTCTCTACGTCCAAATTTTGTCATGAAACAATGATTGTAGTAATACGATCACAGTCTTAATCAATTTATAGCTTCATAAGGCATGACAAATTAGTCTTACTTCCAATAAAAAGAGAACTATGAGACAACTTGTTTTCTATTGCTGCTGAACTTTGAACACAACACTCATAATGTGACTGCAGTGTAAACCTGCAATAACTGGAATAGGCTGTGAACACAACACATTGTCATTTTTAGGGCTGTCCAGAATATAATTTTTTGGGGCTTTGAAGCTTCAGGGAGGAATATTGGACGATATTGGAAGCTTTCACCCCTCGCTCACTCAGTCAGTAAGAGAAACAGATCTTAATCAGTCTTACAGATGCTAAAAAAACATCGTAAAAACATCTGCTGCCGTTGCGTACTTACATACGAGCATCTAGCTGCGCGCCAAGTAGCAAAGAGCCCTCTGTCCTGTTCCTGTCCACTCAAACAAGATTTTTTTTTCTCCCTGTGAATTTTATTTTATTGGTTTGAGACCTAGTATGCACCTGCATTTAAACTGCGGTGGGGGGGGGCGGCGACAACAATACAGGCTGTCGTACTTTCCTCAAACGTATGGCCATTAATTGCCTTTTACTGTATGTTAACTATAATTATCTAATAAGAAATGAGGACAAAAATCAGACTTCAAAGATTTTCATCTTTTTGAAACGAAAACGGCTACAAAATGTGTAATGATCAAATAAATTACAGCTATTCCCAAAGGCCTACTCACACTTAGGCCTATAAACAAATGTATAAATAAATAGACTGTAGCCTATGTTGTTTTTTTTCTTTACTTTTTCTCTGAAAACTGTGGCGAGTCAGACAGCTAAACAATGATCTGACACTTGCTCTCAAGCTCCCCAATGCTAGAAGTAGCTATGAATTCTGGTCATAATTTTCTTTAATTTCATCGCTATGCTTGCCTATTTGCCACAGGCAGCATATGTACTGACTGTACAGACGATGTAAGGTAACTGGTCGATGCACGTCTGTGTGTGTTTCTGTGGCCACTCAGTCTCAGTCTGATCTCAGAACTCAACAGGAACTCTCTTTTCATTCCATCAATGTTCATTTTCCCTCTTATCTCTACATTTTTATAAAGTAATGCTAGATCCACAGTCCTGGGATAAGCCCACATGTGGAAGTGGAAACATTTTAAACTTGCCTTAGTTTTTTGCCACCTGGGTGTATTTGTCTCTATTCACGTTGCACGCCCATGACTTTCTATTGACTTATATATGCCTGGTCTGACTTATATAGTAATACATGTTTAGTCAAAGCTTCTTTAGCAGTGGGAGTCAGCCAAATCAAAAGTCTATTGACCAATAACTATTTCAACATATGGCATTTGAGTATTGCATCAAAACATGTCGTAAACTATTCTTCAATAAAGGACATTCATATCAATCTTTCATGGAAAGCAGAGGCATTCTTAGCAAAAGCATGCACAATATGTCCATGCAATCCCATTTTCCCTTTTCATGGTGGACATTCATCTCAAACCATGTAAGGTAGCAGAAAGCAGAAGGTGACACAGTCCCCTGGGAAATCTGCCTCCTTCCCACCCCCACTCCCCTGTTTTTGTATGAGGGCCCTGACAGACTGAATTAGACAGTAGACAGACATTAGGAATGTTTTGTGGGTTATAAAATGTGCATGTAGCAGACATCTATCTTAATTAATCCACTGTAATTACACCACCAACGCAGAGCAGCACTCTACATATTCAAGTTACCACACATTTTCCTATTTTTAGCCGTGCCTGTCAATTATTTTTCGGGCTTTAGACTGGGAGTGTAAGTGTAGGCCTTTGACTTCATTCTCTGAGCTAACAAACAAACAAACGTGGTTCAAGCAATTAACCCTGTTCTGTTTTGATTTGGTTCCAGGGTAAGTCCCCCCCCCCCCCTCAATTTTGTTGACATTTGTAGGTTTCACCTTTTGGATTAAATATTAAATAATGAAAAATGGCAGGTCCCACCTGAAGGTTGACGATATCAAACAGAGCTCAGGCCTGAGGGTAAAGAGAAAAATACATACAAATGAACACAATACACATTTTGATTGATCTGAATAATTCATTGTCTTTTTCAGTGAAATAATATTTGTGAGTTGAATTCACTTTGTTCCTGTAAACAACCACAACATTTTCTACTAGCACTGGAGTAGGCAGATCAAGCTATATTAAAGCCTACCATTGACTAATCCAGTGATTTTCAACCACTGTGCCGTGAGAGATCGTCAGGTGTGCTGTGGGAAAATGTCCAATTTCACTTAATTGGTCCAAAAAAATATTATTTAGTTGCTGCAAATAATTTGCCATTATTGAGCATCTAAGCCTGCAATATAGTGGCTGGCTAAGTAATTAAATACTCTTCCATGCCAGTGGGTGGCAGTAGGTAGCGCAATAATGACCTTGTTAATTTAAGACAGTAGAATTAAATGATGCGCGAGAGAGGTTGCGGTGACGAGACGAACAGCGATGGAGAAATATTTGAAAAGGAAAAATACAGACTCGGAACTGGGCCCTGGACAAAATTCTAACCCAGAGGAAAAGCCTAGTATGAGTGGTGGTCAAAAGACAGAAAAAATGGTGAGCTGGAGGCAATACAGCGAAAGTTATCTTTCGTTTGGATTTACTTTCAACGGGGATCCGACTGCACCGACTCCGTTAAGCTTGGTGTGTGGGGAATAGCTGTCCAACAGTGCCATGGTCCCAAGCAAGCTTAAACGTCAATGTGTCATTTTGTAACTTTTTTGGTCGTTGGTGTGCCGCGGGATCGTTTTAATGTAAAAAATGTACCACGGCTCAGAAAAGGTCGAAAAAAACACTGGACTAAGGCAATGTATTGAGCCATCACAAAGAGAAAGTAGATGTGGATGTTGTTTTTCTTTTAATTAACCTGTTATCGTACGTTTTTCACATTATTTTTCACATCAAATATGTATCATTTACATTTCCCTTTTATTCTCTCTGCATGGCTGCATCCCTAATGTTTGTTGTATGGCGAGAGATAAAATGATCAATTGTGTCTTCTAATGAATTAGGCCTGCAGTTAATTAATTTTCATGAAAAGCAAAAATGTTGAGGTGAAAAAGATGGAGGAGGTCACAAATCACTCTGATGGTCACAACTGATGTATGGTTTGTTAGCGCATCATAATTTATCATGGTATAAATAATAAATGTTTATTTAAATGGTGTTTGAATAGACAGGAACCATTACATACACATCTCTAAGGGACATGGCCTGTGTAGAAAGTATGATTAAAGATGCTATTATTAGGGCCCGAGCGGCCAACAACGTCGGGCCTGCGAAGGCCCTATTGTAATTGATAGGTTTCTTATTATTCTGATTCTTATTTTTCTGGGGATGGAGCTTGTAGGGGCACTTGCCATGCATGAAAACTCACCAATTTTGCACACCTGTCAGATCTGGTGTAGAAACTCTGAGGCGAAAAATTCCATATTTGTGTGTAAAAAAATGACTCTCTAGCGCCCCCTACAAAACAGTCTGCCCACGCCCCTCGGCCAGTATGTCCGATTTACTTGAAATTCAACACACATGTCCAAATCCACTAGATCTAAAAAAAAGCCTCTCAGACCCCTAAGCTCCGCCTACTTAGATTTTCCGCCATCTTGAATTTTGTGAAAAACACATTCTTGCAAACTCCTCCTACACGCTGGGTCCGATTACTACAGAATGTTCTGTGGATCATTAATGGACCTATGTCATCTAGAATTATCAAAAGCTTTTTGATATCTCTCAGCGTTTACAAGATATAGACCAATAAACTTCTTAGGGGCGTGGCATAATATCAATACACATAACTTCTCAACCATTTGTCCTAAATTCCCCAAATCATCAGCATATGTGCACATCGCATCCTGTAACATACCCTGAGAATTTATTTGTATTCGACTGCTAGGGGGCGCTACAGTAAACCTGCAAAGTTGTGCTTTTTGTCACTTTTTGCATTTTTCAGCCTTCGCACTTCAACGAACTCCTCCTACACATTTTATGCGATCAACGTAAAATTTGGTCAGGATGCTCTTAAGACCTTTGTGATTAAAAATTATCAAAATCGTGAGTTTTCATCGAAGAACCTTGACGTGGCGTTGCGGCCATTTTGCCTCATTGTTTATGAAAAAGGAAGTTGTTATAACTCCGAGGTACATTATCCAATCCACACAAAACTTCTCATGCATGATGCTCCTTCAAGCCTGAACAGATTTCAGTTGAAAAAAATGCAATAACTCATAGCGCCGCCTACTGGCTAAAGGAAATGTAAAACTTTCTACTTTTCTTTACTCCTCTTAGCCAGGTGACTTTATGAGTCTCAAATTTTGTAAGGATAGCCTCAAGACATTGATGAAAAATCGCCATGAAAAATTTTGAGTTTTCGTTGAACGCTGTTGCCGTGGCGACGCGTCGTACGCCATGAAAAAGGAAGCTGATGGTTTATTAGCTTAGGATGCTCAATAATTCATAAAACTTTGTACATCTGTCAAAGGCATTGAAAGGAATATTCTATATGATTTTTGGCTTTGGCTGTTTTAAATTGCCTCTGTAGCGCCCCCTACAATATTTCAAAAGGAAGCTGATGGTTTAGTGACTTAGGATGCTCATAAACTCATGAAACTTTGTACATCTGTCAAAGGCATCGAAAGGAATATTCTTTATGAGTTTTGGCTTTGGCCGTTTTTAATTGCCTCTGTAGCGCCCCCTACAATATTTAAAAAGGAAGCTGATGGTTTAGTGGCTTAGGATGCTCAAAAACTCATGAAACTTTGTAGATGTGTCAAAGGCATTGGAAGAAATATTGTATCTGATTTGTGGCCTTAATTGTTTTAAATTGCCTCTGTAGCGCCCCCTACAATATTTAAAAAGGAAGCTGATGGTTTAGTGGCTTAGAATGCTCAAAAACTCATGAAACTTTGTACATCTGTCAAAGGCATTGGAAGGAATATTTGTTATGATTTTTGGCTTTGGCCGTTTTAAATTGCCTCTGTAGCGCCCCCTACAATATTTCAAAAGAGCAGCCCCAGCGCTACGTTTGAGCTGCATGTATGAAACTTTGTAGTCACGTGTATCCTATGGAGACTTAAAAATAAGTCTCTTGGAACCATGCTCTAAACCCTACCGGAAGTCCAACACTTTGATTTATGTGTGAATTTTCCCTTGATTTTGGACAATTTATAGGCGCTACACTTTAACGAACTCCTCCTAGGGACTTTGTCTGATCCTCTTCAAATTTTGTCAGTACAGTCTCAAGACCATTGTGATTAAAAATTATCAAAAGCTTTACGTTTAACGGCACGGCTTAGCCGTAGCGGGCGGCTACTTTGAGTGATTCCCCGTGAAAAAAGCTGATGTAACTCAGCTGGACTTGTTCCAAACGGTCCCAAACTTCACACGCTTGATAACACTCACTGCCCGAGGATGTCTACAAGCTAATTTTCACTAGTACTCACAGCGCCACCTGCCGGCGTAAGGAAATCTGCATTTTGTGACAAACACCATCCGATTAACGCGTCTTTTACACAACGTGGTTTACGTTTGACACAGAGCTACGTAATGCACGTGTTCCGTAGCGCCAGGCAGCAGATACGGGAAGCACCGGACTGTTTGCAAAGCATCGTTTCCAGCATCAGGCGGTCCACGCGGGATCAAAAACGTCTCGCTCGCAGACGCGCCGGCCGACGGTCACGCGCGTTCTCGGACACGCAGGAGGGAGTCCCGCCGGCAACCCCGACGCGCGGAGGATGCGAGGGCCCGTTCATCGCTGCTCGCAGCTTTAATTTGTATTGTAATTACCAATATGCAGGATTTGGTGTAATGACCACAAACAGTGTAACCATCACTCTGTGGTGTAATATAGTGTAATATAATAAAAGTTAGATGTTTCACGAAGATTATATTAACAACACAACAGTTTTATTGATCTGTATTATAATGTAGAGGGGGCTTTCCCAGCTTTTTAGACAAGAAGCCTGTCGAAAGGGATGGCTATTAATGTCATTTGGGCGATACTATGGTCCATCTAATCACAGATGTTTTGCTGAATTGTGTCCTTCAAAAAACTAAATATCACACTCTCTCTAAAACAACCACCTGGAATATTGGACTACACAAACCTAATACCAGACTTACACTTAAGGGGCTAGAGTACTCTGTCAGAACATCATGTTGTGATTAGCCAGCTGTTCAGAGCGGAGAAAGGAACCAGGGTTTAAACTTATGATGTCCAGCTTGTCACTCGTTCTTTTACTGTGGCTGTTCAGAACATCTATAAACATGTTTGATTTCTGATGTGGTCGGTCAAAACTTCTTCTCCTCAAGTATTACCCAGCCCCTTAACCTCACCAATAAGGTTTAGTCAACACAAATTATGATTGTGACTAAATCACTGATCAACAGAAGGAAAGCTGCTTTTTTGGCCGGACGTATTTAACAACAATATAAAAGCCCAATCCCAATGTTCCCCCTAAGGCCTTAAACTGTGAACTTTCAGGGACCTAACTGTCAAATGGTTGGTAAATTGGTTGCGTGTGAGAAGCTCGAGGGCTTCAAATGGTATGAATATGAATGGGACAGCACTCTGCTGCGACATATCACATAACCTAAGTCATAATATGTAATCATTTTTGACTCCCTTTTTTGCTCGCTTCCAGGCTCTTGCCTTGTGAGATAAGTGGTAATGGTCAAATACTCTATTTATAAATTTTTGTCCAAACAGCTTTAGTAACAGCTGATGAATAAACCAGTTGATCGAGTTTAATACAGTCTGTGCTTACATTCGTCTGATTTCATGTGTTTTCATGTACCATCTTCGATCGTTAATGTTTCTGTGTAAATTTCATATGCCAGGCTGAACAGTCTACTGTTGTCCACTTTGTTTACCTTTTTCTTTTTTCACTCCTCCAGGCATCCCCGGTTAGCTTGTGTTTAACGTCGCAACGCTATGAATTGTGGGTAATTCCATTAGGCAAATTCTGCAGAAATGCGAGCTTATGGAAAGTCCTTGTAAAGGGCCCACAATGTCTGCGAGAGAGCCTTCAATCACTTGATGATTTGACAGTGGGACATTCCTATGCTCTCACAAACTTTGCGGGAGTGCGCCTCAAAGTTCGTGAGTCTCTGAGTGTGGCGAATGAGCCATTCACATTTTACCCAACTATTGTGTGCTAATGTTATAGTTTATCCAAATGGCTTAGCACCCACGAAGGAGGTCATAAACTAAATTGTACTTGCAATCAATAAACGTGATTATTATCTCTATGTGACGGAATCATTCCTGAATCTCAGTATGGAGCAACATTACACACTACAAATGGTATTTGATTTGAACCATGAGACAAACTACTGGCATCCTTTCTTGTAACTAGAGCCACAGGCTGCTTTAGATGGTTCCTTTGTGACTCCTGAGTCTCTAACAGCCCATGTGGTTTTTCCAACTGTTTTTAATGGGCTAAATACAATTTGAAGGGAAATGTAACACCAACCTAGGAAATGTATTCCTCAATATATTGGAAGGAACTGTAATACTAGTATGTATGTCCAGTAAAAAAGATATAGACTTTTAAAGGTGTGATTATTGCAAGATCTGCCTACTTAATTTGCTTAGATTGCCAGTAAGTCAGTTTTAGTGTAACTGAAAAGGATACTTATTGGTTTAATGTTTTATTTTGGTGAGGAACTTAGATGAGAGCAGATGCCTTGATGAGATGTTGGGAGTGTTGTGGTGTTTCTTATTCTTAACCTAGCATAGTAGCATATTTTAACTTTAAACTTTTTTGCATGTGTCCATTCAGTGAGTCTACAATAAGACGTTTCTGACATACATACAAGCCTTCACAACATTTTGTGGTTCTACTACTACTCATGTATGATATTTAGCCACAGTAGGGACATGACTCTCGGGAAAGGCAGTGTCAGCCTAGTGGGCGGTCTAACAGCCCAACAGTCCACATTGATATATCTCAAAAAACTACTGCATGAATTGCCAAAAATCTTGCAGACTTTCATGGTCCCCAGAGGATGAATTCCAATTTTCCTCTGGCGCTTACATTGGCCTTTTTGTTTTTCAGTGAAATGTCTCAACAACTATTGGATAATCATCAAAGTTGTTACCGATAGCCATGGTGTTTAGAGGATAATTTATTCTGACTTTGTTGATCCTCTGACTTTTAACATATCCAGTAAAATATCTCAAGATATATTGCATAGATAACTCAAAACTTTTCGTTCCCAACACTCTACAAGCCTTAATTTAAAAGTTTGTTACAACCTTTGTTGCGTAGCGACAAACTCGTTCAGCGATAGACTCATTCAGGGAGCTATTAATAGTAATTAGTCGGGCAACAGCAGAGACAGACAGCAGGGTAGAGCAAGTGTATTTTCACATCTAATTTGGTGAATTAAGGCATTATTTTGAACAAACCAGAGTAGGCAATTGTTGGAAGTGGAAAGACTAGGCTAACAAAGAGTTTTGTTTTGTTTTTGTTTATTTTGTTACTATCGGAGACATAAAATGATTGTGTTTTTCAATGGAGTCTGGTAGGTTTGAGAAGAGCATAACAGCTGTTTGTTTTCACATTCAAACTCGATGAATTATGGCTTAATTTCAACCAAACCAGCATCGGTCATTGTTGGAATAGTGGAAAGAGCTAACCAATACAGCAGAGGTATTCAATTAATGTTCAACGAGGTCCAGTTAGAGAGAATTTTCTCATGCAAAGTTCCGTAACATCACAATATTGTCTAACTTGCGCTATGATTTAGTCGTATATATAATTAGCCAACAGTTGTATGAATGTCTGTATGTCATCAACAACTGACTGTCAAATTAAATAAAGAAAGTTCAATTGAATAATATCTCAACAATATTTATTGTCAGATTTCAAATTTAACTGGTTGAATTATAAAGAAGACATCATCTAATTATAAATAAATGTTCTTTTCTCGCTTCAAATAAAATAAGGGCTGGATTAAAGAATAAAATACATTACAGAAAGCTTTTGAAAAATGTGCATCTTAAAATAAAGTACTTTAATTTTAGAAAAAAAGATTTCATTGAATTGCCCTGCAGCTTTAAATGCAGTACATTCAGGTGTGAAGTGATGTCAACCAAAAAAACCATGATATTATATTTTTCTCATCTTCTAATAAGAGAAATTTGTGTGCATGGACTTTATCTGTGGTTATTGAAACCACTTGTTTCAGCTCTATTCTTCTCTGTATACATCATTGTTGGGCAGTGAATTAATGTGTTAGGATTCTGATCATATTGGGCTCTTATATTGTTTATTATCTGTGCCTCAATTTTGGATTTGATTTCTGCACTGTTGAACGAGTACCGTAAAGACTGGAAAAGCTGCGCCAGTTAAAATAAAAGCGCTTCTTCAAAATTTCATAATTCTCAATTATCTATCGGTTTTAGGTCTGGATCCGGACCGCGGTCCGCTTATTAGTGACCCCTGCAATACAGTGATGATTGGTTTTCTTTTGTTTCTGTCGAGTTTGACTGAAGTATGTTTTACAATCCTAGAGGTACAATTGCTGTATTTTTCAATGAAGTCTGGTGGCTTTTAGGAAAACATGTTAATCGTATATTTTGTATGTTAATAAATAATAATAATTCATAAAATATTTTTTTTAATAGAACTGCATGTTTTAAATATGTGTATGTTTTTTGGAGGAATGCAAAATCAATATACTTACTAGAAATGTAATGGAATTATTATTTCAAATAAGGTAAAAAAAAGAGGAAAAAAACTAATTTTGTCTGTACACCGGCACACTTGCTAGGCAGTTCCAACGTGTGCTCTCCGGATACTAGGAAGGAGTCTATACCTAGCCTCTGTGGGACCCAACTTGTAAAGACCTGCCCTATCAAGAAATTATCCTTGACTTTTACAAAAACCCATTGTATCCTAATGGCTTGATCCCTCGACTTTTCTTCTTGCGCCATCATGGGATTCATATTTGATACATTTCAAACATGACATTTGGTACAGACATATATGTCCCCCACAGGATAAACTGTAATATCTTTGGTTTTTGTTAAAAATATAATGCAAGTGATCATAATGATTATTATGTTCAGTGAGATACCACAGGAGCACCAGGTTTCCGATGAAAATGACCACTAGAAATAACCCTATAATTTCATAAATCGGTTGCTGTTGAACCACTTCAGCACAATAGTAGATTTAGGTGAGAAATGGAGATAATAGCAGGCCTTAATAGAGCTCATGGCAGGAAATATTTTTTCTAAAGTAAGTCTAAAAAGAATGTGATTTGACTGCCTGGCCCTCTATGGTAAGTAGGCGATAATGCCACAGGCACATGGGAAGGCTGAAGGACAGGAGCTCTCAGGACTGTCAACCTCAGAACACAGGCAGGTCCACTGGGATGATGAACTAATGCAATCTCTCTCCTCGCTGTCCTCTCCCTTTGATCCTCTCCGCATCCTCCGCCACACTTTACTTGCCTTCCTTATTTCCTTTCCTCTGTGTCTTATCCTTTTCACTCACTCCTATCTCTTTGTCCTACCTTTAGTTTTCTGTTTTTTTTCCCTCCATAAGCCTTTCTCTATCCTCCGCCTTCTGTATCTCTGCTGTCTCCCCACCATCAGCTTTGTATTCTAGCTGCCAGGAAATGAGAAAGGCACTCAATTACTGTGCTCATTGAATCATTAATGTCAAGGTTGTGGTGTGTTCTGATGACCAACAGGCAACAGCTAACAGAGAGTGTGCTTGGGAGCAAATCTTCTGCTGTATGTCCCAACAAGACAGACACGGTTTGATATGGGTCTCACACTGATAACAAAGCCTTGGATGGAAATCATGGCGAGCAAAATGATAAGAGCAGTATTAATGATGGACCTGGCTGGCCCTGTATACACGATAGCATGATTTGGGCTTCTAACAGCAGCAACCGGAACATATCAGATGAGCGGATGGCCTGGCAAAGAGGCTCATTACAATGTAACCTTGTAAACCTGCCCCTCAGAGCTTTTATACTACTTAAACACACATGTAGGACTATCTGCTGATCACATAATCCTGGTGTGTGCGCATAGAGCTGTTGCTTTGGCAACATTTATTGCAGTTATCAAGTTTCAGGGTTTATAATTTAGAGAATAATTTATGTTCACGCATGGGCATTAATCTCTGACTATTGATTGTGATTTAATGTGAATGACATTGCATCATGTAGTCTGATAAAACCAGCTTACAAACTAAACTGGTATTGTATGAATATGACGGTCATTTTTGAGGTAATAGTTAGTGGCTTTAGAAGAATATATCTCTTCTTTTCTAATTGTCTAGTGGTTTTGGAATCTTTTTCCCTTGACATGGTAGATCATTTTGCAGGTCAGTAGCAAGAATAACAGACACATTTTCAAGCATTGTCTTTAAATCTGTTAGAGTCAATATTTTGACAATAACAATAGGCCTGTAGGAGGGGGTCTCTCATAGTGAGGAACCCACAGAGACTCATCAGCTCACTCAATTTCCATATAATCAACAGAGCGTTTCAGCATCTTTTGACTTACAATTTAGATTTTCATCCACAGAAGGCAGCTGTTGTCAGCAAAAGTGCTTTAAAAACCCCAACAACTCTGCCATATTAACTGAAAAGGTAATAATATGGTAATTTATGGCAAAACAGTGGCAAAAACATCAGTTAATAACAGAATTAAAGTTTATATTTTATGCTAATTTACACATATACTACATGCAATGTTTGTTCACTGGCCACATTTTGTACAAATGCAGGAGGTAGTGTGATCTTAGTGCATGTAAAGGAGGGGTGTGGAGGAGTTGGTTATAATGGATGGCCATACACATTGCTTGACTTTGACAATGAAATATGGAGGGCACATCTTAAGATCCATTGTGATATGGCAGCTTGTTGCCAAGGTCTGACAAGGTATTGAAAATAAATTATCTAAATTCAGCACAAACTCCCCCAGCTGTCATATTATCTAAATATATTTACGTGAGTAAAGCCTTCAAATTATTAGTTGTGCACTCACAAAAATACTAATGGGCTTCATTCTGCAAAAATGGAGCAACTTTTAAATACCTAATCAAGATGCTTTTCTGATCCATATATTTGCCTGGGACAACTAAGCATGAAACAACTGAACTCATGTCCTTCCCCCACACTACGTCTTCTGTGATTAAATTATGGTGACAAATTGATTAACTATTTTGTCGCATAGAGAAGATACTGCTGCTGTTTTGTGTGGGTTCACCACGACCACCTGTTAATATTACACTAACTCATCTAGAACTGATGCCAAAATCCTCCATGGAACCAGTGCAGAACACATCATTACACACTCTCGCCCTCATATAACGGATTGCTTCAGAGTTGCACTGCCTGTCTGGGCCCTGTGCTCCAGCTGAGCTTACGCTATCATTTCTAAAAAGTCAACAGATGGTAAGTCTTTCTCCTTCACTTCCCTCATCCCACGCAGTGGTTTGTGGTCTGTCTACCTATCTTAAGGAATCACCCACTGCTTCTATTTTAAAAAAAACGGCCTCAAAACATTGCTTACGTAATTGGTACTATCATCATTCTCCTATTTCACACTACATGACCTTGCTTTCCTCACCTCAACACCCCAAGACTATGCCAGTACTTCGATGCCCCTCACCCCATCCACAGCACCACCCGGCTCTAATGAAACATTTAGACTGAAATGAAAATGCTGGATTACAGTGACTCACTGTTTGCCCGAGATTTCTGCATGTTGCCTCTCTTCCCTTTCTTTGCCTTGTGCAACTCGTGCCTTTGTCTGTGGCTTTCCCACATTGATGCATTTCACATTCTTCCTATTTTCCCTCCAGCGTCTGAGGAGCAACACACCCTCATCTCCGTGCTTCTTGGTGTGTTGCTCCTCTATCTGTGTACTAACCTTTGACCACCTGGCTGCAATTCCTCCATGTCCCAACTATCTCCAAAGCAAGGGCTCATTCCATCATACACTTCCTTGCACAGTATAGTGTTTTCTCAGCTATGCCTGCAGTTCCATCCATTATATATACAGTATATGTAAAAATGTACTTATTGCAACCTGTTCTGGACAAAGATATCCATTTAGTGCTTTCATTGTATTGTAGGCTATTTTGTTTTGATTAGCTAACACCATAGAAACAAATTGGTCATTACTCTCTTCAGCTTTGCCCCTCAGACTCCTGATACATTTTACAAAACTAACATGGACAAATTAGGAGAGTAATTTTACATATGCACTTTTGGGTACTCACAATTTTACGTGCCGATTTTTAACTTCACAGATCTGATCATGTTCACCTTCGAAAAACAGAATCCAAATGTCTCAAAATATTTGTGACGTTCTTTTGCATTTCTTTATTGGTTGTTAAATGTGTGCACACGGATCGCCTGATCTGCACGGATCCAGTTACATTTGCGTATGGAGTTTTGAGAGTATTTTCACGCTCTCCGACTCCTCACAGATCCGCAAATGGATGCTGAATAGCTTGTCACCCCTCGAATAGAACATGTACATTAACCAAGTATGTACTCTATACTGTAGCCTATGAGTGTAAATATGTGGTTTAAATAGGCTTTCCAGATTAATTCAGCAGGGATCTTTTATTTGTTTTTTTCTGAAGTAATATTTTTTCGAGATGCATACAGATAACTAAACTCAAAAACAAATCTCTTCCATGCACAGTCTGGAATGTCCTTCATTTCATTTGCAAAAATGGGACAAAATAAACAGCAATTAATGGGGCCTGAAAGGAAACAGGCATGATAGAGATGTGAGGCAATGATTACTGCTTTGAAGGAGGGCTTCTAAGAGCCCTCCGCTCCTTTCATGTATAATAGAGTAATAAAGCAGGCACTCTCTCAAGCAGGTACTGCATTTTATTATCACCCCCCTGGGCTAATCAGTATGCCCTAAGGCATGATTTTCCCCATGTTAACCCAAAGAGTGCAAAATAATACAGAGAGATACTGTGATAAAAGGGGTTAAAAGAGTTGAGATGATTTTCTTGTTATGGCTTTCTCTTACAATCATTGTGAAGGCAATGTTTCATCTCTCTTGGTGCTCCAATATAGTGTCTGTATTCCCATTAACAGCTATATATTAGTCTGTGTGTTTTCTTTAGTATTGAGAGAAATAATGAACAATATCTGCGAGGCCAAAATCAATAAGATAATTCAAAGTACAAAGTGTACAAGCCTTTTGTACAAAAAAAACTTTTGTACAAGACTGCCAGCTGATCTTGTTGCCACCTGCCAGAGGATGTTGTAGCACTCCAGACTCCTTCTGACTGGCCTAAGGGGTGCTGTTTTATTGATTTAACCATGTGACTTGTGTGAATGATGCAACTGCAATCTGGCCCAGGTCTAAAATTACCACCTGCCAATGCCAGTAAAATCATGTCTTTACCTTCCCTGAGTCATCATCAGAAGAAATACTGTTGCAAACATTTATCTGTACAAAACTGCAGCAAGAACTGCTTCACACTTTTTATGCTGATGACAACAAAGAGGTATTTTCTTGCTTTCATACATACCTCATGTCAATGTTGACAATAATTTCTCCGAGAACTACTCCAGTAATTTGTTGTGACAGTTGGTCCTATCTGAATAAATGGCTGCTGGCGACATTTAGCTCAGATAGAGCTCCAAACACAGAAAGCACGGTGATGAGTTGAACAGTCATCTTAATGTAAGCAATCTTAAAGTAGAACTGAAATAAAAGCAATTACACAGATGGGAAAGTTACATTTGGACACTTCTGGTGAGGACCATGTAAGACCGTTTAAGTCATGTTGATTTACTCGTTTGATGCTCTCAAAATAAAATGTCCATGGTTACAAAACTCAAAATTTCAATTGGTGTCACACATTGTTAACATGTTCTGAACTATGTTTGAATTGCATTGCGTACATAACCTTCGTCGACGTTTCACATTTCTAACAAATAGCCACAGATATGTTCCATTAGTAACATGAAGTGCAGCTATAATTCAGATCATATTCATAGATACACTGTGTTTAATGTTTTGCTTTCTCTCCTAAACGGGATTGCTTTACAGCTGCACTAATCAATATTTTTTTATCAAAAACAAAATCTATTGCCGGCTCTCCACATGGCAACGGCTGAGCCAGCAGCCCACAGCTAACGGTGCTAACAGAGTGTATACAACAGCAACAGAGCTAACGGTGTTTGCTTTTGAGGAACCAGAGAATAGGAGGGTATCAGCTGAAACCGCCGTGTGGAGTGTGGAGCTTTTGCCGAGACCTATCAAGTGGGGCATTCTCCCATTCACCAACCGGCTACGTAAACAAAACACAGAGAAACTTGGATTACAACTCACAAACAGAAGGAGAGTGACTTCATTCTCTGCTTAAAGACATTACTCCACTATATCTTTACATAGCAAATAGTTGTTTCCTGCCACGTATATTAGAACCTTTTAACAATGGGTCAAATGACAAATGTGAATTGAGTCGTTTGAATGATAAAGGCTGGAGAACTACCGACCTCTGCAGTGTCACTTGGTGTCATGGAGCATTTTAGCATCTTTCATCTCTTTGTTTTAGTTTTACGGGTTCCAAATGTTTTGGTTCCCTCCTGAAGAGGTTCTAGCAAAACAGCTCTGATATAAGCACTGTATGCAGCAACAACAAACAAAGTTAGCTAGCTAGCTAACAAATCAGTTGTTTATCTGCGACTGGTGGAGACCAAAACAAACTTAACACATTCTTATGTATGACAATGAAATATTATTTTGGCTTTAAAGATTTTATCATTTGCTAAATGTCTTTTGAGCAGCACTGCATTATCATCAGTCCCTCTGGCTTATGCCTTCAAAAATATCTCACTAACCTTAGTAACCCATGCATTTTGCTTTTGGGTCTTTTACATCCTGTAATACATTACTTATATTGTAGATAGCTTGAGCTGGCTTTTATGTCATGATGACAGCCAGATTTGGTTTAAAGCACAAGCACAGGATTAGGATAGAGTTTCAATTAATAAAGACTTTATGAGCTGTGTTAAGCTAACGCAGTCATTAACAGTGCATGAGTGATTGACTGGCACCTTTTTTCACAAACATATGCCTTCTTTGCAGTTAGTCTTGTTGGTGATGTTAAATATTCATCTTCCACATGTGATGTCCATGTGTATTTGATGCCATTACTTGTTTACAATTCATGGGTGTGCAGGGTGCCTGTATGCAGTGGGGCCCTTCACACTGAGCTAATGTGGGAAGAGGTGGTTTCCTCCATGATGAACTGCTTCAAAACTGATCCCATTATTTCCAGGCCTCTGCCTGGCAGCGGCTGTAAAAGACATAAAGTCTTGGTGCTTAATCCTGTTAGTGCTGCAAACCTGACACTGCTTATTGGCTCTGTGGTAGTGTGTGAACATTCAGGACCTAACTGTTTGCCCTCTAAATATACTGTATGGAATTAAATTATTACAGTCATACTTTAGTGCCATTACGCTGATATGGCCCGTTTGCTGCAGAGGAACAAAACATGGGTTGAGAAATACGTTTTTAGTGCTTGTGTGGTCTAAATTAAGTGAAACTGTATACATCACTGTATAAAACAATTATAGCAATTTCAAAATAGTTATAAATGAATAAAGCAAAAATTAAGGACACATTCATGAATTTCATGATCATCAAGCAGTGAATGTTTTGCATATCTATTTCAGTTCTCCTTGATAGAGGGCGGGTGCTGATGACAAACTGAGTAAAGTTACTGTGCAGGTGAAGATGGATTGGCTTGTCAGCCTGGGGGATCAGAAGTAGCTGTGTGTTTGACAGGTCTTTGTCAGGACTGGGACCAGGGGACCACGCCTAGAGGAGGGACACCAATGGTTTAAGGTGGTAGTAGAGTGGAAATAGGACATATTCACTGTGGCATAGAGACCTACACACTATGACTGCTGAAATGGCTTCTCGTCTGATGTTATAGCTTGAAAGACAAAGCCGAGGTCAGTCAGCATTCACTTTGAAAACAGTATCAAGGTCCTGTAAAGTTAGACTGTCACTGTAACTGTACAAACTTGCTCTGAAATTACAATACAATTATGACAGAGTGTTGTTCATTAATTAAAAATACAATGGGAAGAGATTGTTTGGTTGGAGGGATCAGGGAGATTCTTGACCAAAAAGTTTACAGCTGCCCACTCTGATACAGAAAATCACAACATCTCACTTGAAAATAAGTGTCCTGTTGCAGAGGATAATGGAGCAATCTGCATGGTAATGGGTATATTTGGAACAGTAAGTGAGGAGTTTGACAAAGCTGAAATGGGCTGTCATGGTTAGGTAATTGTGCTGGAGAAACGTACAGTTGCTTCACTTCGCATTCAAGAAACGGGGGACTCCCAAAGACCAAAGAGCTTTGTCTGAGAATAGTGACTCTTAGATAAATCAAGGTTGTGGGACCTGAACATTTACCATGTACTTTGCATCTTTAACTTTCATATCTGCCAACACAAATATTTCACATTTTTGTTTTTAATGACTCCAATTTTAGAGTGACAACATTAATTACATTGTGCACGTTAAGACGAATCTTAAGAATCTGGTGACTAAAACCCATTGTGATGTAGTATATATAGTGGGGAAGTGATGCCGTGGCTGGCTCACGAATATTCACCCAACAGAGTCTAGACACTGGTGGTGGTGAAGGGAGTTGGCTGAAGATCTGATGATGGGATGTGGAACAGCAGTCGCATCAGTTTGCACTGCAACGACAACTGACAGCAGCCGAGAGGAGAACAGTTTCCAAATAACCCAAAACAGAATCACTCTTAAGAAGGACGTTTTATTATCCAAAATGTACAGTGAAGGCGGATGTTATTGATGGCCGAATGGTGTGTCACTTTAAGAGTTGCTGACGCAAATACATTGTGGAATCATCTCCTTTCGCAAAGGATGGCTCAGTGACACTGAACACTGAGTTTGTCTGGTATGACGGAAGAGTTCTGCTGATTTGACAGCGCAATTGTTTTAAGGGCGAATGCTTGTGTGTTGTAAAGTCGCGTCACCAGCATAACTCAGTATCTGACGTCTAAATCGTTACCAAAGCAACCAATGTTGATTGGTCAGTGATGGCTGCACACACAAATCCGATATTATCACTTGTAAATAACAGAGCACACGGTTTGTCACAAAGATATGATTTGAGTAACAAATCCATTTTGCCTGCACTCTGACCGTAGACTTAGGTGTTCAAAACCTTGCTTGCCTGTTTTCTTTGTGTTGTTTTGCCTGCATTCTATGTCACATGCCAACCTTAATCTGAGACTGAGAAACCTCTTTCCTCCTCTATCTGCCATGTCCTGGGGTCTTATATGAACACTTTGTACAGCCATGAACTTCAAAAGTTGGGATGGGGGGTATTGACAGTACTGTGCAGGGCTGATTGTGATTATAGTTTTGAGTGTGTTTGCTGTCTGTTTTTACTGATGTGCTGGACACATTATCATTACTGTGTCATCGGAATGAATTGGTTGACTGAAAGTGACCAATTTGTACTCTGCAGCTCTAAAAAACTAATATTGTATATTGTGCTATACACTAACACAGAGGTCTTCAACAGGGGGTCCGCGACCCCTAGGGGGTCCGCGGAGGTACTGCAGGGGGTCCGCAAAATGTTTGGTTGATTAGACAATTATAACTTTTTCTTTTTACATTTTTCTTTTTTTCCAAAAATGAATCTGTCCATTATTTTAATAGTTCAGCATTGTATGCAAGATAACAGGTATGTTTATGCATGGCAGTGGCACTTAATAGGCCATCACTCATTTTCGTTTCCACATTGATGTTTAAAATGAAAACGTCAATTTGAATAGCGTGTATGCATGATTATCATGCAATTGACAGACAATGTTGATATTGGCATTGGTATCAGCTGACAAGGTGTGTTTATAAATGGCAGTGGCACGGCCACCCTACTCACGGTACCTTGCACATGTTTAAAATAAAAACATGAATGTATGAACCTGTGCATTATTTGAATAGGTTAGTATAAAATATCACATCAATGAAACATTTCAATATCATAAGCATCAAAATCAGCATTTTAGTCTTCATTAAAAACTGTTCTGATGAAAAAAAAAATGTTGTTTATTAAACTGTTTCTTGTAATTTGGAGTCATAACTACAAAATATTGTTCAGTAAATAAATAATGAACTGCAGATTTGCTGTCAAATGTAATCAAACAGGATTTACCTAATCAGTCATATGCACTCTTAATTAGGTTGAATGATGTTCCTGCTGAGTGATAACCTGCTCCATCCCGGTTCTCTGTAGGCGTTTGTCACACAAAATCTGAACCAAGCTGTGTTCAGCGCTTTCTGGCTTGTTGACAGAAACGTTTCCCACGAACCAATGCAAAATAAATAAAGAAATATAAAGAGTAACGTAACTAATAACTTTTTTGATATTAAGTAAAAAGTGATCTAATTGTATTACTTTTTAAAGGAGTATTAAGTAAAACATGATTACACTTCCTGAGTAGCTTGCCCAACACTGCACATGACAAACTTTACCCTGACTGCTTCATTCACTTATTATCGATGTCAAATGTCACAATTTTTCTTTGACCTGAATACATGTACCACTCGTGTGCCACGGCTCGTGGTTCAAATTGACTCTACGAGAGTTCCCACACACTTTTAAGAGTTTTCAGTTCAACAATGTGAGAGGTGACATTGGCAACCTGGCCTGACCTGTTGAATTCCTGTTAATTGAAAGGCACAGTAAATCCCATTATGTGGGCACTCACTGATGCAGTTGGGATAACTGTAAGGAAATCTAACATTAGGTCCAGTCACTGTAATGTATGGAAGCAATGTCCTGAGAATGCTCAAAGATTGTATTGTAACGCTGACGTTGCTCAATGTTGGTTGATAAATGCTTGACTGATCAAATACCCAATATTGATTAATTGATGGTAGATAAATAACACACAGCTCTGTGGTAAATGCAGATCGGTAAACTGGTCACAACATGGTTGAACATGTTTTATATGCATTGTTTCTCAGCCATTATACATTCTATACATTTTATTAAATATAAGGTAACAATATCTAATACAGAATGGCAGTATTTACAGATTGCTGCGGTTGCTTATTGCAGAGATATGTAAGGTGCATGGCACTGGATTGTCCTATTAACTGTTTGGATGATCCAGTTTAATATCAGCATCAGAACTAATCCAATACAGACAAGCAAGCTTGAAGAATTCACGGAGTTGCCAGAATGTTTTCTAAATGATTCATTTACTTCCTACTCTTGTACTATAACACATATTGTCTCATCACTCTACTTTACTGGTTTGCAGGGATATCAAACTGCTATGAAATATAAAAGCATATTAAGCAAACAATACAACGTCTGTTGTTGATTTCATGTTGTGTTTGATACTTTAGTTTGACACTTCTTCTCAGAAGCTGCTGTATTGTGCATTTTGTACATAAAGTACATGTCGCTGCTGCAGAAGGGCATCTGTCTGTCCCTGATTCACTAAAGCAAGGAAAGCTGAATTGCTCAGATCTGTAATTAATGCACTCAGGGAATACAGTGCATGTGATCTGACGATGTTCTTGGAAACTAATCATATACACAGAGCTTCGCGTTTGAGGCCAGATGCAGTTTCTCCTCCCTCTCTCTCCAACCTAATTACTCTTTATTTTACAAATGGAGCATCGTAAATAGCACTTACCCATTATCCCTTTTAATAACTATGGTTCTCCCGCTCTTCAGCCCCCCCACCCCAAAAAAAAAAGGACGACGACCGTAGCAATTACAGGAAAATGAATCGACTTAATCATTGTGGTGGGGAGTATTCTTATGAGATTGTTAAGGTTTGGACAGA
The DNA here is from genome assembly GCA_032191485.1 of Leptoclinus maculatus. Lineage (NCBI taxonomy): Eukaryota > Metazoa > Chordata > Actinopteri > Perciformes > Stichaeidae > Leptoclinus > Leptoclinus maculatus. The sequence goes on from JAVDOI010000007.1 coordinate 10,007,706, forward strand.
ACACTAAGTGAATGCGAAAGGTGCAGGGCTTTTTCCAGCCTCACCTAACGTCACCACCAACAATACTGGCCTGGTTGACAGAGGTTCTTGTTTTAAGTATAGTATATAGGTAATTATTATAAGTAAAGAAATATTACATTTATATTATATTAACACATACTGTTAATAATATCAATAATCAATGTGTATGTTTATCCTGGCTTTTGCTGCACCTAAACATTGATGAAATATTTAGTAAAATGAGTGTATTTGAGTTGAAAAGGTTTTTGGACAGGGGTTAATTACAATGTTATCACTAACATAGTAGAACGGAAGATTGGAAGTAAATGTATATCATTGTTTGGCATGAAACAATGTGAAATTGCCAGAACGACCTCGGGAAGACCTGATTTAAGCAACACATGAGGAAATGCTTGAACATTGGCCACTGGAAGCATCTCAGACATGGTTTGTACTAACTGAGTCACCCTGGTAGATTTAAACATCCTTTCAGGGTAGGAAATGGCTTCCTGACTATTATAGCAGTTGATTTTGTACTCTTGTATTACTTTCCACTGAATAGTAACATTTGGTTTCTTTACCTGGTCAAGTTAATGTCCTGTGACACTTTGGCATGAATTACAGGCGGCATCCAAACCATGCTGGGGCCCATTGCTAGAAAGGTATTTTTTTGTATAGTATTTGTATGAAACCGTTTTCCCCTACCTTGCCTAATGGACACAAAAGTCAAGTCCTTGTCCTCCGAGGTTTAATGTTAAAGCCAAGAGAGACATCTTCCAATTTAGTGTTGTTACATCACTGCTTTTTCTGTCTAGACAATGTTGATGGACAGTGTTCCCAGGCCCTTATTCTGTGTCCTCTAAAACAAGGGGGGCATAAAATGTTGTGGAGCTCAGCCTACTCTATATGTGTCAAATGAGCAGCACGAGCCAGATGACTGAAGCTGAACGGCCACTGCTAGAGGTACTTGGTCTTGTTTGCAGCCATCGTACTCCGGCGAAAAGCTGCCGACACAAGCGTTTTTCAGGCCTGATGAGCAGCATGGAGGCCTGACACACAGATCAAGTGGTGTAGGGGACACACCAGGGACCAGTTCAAATGACCCAAGCTATACCAACATTTCTGCAAAGTTAATGAGCTGATACATGAAAGCACAAAGCATAAAAGGACATGCAGAATATCGGCAGCAAGATTCCCTTAGGCAGTCATGATGGATTTTAATTGTAGGTACCATTCTGCCGCGCAGGAATGGATATCTTGAGCCTGTATTTTATCCAAATCTCACCCTAGAATTACATATTTTTTGAATCTTAGGTCAGGTTTTTCCCCATTCTGTACAAAAGGAGAAAAATAAAACAACCCAGTAAAAAGAGCAAAGGTTCAATGATAAAATAGACTGGAATAAACAAAAACAAAAAAGTTCATTCTGGACACGTTCACCTGGGAGATGCCCCAAGGCAGACCCAGAACACGCTGCAGGGATTACATATTCCATCTGGTCTGGGAACGCCTCAGGATCTCCCAGGAAGAGCTGGAAGAGGTGTCTGGGGAGAACCACGTCTGGGATAGTTTGTTTAGCCTGTGACCTGGACCCAGATAGAGGCAGAATTGTATTATATGTTTATTAGTGCTTTTAAAACTAAATACACATTAGTCTTTTATTCATTTGCTTATACACTATTGTTTTTTTTCAGCCGTTTTTAAACACTTTTGAATTGTACAATTGTTTTTACGTTGCATTGTAAATGAGGATCCCTCTCTAATGTTCTTTGGAGCTCAGGTGATCATTTATCATAATTTTTTAACCTGCCTGGTCGGTAGGCTTGAGTTTAAGTACAAAAATGTGTAGTCAACATGGATTATGTAACACTGCCCACACATTTGATGGTTCCCCCAATTCCCCCCAATGAGTAAAGCAATGAAATATCAAATAACTTGTTCAGGCCATGTAAGCCATTTTTGTGTATGTTACAGCATACATATCTGCTCTGTATTTCACTTTTCCTGTGATCTCCTGAAACCAAAAGGGGAAAAAAAGTATTTTTATAGTCTGGTTTAAAGATGGAGCTACCTGGTTTTGCATTAACTTGACAGTATACTGTTCTGGTAATCATCTACGTACATTGAGACCTTTACAGTGATTCACATCTTACATAAAGCAGTACTGTTGTTGTAGGCAGAGCAGATGGTCACACTAAACCCTTTTTTTCTAATTTTTTTTATTTCTAACAAATTAGTGTCATAACTGAATATCAATTGGCTGAATAGCCTAAATGGTTTGAGAGACTAAACTTTGTATGAACAAATAGTGTCTCTCTGAGGTCCCTCTCACTCCTTACAAAAGGTAAACGAGTCTGACCTCTGAAGTAGGATTTGTCTCTAAACGCAGCTGTGAGCCAAGTGATTGCTGATGCTGCATATAGGCAATCTTTTTCCCACAAAATTTCTTTTTTCACCACTATTACCACTTTTTTTTACTATTTTCTACTAAAAATTACAGAGTCAATCATTGAGGTTTAAAAAAATCTTGTGGTAAAGACAATTCAACTTTAGAGTGATATTTAAACCCTTTCCTAGTAAGTTAGCATGACATGTGTAAGAGCCACAAGTGTGTATATATTAGTTAAATGGAATTTCGGGAATAATAATCATTTAATTTCTGAATTATGCTCATTGTGCAGGACCTGCAAATGTAAAATATATTGAAAGGTATTTATATTAATGATTGACGCTCCCTTTTGTCGTGTTTTAATGATGTCAGCAGGTGCAAAACAAAGAGCTGCATTAGGCATGGGAGCATATAGTTTTTCTACAGTGTGACAGTGCATATTATTTGTGTATTTAGTTAATACTTTGCTGCGTAAAATAAAGATAAAAGGAAAAGAGTTAAAAGATCTGTCATTCTCGTAAGAAAATGAAGTCACTGTGTCTGCAGCTCATTTGCAGTTTAATAATGAACAACACAGACAGAACGCCGCTACAACATGTTTAATATGAATACATCACAATCTCAAGATTCATATGATACCACTGGCTATCTGAAAAAAGTACATACCAGCCTTGAACAGACAGTAATCTTAATGCCAGTCAGATAATTCACTATCATTTTCAGAGTGTTTAAAGTAGGCCAAGTTAACCAACAACTGACGAGGAGAATAATTCCAATGTATGGTGATTAATGAGAAACAGCATGTTAAGGTACTTGCGAATGTCACTTGGGTTTGGATAGATGCTTCAGCACCATAGCAACACACTTTTTTAAATGTGTGCTACAGCGCAAGTTTGTTTATTTGTGTTAATTAAGGTGTAACCATCTATGGGTGAAACCTGCACGCTCTGTTAATAAAACACGGACAATGTCACGCCCCCTGTAGTCGGCTAATTTGAAAAGGAGCATATCTGATACCTCCCCAAAGACCTTTTTTTCTTCCTTTTCATAATAAAACACTATTAAAAATATATTTTGAAAAACACATTCCTTCAACACTTAAAAAAAGGGATGACTAAATGTGGTTTCAATCAGATTCAAATACAGTGAGATAATTATTCAATCGCAGATATTTAAAGTTAGTATCCTTAATATTTCAGTCATAGTTGATTGGGCGACACTCGTGGGTACCGGTGGTAATAGCAAGTTCAGGTTAATACTCCCACAACACTGGAGGCGGTAAACACTGCTTGAGAAGCTACACAGCATCTGGTGTATCTGTGCAACCAAACAAAAGCACATTGTTTTAATAAAGAAGTCAGCCAATAATTGGACATTTTCCATCAGGCAATGCAGCCGCGATGCTGATGTCACGCTGTGCACAGCACAAGTAGTTTTCCACACAACAGCAGGGCACAGTGGAGTTGGTTACCTTGCTGAGGAGTCGGAGGTGTGCAGTCTGTCGCCCGCAGCTCTTCATCTAACAGCTCAGTGTGACTGCTCCCTCTTGTTCCATTACTCCATGATATAGCCTATTTGAAACTGATTTGCTGTCTAAATATTACCAAAATAACTTAGATTTCAATTAATTTCTGATGAACAATCAGTCAGCACTAATCATTTGCGTAATTTCCTGTGTCTGCGCCACAATAAGCCTTTCTATGTTTTCCCAGTTGTATGCTGTTAATATGAAGCACCAGCAGACGTGAATTTTCGCTTTGCATCAACTCAATACAGCTCAGATACTTCTGTGGGAGTGTCAACAGTGAGGCTGTTATCTACGACGCAATTGCAGAATCTAAATACATAGAATTATTGAAAAAGTTGCTGCAACAAATAGTATCAAAATCTCGGTTTGATTTGTGTTTCTGTGTTGAAATGGCAATTTAATCACCTCTAGGTGTATTGGAGAGCAATGCTCCCTGCAAAATAAGATGAACATAGCTTCAAGGTGAAATCGTCAAAACTTCAATTCAGAACCAATTTGGCATGAAGGCAGAAGTAGGAGAATATATAAATAAATAAAAATATATTTGAGTAGCCTCTGTAGGAACCAAAAGTACAGTGCATGTTTTCAAAGCCTCACTTATGTGTTAAGAACAGGCACAATATTTCATGAAAACCAACTCCACATATAATACAACACAAAACAATATTTCAGTTATACCATACAGTATGTGTTACTGACCTTATTTTAATATCTGCCAGGAGAAAAACAGAAGCAAACATTCAAACTGACTAAATATAAACAATTTAGCGAACAATGGTTGTTACCACGAGGCATATGTGTGCTATATACTTGATTTGCTTGCAACCTACAACAAATCTGTGTTTATATTGCAAAGAACAAAGATGTGTTTTGCTGATATCACATCCCATTATTAAGGCAACAAAGAGGACTGATGACTTCTGATGTGTCACTTTTAATTCAGATAAACATCTGTATTGAACTGTAAATCCCAGATGAGAGCAGCTAACGTACAGGGAGACCGAAAACTAAGAAAATGACAGCAAACAAAGATTAATGGCACAAACAATCTCTACCGAGTGTGATTATACAAGATAGAAAGCTTATCTATAATGCAACACTCTCTGTGTTGTGCATTGACGTTAGTGTGAGAGACAGGTTGGCACAAGCCGATTGTAGAGAATGTGTAGATATAATTTATAACTTGTGTAATACATAAATCATCTGCTTAAGTTGTAACATTACATCTTGTAGGTTGTGCTTTGATTTAAAGCCGCGGAGTCTGCCAATTGATACAACTTGAGCTTGATTTTGTGCGATGAACTACAGCCTCACTCACAGATCTTTCTCCCCAAATAAACTTGGCACACTGTATGAATCCCTCTTGTTGACTTAAGTGCTAATGGAGGGGATGAGTAAATCAATAATGCAACTAAGTATTTAAGATAATCCAATTCAAGCTACTACTTTGAGCCAGCGTCTTCTTTGAGAGGCAGCAAAGCCTACAACAAAAGCAAGAGGATATTTTCTTTTTATATTACCACTTGGCAGAATCTTAGTGAATGGAGGAGTGCAGAGGAGCTGGGGATATTTAAAGTCACTAAAAAGCCGGGATAGCAAAGTCTACTTTCCATATGAATATGTAAAGCATGACCTTATAGGTGATTGTGTTACCTTAAAACAAAAAAACTATGTTGATGTCTTGGTAAGTGTAGTAATAAAGGATGACAGAAAATAATTACATTTCATGAATGTATTGTCAGCCTACATAGGTTTTGCTGAAAATAGAAACCAGTCAAAAGTATGTTGATGCATACATGTATGTATTAATAAGGACAAATTCCCTAAGTGAATTCTATTCATGAATAATGTACCTATGTAGCACCCCTTCACTCTATAGAGAGTAGACCTAGGTTACCCTTTACACTGGAGGGATGGGGTGTTTGGGTTCGGTATCTCAAGGTAGCTACCACGAAGGTTTACCTGATTTGGGTGATATTTAAATTACCCTCTGAATAAACAAATAAACTGTTATTGTTTTAAGTTGTTTTCTTCAAAACCTAACTTATTAACCCCAGGGCTACACCTACATAATAACTGCCATCCCTTTTCCAATCAATTGCTATAGATTTATATCACAAGCGCAAGTCAAGTCAAGGTCATATGTAACTTGACTGCATGCGTTTGCTGTCCCCTGTAATTCAACTTTTATTTCAGACTCATCAGTCCATATAATGTACATGTTACCCATGTAATGAACAAGAGTTGAACATTATGTTTAGTTATCACAAATCCCTAGGCCATTATCATAATGCATTTATCATTCAGACAAGTTTTCTTTTTTTTTTTAATACACATATTAGTTTCTGAGGGAAAACAAATTGTCTCTCTTTACATGCATGACTATTAGAGACAAGGCCTTGGGGTCAATACCTGATACCATCTGCGTTTTTTTCTAGGGGCTGGGGCATGTGTAACAGAAGAGACCAAACACAACAGAGAAAATAACAGTGAAAGGTCAGGGTTGCCTGTGTGGATTTTTTCAGCAACACCACACCACGTGGGTGGCAACGTATTAAAAGTGTGCCGAGAACTGCTCTCTGCTGTCACACTCCGTCTCCTGAGAGTATAGAAGTACAGTTACAGGTTTACATTTAGGAAGAAAACATATTTCAGTAAAACAAAAATAGAACAAGTAAAAGTATATATTCCTGAACCCAAATCCTTTTGGTTAGGACAGCAAACGTATACAATGGCATGCTGAGGGAATCTGCGAGTGGGGACTGACATCAAGCATCCAATTGTAAATAATGACGTTGAAGCCTTTATTGTGGTATGCATGTGCAAATAATCTAGATGCATTTATTTCTGCCGCAGGATAAGAAGTGTCAGCAGACAGTGTCTGATTTAGTTTGAGAGCCCCACTGTGATTATGGGTACATGTCAGATTTGAGTGTCAGCAGCATGTCACTGTGACACTTCACATCTACCTTATGAATGACTACAATGAGCAATATAATCAGGTTTTTTGATGGGAAATGCTCCTTAACACACTGACAAAATGAAATATGAAAACACTAAATTAATACTCAGACTTGATGACTGTTGTATATAGCAAATACAGTGGTTCAGCTATAAATTTGTGGCAGTAGGTAAAGTGTGATTGTGTTTTGGCTGAGCTCTGCATGTACCAACTCTACACAATGTCCGTGTTTACGAGACTCCTATTTGTTTGACAGCTCCTTTACCTCCTGCACTTTCAGTCAAGAGTTTAGCGGCTCAATTTACGGTCTGACAAATTATGTTTAATCACTGTCAGTAATTTACTGAAATTGTAATTCTGCTTTTAAGTTTCCAAGTTTACTTAGAAATAAATGGGTAGGTACACACAGAGTTTAAATAGTTTCAATTTTGTCTATAATTAGGAATACAAAGAGTAGAGGGCCTCTTAATTTAGAAACAAATAATTGCTCCTGTTCAGATGTTTTTTCAGAATGTGCAGAACGAATGCAATGCATTGCCACAAAAAGTGAAGAAATTGCAGAGGCTCAAAGCAAAGCTAATGAACCAGCAATGCAAACAATTAGATTGCTATTTCTATTTTACGGACAGTAACAATACTCTTCCATTGTATATTTTTCCCAGTGTGTCTTTAAACTTTTTTTAGTGGCTCACTTTGTTTGATTTAACTCTGTGTGAATTCATATGTCTGTATGTGTGCAAGCTATATATGAGACATTCAGTTGTGTGTGTGTGTGGGGTCACACATGACTGTACTAAGGAACTGCTGGGTGAGTCAAAGCAGTCAGGCATGATTAGATGATGTGAAGTTTGGGTCAAGGTCAACGTCTTCTATCAGGCGTGGTTTAAATTGCAGTGATACCCTCAGCCTGTCTCTGCCTGCATGAAGTAGACAGTGAGCTCCCTCCCCTAACATGACCTTGGTTTCATCCATTTTTCATGAGACAGAATGGCAGAGGGAGGAGGGTACGCCATTCTCGCAATAATTAGTCAGCAAAATCAAGGCTAATTTTACCCCTGTCCTTACACTTTCCTGAGTGAATTTTAAAGAACTAAATGAGGTGGTGCATTCACAATATTAAAGAAAGGTCTATGTTAGAAAATATGGGAAAATTTGCATACAGGAATTTCAATTCATGGGTAATGTACTCAAGCCTTTATACCTGTTTTAACATTCCAGAGTCCTGCTTTGTGTTCTATATGAAAATCAACAGGAATTTGTGGGAGAAAGTATGGAGTTGGATGCTTTTGAGTGAGTGAGTGAGTGTGAGAGAGAGAGAGAGAGAGAGAGAGAGAGAGACCCACGCACGAGGTCTTTGCAAAGCAGAAGCTGTCAACCAGGGATTAGCAGAACGAGCCGAAAACTGACAATAGGCAGAAGCTTATATACTTTAGAAGACAGGATTTCAATTTTAATCCACTATAAATGAAGAAAAAAAGCATAAAATACAATCGACACTAGTAGACCTAAATATCCAAGCTCAGGCAGCTTATATTAAAAATGAGTAAGATGTGCTGAACAATGGAGAGAGGAAAGAAAGAAACAGGAGACTGAGCAAAGTAAAAGAAAATGTGGTTTACATGCGATAATACTGAAAGAGAGAGAGACTATTGGTGATTACAGCATTTACATGTATGGCTTTATTTTGCTACAATGGAGATTTCCTGTTAGCTAAACACTAGGAAGTGTGATGGGCAAATACACAATTGCTGAATAAGGAACATCACTCGAAAGAGTCTGGAAAGAGTGACTTCCGTAAACCATGTCCAGCAGACCTAATATCCCAAAACCTCATTCTAGCAATAATGAACCAAAAACCAAGCTATGTAATGCAGTGACTCTTCAAACTACTGCCAAAATAAAACAACTCAGGAGTCGAATAATGACTTGTATGCCTAAATCTATTTCATGTTCCACATGCCCAAAACACTTTCCCCTTTCGATTTTCAAAATCACAGGGCCAGGCTTCTTTTAACCCTGCATCATTTTTTTCACATCAACCATAGGCTCAATTAGCCTTTTGTTCTTAGATAATAACCTCATACCACTGCCATCTGCTCACTGGCCTAGTAATTCACAGAGAGCTGCAACAATACCAAAAACCGTTGCTAGGGAATGAGAAAAACAAAGATAATTGGTGAGAGAAATGGAAGATGAAGGTATCACAGAATTTGGACAAAGACGACAACATTTTACAAGTTAGCTCAAGATAGACCATTTTTGCATGAACTCTTTCTCATTGTGTTCTGAATGGGAGCTGTATCTTCCTTGAAGAAAAAAGTTTGGTAGATTGGGTTGGAGATTAGAATGCCAGCCATAGGACTGGGTATCAGTACTCAATACCTATAAGGTACAGACTGAAATAACCCACTAACAAGTTGTATTGAAACATCTTAAGGTCAAATGATACTAGTTTTTTTCACCAAAATCTGTAATAAAAAAAAAAATATTTGCATGGTTTTGCTTGCAGCCAGTAACCGCAAGTGATACATCTTTGATTTAATGCGACATGTGATCGGCCCACTACCGCAGCAACTACAACCCATACAGCTGGGATTGCCTGCACACGCCACTCAACATTGAGACAGCTGAGTCAGCGGCTAGAAGCTAACAGTACTAACAATGCAAACACAACAACAGCAACAGTGCTGACAGATCTAATAGTGTTACCCTAAGGAGGAACCGGAGGGGTGGAATTCTGCAACAACCCCATCCCGCCCCATTATTGGTATGCCTTTATGGGTACTGATATTGGTAAAAGTAACCTAATTTTCGAAGCAATACCCAGTTCTTGTCAGCACTGACCTCACATTGGGGGGGGGGGGGGGGGGGTAAGTGTGACTCATTATTAGCTGATACAATACAATTGTCCGCACACTGCTGCATACCTCTCGGCCTCTCGGGGTTGTACGGCAACCCGCTAACAGCTAATGGAACTACAAGTACGCATGCTTCTGTACCTTGCAACAACTGAGTTGTTTTTTTTCTTCTTCTTTTGAACTGTTACAATAAAATTTCCCATACCACCCTTTTACCCATAAATTAAAACCTGAACTGCTCTCAGGAGAGTAGCAGGCTGTAGCTGAAGCTAGAAAACAGCAACCAGCCAATTTAGCTGATTTCACCACCAGCTGGGATCACAAATGATACAGAGCTTCGAGTGAGTCAAGCTTGTTCCACCCAAGGCAAGGGAAACGGATCAGGCATGTTAGGTCACATGAAGGCCATGTTTTCCACATTTTCACCACGTAACACCATCAGTATCAAGATACCTCACTGTGGGAGAAAGTCACATCATATTAAGTGCAATTTACTCTGTACTAAACCAAGTCACGTGGACCTGAACATCATAGGGAAATATAGACATCTAGGCCCAAGCGAGGACCAATTGGTCCTCGAGTGGATCGAGCAGAACCGAGCCGGTACAGAAGAAAGCAATTTTCAGTAACAAATATAATAAATCTACAACCATGTAGCATACCGTTTTAACGAAGAACTTCTGATGATCAGAAGCATGTGTAACGTTTTACACACTGAAAACACAATAAAACACGATCTAACAGAACCTTCCGAACCTCTTGCAAAATATCGTCATTTTTTCTCGTTCATTTCACGAGATACGCAGTCGGAAAAGACCTCCAAACAGCGATCTTTTAGCTTCCAAGCTAATGCTAGCTACTTAGCAACGTTAGCTTTCCACCCGGCTTCTACTGAACACTTCGGATTTACTCTCCGGTAAACGGTTCAAACATTACGGGCAAAAGAGCAAGACATAAGCACGCCATACAGCCGGCAGAATAATTCTGAATTTGACTCACCATTCGACGAAAAATTATAAAACACTGCTCCAAATCCATTTTGTCCGCTGAAATTGGCTTCCCCTGTCTATTTCGCTGCGTAAATCGGGATTTTCCGGAAAACGATCGGGTCAATGAAAAAAAGAATGCCTCCACTACATTGGCCAGATCAGAATACGTGTATAGAGACGTCATAGTAAGGAATTGACCAACCACAGGCTCAACAATGGCCCAACACACACACGCTACAGCGCATTCTGCCGTGGTTCGGCGGCCCAAGAGGCTTTGGAGAGGGTTCTAGCTCTCCAAAATGATTCCAAACTGCTGTATGTGATAGATTGTGCATGTACAAGGATAAAGGAAGTTAAATATATCGTTATTTAAGTTATAAAAGTACAATGGAACAGCTGGAGAGGCTGTTTCTCAAATGACGACCTTTTCGTGACCTCTCGTACATTTATGTCTCTTGCTCTGGCCTACTTCACTCTATTCACTCCAATTCTTTTGTTTATGACTACTGCCATTGTTTGCTATGATGCTGGGTGGTTTGTAGGCTTTACTGAGCCTCATTTAATATAGTATTATCAATAATAGTGCTTTTTCACCATACAAACCTGACATTTTCAAAAGTGGAGCTGTGTTCCATCTTCATTTGCTATTAACCAGTAACATATACACAATATTTACACAATTCATATGAGCAAACCCCCTTGAGGGTTATGAATCCATATTATTATTCAAATAGACCTTATAGTTAGAGAGTAAGGCCCCTTTGAGTATGGGTTTAGTATTTTCGAGCAGAAGCCAAAAAAAAGGCCTAGGGGGCTCGGGGTTCAAAGGGTTTTAAATAAAACATATCTATAACCCAAAGCCCTTTGCAGGGCCCTTTCAGCTCTAGGCTCCTTGACCTACTCAGGGTCATTTTTACTGTAGGCTTTTCAATAGTTTTCCATTCCACGAAAGTTCTAAGAGAAACAAATTTCAATACTCTATTTTCTCTTTTTATAAATATCTTTGTAGCCCCATAAAGTAAAGTACAGCCTCAAATAGCTTCTGTTATGACAGCATGACTGTCAAGGCTTTATTGTTGATATGGAAAACACTCCTGCTTTCAACTGAAATTTGTTTTGGGCATAATTCAGCTTTAGAGCACAGACATACTGGTTTTCTCAGCATATCAAGTTCTATCAACGTCACTGTGATTGCTAAAGCACTTACTCATCCCTTGCCTATTTGCTTTGGAACAGTGTTAAAATGCTCCAGCGTCAGTCTGTAGACAGATCAAGCTTGAAATTGACTTTTAAGTAGTACTATTAATTCATGGCCATTGAAGGACTTCAACCTGACAACAGGGATGACTAACATAGAGAGGGGTGCTGTGGCTAATAGTACATCAGACCTTGGCCAAAGTAAAATAAACAAAATTACATCTGACTGTTTCATGGGATGTCCTGAACATCACAGAGGGAAAACAAAGGGAGACCAAGTACAACATTATAATTAAGTACCGAGACAAGACAAAGAGAGGGTTGGTTAATTCCTGTTCAACCCAGCTTGAAGACCAGACACATTACAAGGATGCACTCTAAGCACATGGGAGACACATTGGATTCAAACAGCCATCTTTCAATAAGTAACTTGACTGGGCTTTTCACTTGCTACATAAATTACCTATGAACACTGAAAGAGAGAAGGCTGAGGAGACACTCATGGTCTGCCTTCAGGTACAAGCGTGTTCTGTTCTGTGTTCTGTGTGTGTTCCGTGTTCTGTTTGTGGTCTGTGCTCTGTGTACTGTGTGTGCTCTGTTCTGTGTGTTGTGCGTTCTGTGTTCCGTTCTGTATTGTGTTTCGTGTTGTGTGTTCTGTTCCATGTTCTGTTCCATGTTCTGTTCCATGTTCTGTTCCGTGTTCTGTTCCATGTCCGTGTTGCGTGTTTTGTTCTGTGTTCTGTGTGTGTTCCGTGGTCATGCTGGCGTCATAATGAGGTTATTAGGAGGTGGTTCAACTGTAGTAGGACAGCACTGAAGGCCCAGGTATAAAATACATGGCCCGCCACTGGTGTTTCATAATGTGTCTTTAATGTGTGTGCTTTCCTGAGTTGTTGGAAAGCTAACATATTGATTCAAAGCAGCTGACCTTACCTCAGTTTAACAGTTGAGAGTCAATGTTGAGCATTCAATTTGGCTTTGACCAAAAATGTACCATAGATGATACAAGTAATGTGCCAATACAGCATCCTCTGATCTCACCAGTTAAATTGATATGAAAAATGTGTTCATAACTCAGAGTTGCTATATTATTTCATTGCGAATCCGCTCAATCAATGTTTTTATATTAACATTTAATTACATAACCATGTGTCGTGTGAAAAGTGTCACTCATAGTGACATACCCACAGAGAATACATACCCAACTCTGCCGTTCCCCTCAGCAAAGCTTTATAGCATCTTTTAGCACATTTTTTTGGTGCAGAGCCTCAAAACTTTACAGTTTTGGTTCAGATTCACCTCGTCAAAGTTTTTTTCAGTCACACAAGTCAGCTGTTTTCAATAAAAAGGCATCTAAAACCAGGTGCACACCTGTCCAGCACCAAACATCAGACAGACTAGCTGGTGAATTTTGCTGTTACAGAGTCAGATATTTCCCTAAGGAATTGGTGGTGACTAAAACAGAACTAGAAGGAGAGTGAATAATTGACATACAGTACATTTGTATATCTAATATTTAAATGTTGTGTTGTGCATCATGCAGGAATGTATAATTTATTAAGTTAGAAGTTATTTTCAGCCAGCCACTGGTGGTGTTTTATGCATTTTATCTGCATTTGCAACTGTTAATTGGATCTGACTTCATGCACAATATGTTTTTTTGTTTGGCAGCAACATTCAGAACTCATCTGAGCTAATCCCTTTAGGCTTCACATCCCCCATCAACAGCATCAAAAATGTATTTTGATTGCATTTTGGCCTTTACTGTTATAGTTACTGGATACTTTCTACTGTCCTGATAGATGGTCAGGAGATATGTTCCCAATGATGCGTTGGGTTGACAAAAGGAACATTGAAAGATAGTGTCTGAGAAGCAAGTTACTGCTTTTATTACAACCACTATGTTGCAAGCTTTATTGCAAGATACTTTTTCCTAATCAAGAATTCTTCTAGTCAATGACAGTTTAGTACATTTTCTTTCTCAGCAGCTTACAGTATGTCAATATGTCCCATTTCCTTAAGCTAAAATGAGATTCCGCAGGGCTGATTGCTGATAGCCCATGCTCCAAAGCGGTGGCTGATAGCATATTATAAAGAGACAGCCTCCCTGAGGATTCTGTATAAAAAGTTTATAAAGAGAGCCAAACAGAGATGTTCTCATGTCTCAAAAAACAAACATTGACCTCTGTCCTGCAAACTATTTGGTGGAGGCTATGGGCACGGCTCATTGCTCATTTTAACGTTTCCCTGCCCTAGAGGGTCGTGTTTGCATGTGTGCGGTTTGGAGTAAGAAGGGGGTCAGTAGCAGGTATCTGGATACTTGTAAACAAACAGGGAGACAAACAATCCTGGGAGATTTGGTTTAAAAACAAAAATGTTTTGGTTACAGTGTTGTTTGTTCAGTCACAGTTTGGCTGTAGGGCTTCTGTTAACAACGGTCTAATAACGTTAGATTAACTGATACGTATGAACACTGGTAAAGTGTTTTCCTTTTTTCAGACAGTTTTGCTTGTTAACTGAAGTATTGACTCAAGGGCTTGAGTGTTTATTTAAATTAGACATTTCATCATTGTATAGTCACTAAATTGTCAAATAAAAAAATGGAAACATATTGTTTCCTTGTGTATTTTGGGAATTTTGTTTCAACTTTGGAAAGCTAATCGAAATTTTCCAGAAAAACCGTAAGAGGCTATCGGGAGAAAAAAAAAATCAGGACTAAGGTTGGACACATAAAGGTGACGCTTCAGATCACAGCTGGCAAATTACAGTGTAATATTACACTGTAATACTGTACAAAGGTACAATGAAATACTTACTGGGTATCTGATTGATTGGTAGAAGGGGAGAAGAAGGGCATAACATGTGAAAAAACAGTTCACTGTCTGGGTACCCCAGCATAATATGTTGAGTATTGTGAATGCATACTTAAATATTTAAACGTGTTTAGGGGTTATAAATATGTTATAAATTGATGCTGGTATTTGTACATCTGAAGCCAGATTTGAAAACCCTTTCAAAAACCTTAGTTTTAGTGCGAATCCACTGGGGTGTTACACATATAATTTACAAGTTGTAATACTCTTTCTTGCACTTATTCTTTTGTAAATTTAGAAAATGTCTCATACTGTCTAAGTGGATCATGGTATCCTCAACTAAGCACTGTGCAGCCGTCAACTCACCGCCCACTCGTGCTAGGCCGAGCTAAAAACAAACAAACCCTCCTCTGCACTGAAGCCAGCAAAAGCATTGATGGGTGCATATTCTGTCAACGAAACAAAGGTAGTTAGACAGCATGGATATCTAACAACATTTGAAACATGCTTCGTGAAATAAAAATGTGTTTATTTTTCAGATCTTTACAGTTTAATCCAAATAGGCTAAAGCAAAACAGAAAGGTTTTTCCCCTTGTGGCAATTTCTTTTTTTTTTATTCCAAACTCCATATATTCCACAGAACTCACATGTTTACTTTGATTTCACTATAACTGACTCTTAACATGTTTCAGTTTTTTCTTTGAATGAATCCATAATGCAATGAAAAAGTTATTGTGGTGTGTGAAACAAACAAGCAACTAATCAAAAAATGTAATTGGGCAACTTAACCTATTTGTCAGACATATAGACAGACTGTGAATGTTGTGGGAGCAAGACGGGTAAGCTGATCAAAATACTGCACACAAGATATCAATATTTATTTTCCTGTTTGAGTATATCCATCAAATATGACAGAATGTGTTGGTCAGTCATCCAGTTAACAATCTGCTCCCGTTTACCTAGGCCAAGATCTTTTATTAGAGCAAACTCTGCATGTATTTCTCTTCTGCAGATACTGCTACCATCTCATTACAGCCAGGGCTCCAACCAGTGTGAGATCCCCCTGTGGAGGAAGGCACTGAGGCAGAGGCCAGACAAGTCCAAGATATTATTGGGTGAATAAATACCCTATAGCTCTGGATTCATCATGTAAAAAGGTAGTTTATGCCCTCATTAAAAAGAAAAAAAGAGTGTGGCATTTGAAATTGATCTCTTCTGTTGTTTTTGCTCTCATCTGCTATCACTTATCCACCAGAAATGTTGTGTTAACATCATTAACATGAGCATAACAAATGAACAAATTTAATAGGGTTCAAAATATTCCAGGAAACAATTGGCCTCGTACAAGAACCGCTTGTACAAACAGATTTGTCCTTAGGTAGCTTGTACGAGTGATTTAGGAGAACTTGCCACATTCACCAATTTCCTCCTAATTAGAATTTCCTCTTAGGTACCTACACAATTTATGAGTGGTCCAGACCTGTCGTAAGAGTCATATGCATTTATTGTTTTCTCATATCGAACTATTTCTTTTTTATTTCAGTGACAGTATGACCAGCTTTTCTTTTCTCTTCCTCATTCCTTGTCTTTTGCCGGCTTAATTTCGCTGCTGACGATGTTAAAAATAAAAGACCTAGTCCTTTATTGATCTCCAAAAGCAGCATTTCAATATAGGACATATGAGGCAGCACATGTAACATAAAATGCCATTATTGGTGAGTTAATTAGGCTAATTTACAATTTTCATGGAATCATTTACACACTGGTTGCATCCATCTGTATCAGGCTGGTCATTTACACAGTTATCTGAAGTTAGGAGTGTTTGCTGAATCTGAAGTGGCACACTCGTCAAGCCCACCGTAGAAAAAAAACAAAAAAGAAAGTTAAGATGAGAATAGGAATATGTTTTTGCTGAAAGTCCACTGTGTGTTCCCCAATGTGTCAAGTGTTTGTTATGCTAATGTATATAACTTAAATCCCAATATCAAGTATCTCTAGTTTTGGACTGTTCTACAGCGTACAACAGTGTTGGCACTTGACAATACTGGTTTTAAATGTAAAACTCTGGCAGAACCACCTTTATATGTCAATAACATAGACACATTAATTAAATCATTTCTGTGTTGGGGACACTGAGATTCTGTTTCTATGCAGAACATTCCATTACAATTCATAATCCATCATCTCAACCAGCACTGCAGATTTAGTCTAAAAGTCTAACATTGATTTATGCAATAAATCTAAACTTTGGCACATGTAGCAAACCATGCTCACAGCTGTTGTGTTTACTGTTGCTGTTTGACCTGTAAACCAACAGAACACAAGAGGAGCTCACTGACCATACACTGTGATTTTAAATCTGTTTAACACTGAACATTGATGGGAGCTTTTGGAGGCATGTGATGACTGGGGATTACAATTTTTGGGGGGAGAAATTTCCATATTTTATATATTTAGCCACCATACCAAACAGTGATTAGACGCTTGCCTGTTTGTATCCCTATGCTTTATAACAGGTTCCAGTTTAGAGCAGTGATTAGTGTGCGACAAAACCTTTATCACTGTCTTGAATCCAAACATTCCCACTGAGTAGTTGCTTACATTTGTAAAGACAAAGGGGTTTGACCCCCCCCCGAGGCGGCTGTGTCCTATTCAACAGACACGCTGACAGGGCATAAACGGTGACAATTGCTATTTGTTTCTCCGCAGGAGACTCGAAAGGTGTTACATCATCGTTTTATGAGCTGAACTACTTCCAAAAAGAACTGCTTTTTAAAAGAAGTCCTTAGAGAATTCCCCTTTCAGCTTTCTACCTGAAACAAGAAGATGATTGTTAACTACTGAAACACCCTCAGTGTCTGGCAATGCAAAGTGAGTTCAAAATACATACCAGTTTTGAATTGTCTTTCTTACTTCACCAGACAACAGCAACAGTCTCAAGCATAACAACTCAAATTCAAATGAATCTAATTGCTGATCGGTTTGCCCAGGTGAGAACATTCAGGGCTTTACAACATGAACTGCAGGACCCCTTAATGCCTGAAATCTTTATTTAAATGATGTTCACTGCTGAGGATTACTCTAGAATATCTACTATTTTTGCAACATGTTTTAACAGGTTCAACTTGGTATCCTTGAGCTTGACATGTGAAAAATGCCAAATATTAAAAGACACTAAACGGAACTGAAACACCAAATCCATCACGTTGCTTGTAGAACCAACTGGCCAGTGGAGCTAGACAAATGTGCCCTAAGGCTAACCTCAGACTGCTTGGAAATGATCTATCTAGTAAACCAGAGACCTAAATGTCACAGACAGTCATGGGTCATGGGTGCTGTCACGATAAGACACAAGGGACTGCCTCCTCTTCATCTCAACAACCTTACCCCAAGGTGTCACTTGGGTAGCGTAGAGATGTTTGAAATCGGGCACCTGCAATGGATTTTGTTTTCAAAAAGCTTGTCTTGTGTGAGTAGCTCAGACCAAAAGGTAATTACTTGTGTGCTGGGATGAAACAAAAAGTCAGAAAATCATTCTATTGAGCGATAAAAAACAGAAATTGAAGGGGTAGCTCCTGGCTGCCTTCGAATTACATGTGGAAAGAGAATAGGACGCCTGGTTCAGAATAATTAGAAAAGAATGATACACTAGTGGACTGTCTTTTCTTCTTGTTGATGTATTTTATTCAACATTTATATCACGAGCAAAGTATGGGTTCAAATTATCGGGTTGAGATGTTGACAGGAAAAGAAGGACACGGCAGTGATGGATGTGGTGTTTGGATATCCTTACTTGTCTGGTGAGTGTGTGTGTGTGTGTGTGTGTGTGTGTGTGTGTGTGTGTGTGTGTGTGTGTGCGAGTGTGATTTTCCAGGAATGCCTTCAATGTGCACATTCCATATTTATCACAAGTTGCCAGAACTGCTGTCACATTCAAAATGAATACACAAATCAATATGAACAAGTAAGTTGTGATAATCACTGCCATACATCAAAATGATGAGTGATAATGACTTTGAACCATAAGCAATGCAAAAACATAATAGGGCAGTAATTAATGTGTGCTGAATGGAGCCAAAGCAATTTGTGTGTCATCTGAGAAGTAACCCTGAAAAAAATGTCAGAATACTGAATACTTCAGTTACAATTGTTTGTAGTGCTAGGCTCTATTTGGCTGCAGAGTTGTTGTGCTGTGTGTTGACGTTTATTTTTTGTGCGTTGCCTCTACATACATATGAGTAATCTCACACTTCGGCCCCATTTGATTGAGAAATTCAAATGAACACTGTTGAATTTAATATATATTGGTACTACCCTAAAATGCCCACCATCAACCTCTCTATCGTTAATGTAAGTTGTATTTGATTTGGCTGAAACAGCAACATTTACTGATTTTAGAAAAAACTTAAAGCGAATGAGCGTATCTTTCTTTATTTTTCCGAATACATTTTCAGATAAGTGGGAAACAAGTTGTGCAATTTGAATTAGAAGCAATACTATATTAATATAACTTTTTTTTGTGATATTTATATTTTACATACATTTGTACGCATTTGTAATAATTTTCATTGAATGCAAAGACCTGTAGACTCGATTAAATACTCCACTCGTTGGTGTTAATGTGGCTCATTTTATCATCGAATGTTCCACTTGATAGCAAAAGCTCATACGTCTACACAGTATGTCGTTGTAACCTGATATGTGCAAAAGGGGCCACATTAAGATTCCAGCCACACTCAGGGCACAAACACGACTACATCATCAGGCTAGGGGAGAGAAATCTTCCTTTCTCTGGTAAATGTTGGAGGAGAGCTCTCGCTCTTCTGAACACAGAGAAAGGACTGATGAGGGATGTAAGTGGAATGAAGCAAGAGTCACATAGGGTCACATCATGGATTAGTGAAAGAAAAACAATAAAGCATCTTTCTCCCACAGACCTTAATACTGATTTAACCTTTGCCCTAATCTTAATCTGACTGTTCTGTTGATGATTAATTGATTAATTCATGGGACCAACAGTGATTGATTTACTTTATCCACCATGAGAGCTTGCACACAGAAAATCTATGTCTGACTCCTTTCAGGTCATTTTTTTTAAAGCTTAATTCTTTTCTCTGAGTCACCTTCCCCTCTTCTCCTGCCTCAACCTCTATTTTGCAGTAAATCAGAAGTAAAAAAACAGCATCTGTCTGAGACTCAGAACAGTCCCCCATGTCTGCACAACAAGTGAAAAGACTGTTTAATAATACAATTGCAAAGAGGAAGTATCAGTGTTTGATGATGTTCCGTGCCCAGAATGCTGTATATGTAGTATTTGTGAAGAGTTGATATACAAACTACAGCGCAGAAAACATAGTAAATGCTAAAATACTTGACTATCTGAACATAAAATGAATAAAATATGAGGAAAATTAGGATAATTTTCAAACCATACATTCACTATGCCTACACCCTTTACATGTATTTCCACAGATGAGAGGGACAACTGTCAAACTGCTGTCACAATACCAATTAATGCCTGAAACCAAGATCCCTGCAGTGAACTGGCAATTGCGACCACCCATCATGCACTCAGTTGATTGAAACAAAGTGGTGAGGAGCGGATGTCCAAGGGAGAGGTTTAGAGGATAGGATTACAACTCAGTGAGTATGAAAAAGAATACGGTGCTTTTTATATCAATCTAATTCAGTGATTTTCAACCGCTGTGCCGCGGCACACCAGTGTGCCATGTGAGAGATCGTCAGGTGTACCGTGGGGAAATGTCCAATTTCACGTAATGAGTCCAAACAAATAGTTTAGTTGCTGCAAATACTTTGCCATTGTTGAGCGTCTGAGCTGCAATATAGTGGTTGGCTAAGTAATAATACTCTTCCATGCCAGTGGGTGGCAGTAGGTAGCGCAATAATGACCTTGTTAATTTAGGACAGTAGAATGAAATGACGCACGGGAGAGGTTGTGGTGACAAGACGAACAGCGATGGAGAAATATTTGAAAAGGAAAAATGCAGACTCTGAACTGGGCCCTGGACAACATAACCCAGATGAAAAGCCTAGTACGGATCAACACATTTAGAGACTTGTCATTAAATTGTCAGCATATATCCGGCCCTCGGTACAACGGCCCGCCAGAAAATATCATACATAACTGGCCCGCCACACCACAGAGCTCCGGGAGGAAAAGTGGCGATGTTAGCTGGCTTTTTGTGCAACATAACGAAGCATCTCACTGCGCTAAAGCTTCAGGGACGGGGACGTATGATCACAGACATGTGTGATGCAGTAAAAGTCTCCACCTCTGTGTTCCCGACTGTGCATTTTGCTGATAAACTGGGTGCACTTGGCACGGAGTTCACTCTGCGATTTGCCGACTTTGCAGCTCAGAAATTGTTATTTTAACTGCTCAGCAATCCGTTTGCAGTTGACGTGGAAAGAGCACCTGTGCACATCCAAATGGAGCTGATACACCTCCAGTGTAATGACACACTCAAGGCAAAGTATGACTCTGAGGGCGCTGCACAGTTTCCAAGCTTCACCCCCGAAACGATGCCTTAACTCCGCCTACATGCTGCTCAAACACTCTGCATGTTTGGAAGCACATACCTGTGTGAGCAGCTTTTCTCTGTGATGAAGATGAACAAAAACCCACACAGGAGTCGTCTCACTGATGCACACCTTCACTCCATCTTGAGGGTTTCCACAGAACCTAACCTCAGATATTAATGAACTGGCAGCCAAGAAAAGATGCCAAACATCTGGCTCTGGTACGTATGCATCAAATAATGCAGCCTACCTAAACATTAGGGGTGTAACGATACGCGTATTCGTATTGAACCGTTCGGTACGAGGCTCACGGTTCGGTACGCATGACGAACCGAATGAACCGTTCATACGTTTTTTCTTTTTTTTTTTTTTTCTTTTTTTTTTTTTAAGGGGGCGACCGTGGCTCCCTGGGTTAAGAGGGTTGTCTGGTAACCGCAAGGTCGAAGGTTCAATCCTTGACTGGGCCGTGTCATGTGTCGAAGTGTCCCTGAGCAAGACACTGTACCCCTAGCTCCCCGGGCGCCTGTCATTGGCAGCCCACTGCTCCCTATATACAGGGATGGGTCAAATGCAGAGAAAAATGTCCCCCATAAAGGGATAAATATAGTGTATATATACATTATATATATATAGACATTCTCATCTTTCTGAAAAAAAACTTAAACATTGAGTAGAAACACACACACACACACACACATAGTTCCATATAAAACAGGATTGTTTCTTTTATTTGTTTATAACTACAGTAAACAATGCTACATTTTAGTTTTCATAAGAAACTGTTTTTATTTTACACGCTGCTAAGAAGACACCCCAGAAGATGGGTCACTCAGGTATAGTTCCATCATTGTTCAAAGAATAACTTTATGATGTTAGTTTTAATGAATAAATATATTTTAAAATCAAGTACGTTTCTCTGGCATTTATAGTTTTCTACTGTATTGAAAACGTACCGAAACGTACCGAAAACGTACCGAACCGTGGCTCCACTGTACCGTACCGAACCGAACCGTGGATTTTGTGAACCGTTACACCCCTACTAAACATGTATTCTTTTTGCACTTTGTCCAATATCCCTTCTATCCTGTTTATTAAATGGTGACTCTATTTGGCCCTCAACGTAGTCCCAATTTTTAGTTTTGGATTGAGTTTGACACCCTGGCATATATGCTGTATTATGCTAAAAGGTGTCATTTTGTAACGTTTTTGGTTGTTGGTGTTCCGCGGGATCTTTTTAATGTAAAAAGTGTGCCGCGGCTCAGAAAAGGTTGAAAAACACTGATCTAATTGATATTCACTAATGAGTTTAAAACATTAATTTGACAGCTAAGTTGTTCACCCTTGTAAATTCTAGTTACACAAGGTACTGATACCCTTTCCACTCTCAACTGAATTTCATCCTTCCACCAATTTTTTGATGCTTGTTCAGCCTCTGTCTTTCATTACAAGCCCCTTACAAATCTACATTCTTTTGAGATCAAGTTTAAAAGAATGTTGTACAGATAGCAATTGTGAAAATGTTAGAAGTGTCTGGCTAAAGGAAAGCATCTTAAATTGTATATGCCTGGTCTAATTCCAGACCCAACTGAGGAGCTGAGAAAATCGATCACTGATACTGTGAACCAGCAGCAATGACATTATTGTCTTGCTGACACTGCACTCACTTCCATGTTGTGCTGACAGAGGCAGCAGCTGATTCCTAATAGAGCCTTCTTCGAATCTAGAGTGTAACAACATGGCTCCGACAGAAAATTCAATTAGAAAGCGCCATTATTTAGACAATAATTAATCATATTTAGTTGATGCTTTATTAAAGAATATTATCAAAATAAGTTTTCTTCAGTTCTGTTAGTTTTATTGTATTTCACATTTCCAAAAAAAAGGTGTTTAGCACTACATGGCAGCCTCAAGAATAACAACATCTTCAGCTCATTCAACAGCACGAGTAATTTACATCATAATTGTCAGATTAATTTGAGTTAAAAGATTTGCTTGTTCTTTTTTTGGAGCTTTTTCATCATAACCTTACATTATCTTTGAAATTTGCTCGCTCTTGATGATGACTCATTGTTTAATGATCGTCCTACAAATGAATCAAAATGACTTTCTTTGATTTAATATCATCAAAAGTGAAGTACTTGTGAAATTATACTAGCATTACATTTATTTCAAGCAGGATATTATTTCTACTCATTGCAACATTTACAAATAACTATAACTAATAAAACATAATTATGAATTAATCAATATTATTTTCTTTGATCTGCAGTCTTTCAGAGTTTTTGACAGTGTGATATCACAGACATGGATCCCCTGTGAATGATTGCGGGGTACAGTGACCACCGTCTTCCTAATCAGTATGAACAATTTATAATGCAATGTTAATAGGGTTCTAAAAGGGATGGACTCAATAAAGGTGATCTTTTTTTTTCAAGCAATACTATATTTGGCAATTATATATTCTGTCAAACATTTCATTTTTCATATGCATTACAATTTACCACTTATAGATAGTTATAGATGACAATAAGTGTGGTGCTTTTACCCTTCAAAAGCCTTATAATCAACGGTATGGAAGCATTAAAGGATGTGCATCAGACAAAGGTCATAGCTTTCATGATAGATGAAAGTTATGACCATACAGTTTTTCCTGTTTCCCTGCTATGCGCATCCATTAGCATTGTGTGACATTTGTATCCGGTTTTAGTCACATTTTACACTACACTTTTTAGATCCTGGTTGTTTTAATCCATATGTTTTAAACTAGGCGTACGATGTGAGCCAACAACCTTGATATCCTCTGTCTCACTGAAACTTTGCAAAAACACCTGGACTACTACGCACTTAACCAAACCACACCTTCTGGATATCATTAGCTGTATAAACCACACCCTGATAGCAGCGGTGGTGGAATTGCCACTCTTCACCGCCAACACATAAAAAACAGTCTGACTCCTTCCAAACTCCATCCTCATTTGAACACCTGACATTCAAACTCTCTGGTCCTAAACCCCTGGTCATTTCAATTATCTACCGCCCCACCTAATCCACCACTGCCTTGCTCTCAGACCTATGAGAACTCTATACCCATTTCTGCTCCATCTCTCTCATCTCTTACCAACGCAAAACTGACCTGGACTCCAACAAACTCTACGAACCATTTCAATCACAGCACAGAATAAATAAAATAAAAGTCACCAACAACATCCTCCTCTCCTCAGATGACAACTCCCATCACATCCTAATCCCACTTGAGGAATTAGCAATATAATTGTATTTACTGAACACACTTAATGTGTTGTTTTTCTCTCAATCAAAGGAAGAAAAATAAACTTGAAAACTTCATTGCATAGACCTTGGGAGTTGCACTTCTTAATTAACAAGATGCAACAAGAAATGTTCCATAGGGATGTTGGTCCATGCTATTGTAAACAAGTAACTGTTGCTGCAAAGCATATTAAGTTGTAAACCTCTAGTTTTACCTCTTGTATATGTAAGTGTTAATTTTCTCTGTAGACAATTAAATTTGGGAATGTGCAGTCACAGATCTAAGCCTAAATAATTGTAATGTAAATGTAACCATTTTGGAAATATGCGTTTTTTGTGACATAACCATAGACTGTAATATAAGAAGTGGACGTAGTCACCGTGATGTCATCCACATGTTTGTGGACTACGGTTTTGAGTCCTTGAAGTTCAACATTTTGGCTATCGCCATGTTGTTTTTTTGTGATCTGAAGTGACATGAAAAGGTGAAGCTAGGTACAACCAAACGCTGAATAAGAAATGTTAAGGCGACAAAAATGTTACAAATAACATTCATGAACTGAAAACACACTGTAAAAGGGTTGAAGGCAAAAACACGGAAAACTCCCAGACCTGTCAATCACAAGGTAACCACGCCCTAAAACATACCCTGCTTTATTTTCTATTTTACTCTGAATGGGATCATAATTTACGAAATAAACATAATGTTGTGTGGATGAAGACTTGAGACAATACAATGTTTATACTGGTGGTCACATATCGCTATGGATTCACGCAGTTAACACCAAATACTAACGCAGCCATCAACTGTATCAAAGTTTATTTTTTAATACAAAGCCACTGTCTCTTACAGTAGTGGAATCCAACGTTGCCTAACACTGTGTGGATGTAGCACACCCATTTCAAGCTGCGTGGTTCTCTCTATACATCTCTTTGGTAAATAGTTATTTTCACAATTGTGGCCTGAACGTCAACTTACTGGAGTCTCTCTTTGACCTCTTCCCTTTTCTAAGCAGATCATGGCAAAGAGGGCCACTTGCAAGTTCTAAGGCATTATAGTAGCACACTATGGGATTTGATAAGAGTGATGGATGGTTGTCAAGCTTAATCAATATTTTAAGTTTTGTTTCACAGTTGATCTTAAGAGCGATTATCAAATAAAGTCGCAGGATATAGAGTTGGCTTAATCACCTGCTAATTAAATAACTAAATGTAATACTACAGTTTGTGCTTTATAATCGGCTATATCCTTTCTTAAAGATACCGAAGACAAAGTACAAGACCAAATCATGCATCAGCTGTCTGCATTGGGTCTAACACAACTGGTATTATAACTAAAAACTGCTCATTTATCCAGATTATCATGTATATGCAATGAATTAAGATGCATTGCAAAAACATCACTGAGACACATCCGAGTGAGAATTTTCCCAACGTGTTTCCATCGACTATTTAAAGACGTTGATAATACGTTCACATTTAGACCATATTTCACCGGGATTTGTACTAGTGATTTTTTTCATTCTCTACATTGTGCTAATAATAATATATCTTAATTTTAGAGGAAAACTAAGAAACCACATCCGCATTTCTCAGTTGAAGGCAAATATTGCAAATCCTTGGGAAATCTGGTCTAAACGTGAACATTTAATTAACGTCCTCAAATCGTCGGAACATCTTTTAACCATTACCATATTTTAAATGTCTTTTGAACTTAAAAATGTTCACAGTAAAATATGTAGCAATTAAATACGTAGTCATAGTAACACATTAGGACAAAGAAGACCATGTGATACAGGCAAGAATTATTTTTTTATATCTTAAGCAGCCATTTAAATATAACATGAACAATGTTCTACCATCACATACCTACCGATAACTACCGATCAGATGCCGTAAACCGACTCTTTCCAGCAGCCGGTATTTATCTGTGAGGGAACTACAGTAAGATGCTTCAATGCAAACAGATTAAGGTCATTGCTAGTGGTCCTCTGTGACTGTGAGTACTACTGTGTATCAGGTCTGCCCCATAGCTGCACAGCTTTAAGAGAAGGCCATTGAATCATGGGACACCTGTGGGGGATTGAGAAAGGGCAGCTTCTGCATTGATTTTGACAGGAGCTGTGTTAGACATTTGCCTGCTGAGGCTCAGGTTTTCTGGCTGACAGACAGAATATATCTATGCATTATTCTGTAGATCAGAAAACTATAAGTGCCAGCATGGCAGAACGTTCCCAGGAGCATGTGAGCAAAGGACCACCATCCACCACTGCAGGAATTCACTCATGCATTCTTTGGAGAGGACAGTATTGATAACTGCGGGGCTGGATCCTCTGAAGTCCACATTTCTAGACTGAATATGTCTTCAAGGGGCTGACAAGGCTTGTCCCATTTCAAAGGCTGCTCCAAATGCAACTGAGGAATATAGCCTTATTTTGCCAGAATTGTCAGTTTATCCTTTGCAGTCTTCAGTATCCCACAATCCATTGTCACTGATTTAATTATTTTTCTATCAAACAAAGTTGCGTAATACCTAACAAGCATGCTGTATTGGCCACATGTTTGCATTCAATTGGTAATCTGTCATCAGTAAATATATCATTTAAAGTAAACTAATGGAAATACAGGATGTCAATAATTGCATGCTTTAATATTTATTTTTGTTAAAGGCCTGGATATGCTGCTTATCTCACAGAGCATAAATGTAGTCTTCCAGGTGTCCAAACATCAACATGTTTCATACTTTCAGTAAGTTGCCACAAACCAATATATGGCAACTATCTAATGATAAACATTAAAATATTTCACTTTAAGTGTTGAGGAAGGACATCACACTTAACACACTTAGGGTCTTACAAAGGACCCACATATGGACTCAATTTTGTCTCCTGTGTCCAACGGAGGATCAAGTGCCTGAGTTGTGACTCAGCAAGTGCAGCCTATCTCAAAGGTTTTAGACTTAATTGCATCTATTAAACTAGGACTGAAACAAAAGCGACACATGCTGGAGACAAAGCACGTGCATATTTTAATCTTTTCCAAATCAGAAAGCATTTGTCTTTTAGAGAGCTCTGCCTTTAAAGGGTGTCACTCTTAGACACAGTGGCTGTCCTCTGAGATGGAGGCTATACAGCAACACTGTATGAATGATGAATACTATTTTGGAAAAATATGGTTTGATTCAATATTTCTACACTATACATTTCCATACAATTATAAGTAATAGAAAAATGACACAAATTCTCCATAGCTATTTTCTCCATTGAAGGATAATTGGAATCTTATTGAGTTGAAGCCACAGAACCCAAAATGCACCAAAGCAGAGAAGTCACTGGACTTGTTTTTTTCCCCAGGCGCAGCAACATGTCTCTAGCTGTATCTGATCCCTTCAAACTTGAACAAGCTGAGCTTAATAGTTATCTTTGCTGCTCCCTCAGACATTGAGAACGAATGATTGAATTGATGGAAGTGCTACCAAACAAGCCCCCTCAGGTTTATCAAACTCGAGAAAAAAATAGCAAACAGATCACCATCTGACTAGCTTTTATAATGAAACAGGACAGAGTGTCGTGCCAACCAGCAATGCAAGTTCATCTTGCCTGAAATCCATTTCCAAACCAATAATTTGTCTCTAGTCCTAACAAACAAAGTGGAAATGCTTGTTTTGTTTTTAATACTTTTGTCGTAAAGAGGACTCAGACGTTATTATTCTGATCTATCTTGGCAGTGCACTGAATATTTGCTGTTGGCTTGTTTTGAAGGAACCAATTAAATAAATGTTAAATGTTTTTTTCAACATGATAACGCCATTGGCTCTAGGGATGGCCATGTTGGCCAGTCCCCAGAAGATGAATCCTAATGACTTTGGTGAACCCCTGCCTGTTCCCCTAACACTACACTGAGGTTGACATTTTGGGTTCAGAATGAAATTTCTTGACAACAATTAGATGGATTGTCATGGAGTTTACAACATATATTCATGGCCCCTAAATGATACATTCTGATTCTTTAGTGAACCTCTGACTTTTCCCCTAGGGCCACCATGATTTTGACATTTTAGTCATTTATTTAAATATCTCTATAAGACGGTTTGCTGTGAAATTTGGTACACACATTCATGTTCCCCTGAGGATGAATCATAAAAAAACCCCGTCTTTTTAGCTTTGTCTTCGGGTCAGAATTTTGTTTGGTCCAATACTTTGGTTGATGACCAAACACCTGCGAAATTCATGACATTCACATCAGCCTAAGCTGAATTTACGTTTAGTGCTACTGTAATAAGCAAATGTTGGCATGCTAACAAGCTAAACAAACATGAAGGGTATGGTAAGCATGATACTTGCTAAACATGTTGCATTATCAATGTAGGAATGTTAACTTGCTGATGTTTGCATTTATATCAATTATATTAAGTTATTGTTGCTTAGCCTTTCTGAGGCTATTGCATGGTTAAATCAATTAATTTAATTTCATGAAAACAAATTGCACCCTTGCAATTTTTAACAGCTCCCTCAATCACCTCCCCATCTCACCTGGCCTGGGTGTCGGACTCAATACTCATACATCAGGAATATACACCTAAGTCTGTTTCAATGTACATATATGTCCCCAGAACCCTCTATGTGCCTTGAAATTATGCCCGAAATTATGTTCAGACGTGTTCCGTGGATACTATCATGGTCCATGATTAATGATACTGACAAATTATACCACCAAAGACTGAACTAATTTAGATTTAGTAGGAGAGAAATCAGACAAGTGAAAAAATACAAGTTTAAGTACAAGTTTTTTACATATAAAATGTTACAAATAATTACTGGACAGCGGTGTAAAGACATTTTTGCTATAACAACTTTAAAAGCCCTATTAGCACGTGAGAAAATTAGCATTACCTGTTGAGCTGATGAAGACAGGTGAAAGCAGGGCAAAACCTGTGGTCTGCCTAGAGTCTCTCGAAGCCCTTATGCTTCCATCTGGGATCCACCTGTGTGGCTGATGCTTTTACAGTGACTTTGACAGCAGAGCATGAACTGCAACCGGGCAGAGCCAGTCCTACAACTGTACAGATGGAACTGCATTTCAGTAGATAAGGCTAAGACTAGATCCATTACGAGTCATTCTGCTATATGGTTTTGTACTTTGGATATCCACACATAGGTAGCACAGATCATATGGCTGATGTTGTTCTGGTTGCCAGGCTATAGAAGAACGGCAAGTTCACTGCAGCCACAAAGCTTTGAGTGGTCTGAGATGGTCTGAGATCGCTGGCCTGGTGTTTCTAGGAGTCACACAGCACAAAGTTGGAGCACATTCCCAGGGATAGAAGCAGCAGACGTTCTTGGTAGCAGCAGGTTAGAAAAGTCTATTACTTTGGCATGACCAGTTACTGTTTTCTTCTAAAAGAGAATAACTAAATGTCCCCTGCTTGGTGGCACTATGAAAAGGTTACATTTTTTTCGTTATATGATCTCCTTACTGACTTTGGTCATAGTTTGCATCTCAAAGCAGGCATAATGTATTAACGAAGTAGCTTTAAATCCCCTAAAGCTGGTGTCACACTATTGCGTATCATACTAGCGTATGCGGACGTATGAAAAATATCACTCATACGCCGGTATACGGTGACAGACGCTAGAGGTACGTTAAGCATAGGTTGTATACGTTTCAAGCACGGTCGCATACGGTCGCATACGCTGGCATACGGCGAGGCAGAAAAGTTGTTTTAAGCATGCTTAAAAAAGTTGTGCGTGTGCGGACGTATGGTTTATACGCTAAGCATACGATCGGCATACGCTGAATACGCGAGAGTAACGTCAGAGGTACGTTACTCATAGGTGGAGTACGCTGGCCATTCGCTGTCCATACCTGGCATGAAGGTGTACCGTACAGCTAGCGTATTGAGAAAGTGTATATATATATACTCCCATTTCGAGCTCTTCTTCAGTTCTTCGTGGACCTACAACGAGAGAGGATGGAGGTAGCTCTTCTCCAACACCAGTATGATCTGATCGATTTGGCAATTCACCACATCCAGGCATTATGGGAAATATGCTTATCGGCACTTTGTCACGTGATAGCGGTACAATGCGCATGCGCAGTTCGTCCCCTGCCGATACGCTGGTCTTACACTGGCCATTCGCTGGCCATTCGCTGGCGATACGCTACTCATACGCTTATCATAGGTTCAATACGATAAGTATACGAAACATTCTGTATTTTCAAGGGGTTTTTGTGCGTATGAAAGTTTTTTTGGGGAATTTGCATACGCAACTCATACGTTTTTCTCATACGCAATAGTGTGACACCACCTTAAGAAATCTTAGTTTCAGTTTAAAAGCAAAATATTATGATTATATTCCAAGACATTCAGATAGATTTCTCTGCTGCGAAAGTCTCCCGGATGCCCCAAATAGAGTAAGAGTGCTTGATTCTCATGTAAACAGAAACCTGTGTTTTCATAGTGTCTTTGCTGTTTCATCACATCTCAAGCTATTCTCTGTCATATTCATTTTAATTTTTCTGTTGAATAAGGTTGGGAGGTCAGGAAGATGAATTCAAGAGAAAAGTCGAGCTAAGCATCATGCTACATGTAGGTTTACATATTGTCACCAAAATAGCATTGTAATATGGTAATGAGAATATGCACTCCAGCTCGTAAATTTCAAATGGAATACCATCAGTCAACTGCTTTATACTGCTGTACTGCAGGTACAGCAGTACTGGCCTTTTGTAATAACTCTAAGGCTCCTTGGACATCGTAAGACAAGGTCAGCAACCTTTTCTATGCTAAGTGACAATTTATTTAATATCAATTTATGCAATCATACTTTAGTTATCATTGGTAGTTTGACCTTGTATATCAACAGAGTTGTAGGCCTATTATTTTTGCAGGATCTCCTCGGTCAGTTACTCATTCACACATGTAAAAACATGTTGCGATGTAAGCTACTAAAAATAAGTATGTATTGTGTGGGTGCCAATTTTTGAAGTCCCTGCCTTCTCCTGCATAGTTGCCCTATGTCTGGTCCCAGTGGCGGGCCGTGCATGTTATACCTGGGCCTTCACTGCTGTCCTGCAGCTGAAATACAGCTACGGTTATTATTTGTTTTGTGTAAAAATGAAGCTCAATACCTATAAATGCACTAACTGCAGAGTGCAGATATATGAATACGCCGAAAGTGTGTCTCCGGCAGCTCCCGCTGCTCATTCATGACAGTGCAAAACGGTACGTGTTTTCACGTCAGAGTCAAAACACCAGAAAAGTCTCCAACAACACCATAAAAAGTCGCTAGATTTGTCACTAGTAGCTTTTGACCATGACCATGCTTTTGACCTTTCGCCATGAGGGTTTGGAAAGTCGCCAGATTTAGCGAGAAAGTCAGCAAGTTGGCAACACTGGCACCGGCTAAATATGTCCCCAGATCAACATTGGACGTAACAATGGTTCCTATCACATATAAAACCAAACAAAAATCCATCTTCATAAAAACAAGTTGTACAAATAATAATATATAAACAAGCATATTAAAGCTACTGCAGATGTAAAAACAAGAGCAGTTAACTTACTCTAGCTGTTCACTTAAAGACAAACTCCATCCTCCTTTCTTTGTTAATAAAGAGTTTAATCCCACGGTTGTTCAGTACATCTGTGCGCTTTAGTTCCAGTAAGAAGTCCTTCTCGATTCATGGACGCCAGTGAAGACAGTCGAACCTCCCCAGTTGTATTTCTTGAATATGTTTTAATGTGTTTGAGGGCTGAAAATGTCCGCTAGACAGAAGCAGCAGATATTGGGATTGTCACCGCCTAACATGTCAGGCTAGCCCACTGACCAATCACGTATGGCTAGGCTAGCTAGAAGGCTCTGACATGTCAAAGAATACGCCCAACATGTCAAACTAAAGATCTGATTGGTTGAACACTATGACAATCAACAATATCGTCCCCATTCACTTAAACTGCAAAGGGATTCACTTGTGAGTCTGCCTCTCTTCTTACCTAGAGACACAGAGGTGAAATCTGATTGGATAAAAGCTCTACTTAAAACAAGCTGCACTGGAAGCAGAGCAACTGAGGAAGACAGTAGCTGTGCAATGAGAAAATAAGATAATGGGAAAAATATTTTTATAAATTATAATACATGTAGTTTATTTAAGAAAAATGATTAAATTATAAAATAGCTATAACTTTGTGATTCTGTTTAGGCCAGCAGAGAAGGCCTTGAAGGCCCTGACGGCCCACCACTGTCTGGTCCGTATGATGATACTGAATTGTAAGTCGCTTTTGATAAAAGCGTCTGCTAAATGACTGTAATGTAATGTCATGTAATACTTTGATGATACTAGCTGCACACATGCCCCTGAATGGTCTGTTTGCAGCCAACTGCAAAGTGTGGGATGTCATTGATGTCCACATACACTTTCATCCACAGCCATACTGAGCACTGGTGCATTCATCAGTACAGTAACAGTTTACTGGATGTGTACATTTCCTGCCATTTAATTTTTCATTTCTTGCAGACAGAGGCAAGTCTTTAATTCTGGATATGATGATGTCTTTATTCAACAGTCCATCTAACAAACCTGAGGAAAGCTGTTGAGAAGGGCCTCCTTTATGTAATCATTGTCTGTGAATGGTTTCCCTCATTTAGCTATGCACTACAAAATGTTATTGCTGCTCTCTGTAGCCTGATCTTTGGAGGCACAGTGTTTTAAACGTGCTGAGCATATTTTGACACTGCCCTCAAGGACCACTCAGTATGAATTGTATGTTCTTTGTAAATGCAGATTGTACATATTTTCATGTCAACATGAATTCATCATTATGATTTAATTTGTTTTAAAATGTATTTCGCAACTTGCATGTTTTGGGCCACATTAATGCAATATCTAATAAGAGGTGACATACAATATTGCTGTTTAGTATTTACTTTATAATGTGCCACTGAAATTGGCTTTGTGTGCCCATGCTGGCATGCGTGTCATAGGCTGCCAACCCCTGCTGTAGGATATTGCCAATGCCAGACTAAGGATAGAATTATGTTTGTTCATGTTGTGACGACCCCTCCCTTCCACCAGGGGTCTGTGTCCTGGTTGCTGCCTTCTGTCTTTCAGGATGTTGATCAGCAGCTAATGAGCCACACCTGAGCCTGATGGGGTGATGGAGGTATAAATCCACAGCGCAACAAGGATCTGGAGCTCCTCTGGGCTCCTCTGAGCTCCTCTGGGCTCCTCTCCGGGCCCCTCTCCGGGCCTCCCCTCTCTGACTCTGGTGTAGAGGACCTGGTGGCTAGGTGCCTCCTCTCTGCCTCCTGTGTGGAGGACCTGGCTGTTTGTTTGTTTAGTTACTGGTTCCTTAAATAAATGTATATTTATTACTTTTAAACTCGTCTTGTCTCCCTCATGTTGCGGCCTTTTGAGCCGGGTCGTGACAATGTCCAGATAAAAACCAACATGAGTTTGTCAACACTTACTGATAAGTGATTGTTAAAGGCTTTTGACATCAAACTTGAAGCAATCAGAAGGGGTGTAATATTACTGTCAGCTAACTCATGCTACTCTTAAGTCTGCTTGGAATTAAGACTGATCTCCTTCCTGATACAATTCCTATTAATATCAGATGATATGACATAATACATTTCTTTTTTTTGCATTAAAATAAGACATAAGGTTACATCTAAAGGCGACATAGAGTAATAATGAATGTATGTCACTAATTTGTGCAGATACTTTGTCACACAATATAATGATTTGTAATACAATTTGATCAGAAAGTGGATATCATCTGTGTGCACAAACATCTTCTGTCACTAATGTTCATCAATTTATCTATCAAACAATTAACCCCCATGGATCATATCTTTCATAATCACCCTTTAGATGCACACACTCTGTAACATTATCTCTATAATGTACCTTACTTCTTCAACAAACCCTAGCAGTGTCCACATCATTGTTTCAATGATTATTCTATGATGTATGATCAACGTAGGTAACAAAAAAGAGGATGGTAGGCATTTCCTACTTTATTAAATTAAGCTTTGTACTGCTTGTGATTTTTATATGTCCTTTCCATTACTCATAAAATAATTAAAAGAGGAATGTCATTTGTGATTGATTCTAGCTTATTGTGAATTAGTCCTACACGTTGGCAGCCCTGAAGTAAGATGTGAACCCTGTGTAGCTGGAGTGTGAAAGCATAAAACTAGGCAATCATAGAGTCTTGCAGCTGTGTCCCATAATGCCATGTTTAATAAAGTGCTTCCGAATTCTCTGGACCCCCTGACCAAATGACAGAGTGACTTATACTGGTTGCTGGTCTCAACAAAAAAAAAGACTTTTGTTCCCTCTCTACCCTTTTGTTTGCAGTCAAATCTCCCCTTCCAGCTTATTACTTCTGGGCAATTGTGTCTGAAGTTTCTGTTCCACTTCATTTCTCTTCCAAGTATGTGCCTCTTCCAGTAATAACTGCCCTAGACAAATCTTTTTAAATTCATATATCAGTGAAAAGTGTAGAGATAAAGGCTGGTGTTGGTGCAGTCAAACCCTGCATGCATGATGCCTGGACAAGCCCTTTTACAGCATTTCTGTAAAAGCTATGATAACATATCATGTATAAGCCCATCATTGTGGATGTTATTTCAAATCTAGAAATGATAAAATGAACTAGAGACCATCTGGCGACGGAATCACACCAGACACAACACCAAATCGGGCCAGGGGCATATTCGGGGGCCAATGGCCCCTTCCCCACTTCCTGACCCTCTACCTCCATTGCCCTTGCTCGGACCACACCTATCTTTAAAATCTTCCTTCACTTTGATCCCAGCTACACACTTGTAAAGTTTCATGACTGCATCTTGCACGGTTCTGGCGCTGTCACGGCGACAAAATCTGTCCAAAGACCAAAAAAATAAACTTCTGGCAAAGAACCCAAAGCGGCTTTTATAGTAGTTTCCACCACAGTAGGTGTCTCCAGGACCATATTTTGCCATGATTACACACAGACTCACAAGGTGAAAACAGTACTAGCATCGCTTTTGATAACAAACTTGTGCTAAAAGTGTGCCCTCTGAATAATTTAAAGTCAAAACTGGAGACGGCATGTATGACACAGTGACACGATGTCTGTATTAACGGGCAAGCTGGTGGTGCTTTCATGGACCTCATTGCCAGCTCAGCCTTTTCCATGTACTGTTACAATGCAGAGTGGTCAGGATTTCAATGCTGGGGAGAGGAAAATAAGCTAGAACTCCTGTCCTGTGAAGTTGGGTCTATTCTCTCTCCTTTGTGAGTGCATCTCCCAAGCCTTTAGACAAGCTGGAAGTGACCATCTCACTCTGGTCTGTACATACTCCACACTCTGCATGGTAGTGCCGGAGGCTTTGTTCAGTGTGGTGTTAAGGAGTTATGTACGTTGGGCTCCTTTTCAGGATCTGTGCTCTCTGGAATAATATAGGACTGGTGAAAATGGTTGGGTGTGTATCGATTGTGGCCCACCTAGATGACCAAGGTAATGTGGTGTGCAGTGTGGTTGGGTCCATGTTATGACGCGGCATGGCATGCATTCATCGGGCTCCACCCTGTGTAACCATAGAGTCCAGTATAGGGCTGAACCTGTTAGAACAAAGGTTACAATACTGTAACCGTAGTTTTAAAGCACAGGTAGAGCCCTCTACCAAGGGGGACCTGCCGCTCCTACGGTGCTCGCTGAATAGGGTGTAGGAATATCAGGTAGCAAGTTGTGCTGCCTCATATACATTGGGGTTGGCATGTATTCATGTAGGCAAGTTCTAATTGGCAGGCTACACATTTATCTGCCTCGTGATTCAAGGAGAGTATTACCCATAGAGTCCAGTAGAGGGCTCTGCCTGTGCTTATAGAACTAGGGTTACAATTTCATAACCTTCATTGCAAGCCCCCTGTTTACATGTGTTAACGCTTTCACACAGCTTCTCACTTCATTGGAAGAAATATAGGGATTTTAGCATATCAGACAAGTACACAGCTGAATAAACATTCTGCAAGGCTATTGCCTCTACTTAGATATGTTTTGCTGCCCAAGGCAACAATTTGAGTGCCCAGTGTTCGTTTGCTGGAGGAAGATGGACACATTTTTATTATTATGATAGTAGACTTTTGTCTAAAATGTTTTCTTTATGGTTTTGACATTTTAAATATGGCTTTAAAAGATCTATTATGCCCTCATATTTTGTGCTCTCTTTTGACATGTGTACAAGTTTTCTTTTATGATGAAGCGTAATATCTGGTCACATTTGAAACATCTAAATAAAAACTACAAGACAAAAACACAGCTGACAAAAATACAGTGTTGTCCTATCATCGCCTATATGTCATATTATGGTTGCATAAATTGAAGAAGCACCTGAACAATGATAGATTTGTGCTGGTGATAGTGGCCTTGGAACTCTAAACAAACACACTGTTTCATTGTTTATTCAAACAGCATCAATATGAGTCAAAGTCCTAGGTTTCAGCTCAGGCCTACATCATGGGCATTAAAATGTGAGGGGTCTTATTATGTGTGTTTTGTGATAAAGGAATGTATATATTTCATGGTTTCTGTAAATTAATGGACTGCATCAGCATACAAGCGAGAAAATAAAATAAAAAATTGAGATCTATTTAAAAAAACAGCGATACTCTTGGTGCTCTGACATTGCTTGGTTCCTCACAATGATATACAAATATAACGTTGGCTTTGCTATGAAAAGTCTATCTGTAGAGCAAATTGTGGTCCTGCGTATTTTCAAATAATTGCAAATTAAGTTTATATACATATGTATATATATGTATATATATATTTTTTTTCAGAATATACATATTCATACTAGAGCTGTATGGCTATAATACGCAATCTGGTTTTGTGTAAGCCTTGTACATACCATCTGCATGTCTGGAGAAGAGAGGTTCTGCCTAGAAATGTCTCACTTCTTTGATGGCATCTGTTGCAGGATTTCTGACGCTCCCTGCATTACCCCTCTCCTCTAAATCCACCAGTATACTGCTTTTCCTGTGCAGAAGTGGGAGAGAAATTGAGGAATAGTATCTTCAATTTGACATCCTCTTCTTGGCTGCCATGTGTTGTGGATGCCTCAGAAAGTGCTGAGTCCAAAGCAGAAACTATGAGGCAGAGTCAAGCTGCCAATAATGTGCTCTTTTCTTGGATGAGGGTGTAGGATTCAAAGGCAGCTTAAAGGTATGTTCGGTAAGGGCTAGAGAATAATGTTGCCTGTCCGAGGACTCAGTTGATTTAAGATGGCACAGCTGTATCTTAATGATAGGTCATTTAACATCATTAAACAACAGTGCATTTTATACCTGGGCCTTCACAGCTGTCCTGCAGCTGAAACACAGCTACAGTTATTATTTGTTTTGTGTAAAAATGAAGCCAACACCTATAGATACACTAACTTCAGAGAATACGGCGAGACTGCGTCTCCTCTCTGCTCTGACTGCTGTGCGAGGCTTCTGTGAGAGTACCCGCCTGTGTGTGCTTTGGGGCGGCAGAGGGGCTCACGGCAGCACCCGCTGCTCGTTCACGGCAGTAACTGTAGAACGGTAGTGCTTTAACGTTATCGAGTCAAAACACCAGCAAAGTCTCCAATAACACCAGAAAAAGTCGCTAGATTTGTCGCTAGTAGCTTTTGACAAAAAAAGTCGCCATGAGGGTTTAGAAAGTCGCCAGATTTAGCGAGAAAGTCGGCAAGTTGGCAACACTGGCACGAGCTAAATATGTCCCCAGAGCAACATAGGATGTAACAATGGTTCCTATCACATATAAAACCAAACAAAAATCCATCTTCATAAGTTGTACAAATAATAATATACAAACAAGCATATTAAAGCTACTGCAGATGTAAAAACAAACGCATTGAACTTACCAGAGCTGCTGTTCACTATTTAAAGACAAAGTCCATCCTCCTTTCTTTGTTAACAAAGAGTTTAATCTCACGGTTGTTCA
Source organism: Leptoclinus maculatus (assembly GCA_032191485.1). Taxonomy (NCBI): domain Eukaryota; kingdom Metazoa; phylum Chordata; class Actinopteri; order Perciformes; family Stichaeidae; genus Leptoclinus; species Leptoclinus maculatus. The sequence goes on from JAVDOI010000007.1 coordinate 10,046,230, forward strand.
GTACATCCGTGCGTTTTAGTTCCAGTAAGAAGTCCTTCTCGATTCATGGATGCCAGTGAAGTCGAGCCTCCCCAGTTGTATTTCCTGAATAGGTTTTAATGCGTTTGAGGACTGAAAATGTCCGCTTGACAGAGGCAGCAGATATTGGGATTGTCACCGCCTAACATGTCACGCTAGCCTACTGACCAATCACGTATGGCTAGGCTAGCTAGAAGGCTCTGACATGTCAAAGAATACGCCCAACATGTCAAACTAAAGATCTGATTGGTTGAAGACTATGACAATCAACAATATCGTCCCCATTCACTTAAACTACACATGGAGGCACTTGTGAGTCTGCAGGCCTCGGGCCTCTCTTCTTACCTAGAGACACAGAGGTGAAATCTGATTGGATAAAAGCTCTACTTAAAACAAGCTGCACTGGAAGCAGAGCAACTGAGGAAGACAGTAGCTGTGCAATAAGAAAATAAATAATATAAAATAATTTTATAAATTATAATACACGTAGCGTATTTAAGAAAAAATATTAAATTATAAAATAGCTTTAACTTTGTGATTCTGTTTAGGCCAGCAGAGAAGGCTTTGCAGGGCCTGACGGCCCACAACTGTTAAACAGGTGTGCTTTCACAACTTTGAGACATTTCACTGTGCATTGCTAACCAACAAACAGACTATAATTTACGATTAATGATGGTGGCGGTGTCCACACCGACAGCTTTGCTGCTGCTGCAAGACCTTCTTTCTACATATAGTTTGCCTTTCATAATGGCCAAAATGTTTAATTTCGCAATGTCATTTATGTTTATTTCAGACAGTAAAAATTGTGTGTGCTCATTTATAAATAATAATTTACAATTAAAAGTATGTAATTTATGGATTTATTAAGAGATTTATTTATGGAACACTGTGCTGCAAATATTTCAGAATAAAAGCCTTGAATGAAGGGATTCCATTAACAGAAAGATGCTAGATGGCTTTATTTTGAAACGGAAAGAGGAAATGTTGAGTTCAAAATAAATATTAACTTTTTTTATGTCTACAAAATGGACAATAGAAGATTGGAAACATGTTGCCTTCTCTCTGGAGATGACGTGTGAAGCAGTCGGAATGAGAGTCAGTACCTCCAAGTCAGAGGCCATAGGTTCTGCTGAAAAATGCTGGATTGCGCCCTACGGGTTGTGAGTGAGTAACTGCTCAAAGTAATGTAGTTCAAATATCCCAGCGTCTCGTTCATGAGTGAGCGTAAAATGGATAAAGAGATGCACAAGTGGACCGGTGTGGCGTCAGCAGTGATGCAGGCATTGTACCGGACCGGAAAGGGAGTTGAGCCGGAAGACAAAGCTCTCGATTTACCAGTCCATCTACGTTCTGCCCCTTACCTATGGTCATGAGCTTTGGGTAGTGACCGAAACAATTAGATCACAGTAACAAGCGGCTAAAATGAACCTCCTTCTTTGGGTTGCTGGACTCAGCCTTAGAGAAAAGGTGATGAGCTCAGACATTCAGAGGGAGCTCGGAATAGAGCCGCTGCTCCTTTGTGTCGAGGGAGCAGCGGCCCCACCGAAAGAGCTGGAAAATGTTGCTGGGGAGAGGGATGTCCCTGCTAAGCCTGCTGCCTTGTGATGGACGGGTCAGAAGTAGGCATAAACAAGGCAAGGCAAGTTTATTTGTATAGCACATTTCAACAACAAGGTAATTCAAAGTGCTTCACATAAAACCATTAAAAGCATCAAAACATAAGGCATAAGAAAAGGAGATTTAAAACATTAAAAACAGTCATTAAAACATTAAAAAGCAGTGTAAGAAATAAAATACAGTAGTAAAATGCAGAAATGCAGGAGATTGATTAATATCCTTGAATCTGGTTCAATTAAAGGCAGCAGCAAACAGAAAAGTCTTCAATCTTGATTTAAAGGAGCTGAGGGTCTCAGCAGACCTGCAGCTTTTTGGGACTTTGTTCCAGATATTTGGGGCAGAAAAACTGAACGCTGCTTCTCCACGTTTAGTTGTGACTCTTGGAACAGAGAGCAGACCAGTCCCAGACAACCTAAGGGGTCGGGATGGTTCATAAAGTAGCAGCAGATCAGAGCTGTATTTTGGCCCTAAACCATTCAGTGCTTTATAAACCAGCAGCAGGATTTTAAAGTCAATTCTTTGTTGGACAGGAAGCCAGTGCAAAGACCTCAGAACTGGAGTGATGTGATCCACTTTCTTTGTCTTAGTGAGGACTCGAGCTGCAGCGTTCTGAATCAGCTGCAGCTTTCTGATTGACTTTTTACAGAGACCTGTAAACACACCATTACAGTAGTCCAGTCTACTGAAGATAAATGCATGGACAAGTTTTTCCAAATACTACCAGATATCCAATTCTGGTAGGCGGCAGTTTCACCACACTCACAAATTCTTAAAAGGACCCCCTCCCAGTCAGTTAACCGATCTCCAATCTCCATCCTGCAACCCAGCAACCACAGCATTTGTATAAGTAACTTTAAGAGTAGCAGAGAAGAAAAACAGGAGACCAGGAACTGCGCAGAAAACGCGTGCCAACATGAAGTTGACCAAAGTAACCAAATAAATACAATGACAATCCCGAGCTCTGACCACTCTGAGCTCCCTCTGGAACTCCAGAGATGGTACTGAACCGCAAAGGGCATGAAGCCAGATACACCTTGCTCCGACACACCACCGCAAGCAAGTAACCATTTGTGACACTCTTCCCATCATCAATGGTTAGAACTCTCTCCATCTGCTGGCTCAGAGAGGGATCAGCTCTCTGCTCTCCCACCAGGTCACTGCCAGAAACCGACAGGAGGTTGTCAGGAACAGTCACAGAGGATACCTCTCTCAAGTGTGGACTCAGGCTTAAACTCTGCATCGTACTTAGCCTGTGTCTCCACACAAAGAACATCTGGGAAACACTGCACACTCTCAGGTATCACTGCAAAAGAGGGAGAAAATGTTACCACCGGAGGTGGTGGACTACCAGCCCGCACGAGACTACCAGCCAGGTCATTCCCCAGAATCTAATTGGCAATGCAGGACGCACGCCCATAGCGACCTTACCCTGAACCAAATCACAGTTAAGTTCCAATTTATGCACTGGAACAGGCAACACATTTAAACCCATCCCCTGGGTTTGTGGGGGATGCAATCCCCAGTATCAGTACACTGTGAGAAAGGCAACACAGAATTCACAATGAACGAATCAAAGGTCCCCACAAAATCACCAGCATAACAGCTCGGCGACAAACACAAAACAAATCAGCCTACCTACCAGACTCAAATGTCTCTCAATCAACCCAATGTGCAACCGATTGAAAACAAGGCATACAGCCTACCATGCTACAGCTGTTCCTGATATTACAGCTGATCTCTGACTTTGACTTTGTTTAGCCAGTGACACCAATGATCTTCCTCCCCGAGAGCAAGGCTGCCAACTGAAGAGGGTATTTAAGGCAGAGCCACACCGGCTCAGGCTCATCCAGCTGACGACCCTCCAATGAGCACCTGTAACAGATCATCAAACACAACAGGGACACCTAGTGTATGGGAGCAGGAGGGTCGTCACAATATGAGGAGACTTTTCATTAAAGCACTTTACTTAAACCTTTTTGATGGATAGCAATAAACATAACGGCTGAACCAACAAACACTTTTCAAATATTAAGAAATTAAGAACTATCAAATATTTAAAACCATGTACCAATCAAACTGGAGGTATACTACAGGATTTTCTATGGTTGCAAGGTGTTTTATATGAATAGATGCTTAGTTTATGCTCCTAATCACCTGAAGTGTCTTGTTTAGATTACCATTACAATCATACAGAAACAGGCTGAAAGTACAGCTTAGCCCATCCATCTTATTACAAATCTATAGCCTTCAACATTAATAGGCTTAACTCAGTATAATCCAGATTTTTCATCTCTGCTTCTTAAAACATGCAAATCCTGTTTTTGATTGACGAAACAACTAGGGTGAAGTGAGGACCTTGTAAACATGGAATACATTTTTGTTTTCCAAAGGTATAGGATAAAGTGACTACCACTTTGTACTTTTTCCAGCAGAGTACAGACCTTACTGTGCTGCCATTTCAGATGTCCTCAACTGGCTTCAGCACAGATCAAGTTAAAGCGTCCTTCATAAAGCTAAATAATGATAATGACCATCCTTGTAAAACCGCCTCCACAGACTCACACATCATACTGTTTGTGACACTCTCCCTTGGTTTCAGGGAGTATATAAGGATAAACCTTTCTCTGCTTCTTTACTCATTGACACATTCCCAGCATTTCCCCTTGAGCTGTGTGGTTGAGCTCACCGATAAAGAGTTGTGAAAAAATAAATTAATAAATGAATGAAAATTATCCATTCAGCGCCAGAGGCTCTCCAGGACTTTAATTTACACGAGTACTGTATTTTGTTTGTCCCCCAGAGTGTGATGGATGGATCCCCAGACCCTGATGAAATGGAATGCATCACTTAATTAGTTTTCCTTGGACAATGCCATGGACTCTACCGTAAACTATCAGAACAAGATTCCATAGTGAGCATCTATAACACCTGTATTCACTGTCTGGTATGATACATGTATTAGCAAATGTGTGTCTAGTACATGTCACTTTAATTAACATATACTGTATTGTATTAGCACTCATGCAGCCATCACCTGAACATCTAGCCTGAGCCATGATAGAATCAGAGGCCATTTGCGTTTGGATTAACAGCATACAATCTTCTACACAAACCTGTACAGTAAATATTATTCACATACAGTAAAATATTGTCACCCATCTGTAGGTCTGCTTGGCCTCTAACTTGACATTGCACTGCAGCAAATAGGCAAACTAAAGGGAAGCACATACTGTGAGGAGGACATTTAGCAAACAACTTAAGATCTTTGGGTTTTTCCACCAGAAGGACATTTCAGAATAGCATTTACCTATTATTTTTGTGTCCACTGATATCTACTTTGATTACTAAATTGCAGTATCTTACAGTTTCTTACATTCATGTGTAAAAAATGTTAATTTAACTCGCCAAACAGCTGGTTTAATCAAAGGTCCTGCCTCTGACCAGGCAGACAGCCAATCATAGTTTAGGATAATGGGGTGGCACCTGGGGAGGCCAATCAGATTGCACGGGTAGTCCGTGCTTCTCTAGATTGCATGTCTTAGAGTCAAAGGACAAAAAACAATTGTGCTGTCTTTGCACATCCATGATAAATATAATTGTATCCTGAAGTGTGTACTTGTCAGTAATGCAATCTCTTCAGGACTTCTTTATTTTCTTTCCTGGATTTCAAAGTTGTATTTACTTATAAAGGAAGTGCACTTGCGCAGAGAAAAGGCAGTGTGCGGGTAGGGTGTGCATTCTCTGTTACATTTTTGGGAGCTTGTTGTGGCTGTGTGTTTGGATTTTGTAGTGTCTTGTATGATGCAATGTGTCATTACATGTATTGTGCAGTGTGTCTCTGTGGGTTGTATTATAAAAATGTAAACCCAGCTACAGCTAACAAGAATTTCTGCAAAATACAGTTATGGCAAAAAACATGTTTCCCCAAGAAATTAGCAACTTACTGTATTTTCAGGGAGTAATCATTGAAGCCATTGGGGAAATATGTATTCCTACACCACACTTAGTGTCCATGTTCACAATTTGCAACGAGCCTGTGCGAAACGTCTCTAGTGCTGTGGGAACAATGTAATGTATCTCATTCAGTAATTGTAATCACTACTGTGAAATGTATTACTCATATGGTCTTGCAATAACTGTCCTGTTCAGCCTAAAGGGCCAACAAACTGTTTTAATCAAGCCTTACCTGACAGCTTCGCTATCAATCAAAATCAGAATAATGAAATTGAATATTAAAGTCAGAATATGAATTTTTACAGAACTTTGTATAAACAGAAGAATAATACATTCCTTTGCTTTTATGATCAGTACAAAGTGTGATGTATTTCATACTATTAAACCCATTGTGAACACAGATACAGATAAGCAGGACCTTCTTAACTTAGCAATAATCCTTAGTGTCTCTAAATTCTTTGCTCAACTAGAGACTGAAGACAAATTCCGTGGTTTTGTGTTTCTAAAACTAGGCAGAGTCTTTAGGGCAGCCCTTCATATTGAGGTGGTGACATGCATTAGTTGTGTACTTTTGAACGCTGTCGTAGCAGAAACACATGCACAGACCTGTTGTTGGTGTAGCTGCTCTGCTAACATGCTAACAGATGCACACAAAGGGTACACTCACTGTTGCTGCTGTTCAAAGTTTAAGAAAATATAAATGAGCTTCCTCCCTCCAGTAAACGGCTGCAGAATGTGGCTTGCAGTAGCAGGTTTTATTCCCTCCCAGCTCTCTCCCACAGACCCGTCTGTCCAGCTGCTGAGCTGTAGCTCTTCCTCCCTCCCCCGCATCGTGCAGTCATTGAAGAAAACGTCCTCAAAGTTTTGTTGATGTTTGTTGCGTCAAACAAAACCATCTTTACTATGGAGGAAAATGGGGACAGAGCAGAATTCCCGGTAAGGTGCGTCCTCGACCATGGCGACCAATAACATCTCGTTAACCCCCACGTGGCACCCAAGTACGTCCCCACACATGTAGATAAACAGTTGTGATTGGCCTGTGCGAATCCAGGACATGTACTCTGCATTGAGAAATCCAGAGACGATTGGTACGCAGAGATCTCTGTCTGGTATTGAGAGACTAACTGTTTGCTAACACGTTTGTCATTCAACTTTAATGCTGAAAATATGTCAACATTGTGTCAACAGCTTGTTTCCAGTGCCCATAAACTCTGCAAAGTTTCTCCCCCACTGAGTTTTGAGACACTCAGTCATTAAACATTACATCTCCTGCAGCACCCATATTGTAGTATTAATGAGGTTGATTCCATCAGTTATATTACAGTAGTGTTAAAGAACCCCCATGTGTTTAATTGAAACTTATTCTTTGGCCTCTTTTTGCCATTCCCTGGCTTTGCCTCTCACTCTTCCATCTAATGAAGGCAACATGCCAGGATAATTATACATTCAGATCTAGGGCCTATTGTGATATATGGATTATTCACATTTTTCTTTTGACTGTCCCAGCTGCCAGAAAACACATTTGTAACTATTCAAATGAGAGAGCGTGTCATTCCTTTGCACCTGATATTTCATCTCTGTTGCCAATTCAGAGATGCAGGACAATGGCTCTTGGGAATTTCAAGTTTCTCATTTGACAGTCATCATCATAGGCCATAAAATAATATAAACATCAACACAATCTCTTTGCTAGTATCCCACCTTAGTCTTGCATTGGCAATAAGCTCCAACAGTATCAAATCACTCAATGTGTATCATTATGCAAGAGCATTATGCACACATCTGAGAACCATTTAAGTTGAATTTATTACATTTGAATTATTCATCACTGTAAAATGGTCATTATATTTGGTGTACATTACTCAAAAGAATTCAATGACTAATTCATTCAAATTCATCAGTCACGTTAGTGGAGTATTCTAAAGACTCCACATTTTCTACCACACTAGAAAGAGGACAGAATACTTAACACAGCCCGACATATAATTCTGGAATTTCATGACTATCTAATGAATTTTCTGACTATCTAATAAAACAATCCGAAAGTAAGTTAGATATACTGAAAAAAAGGCGCAAACACAGTAAGAATCTGTACACAAAGTAAATAGAATGATTGTAATGGACAAAAGCAGATGCCTAATCACTCTAGCCAATGCTCTGTAAACCGTCTGGAATCCAATTCATTTATGTGATGCCTAATCAGTGCAATAATTGAATGATCCATGAGGGAGAGAGAGCACACCGATCTGTATGGGTGAGAGAGTAGGATGCCCAGTAGTTATGTCTCACAAGCAGTGCATCCATGCCAAGCCATCAATGTTTTTGTGTAAATTGATGGTAGTGTAAATTAATCTGTGTTCGCATACTTTTTATTTTTACTTTTAGTACATACTGCAGCAGATATTACAAAGTATGTGTTGTTGCATGCAGTATGCATTTAATTGGGACATACTACTTCGTCATAACATTGCACTTTGTTCTTTGACCCTCTTGCACATACAGTATATCCACTGTGCAGAGGATTGTGGGTCTGAATAGCCAGAAAAGCATGCTGGCTTGGATACTGTAAAATGAGACTGGATGTTGTTGAACATCCTGGTATTTTTGGCATATGACAAACTATGTAAAAGGAAATACCAAGCTTTTTCTGGCATACTAAATAGTATGGTAGTATGAGTATTGGAACACACAGTTAGTTATTTAAACTGTCAATCTTCTTCTGGCACTTTTTGGAATTCACCAAACAGCTTCACCTGCATTAGCTCCACCCTGTGGACCGGAAGAGGGCCAACCCACATTTGCATCCAACGTGGGATAAGCAAAAATAATGTGATTTACTTAATTTGTTTCTAGAGTTTCATGCTCAAGCATCAACTACCCATTTAAGTTACATTTTGAATGTACATCTACATTTGCAAGCAATGATGAAGAATAAATGTCTTTGTCTTCATGGAACTACCAGCATGAGGATGACTGCCATACCAGCCCTAAACATACACAGTATATTACACACTTAACTAGGGAAGATGGGAGTTATTTGTGTGGAATCTATGACTTTGCTGAAACCTCTTTTAACTGTAATAAGGTGGCACACATTTAGCCATCATTTTTTTGTGAATAACGACAAATTCATGTATACTAGTATATACAATTTCATTCAAAATATATCGATTTACGTATGACATTACTGTGCAATAATGTTCTAACAGCGATTTTGCTACAAGCAGTGTATCTTGGCTTTGGTCAATGCTTCCCAGAAGGTATGGGTTATATTCAAGATCATGGTACAGTCAGAAATTCCAAATATTAATAATCGGATTTAGTTTTAATTCAATATGTTTAATATCCACCTGACATAATCAATGTTTTAACCATTCCTTTCCTGCAATGACCCATTTACACTACATGACTATCAATTTCTCACGGTTTCCCCACAGCACCTGAACATTTCCTCAAGAGACCCTAGTAAATTCTAAATTCAGTGTGAACCCCATTTCGGATTGAAGAACAGGTCACTTTGAAAATGCCCATATTTGCAAAACTGTGAATGTTGTTGTCAAGGGCCTCAAAGTAATTCACAGCCACTGTCTCCTTCATCAAACAGTCCTCTTGGTTGAATAAATACTGGATTCTTAGACATACATATCTGCAGGAAATGATCGGGAATGGTGTAGGACACAAACTATTTTTCAGTAGTGTAAAGGAGTGAGTCACTTCTGTTATAACATCATCCACAACATAGTTACCCTGAGATTCATGTGACAGAACATAGATACCGCCAGCAAACTTATAATCACCTGATTAGTGACAGGGGTGTATTATAGCTCCCTCGCTGTGACCAGGGCATTGATTTTCACTGTCATACAGATGACATGCAGCTGTGAATTTCCATACCACCCAAAGATGTCAACCCTAAGTGGTTTACTGCATTGATCACATCAACTTGTGAATGTCACAAGAAGAAGAGGAAAGATACTAATTGTTTCTATAGCTGCAACCCAGAAAGAAATGTCCGTCTACAACATTTGGCTTCAAGGCTTGGAGCCTTGAAGCCAATTCTGAGTATGATGAGTCTTGATGTGCACATAAGAGTTAACATCATTTCATCATCACAATTTTAGGAATGTTGCCAGAGTACACCATTAGCCCCTCCAAGCAGACTCTGAATGCCTTCGTCACCGACAGACTTACTTAATGTAAGATAACTGCAATTTATCCAAAAAGCATCCGCACGATTTACTATTGACCTAAGATCAGAGGAGCACAAAGCACACCTGTTGCTTTACTGGCTTATATTCTGGCTTCACTGGTTCCCAAAGCAGATCACAGCGGATGTGTCAGTACTCACTGGGCATATGAGCTGAGCATTTCACCCACACGGCAGGCACAGCTCTATGCTCTATTTTCTTTACACTTGCCCCCAGTTTTTATTACAGTTTATATCATTTTTAGTTTAGAATTTACTGTAAAATATCTATCAGACCAACTCCAAGGACTGTATTTCCTTTACTAATTATATTCCCATTTTTATTGCCTTCATTATCTTTTGATGGGTTTCCTTTTTTATTTTAATTGAAATACACACCTGTAAGTTTTTACATTACAGTAATTTCCCCTGAAAGGTGCAATTAATTAAATGTTGATTTGATTAAATCAAGTTCAACAAATCTAAACAGTTGGAGTTAAAGGTTGCAGGAGGTGCCGATTTTAAAGCAATGAGTTTCGTGCATGACTAACTCTTGGCATTCCAAACAGGGTCAGTCAGTGCATCCTACTATCACAGTTTCCACGGGAACACAGACACAGAGCACTGCAGCAGCCGACGCCGCCTCCAGTGATCGCCCACACAGAACAAAGCCCGGCCATTACCACGGTGTTTTGTGTATTTGTGGGTGTATGAGGACAAAGACAGACAGTGGGTCCATGTTTATATGGCTGGTCATCCACATTTACAGTATGCAGCTGTGTGGTTGCTTTACTGCATTGCTGGTAAATTCAAACATGGTGAACACACCCCCAGGAAGTAACTCTCCTTATAAGGAGGGGGAGCTCTATGATGGAGAGCGGGGTTTATTTAGATACTGCAGCACTTCTGGAGAGCAGGAGTATGACAGTGGGTGCACTGTGACTCTGCTCTACTCTGTTATCCTCCAAGAGACGTGTCTTGGTTGTAGGACAGAAGCTGCTGTCAGACGTATCCATTGCCTGCCCTGGTCGCAATGTCTTAAGCTACTAAAAAGTTGTTGTGAGGACCTCAGCTTTGCCTGCTAATGCTGTCACACTGCCAGTGACACTGTCACACATCTTAGTGTTCCAACCATATACTACTGAACATACTACTACCACCACTAGTACTGAATACTTGCCGTCTGACATAATAATGTGGGGTTTTGTGAAGTATGCTCTGCCCCTTTGCTCTCCTGTAGGCCAGCCACCCTCTGGCAATGAGCTTGAAATTAAAGTTATCTCAGAGCAACATAGTACTTTTTAATATACCATATTTAATCTAATCAAAAATCTCTCAGATGCTTTATTTTAGAGTAAGAAAAAAAAATTATAAAGTGATTTTTTTCATTCAATTGTCTTGCTTTGTGGATTTTAATTCGACAAATACATGTTAATGGATATTTCTCAGGGACATCTTGTCAATTTTTTTCTCATGTTTATTTGGAATTGCATATATCTATGCAGTCACAGAACAGTATATGTGCCATTGCTTTCAGATGGTTAGGTCCTGGTGGTAAAGATGACATTACATCAAGTGATACATTAACTGATTAAATTATTCTTATGAATTTATTTTAATTTGACGCAAATTCTCAATAATTTTGATCCGATGACTGCAGTGTCATAGAGTTTAATACATACACTCTAATTTGAATGAAGTTTTCCCTAATGTCATACCACTGTGTTAGTGTGTTAGTTACTTTTAGATCTACAATAGTGTTTCATATCTGAATCACTCTTTTTACTTCATGATTTGATATGGTTTTGAAAAACATCTAAAATACAGGCATTGCATTATTTTACTGAAAATTCTCTTTTGCAGTTTAATTTGCTGCCAAGTACAATGATGGCTGCTACCTCATGAGACTTGTACTGTGTATAAAAAAATACAAAAACAAATTACACACGTTTTATTTCACACAGGCTTCAGGTGCTAACTGGCTCTGCAGACTTGCTCACTCACCCCTGTGGAGCAATAATGACTGAAATGTGTACTGTATGTACTAGTTAAGTCTCAATGAAAAACCTTACAACTGTACAAGCTGTATAAATTACCATAATGTGACATCCACTGTCTTTAAGTGACTTGAAGAGTCAAGTGGTACAGATTGGAATAACCTGCTCACAAACAAGCCTTGTGCCCTCGTTCTTTCATGCGATTCCACCCCTCTTGTCCTAGTCTCACTGCAGTGTTGGATCCTTTACTGCCACGAAGTAGAGCTTGCTGCCGGCATTCCAGCCTCCAGAATCCACTCCAGATTGCATCCCTCTCATGCCTTATCTGATGATGTAGGCCTGAGAATCCAGGAGTATGGGGCTCTCCCTCTCCTTAAGTGGTGACCATTTATACTGTGCGTGGGAGGACTTTGTTGCCATTAAGTGACTGTGATGTCATCAGTCCATAGAGAATATGTAACATCTGATCTGCAAAAACTCCTCATCTGAATTTGTACAAAGATCAGACTCTTTTTTCCACTAGATATGTTAATATTATCTTAGCCTCATATACTGGTTCAGGATACAACTTGTAACCTTCGCAGTACATGTTACTTCAGTTATTTCTCCCCGATAATAGAGAACACACTTTTCAATTTGAGCTTGTCTGCCATGATGCAGTACTTGAAGGAAAAGGGCAGTTACCGACCTCAAAAGAGGAACTGTCATCACAGGGCATATGGCTGCTTGAAGTCCCAGGGCAGCAGAGACTGAGAATAAGGGCACATCATCAAATAAATAAAACATATGAAAATGCCTCTTTTTCTCTCTTTTTCTAGGTTTTGGCATATATGTTTAGAAATCTAGAGCTTGCCTCGGTGTAAAAAACTTACCAGAAAACTTGTAAAACATTCTGGTCTCCTGCGAGATTTGTGCTTTTGGTTTACACACGCTGCCTTATTTCCTATTCAAGGTGATTTTCACTCCAATTATATTTTTGGGGCAAAATTTACCTGCTGCTTGGTGACTTTAATGTTGATTTCATCGTTTTTTAATATGTTGGACAAACTCAAGTCCTTAGGCTGGATGTCTGACCGTATGTTGAAGGTTGTCAGGAATATACAGCTGCTCAGGATCTGTGCAACATCTTTGCAAAAATATATTTTTTTGCCATTCCTGCCAGCACTTGAGCACAGAAAATACTAGAGGAGCTGCTGGAGGACCAGCGGCAGGCTCATCAGAAGCAGCTCAGCTGCCTCCGAGATTGATGTCTGATGAACTCACAGTTACTAACAACAAAATATTGTCTTGATAATTTGATTATTGTTTCCGATTTTTTTTTTTGGGGGGGGGTTAATGTTATTTTATGGCAATTTAGCCTTTTCAATTGATAGTAGATGGTTTTGAATGGAACCAGGGAAATTACACAGTATGTTTCGAAACCACATGACTACCTGGAAATGCGTGTTTTATTTATTTTATATTTGTATTTTATTATATTTATTATACCTTTTGTTACCAAATATTTGGACTGACAGACCGTGAAGGTCTCCGATTTATCATTGTGAGTCCTTTGCGATTTTAAGTGTCTTGAATTGAATTAATGTGCGTCACTTTTAACTCCTTGTTATCAATACACATTGTGATTACATCCTTAGAATATTAATGTATGACCCAACATACCTACCTGTGTTTTGTGTGGTACAAGGCTTTGATTAATCTTCCATGACAACAGATTTTTGCATCAGTTTTCAAGGGAGATTGAAAACTGTTCCACGAGTTCACCACTGTTTGATGAACCAGGGTCTGTTACTAGAGCAGGAGAGACATTTATGTTTTGAAAATGTTGGTGTAAATGTCTCTGTTTTCTGTCCGGGCTGCTGAATGAAAAAGCTACTTGAGGAGCCTGAGGAGACAAGAACTGGACTGCGTGGAACAAACATTTGGTAACTATCAAATTAACTAGTAGTAGTACTTGTAGTAATAGTTATAGTTGCTGAGGTTATAGTTGTTATTGTTATGTAATGAAGTGCCATAAAAAATTCATAGAATGGTATACTATGAAAAAGTCACAGTATAATAGACTATAAAAGAAAATTTTTAAACATCATGCAAAGGTCATTATAGGTATTATAATTCATTATAAAAATGTTTATTGTATAGTATGCCATGAAAATGTCACAAAAGTAGTCATAATGTGTCATGAGAGTCATAGTATCGTATAGCATTCAAAATGTCATGAAGAAATCATAGTGTAAATTGCCAATTCATCGTATAAAATATCATAGTATAACAGGCCATAAGAAATGTCTTTGTATGGTATGCAAAAGAAATAAAATCATGACTTATACTCAAATATTATATACCATAAAAATCTCATCATATGGTATGCCGTTATGTATTGTGAAAAAGTATGGTTTGACATAAAATGTCAAAGTATAGCATGCTATAAAAATTTCATAAAAGTATTGTATGCAATAAAAGTAAAGTATATAAAAAATGTCATCAACAATGTAATTGTATAGTATGCCACATAAATTACCACAATACAGTGTGTGAAAAAAACAACTGATAGTATGTGATGCCATAAAAATGGCATGAAAAAAATCTGTTTATTTCATGAAATGATCATAAAAAATGTCTTACTATAGTATGTCGTAAACAATGTCATAGTAAAGTATACACAAAAAAAGTGTTTTGTAGATTATTTCTCTATTGTAACAATGCTTCTTGGTAATAAATCGTATACCGTTGGAAAGCCTGTTTAGTTCCCTTTTCAACGGTCCCCCATTTGTAAGGAACATGCATTTGTGGGATGAGCAGCACAGCTGAGTATGTGGGTTGCGCCCATGAAAAATGTCCCAAATCTTCTCTGCCAATGCCAAACAGCTTTTCAACATAAGATAGTATGTCTTTTTACGACATACATACTATGACTTTTTTCAACAAACTATAATATGGATTTTTTTTTAAATACTATACTATGACTTTTTTTTACTTTTTAGAACGCACTATACAATAACTTTTTTCAAAATAAAAACTCCAAACGAAGTACTATCATTATCATTTAAATTAAGTTGTAAGCCAGTCGGAGCACCAAGTTATTTTCATAAAGATAAGAATACAACAAAATACAACAGTGTATTTTCTGTATGTACCAGTATGTGGGGTCTTGTATACTTTCAATGTAACACCCTGCAACGTCCCTGCAGCAATGGTACATGTATGAATGCCTGCTATGTCCTTTCACTTGCTAAACTGATTCTGGTTTTACACTAATGCCATGTAACAACCTTTGAGATTGTACGGCTATATTAATGTGAGCATTGTCACCATGAATCTACATTTTCATGAATACTGATGTAAAACATGACAGCCATGTATTCAAAATATAGATGAATCAAGTCCTTAAAGATCTGTATTTTTTCCCAATTTTGATGACTGGACACAGTTAGAAATTTATAATTTTATTCAAATTTGTCAATAATAATCAGTAGAAATTGAAATGAACAAATTACAGATTTAAAAGAGTTATCATTTTGATAAATATTGGCATTACAGATAAGTTAAAAATGTGTGAATGGAGGGGAAAAACACGTTGGTACAACTGTACTTCAGCTTTGTATCTTAAAATATGAGACTTCCAATACTGTTATATATATATATCACGCCTCTTATGGCACAGGATGAAAGCAAGAACCAGACAATACAGAAAAACAACAAGTTTATTTCACCATATTTTGTGTAACTACAAACTCTGGTCTCTATAATCAATCTCCATATCTTTTAAAGGTCTTGAAAGAATGCTTATATGAAAATCAATCTCTTATTCTTTTACAGCATGTTTCTCTTTTTCAATTTTAGAACAGGTTGTTGGCACATGTAAAATCAAAATGTATTTATTTTTTTATGTTTTATTCTGAAAATGTATTTTTATATAAATCTACCACTAGAACAGCATTCCCTCTCAGAAAAAAAGAATGTGGAAAAAAAAGAATATTGACCAAAAATATTTAGATATCTTACATACATGAGACAGCTTGACTAAAATGCAACAAATTTACCATTTAAATTTTCAGACGATTTACCTCCAACAAAAGGCAAAAGGGAGAATTGTTAAACTCTCTTACGTAAACTGAGTAGAACTGTGATCATCCCACCACTAGGAACTTAAACACAGACAGATGGCACACACCCATGTCATTCTATGGTTTACAAATGTGCCAAACTCCACAGAAGTGCAATTATGGGATAAATTGTGTAAGGGGGTGACAAAAAAAGCACGATACCAATCAATTATCTCATTCTGTCTGGACTAAAATTATCTGGGGACAGTGAATTCAAAGTGGATAAATCAATTTACTTAACAACTCCAGAATTATCTTGATTATCAAATAATCAGATATAGAATAATTATTTTATTACATTTCAAAAAAGGGAGCCCAGGTAACATTAGCCTCAGGGGAACGGGGCTTTAGATTATTATCTTGTACAATTTGATTTTCTATTCATATCCTAGTCATGAGTTACTTGGACTCCTACTGGATCTCATTTATTTTCCCTTTTGGACAAACGCTGACACAATAGGTTATGGGAAGCAGCCTATTTGTCTTTTAGGTCACAAAACTGTCTTTTTTGAGAATAAAGCACACACCCCATCTATTGGCTTTAAAGGTGGCTGTAAAAGGTTTATTTTTACGTCATTTTGTTTGTCTATATTCTGGAAAGCTGATTCTGATTCTGAATGTGGGTAGTGAACTCCTGGCAAACTTATATTGAGCTACTCTGCTTTGTTTAAGGAAGTTCAGAGGCTACCTAATGTAGTTTAGAGTGAATTTGATCAGTGTAAGGGCAGGGTGTGGGTGCTGTAACATGCATATACGCACAGCTCGTAAGCTTGAAAGTGTTGTGTTTTAACCAAATGGTGAAATGTGACTGTTTAGAAAAACAGGAGCACACAGATGGGCAGCAGAGATTTGGATTATGTAACAGGGGTGAAATCCAACCATTAATCCAAGCTGATCACAGTATCTGAAAAAATGGCAAGTCATATACTTTTCATAGATACACCTTTCAAGTCTATAGAGGAGGAGTGTTAGAAACTATTGTAAATTGTGGGCTTCAAGGTTAGGGGAGTGCATTGTGACTCCAAAGACAGTGCCATGCACCATCTGTAACAGTAGTTTTTAATGAGCCATTCTCCTTTATATATTTCCTTACTGTAACACCTTGATATAATGGAACCACAAAACTGAATAAAGCAAGACAGTGGCCTAACTTTAATATAAATTAACTTGGGGGCATCTATCTAAGTGTTGGATCTTACAAATGTCTGCCTAACCACCGCATTTATGATGCCTGCTGCTTTCTACAACGGGGACTTTGAAATGGTTTCCAGGGTATGGCTGCCTGCAGAGCTGTGTTCATCCAAAGCTCATGAGCACATCAATTAAAATGGAAATTGTGTTGTTTCAAAGGGAGACGGAGAGAAGCAGGTGCAACCCAAACATCTGGTTGATGCCCGATCCCACACATTCACCCCTAAAGCCTCTCGCAGCATAATCCCCGGCGCTCAGGGCCAAGTCCTGTGGTTGGCAGGGGCAGGGTGTGAATCGGGAGTTGCCAGGTACTGCCCATGTGGAAGTGTGGCACACAGATGACAGGCAATGTGCTCAGACAGCTGTATAAAGGGTTTAAGCTCTTTCTTCCGCTCATCAGTCTGCTTCTGACAGCACTCAGTCCTGCAATATTGCAGATGAGGTAAGGGGTCCCAGCATGAAAAAGGTGGCTTCAAAGCAAACACCTTCATATGCCACACTACAAAGCCCTATAAGGTAAAAGTGAGGTCATGATACATTGGAAACATTTGGAGGCAGTGGACTTTTGCCATAATTTAAGATCATCTACATTCTTCACAAGACTCTCCTACATTTTCATTCACAATTATGCAGATTCTAAAGTACCCATTAATGCTGCTCCTGTATCATGACCCTCAAAATCTAAATTGGTCTTAATGCAATTAATGGAATGTTCTCTATAATAATTAGAAGACATCCCAGAGAAGCTGGTAACTTGAGTCAAAACAAGTGGAGATTAGGGATAACATTTTGCATATACATTAGGAACACAAAAACAAATGTAAGATTTTGTCACAGTTAATCAATAGAATTTAATTTAGCTAAAATGCACTTCTAATACTGAGCCTCTACTTTTACAACAGCAGAACGCAGGACATATTCCCCTCATTTAAGCTCCTCAGTCTTTCGATTGCAAAGCAAAGAGTGCCTAATGTGTATGTGACATATATAATAAAAACAGTGAATTATGATCAAATTCCGTCATTGACAGTTCTTTCACTCACTGTGAGATAATGAACGTGAATGAAGTGTCCAATTAATCTCAGTTACATATGGTCACGAAGATTTCATCACTCTACCCATAGCTGAAGAAGATCACTAATGTGCTCTAGATTTGTCTGATACATGGGGGAAATAGCTCTGATCCAAAGACTGCAGTTTATCCAGAACAAACAATAATTTGCTTCAGGAGTTTTTCCTCAACAGATGTCTTCAAACTGAGTTTGAAAGCATAAGTAAACCAATCCCGTGAAATGAGAGGAAGGAGAAAAAAAACATGAATTAAGTGTTGAAAAAATAATTGCAGAATACAGTTTTTTCTAGATTCAACCACAAGTTTTTTCTTAAATAAATAACTTCTGTTTTGTAAAGACACTTTTTGAAACAGTAGACATACCCTAATTCCCAAAGTCATTGAATAAACATCACCAGCCACTGATTTGCCAGACACACAAATCTGTTTCTCTATGTCTGAGCCATAGTTCTCACAACCAATTGTCTGTTTTGTCCTGTCAGTAATGTCTTTATGTAATTCCATCAGTTTGATGTCTCATTTAAAAAAAAAAAAATTAGATTTGGGTCTCTTGTACATTGTCTTTTGAGCTGGCCCGGATTAACAAAGGTTCGTGCGCTGAACTGTGTATGGAGTTGATAGTGGAGGCATGGTTGTATGCAGTTTTATAGGCGTTGTAGTGGTTGAGGTGCTCATGCTCAAGAGGAGGCAGGGTCAGGTGGCCTTCCATGCCCGGGCCTCCTGTCACACAGTCCTCGTCCACATTGATGATCTCAATGGTGCGTGTAGGTGCGTGGTGGTTATGCTGGTGGTGCTGTTTGCGCATCTTGTAGAAGATGATCAACATGACTGCTGCCATGAGTGTGATTGCAACAAAGCAGCCAATGATGATCTTAGTTGTCTTCATGACCTCATCCAAGCCGTTCAGTGAGCCCTCTCCACCCAGCTCTGTGACGGGGATTGTGTAAGTCTTCTCTGTGGCGCGAGTGTAGATCGGAGTCCGGACTGTTGTGGTAGTTGTAGAGGTGGGTGAAACAGATTCCCATGCACCAGCAGAAGGTGTGGGGCCCACCTTCTGTTGCACAGCAGTGGTGAAGGCTTCATTATGTGGCGATTCTATGGTCTCCACCGTCACTGTGGTGAAGTAGCTGAAGCTGCTGTTCTCTGTAGAGGACACATTGAGCGTGGCAGATGCTGTTGTGTTTCCTGCAGAATTACTGACCATACATGTGTATGTGCCTGTGTCCTGCATGGTAACATTGGTGAAGTTCAGAGTGCCATCATTCAGCACAGAGATTCTGATCTTGTAAGCACCATGTGTCATGATGGAACCATTGGGTGTAATCCAGCTCACCGAGGTCAAGGAGCTGGCTCTGCATTTCAACTCTGCAGCACTTCCTTCTGTCACATTTAGGTCTGCAGGAGGCTCCACAATAACAGGAGCATAACAGTGAAAGTAGTTCTGGTCCAGCTCGCCAATATATCGTCCTTTATGGTGGGTTGGGGAGCTGCAGCGGGCACAGCAGCTGGTGTTAGCTGGTACCATCTCCTTTAGCCACCAGCTAAGCCAGAGGATATCACAGTTACAATTCCACGGGTTGTGGTGCAAGTGCACCCTTTCCAGGTGATGTAAAGGAGTGAAGAGATCATGGGGCAAAAGGGTAAGGTTGTTATGGGCTAGATTGAGCTCCACTAGTGACTGCAGGTCATCAAAAGAGTTCCTTTCAATGATCTGGATCTGGGCATGCATCATCCATAGCTTCTGCAAATGGATGAGCCCCTTAAAAGAGCCAGGTCGGATAACAGCTAGCTGGTTCCCCGACATCTCCAGTTCATCCAGCTTCACCAGGGGAATAAGATTGGGAATTTCCTTCAGATTGCACATTCCCAGATTTAGGTAGCGCAGATTACTCAGCCCTTCAAAGGCCCCCTCAGATATGTAGGAGAGCCGTTTGAGCTCCCCAAGGTCCAACCGGCGTAATGAGGGCACTCTGTTGAAAGCATAAGAGGGAATGCTCTCTATGGGGTTATTTCTCAGCCAAAGCTCCTTTAGTTTGGACAGGTACTCAAATGCCCCGTTTGGAATAGTGGTGAGGCGGTTATCGAAAAGCTCCAAGGTATTGAGGCTGGCCAGTCCATTGAAGGCCCCCAGCTCAATTTTGCGTATGTGGTTTTTGCTCAGCTGCAGGATCTCCAGATGTCTTAGGTGCTTGAAGCTGTCCACCTTTATGACCTGAATTAGATTTTCTTGCAGATTCAGGTAGCGGGTGTTGGTAGAGATGCCATCAGGGACATCCCGCAGGCCTCGCCGGGTGCAGATGACTTTGCTGAACTGGTTACTACAGGAGCAGACAGAGGGGCATGTCTGAGCACGTACCAGCCCTGCCACCACCAGCAGCTGGAGGGCCAGAAGCAGCACAAAAAAAGGGTCGGACAAGGCCCGGTTCCACCTAGGACCTCGCATCATCTGCTGCTGCTGAGAGGAGGTCATCTTGTTTAACATTCATAATTCATTGACTGGTTTTGCACTCTTTGGAATGAGGATTTGGGCTCGCTGGAATGAAATGAGAGACAGAAGAGATACATTAGATAATTAACCATTGTTAGGTTCTCATATGTCACTTCCAATCATTAGCACTGAAATACTCAACATAGCAAATTTGAAATCCCAAAAAGTCAAATTTGAAAGTTTGCAGCCACAAATAATCACATGCACACACACACACACACACACACACACTTGCAACTGTGATAGAGTGCCTTATATTCATCTGTGTTTCTGGGTACACTGTCCTCCATGCACTCTCAATCTCAGTCACATAAAATAAAATCACAATGAATATGCTGACTTCTGTGCTGCATCTCTGTGGGAGGACGGGAAGGGAAGAAAACCATCTATGACTGCTGTGTTGTGTGAGTTCTATTTGAGACTCGAGAGACATAAATAATAAGGAAGCTTGCCACCCACCAGTCCTTCGAGTCGAGAAATCTGGGAATGTCTGATTACAACTCTCAGTTCCTCAAAGGCATGTATGTGACTGGAATGTCAAACAAGAAAGTCAAAATAGTACTGGGGAATTTGTTTGTGTAACTCTTTATGTATTACACCAGAGGACACTGTGGAAATACAAACAATGTCTTCTTTGATTAATATTTACTGTGTGCAAGAGAGATGATGGTAAGTATGGAGTGTGACTAAATAATGGTGTTACTTTAATTGATTCAGGGTATTTTATCTTCCTGTTTTGTACTTGTTAATACCAGTATTCTTCAAAGTTGCTCATGTTTTTATGGTTGCACATAATGGTTAAAAAATATGCCATTCATACAATATAAATGACAAGCAGACAGCAAGGAAACACTGCAATGGGTGGAAGTAAAGCTAAAAAATAATACTTTCTACTGTAAAGCAAAAACTGGAATTCAAATTGTGAGTTTTTAAAGTGATATGACAACATAATATGTATGTACATAGAATGATGGTGATACAATGTATAAAGACATAAAGTAGTCTTTCATCATTCGTGAATCATTACTAAGCTAACATCACACCATGGAGTAGTTATACATTATTGAGATGGTGCTATTGATTGAATTAAAATCCCAGCAGATACCTCTTTTGGCTTTGCGTACAGAAAGCCAAACATTTCTAGAGCACATTTGTAGAGGGGTTCAAGTATTAGATATCAAAATTTAGCCCTACTAGAAATCCATTAAGCGCTAGCTTGTTACACTACTAACATGCTAATTATATTAGCTTCAGTGTTCAGGTATGACAGCCCTGTGTGACTTTATAAATAGACTTAACAGTATAGAATATTTACAGTGAATGCTGCGATGGGCATGCCAACTGAAGATCATCACTACAGTGCATTAGCTGTCGTAAAGCTGACAAAATTCATTCCAACATTATTTCTCATCATTACCATAGAAAGATTGATTTTGTTTGCTCTACTAAGTGAAACACAGGGAAACACGGGTCGGAAGTGACTCACAGAGTCAACACAGACCTGACCTGAATGCTTTTAGGTGTGGGAGGAAACTGGAGCACGTTCAGAAAATCAATGTGAACATGAAGAAAAAATGTAAACTTTATACCTGCAGTGAAAGGAAATTAATGTGTTTTGGAGCTACAAATAGCACCAGTAAATCTGTTTGACTGTCACACAAATACGTTTTAATCTAGAAACAAAGTAATCATATGAGTTCTAAGAGACAAGGGTTCTTCTGATGTGTATTTGATGAATAAAGTAAAACAGCTGTCATATTTGAATGAGGTAATAAAAAATAAACATTGTTATTCATTGTCTCTGAGTTAACTGTCACAACACTGTGGGTTTAGAACACATAATAGCAAAATGAAAAAATAAAAAAATGGTGTATGACATTTAAAAAATGATAATTGCTGCTCTAAATAGAACAGAATACTTTTTCAGTGTTGATCTTTAAAATTCTGCAAATGAAGACATCCGTGAACATGTGACAACTGAAAGGTGAATTGAAAACATTAAGGGACTGTTAAGCGGACACACACACACACAGAGTGTGTAACAGCATTAGCATGACAGCTGATTTCTGAACAGAATTAAACAAATCAAATACATGAGCTGTTGTGGGATCACAGTATGCTTCTGCTTCTATACAGTATGTTCAACACAGCCTAATCTGCAACAGACGGCTCTTCACTTAAGAATGAGCAGGCTATTACTGTAACTACTGATTAATTGCTTGATTACTGACTCCATTTATTCTTCAATTACAAAATTTGAATTCCAAGTAGCAAAAGCCTGAGGGTGGAGAAAGAATGTGTTTCCAAGCAGGGGTCCAGGCAAATTTGACAGGGATCAGACACCAGACTGATAATCACATTTCTTCATCGCATTTTTTATTTGTTATGAATGAAAGCCTTGCACTAAACAATTGACTATGGTACAATCCAGGGTACAGTGATTTGTTGCCTCCATCCTCTACTGACCCTCTCAGAAGTGAATTATAATAAAAGTGAAAACACTCACTTATTATTCTGACAAGTACAATGCTTTTTCAAGGTGATATTCCATCATTATTATGACCAACTACAAAACTCGATACACAGTTTGGATTTGTGAATAACTATCGCTCAGAAAAGGAATCCCTGTATCTCATCCCACGATTTACTCATCCTCCTTTTCAAGAGATCAA
Source organism: Leptoclinus maculatus (assembly GCA_032191485.1). Classification (NCBI taxonomy): domain Eukaryota; kingdom Metazoa; phylum Chordata; class Actinopteri; order Perciformes; family Stichaeidae; genus Leptoclinus; species Leptoclinus maculatus. The sequence continues at coordinate 10,069,531 of JAVDOI010000007.1, forward strand.
ACCTTAACAAGAGAAACAATAAATCAGCAATCCAAATTATGGCAGCAGAATAGATGAAGTTGATTTACGAAGCAAAACAATGCATCCTCACACCGACAATGAAAGCAGCAAAATTGGATTTACGTAGGACAGTGAAGGAATTCGATTAAAAGAGATAAGGAAAATGAGATTAAGAAAAGAATGCATTTTCTAATTTTTGTCCTAACAGATTATGAACAGCCAACTGTCTCTTTGTCTGGTAGAGAACACAAAAGCATGACCCAGATTAGCAATTGACAATTGAAGAGCAAGATCAGCAACATTTCTGAATTAATTTCTGGTTTATGAAACGGAAACAATTCACGCTGAATCCAACTATACAAATAAACTCTGTATGTGTCTATACTGCAGCATAGATGAGAAAAAAGGATTACATCTTAAACATGTCTTATCAAAAGGTGCAATGATGTAAATTCACATGATTCATATTCTATTACAGTAATCAGGACAATCTTTTAGCTACCATTCACATTACATTATGAAACATTAGTACCTGACTATACAGAAGCAAAGATTACCTTCAATTTAGCTAATGATATTGGTCAGCTATCCTTCTCATCCATAATATGGACATACTGTGTACAATGGCCACACTTCTAACAGAGTTGAATCTAACATCATATAAGCGATACATGTTTTGACTCCTTCCTGAGGAACAGAGTCTCACTTTTGATATTCTGTAAATCATAAATATAATCCAAGCTGCAAGCAGCGATGTACAGGCCCTCGCATCCTCCCGCACGCCGGGGGTATTGGCGGGACGCCGCCAGATGCGGCCATAAATATCTGCGACCATGAGAGAGCGAGCCCACAAGTTAGATGTATTTTTAATGCGTGGAGTGCGTGATGTTGGAAATCATGTAGTGCACATATTCCACTAGCTCCTGTATCCACTATGTGGCGCTAGAGAACACGCGCAAACATGCATTATGTTGCTCTATAGCAAGTGCAGACCACATCATGTAAATCGGATTCCGTTTGTCACATAACGCTGTCTTCCTGTTGCCAGTAGGTGGCGCTATGACTATGAGTGAAAACTGGCTTGTAGACATCCTCAGGCCATGACTGTTATGAAGCATGGCAAGTTTGGGATAGATTTGAGCAAGTCCAGTGGAGTTACATCAGCTTGTTGTTTAATGGCGAATCACGTAAAATGGCCGCCACGCCACGGTTACGCCATTCCATCAAACGTAAAGCTCTGCAACACTTTTAATTGCAAAGGTCTTTAAATTGTAGTGAGTCAATTTGAAGTGCATCTGACAAAGTTCCTAGGAGGAGTTTGTTAAAGTATAGCGACTAGAAATCAAGGGAAAATTAACACAAAAATCAAAATGGCCGACTTCCTGTTCATTTTAGAACATGGTCCCAGACAGTTTTTTTTAAGTCTTTATGTGATATATGTTCCTACCAAATTTCATACATGTAGGTCAAACGTAGCACTGGGGCTGCGTTGTTGAATATTTGTAGGGGGCGCTATCAAGGCAATTTGAAACGGTCAAGCCAAAAGAAATATTTATTTCCATCACCTATGAAACCCGTGCAAAGTTCTAAAGCTTGTTGAGCATCCTAAGACACAGAAAAATAAGCTTCCTTTTTCATGGTGAATGACCCATTGCCACGGCAATGACAGCGTTTACTGACAACTCACAATATTCATGATGAAGCATTATCAATGTCTTTATACATCAAATATAAAACTTGTAATTTCCTTTTGCCAGTAGGTGGCGCTATGACTTTGTGAAAATGTTGGCTTGGAAATGTGCTCAGGCCTGGACCAGCATCATGCATAAGAAGTTTGGGGCAGATTGAATAAAGTGTCTTGGAGTTACAACAAGGTCGTTCAATGGCAGTAGACCATTTTAGCAACTTTTCATCATTTATGTCTTTAGATCATTCTGACCAAATGTCAAGTCGATCGCATGAATTCTGTGGGAGGAATTTGTACTACTGTATCGCTCCCTAGTGGTTGAATAGAATGAACATGTTAGGCTACATAACAGTATGCGATGTGCACATATGCAACAAATTGTGCGGTTATAGGTTAAATGGTTTTGAAGTTATCAGTATTGAAAAACAAAGCCACGCCCTATTAAGTTCATTGGTGCATATCTTCTAAACAAAATGAGATATCAAAAAGCTTTTGATAACATTTTATGATATAGATCCAATACTGTTCCACAGCAAATTTAATAGCAATCAGACCCAGCGTACAGGAGGAATGTTACAAAAATGTGTTTTTCACAAAATTCAAAATGTCGGAACATTTTGGAAGGCGGAGCTTAGGGGTCCAAGAGGCTTTTTTGTAGACCTCATTCTGTTGCATGTGTGTGTAAAATTTCAAGTTAATCGGACATACGGGATGAGGGGGCAAAATTCTTGGGGGCGCTAGCGAGCAATTTTCTCATATTCGAGCATGGGACCCATAAAATATCAAAATCACCAGTCCTGATAGGCATGTCAACTTTGGTGAGTTTTCAGATATGATAAAGCCCCCAAAAAGGCGATTCATTGGAGAGAAAAATAATAATAATTCCTACAGTTTATATCAATGTGTCTATTTTAGAAAATAAATTCAAAAATATCTAATCCTTTTTCACAGAAACAACGAGACACTTTGACACTTAAGAATCCATATAACCTACCATATATAACCATACCAATCTACAGGTAACTGAGAACATACCTTTTAACAATTTTTATCTGTATAAAGTCAGCTGGTCTTATGTCTATGATTAGACTATCTGCATTAGGGGGGAACTGCATATTATTACCTAAAGGCACTGACCCTATGGCATACCATGATTTCAAAAGTAGTGGACATCTATTCAGCTAGTGATGTGTGCCTCTACACTATTTATATTTGTTATGTATTTTATGCATGCATAAATCCCATGTTTCATCATACCATTCTTTTATTTTTTCAATCAGCCAAAAAAGACAGAATGAATTATTTAGTAGTGCTACGGGAAATTCTTCTGGGGCTAAAGGCCCCTAAAATAGGCCTAGTGACGCCACTCCCGGGCAAAAAGCACAGAGATTTTTCTGCTGCTCTCTTTCAGTGGTCAACAAACATTTCCTATCTTCAGTCTTTACAGACACGTTCATGGTTTCATTTGAAAGGTAAGGACACTGTGAGGGGACTCGGCCTGAGGCTTTCTACAGTCACCTAATGCTTGAGAGCCCACTGATTATGAACTTTAAGTGAGGAGTGACAGACAGAAGATTTGGCTTTAACACTGCATGACATAGAGACTGTAGAGTGAGAGATGTGTGTGACGGAGATACAGTATATACTATAGTGAGAGAGAGAGAGAGAGAGAGAGAGAGATTAATGAGATATTAATCAAATTAGGTCACTTCTTGATAATGCCAGCAATCTTGCAACGGCTCCAAATATAAACCAGAATCCTTTATGGATTCCAGTGTAGGAGGAATACCCTCCACGTGCATTTAAACCTTGTCCTCTTTTCCTTCTCTCTAGCCTCGCAGCATAAAGATGCAGAACATACTGTGACTAGTCCAATGAATGGATTGGATGAAGTTAGTTATCATATGGGGATATTTTTGTGTGCAGTCATATTTTAAATACAGTGTTTTGTTACTGATTATCTTAAGCAGTGTTAGAATTTCACTAGGGTAAAAGAAGGACACAACATCCTCCCCTTGAGCCACTGTCAGGGACTGCTGTGTATCTAGTGAAACAGTGTGTCAGTGTGTCTCAGTATAAATCAACCACTTTCTATATTTGTAAGCTTTTGGCAATAAACTTTAATAAATACGATTGTTTAAAGGAGATGTTTTCACAGCAATATGAAATAGATATTATAGAAGGAGTAGCTATGACCCATTTAACATCCTAACACTATCTCTAAGCAGTTTATAATACACACAATCATTTATTTCCTAATCATCTGAATTAAGGGTTGTTACGCAAATAACCACTTTAGATGACTAAAACAAAGTAAAATGATAACATTTAAAATGCGTGATGGTTTACACTGACTTCAGAGTGGTTAAAATGATTTATTGGGACAGTGGAGATCAAAAATAATTTGGAGCCTCGTATACCAGCTGCTATAACAAAATAAAAACAATCTGTATCAGTCGATATGGTTCATCAACAATCAACAGTAGGTATCAACGGCAAAGAAAACGTGATTCGCATCTCTATGAGTTAAATTTGATCCCCCTTTGTTTTTGCTGATCCAATCCATGACTCAAAACAATGATACAATCGGAATCGTGCGTTTTGTGATCTGTAGCATCCCTGATACTGACCCGTTGTAAGCTACAAGCAATTTGTTTCGAATGACCTCTTGCGGCACTCTTCCAAAAACAGAGCTAATGATTTCTTTAGGTGGATTTCAGTAATTTATACACAGCGGAAAGCAACAATAATGCAGGGTTAACACAAGTCTTTCTCACAAAAAGCACATGTTAAGCTATTTTCACACACATACACACACAAACAATTCATATTTAATTAAAGGGTTTCATCTGCAGATAACCTTTTGATCTCATTCACAGAGCACCAACCACTTACATGAATAACATCAACAAACTAGCTTAGTAGGCTGTATATTATCTGTAGACGAAACATAATTTGCATTTATTAGCCAGACTACTGCAACGGTTATTTTGGTCAGCTCTGAGTGTGGTTACAACAAATCACTGCATGAAGCTGCACTATGGCGTTATGATGTGATATTGACATTACACCGTGAGAGGGTCACATAAGAGAAATGCTTGTGTTTTCTTTTCATGTCTCTTTATTTTATGCTAATATACAGTATAATATAGATGATATAGATATATATGTGTGTGTGTGTGTGTGTGTGTGTGTGTGTGTGTGTGTGTGTGTGTGTGTGTGTGTGTGTGTGTGTGTGTGTGTGTGTATATACTAAAGCTACAGAAAATGTCATATTTTGTTTAATTTTTGATACGACACAAACATTAAAAAATAATTGAATTTAATACCAATAGTTCAATATTTTAGAGACATTCATGATTATTGTCTTCTGCATGCACCAACCAGTGTAAAACTGAGATGTATCATCTGGCAAATTTGAGAAGTTGTTCTGTTTTTCTCTATTTTTGCACTGTCCACTTTGTATTATTATACATTATACATTATTATAGTGTCTGACTATTAATAGAGCTTCACAGTTGAATCAATGAAAATACTTATTATAGACACGTCCAGTTTAACAGAGTTGTAAAAGCTAACTGTAACATTGTTTCAGTGTCATTATTTGCATCACTTTAAAACTCAATCATCATAATTGCAGTCCATCACATACATACATTACATGTGAATCTATTTCATACATTGTACATTACACAGTTTTATCCATGTAAGTACAATATGTATTGTGTATGTATATGGACACTCTGAAATCTCATAATGTGTGGTTGTGTATAAATTGTGTACAACTGTACCCTTCTTTTCCACAGTTCAAGATACAGATCAATCCACTGATTCTGAGGCACCAAAATTAAGTGTTCAGGATTTAAAAAAATGAAGATGGTCATACTGTAGCTCTTTATCAGTGTCTTTATTTTTAATCAGCCAAGTGAAACAGACAAGCCAAGTACTTTGAATTGGAGCTAACTAGCCAAGTGAGACAAACTGACAGCTGCTCCCCTGCCCACAGCCTGACATGCTTCCAGTCACAGCTTGTCTGTCTCATCTATAACAAGATGGTGAAATGAATTTGATTCATCTAACAAACACTGATTCAATCATCAATCCATGCATGAAAATCTATTAGGGAGTTACTGGACAAATGAAGCAGCCCCCATTTAGAAGTTTCAATTATACTTATCAACAATTCTAATCCCATATGTGTGTGAATTTTCTCCTGCTTCTTGATGAACTCCTTGGTCCTCCAATAACATAAATCCAGTCCACTTATTGTGTATATTTTAATGTACCTCTGGGACTCTGTACTCTAGGTGCTTGGTTTCCTGTAATCTCAATTCACAGTTAAGTGTGACCATTGAAGAAGCAGAAAAGGTTTCTTGCCAGCACAAAGTGCTAGTGGGAGTAGTAGAGAATTGAGCGACTGTAACTCCAGCTACAAGTAAGCATTTTGTAAATTTGTAAATGTGTGGCAAGCTAACACTATCACCTCACAGTCTCCAATGGTCCTAATGGTCTCCAGTCAGAATTAAACTGGGAAGGTTGCAGTAATATGGCGTGTGTTTTAACTACATGGAAACCAGATGCCTCCAAGCAGTCTTACTTGTCACTGTACTCGGACAATAAGCTCATTTCATACATACTGCGGTGTTTAGCCAACTGTTTGTCGGACTGTGTTAATTTAAAAAACGTAATTAACTTATTTGGTTCTCAAGGGTTGAAAACACAAATCCATAAATCATTTGGAGACAAATGGTAGAAGGGATACATTTGATCATCACTCAATAACAAAACAATAGTACAGCAGTTCTGAACCTGAAAGCATTTCTGGGATACAGTGCAATCGTCAGAAATACTGAGCCCCATTACTAGCAGACAGAAAGGTCAAATACAGTAGGAAGGGCAGAATGTTGCTTCCCCTAGGAATATTAATATAACCTTAATGAAACTTTATCTGTGTTTGTCATGTACCTCATGAAAAAAGGAAAAACCTCTTTTGCAAGTTTTGACAGTCAGGACAGGAAAGCTACAGTTGAAGGTTGCAGCTTGAAGGGAACCATTCAATTAATTAAATATCCTCGTTTTAAGATATGAAAAAATATTCTCCTTGGAATAGTAACTTGTGTCTGATGTCTTTTTTTACCACCATAAAGCCACAGTAAAATATCTTCTCTTTCAATGGAAATTGTAGAATCTATGAATACACCAGTATTGTTCATTTCCACAGTTTATCAACTTCAGGTTTCTTCAAGTTTCCACAGTAAACTTGTCTAAGTTGCATTTCGGACCACAGTTTGCTTCAAACTTGCCGTAGGTTAAGTTTTGATCGTGAGTGACAGTCTTTCATCACCTCGTAATGAAAAGTGTTACCTGTCAGTTCCTGCTTCTATTCCAAGTTTCACTGGTGCTTCTTTATGCGAACATAAAGCATCGTGCTGTTGTCAATGACGCATGTCTCTCTATTGTTGAATGAGGCCATTGTTGTGATGATGCTTTACTCGTGAGTCAATGTTCCAGTATCTGCTATCGAGAGTGGTGTGTCACCAGAGCGTGATGGGGACGGTGTATCATTACTGCAGGGCATCACACTTGTTATTCAGGTGTGGGCCACTTCTATACAGAGAAACTGGCCTCCCCCTCAGTCATAGGATGGCCCCCCCGAGTGACACTTTATCCTGATAAATGAGCCGCAGTAATCTCAATTGGCCTCTTCAGACAGAAGTGCCCGACCAGGAGCTTATTTAGCATGCAACGGCACGAACACATGTGCATCTGCATTAGCAGGTATACACACACACACCTACACACACACACACACACACCTAAGTATGGATATGCACAAGTTAACATACGGAAATGCAAATATGCATACAGTATAGCTACAGAAGTATCTATACAGTATAGCCAATGTCTACTGTAATTGGAGTCATTAGAAACAGTCATGGTGATTACTATGGTTTCCAATAAAAACTACCTGAAGCCTATTTAGTCCTTTCTGCACAGTATTTTGCTTAATGTTATTCATGAAGAAAAAAAGGAATTATACTAACTGCACAGACCCTTTCAACAGAAGGTGTTTATCTACGTGCGTCTGTGGTGTATGCTTTTAGCATGTGAAAATCCTTACAAGCATGAGAGCCTTTTTGTTTCACAGTGAGCAGTCTTTTGGCGGTGGGGGTTTATGGGTGACAATAGGTATTGATAAAATCCTTCTTCACCCTGTGAGCATTTCAGAGAGGCTGTGGGCAGAAAATGGCTGTTACTCTTCAAGGACGTGGGATAAAGGAGTCCGTTTGTAATACTGCTGTCGCTCAGGTGTCCGGATAAGGTCAGGGTTAGCACGAATCACTTTGAGTCTGACCGAGCCGAGCAGAGGTCATTCTGAGGCCGCGAACCCGGACATCCAGGCAGCGCAGTCTCCCTGTGATTGAGTTTAGGGCTTGGGAGGACATGTGAGATAAGAGGGAGAGTGTGAGCACACTGATGATATCTACAAACTAGAAGCAAAACCGGAGGCTATGGTGTCAGAAAATATAATAACATTAAGGGTCTGTTAAGATTAAATGTATGATTGAATTAATTGGGACTCAAGTTTAATTATTGTACACTTATAATCCTTTTGGAGCACTTCACCTCTGTTCTCCTTCTGTGAACATATGATTTTAACATCTGCTCAGTGTGGATATGTTTCAGGACATGTGCTTGTAATGCCTACTTGATTGATGTGTCAGTATACCTGTAAGTTGGACTGAAGGTCAGCTGCTAAGAGAATGTTAGCTTATTGACAGTAAGAAAGTTATAATACAGTGTGGTTACAATAACGATTGTTAAAATGGTAACAATGAGAGTGGGGGGACCTCTTGTGGTTTGGAAACACGTCATTACAACAAATAATTCTTTGCAACCAATAGATCTCCTTTGTCTTGATGTATCTCTATAAATGGATGCTTGAGGGGATAAATTAGTATTTAATTATTATCTAATGATTTAAGTAAGACAGATTTAGCTTTGAGATACATGTGAGATTCTTTGTGGGTGTGCGTATGTAACTAAAACTGCCAATTAAAAGATTGCGTGCCTAATAAGGGTTTAGGAAGTTTTACTTCATACAGGGAATTTGTCATGTTGGAAGATTGTGGGATTTGTATACAACCCTTGTTTGGTTCACAACACCACTTTTGTTTCTCTTATTCATTAGATACACGAAGAAAGAGCAGAAACCTTCCAGCTTCTCAGCTCTGAATGCTGGATCTCAGTTTTTGTTGTGGAGGACAACGCTGCTGTTAAAATGTTTCAACAGAAAACAGAAAACTTGGACTTAACAGGATAGAAGAAGAAAGGAAATCTAGAAATCTCACCAGTCATACTATTGCATATTTGTACGACCACTACATACTACTTATATTTTTATTAAATCAACTTTATATTTTCATATATTATGCTGCCAAAAAATGTAATAATATTTAACAGTATATTAATGAAATCATAAGCTAATTAAATAGACAAGCGTATTCATTCTTTTATACCAGGCCTTGTTTGTTAACCTGCTCTCTTTACAACAATCTGCTTGATATTCACACTCACACACACACACTTTTGGGTGAGCTCACAAGCACATTTCAAAGGCAAATTCACAGAATGAATGAGGGAGAAAAGGGAGAGTGACGCATGCTGCATTTCAGCAGCTGTAAATAAGTATATATTTCATTAAAATGCCAATATTAAATCAAAGAACAGTAGATCTCACAAAGGACTCACAAAAATACAGAGGTATTTTGTGAGGAGCCGTGTTACAAAAATACAATTGTGAGAGTCCTGTGATAAAGTAGGACTAATTATGACGTTTTTTATTTAAAAGCACATCACCACATCTCAATACATGTAAACATGTATGTCATGATGTTTTTAACGTGTTGCCAAAGGAAAAGGTGACATTTCAGAGGAAATAGGAAACATATGAATTGATTCTATTGCACCAATTACATATTTCCATGATGAAGCACAATGTCCCGTCCCACTGGGACAGATTCAAAGGACGAATACAATAGAATAAAATAAACAGTAAATGAAAGGGGGTTTGAAGTAGGTGAATCACAAAAAGCACTACTCATGGGAGTCATTTCAAATAAGATGAATGCAATTAAGCCTTTAATTAATTGTATTCAATTAATTGCATATCACTCTTAAATTTCCAAAGTAACATGACTCAACTAACAGACTATCAAAGGTGCCAGATAGTCAGTGCCTGATTTGCTTCTGCATCGGCTGTAACAAATTATTTACTGTGGCAGAAATAATAAACGCAAAAATTATGACAACATATGGCCATCACAGACAAACAGCATCATCAGCCTGGAGGAACAGTGGTTGCAAGTAAAAGCTCCCAGACACTGTGACAGTAGCTCACACCAAAAGCAGAACAGACGTGTAGTGGAAGTAACATGCATGAGTTGCAGCAGCGTTGTTCACACCAGAGGCGTATTTATGTGTGCTGTCCAAAAAGCACCTCTTTGTGAACAAAACAACAATAAAAAAAAGGCCTGACACAAAGGTGAAATGTCTAGTGAAAATTCTTACAGTGTGAGCAGAGGTACCAGCAGAGACACTGCTTAGAGTTATAACGTTCGTCTTATTTTTCCACTTCGGTAACTTTATATCATACTTTCTTTCCATCTCATCCACAGACTTACTCGTGCGCTAAAGCAGCCATGTGTTATTTCTCATTCAGTGCAGTGCTTTGATTGGGTAAAATCTACTATATAAGACCCACGAGTCTCTCTCTGTCCTTGTTTCTCAATCAATCATTGATAAACACTTAAACCCTTCAGTAACATGGCTCATATTCATTTGCCAATTAATATTTCAGAGGCACAATTAACAGTAAATGTCTTGTTTTGAAATTATGTTTTTGTCTATTGCACTGAGCATTGTCAAAACTACAGCTGGAGGTTTATGGGCTGCACCACATGTGGTTGACAAGCTTAAAATTATAAATACAAATTGCAAAGCTCATTACCTCACTAATTAATCAACACAGTCATGATTCTACTAGTTCTACTGTCCCTTAAAAAAAGTTACTATACACAGTACTTAGTCAGTATTCTGGCCTTGAATAAATAATAACAAGATATTATTCTGTAATAATGTCCTTATTGAAAAAAAAAAAAGTATTATTCCCATAGACAATCAGCACACCACTCACATTACACATTATTATTATTATATTATTATACACAGTTTTTTTATGGATTGAACAAACATGTTCAATAGTGCGGACTTGCAAGATGTTGCTGAAAGATGAAGAGGTGTTCCCCTCTAAAGTGAAGCCCAATCACTACATTAACAACATCCTTCAACTTCCTAGCTGACAGTGAAAGACTCAAATATTTTGGCGGCAAGGGCTTACATTGTAGGAATATGCTGGTATTTTGGCGGAGCCCTGAATATCATTTAGCAAATGATTTAAAAGGTATATAATGTAACTTGGACATTTTTCAGCTAAAATAAACTGAGGGAAAAAGTAGAAATAGTGTGCAGCTCATTAATTTAGCCATTCATTTACTTTCCCCACTAAATCCTTTTTTATGATCACAGGGGGCTGGAAGCTAATCCCAGCATACACAGAAGACAGAGAAACACGCTGGTGATTTATAGTTTCCAATGCACCGAGAATTAGACACCTTTGGACTCTGCAGTGTTCCCATACCTTAAGAAGTGTAGTTTGTTGAGGAAATAAGAGTGATTTATTTAAGCTGTAAAAGTGTTTCTTAGGGTGAGTGAATAAAAAGCCAGGTATATCCATACCAAAGTAGTTACTTTCGCCCTCTGCAGCTATTTTTAAACTGGCTGAATGAGATTTGATGAAAGGTATATGCATGATTTTACCTTATAATTACAGTTAAGATTTATCAAATAAATATCTGACACAACAAATAAGTACAAAATATGTCCTGGTGATCCAGGTATTGCTTCTGGCTTTGTCTAATTCAGTTCTTACCTGCCAATTTAATCACAGTTCCAAGGCGTTCTGGTCATCCTTTTGTTAACTTCCAATCCACTGTAAAGCTGTCTCTGAAAATACAAAAAGCAAAATGTAAGAATACTTTAAAAACAGATACCAAATGTACAGTGTGTGGCTACTCAGTTTCACGGGCTCTATGGAATACAGCCATGAAAAAAATTACTGTTTTGGAAAGATTATGATGTAGTTACTCAACTATCAAAAAAATGCTAATTTTAAACCCCTAGGTTAAAGTACATCTAATTCAAAATTCTCTTTACTGACTCTAAATACTCATTGAGTCATCTTGTTAGTTTTCTTCTCAACCGCTTCCTCAGCACTCTCTGCTGATGCTGATATTTTTTAGTGCCTTTGAGAACCTCTATCTAACAAGAGGAGTTTTACAGTATGCTACAGTAAGTCGGAAGAGCTCATTCCCCAGGTACAAGGGGACAGTCAAAGCCATAATGCCTCACAAACACACACATGTAGCCTGCACAAAAAAGAAAGGAACACAGAGGACAGACCCTGCTGAATAAATAATGGGGGACAAAAGCAAACGAAGATAAGCTCTCCATCTCGTACACCATCCATTAGTGCAGAGCAGGAATGAGTACAAATAAGCGCCTTTGATCCACTGGAACATTATTGTGTGAGCCTATCATGACCCTAACCTTTGTTTTAAGATAAGGGTTTGCCGTCTCACTGTCTCAGTGAGTACCGTTTTCCCATTACAGTTGCATTAATCCAGATGATCAGCAGCTAATAAAACACAGAAAATACATCTTCAGACGTCTAATGTGCTTCTGATGATGAAACGGAGTAGAAAATAATTAAAGAGAATATGCTTTTAATTAGGGACAGTTGCTTATGAATTTGCCTTTTGGAGTGGAAGGGTACAGTTCTGCAGGAGTTGTCTTGTTCCTTGGCCCAATAATTTAAAATTCAAGGAATATGGTTATGCAAGGCCTGCCTGACTAAAATCTCTCAATACTCAACATACCCAGCCTTTTAATGGCAGCAATCCTGAACCACATTTGTTCCTGTTGAGGATGCAAATCTTTAAATTATATTTATTATATTTGAATTTTAAATAATGCTCTAAAACAGCTATTGTTTTCGCAGATGTTAATGAAAATAATGCATTTAATCTATTTTTGAACACAGGTTTGGTGCTCTAGTAAGTATTTAGGGCAGCAGGACAGCATATGTGGGATGGATTCAAAATAAAGTATCGTGCTCAGTTTAATCGAAACAACAGAGCATGTTTCTCAGAAGGATGGTGTGGCTCACTGACATGTTTTATTTTGTACTTTTGGACAATGGAGGTTTATGGCACAGGACAAAAACTAATATCAGGCTTCGCCTACTCAGACAGTACTTTTTAGTAGGATCAATTCTTTGTTTTTGTTTTGTTGTTTTCATGAAATTTGTAAACATTGAGGAAAATGAAGAATATCACCAGACTTACACGTCTTGCCAGTCTCAAGTCTCCAGTTTACTGCTCTAACTTTGACAACTATGGCACATGAAAATATATTAACAGTAATGCATACAACTAAATTGTTCATAAGGGGTACAGATATCATATTAGCAAGAGCATGTAGAGCAGGGGTGTCCAAACTTTTTTCACTGAGGGCCACATACAGAAAAATATACCAAGGGCTGGGCCACTCACTAGAGGTTATGCGTAACGGATTCCATACGTAACGGGTTCCACGCGTAACGGGTTCCACAGGTAACGGTTTCCACGCGTAACGGATTCCACGCGTAACGGATTCCACGCGTAACGGGTTCCACGGGTAACGGGTTCCGCGGGTAACGGGTTCCACGCGTAACGGGTTCCACGCGTAAGGGGTTCCACGCGTAACGGATTCCACGCGTAACAGGTTCTGTGCGTAACGGGTTCCACGGGTAACGGATTCCACGGGTAACGGGTTCCACGCATAACGGGTTCCACGCTTAACGGGTTCCATGCGTAACGGGTTCCACAGGTTCCACGCGTAACTGGTTCCACGGGTTCCACGCATAACAGGTTCCGTGCGTAACGGGTTCCATGCGTAACGGGTTCCATGCGTAACGGATTCCATATGTAACGGGTTCCACGCATAATGGGTTCCACAGGTAAGTTTCAAGTGTGGGCCATATTCCATTATATTTTAAGAATTTGCTGCGGGCCAATTAAAAATGGACCACGGGCCGCAATTGGCCCACGGGCCGTAGTTTGGACACCGCTGATGTAGAGCCATCTTTTCAATGCTTGTTTTACAATCTGAGCATGCCAGAGTCTGTCAAGTCTGTACGCTCCAGGATTTGAAGAATTTTAGAATTTTAAAAATCCTGCTTTGGCGAAGGCATGACCCGCCCTACTCAGTCTCTGATTGGCTGATTGCATTTGTTGGTTGGTTTGCTTTAGGCATGATTGAGATGGGTTCAGGTCAGGGTAAGAGTATCAGGGTAAGCCAATCAGAGGCAGAGTAGGCCGGCGTGAGAGTGAAGGGGAAAGAGGAGGGAAACTGGGACTGGAGCACAGCTGATACACGCTGTCTGAGTTGTGTTATGTTACTGCTGATGAAAACGAAACATTTCCTGGTTTTGCTTTTCAAAATAAAATCTTTTATTTTTTTAAACACGATAAGGGGGACTTTTATTGCGAAGAATTTATAGCAAATGAAATGCGTGTGTGTTATCTACCGTTTTCCAGCTGCGCTTTTTAAGATGAAATATATATCCAATCACTATCCAATCAGACAGGTCACATTGAAGTGTCAAGTGATTACACACATATGCAGACACAGCTCAGTTCCAATCTGACACCTCTGATCACACATTAAAAAGACAAGTGTAACCACGGCCTCAGTGACATAACCGGTACATATTGTAAAACACCATGAAGTGCAGCACAGTAAGTTGAGGAAGAACGCTCTAATTCTTTCTGGCTGGAAATTACCAAAGAATGACAAATTATGCCCACAGAAAGCAATGATGGATATGGGCTTTGCTGTTGTAATCATTATCATTGTTGTTATCTACAACATCAATATTGTGCCTCCCACAAAGACACACACACACACACACACACACACACACACACACACACACACACACACACACACACACACACATAAAACACCCCCTTTCGGTTCCACGAAGCAAGTTTGGCAAAATCACCATAGCAACACATCCATAAACTTGAACCTGCTCCAGAGCAGGCTCACTGAAGGAAGCTGGATAAGTTTGCCACTCCCCCGGAAAAAAATGTCAGCTCCCTTCCTCATTCCATTGATGAAGGAGCAATATTAGTTAGATTAGCGTTTTATAGGGAGAGAGTTCTTCGAGATCGGTCCGTGTAAGTTTTGATCATCTGTTTTACCGTTCATTCGATGAAACGAAATTTTAACGGTGAAACAGATGACTAAAACGTACACGGACCGCGATCGCCAAGATCCCTTATCCCATCACGATGACTTCCTATACGAGCGCTATCGATTCTGCCGACAAGGAATCATTTATTTACAAGACCTTCTCGAGTCATACATTGTGAACACCACACGCAGCCGAGCATTGACTGTCTCACAGACTGTATCATAGCCGTGCGCTTTTTTGCGAGTGGTACATTATTGTACAGTGTGGGCGGAGAACATCGGGAAAGCCGCTGCATGCCGTGCTGTTCGCAAAGTTTATTTGGTGCTTAATAAAGAAACTTATGGATGTGTTCAATACATTACCATGGCACATATTGTATTGACTCACCATTCTGAATAATATTTGTGTGCTTAGGTTTTACTTGCTCCCATGTCCTCTTGATGGCTGGGTTGCAACTACATGGGGCTTGAAAGCACTCATAATTATATGACAGTGTTATTAGTACACCATAGCATACCATTATTGTACTCATGATAAGAATAGAGAGAATCACACAATTTCTTTTCACTGCTTCAATTGATTGAATTTCTGATTATGAATAATATACATACTGATCCGCCCATACACAGATTCGCACACACACATATTCAAACTCCTAGTTCTATATGGTAATCTACACATACATGTATATACACATATATAGTATGATACATAAGCGCATACAGTACATATATCCTCATAAGTATCTATTAATTTGTATCAATTAGATACTCTTCGGGCTTGTTTTATCTACTTATTCTGAAAGAGTTGAGATAATTATTTTCGCCATAAGATCTCATTCGATGATGCATTCCATTAAGCCTACTGCCGCACATTTAAAGAAATATAATCTGATTGATTGGGGTGATGAGGCACTTAAAATTAGCCTATACATTATCCCAACACTTACGCATTTAACTTGTCTGCGATATTTTGCCATATATGCTTCTTGTCTAGCCCTCGCAGCGGTGGCAGTGTTAGATTTAGCCATGATTATGGTCTTGACTTCCTCATAAACTGTCATGATCATCTCCTGCTCGCCAGCGGAGAAAAAAGACGCTCTTTCTTTTACTTTATTTGCTATTGTACTGTTAGAAAATCATGGTTTCGGTGATCGACGCTTCCCCCTTTTGACGTAAAACGGGCACGCTCAACTATCCTGAGTACTGAGGTCTTGTTCGAATTAACGAGACTGTTTGAGCGCTGATCAGCCTTTGAGGAACCGAGATAGCCTGCCTTCAATCATCGCGGTAATTTAAGCTGGATAAGTGGACATTTGAGCGACTTAGTTGAGCGACGTACGAGGAATAGGGCCCTGGTCTGCCCGAGTCAGCTGCTGCTTCAATGGTGGTCGGGTCTTGGAAAGATATGGAACAAATTTGTGATATACTTCTTTATAGTCTTTTTACATATATGTCTGTACATATGCAGTGTTTTGTACTACAGGGTGCAGAGTGCAGGACACGTGAAATGTTTATTACCACCTCATATTTTGCTTATAGACACCAGAGGAATATTTATCATCTCATCACATCTTCAACATCAGTCAGTCCAATAAACTTCTGGTTGTATCTTAGAAGGTGTGCAGCACATCAAAGATCAGCTCAGACATTTTTTCTTCACTCTTTATCTCCCATAAACTCACAGAGATAAAGACCTTCTCTGGAAGAGTAGTATAGTCCAACAAATCGAGATTAATGTCAGTGCCTTATGCTCCAGATCGCAGCATATTTTGATCCACAGGTCACACTACATCATCCACTGGAAATGACCAGAAATGCATGTCAGGCGGAATCAATTGGCTGCACAGCCACTCGTTCAATTAAGATCTTGGGTGGGGGTGGTCAGTGTGGTTTGAAATGTGGTGAGTACAGGCTCCCAAAGGAGCCGTAAGTGCTGACAACAGCTCAGCTGCGCCTGCCATTTGTCATTATCTAATGGTAAATCCATCTGTGTCTGGTAGAGGACCCTCGCCAGGCCAGACAGTAAGGGAAAAAGAAGGATAGATAGATGCATACGTACAAATGAGTCCAGAAATATATACTCTTGATGTTAAATGACTACAGCATGGCTCTATTCCATCTGAGTTTGCCGGTAAAGGCAGAGAGATTATATCAATAAGTTTAAAAAGGATCCATGAAATCTCTAAGGGTTGCTTTGACATGATGTAAATGCACACAGTGATTCCAAGCCATATTTTCCTTTAAAAAAGTCTAAGGGAGATGATGGTGACAAGATAAAACAAATTAACGGACTTTAAAGCAGCCATTAAGATGGAATAAAATGATCCGTAACAAAGAATGCAATTTTGTAATTCTCTCAATTACATGATCTGTGACTTAATTAAATTAGAATGTAGCTAAATCAGGACTTTAATATGATTTTAATGAATACACGTCTCAGCTATGTACACCATTTGTCAGTAGACAATATGAGAGCTTACAGGCTTTTCAAGCATATTCTGTGTGCTAGTACGTGTGTGTGTGTGTGTGTTTGTACAGGAATGCTTATGTCTGCCAGTATTATGAATATACTGTCAATAACCACTGCCACTGATGACCAGACTTTCTTGAAATGCAGACAAATATGGCGCCATATTATGCTGTTTATCCAAAGTGATTTAGAAGCAGTGGACGGTGTTGCAAGATTTTCTTATTTGTAATTGGCAAACTAGTGCAAGATGAGGTCTATTTACTTTAATTGGATAGCTTCATGTACTTCTTTCCAGGATGACACAAAACATAGCTATCTACAAGTCCAATTGAATCGAAATGGCTGTATAGGGCTGAAGGATAACAGCAAAGCATTATACAACATGAACTGCAGGATGTAGCGTCGTGCCCAACATATCGCCCATGCCATACATTCGTTGTCAACACATAAAGTTTCTATAAAGAATGCTTTTACTGACCACAGTTGGCACTGTAG
This sequence comes from Leptoclinus maculatus, assembly GCA_032191485.1. Taxonomy (NCBI): domain Eukaryota; kingdom Metazoa; phylum Chordata; class Actinopteri; order Perciformes; family Stichaeidae; genus Leptoclinus; species Leptoclinus maculatus. The sequence goes on from JAVDOI010000007.1 coordinate 10,087,545, forward strand.
TAAAAAAATTCTGATGCAAAGAAACTCATTGCAGAGTGGAATTAGTGCAATCAGGGGACATATGGAATTAATATGTCTGATTAACTGCCTGAATTAGCATTTGGAGTCCAAAGAGAGTTCAAGCAGGAGGGGAGGGATGAGATACAGTATGTTCTGCAGTGAGGAAGAAAGGCTGACAGGGCTAAAGGAAGGTAAATGGAGTAACAAAGACAAGAAGTGGAGGAGAACAGGGAGAATGTTGGCTCTTGGTTTCACTCAGACCAGTCTTGTGTCTTTGATTCATTATTTTTGACAAGGAAATATTCATTCTCTTCATCTGCCTGTGAAATGGATCCATAGTCACACTGCTGTCTTAGGTTTTCACCACTTATCAGTTGTTCATGATGGGAGAGGTAATTGGTTTGGCCCCATCCAAAATGTTAGGCTTAGAAGGCATTGTGATCTGTTTTCATGAAGACCCTGTCATTAGGGATGAGAGAACTACACAGAGATGCTTTCATGGAGAAGAACATTTTAAGGATGGCACATAGAGGGAAATATTCAGTGGGAGGCAAATAGGGACACAATACCAACACTCAAAAGGCAGAGGCAAAAGTCAGGCAAAAGATAGTTTGAGGAGAAGCAGGGAAGATGAAAGACATAGACTGCATGGTTAGCCCGAGAGAGAGAGAGAGAGAGAGAGAGAGAGAAAAGAGAAAGAGTAAATTACCAATCTGAAATCTCTGCCTCGAAATGTCTGACTCTCATATGAATTGCTGGCAGAAGCCTGTGAAGAAAAATGCATGAGAACGGATGCCATGCTACCACAGGGTGATGCAGGAGGCATATCACACTAAGCCAATAAGCATATGTAATGCAGATGAATGTGAAAGCAACCTGTGATTGTACAATAGGAAGCTAACTGAATGTGCGGTTTAAGACTGAAAAAGGAGACAAGATCACTCAAAAAACATGTAGTGAGGTAAGAGAGGGTATATATATATATTATTTTTTTTTAATTTTATTATTATTATTATTATCATTTCCTGGTGAGGCCTGCTTCTAAATATGCTACAAAAAACAACTGAAAATCTGGATCATTAAAGATAAACTTTGCAGATTTTCAACCGGCTTTGCCTTGTTGCAGTTTGGATGGTATTTGCAAACAAATGATGTTTGGCTTCCTTCCGTGTTACCGGCGCCCAATGCTCCCTGCCGATTTGCCAGCTTGAGTCTGACGGATGAAGCAAAGTGCGTGATTTTGCGCCATCCTGAGGCCTTTTGCCAGTGCCTGACGAGGAGCTCTGGGCGCCAGTAACCTGGAGAGAACACGGAATGAAGCTTAGGGCCCTGTCACACTATTGCGTATCGTACTAGCGTATGCGAGCGTATGAACAATATCACTCATACGCCGGTATACGGTGACATACGCTAGGGGTACGTTAGGCATAGGTTGTATACGTTTCAAGCACGGTCGCATACGGTGGCATACGGCGAGGCAGAAAAGTTTTTTTAAGCATGCATAAAAATGTTGTGCATGTGCGGACGTATGGTTTATACCCTAAGCATACGATCGGCATACGCTGAATACGCGAGAGTTACTTCAGAGGTACGTTACACGCCGGTCATACTCCGACACACGCCGGTCATACGCTGACATACGCTGGCATGAAGGTGTACCGTACAGCTAGCGTATTGATAGCGCCTGAGTCACATACTTCTAACGTATGCCTGACGAATGAGTAACGTATTTAACTTACAACTAGCGTTTGATTGACGTATGGCCAGCGTACTGCCAGCGTTTTGAGAAAGTGTATATATAGGCTCCCATTTCGAGCTCTTCTTCAGTTCTTCGTGGACCTACAACGCGAGAGGATGGAGGTAGCGCTTCTCCAACACGCATGCGCAGTTCGTACACTGGTCATATACGCTGGTCTTACGCTGGCCATTCGCTGTCCATACGCTGGCGATACGCTACTCATACGCTTCTCATAGGTTCAATACGGTAAGTATACGAAACCTTCGGTATTTTCAAGGTGTTTTTGTGCGTATGAAAGTTTTTCGGGAAATTTGCATACGCAACTCATACGTTTTTCTCATACGCAATAGTGTGACAGGGCCTTTATTCATTGTTCATTTGCACATACCACCCACAATGCAACAATACAAAGCCGGTTTTGCTGTGTAGGCAGTTAGAGCACGCAGGCTAAATTGCATAAAACATTTAATAGTTTGTTGTGTTAACACAAGTATGGTCACTTTAGTTAGAATGTTTGCTCTGTTATCAACAATGGTGACAGATGTTAAAGTTGGTTGGTTGATCAAGACCAATATTCTGATAACCACTGGCTTGATTGCTGTGACATTTACTATGGATACTCATGGTGTCCAAATAATGGTTTAAGTTGATTTTGGTGACCCCTCCTCACCTGTTATGTAGCACTATTGTCTGTCAGGTCAAACTTAGCTGTGGAGCACAGAGGGTGAATCCTAATTGTAACATTTCTTCAAACATCAACGTTGGGCTAAAGTGTCGTTCACAACAAATCCCAAAATATAATTCATGCGCATGAGGATGAACCCGTTCCACCCCCACCCCCCCCCACCCCCCTTTTTACTGCATGCATTTTCATCTGATGCTACAATCCCATTACGCTTTCAACTTTAAAACACATTGATTATTCTGATGTAATCTACTTTCAATAATTGTGATCTCCATACCGTGATTTCCTAAATAGACAAAACTGAACAGAATGTTGTTTCCAGCTGCTGCCAGGTAAATATTGCCAAATGTACACAGGAACTATTAAATCCTAATAGGCAGATTGCAACATTTACTTTGCATATCTGTGATACGCAGAGGATGAACTCTTTTGACTTTAGTGACCTCCTAACATTTCCTGTTGTGTCACTCTGTGCATGACTTAACTTTGCAAATAAGAAATCTCATAATCTTTGAGGAATACCGCAAAAAACATTGGTTCCAAGGAGATACAGCTATTTGATTTGTATGACCCCATGACCCTTCTGGTCATGTTACCCTTTAGGGAAATGTTACAGTACATCAAATACTTTCAAATAGCATGGTGTAATGAGCGTTACATACTCTGGAGACAGCTGCAGGGCTTGAGACGCTAGTATTTGTTTTATGTGTGCACTGGTGTGCTCATTTTTGTCTACACCATTGTCTATACAGCATGCATGCATGAGCAAATGTTTTGAACAATCTTACCTTTTTCTTAGCCTACAATGTGGGAACCCAGTTCACAAGCAAGCCAGCATAACACGCTCATTTTGTTTCCACAAACTGAGACAATACTTCAACCGGCTTTCTGAAAATCCATGTGGACACGTTTCATTGTGATGTGCAAAAGCACACAAAACACTTGTCATCAGGCTTCAGCTATGACCATGCAAGAGAGTGAGCATACAGGAGAGCAGCTACCCCACTCCCAGTTGGATTCAACGCTTGGGATCCTAAGCGGATTTACATTGCGATATCAGCACTAAGCAGGGCGTTCATTACAGGTATCAGGAGTTGAAGTTGATAGTAGAGTTAAGAAAGGAAATGCTGACATGATACCAGAGAAAAGATGTAATATGAAGGTCAGATTATAAAGCTGAGCATTATCCTCCTAAAGGGAGGCAGTGGAATAGAGAAAAAGAAAGAGCGAGGTAGACAGAAAGTGGGCATCTGTATATTAGTGTGTTAATATGTGTCTTCCTAGAGCCAAATTATGAAACTAATGTGATGACTATGCAAGCCATGAAAGGTGCAGATGAGCAAAATGTTTGCATGAGATGTTCACAATGTTAACATGCGAACTGACATGCCATGTGGCAGCAAGCAAAGCTACTGCTGAATTATTAATAATGCTGGATGTACAATTATTTGTGTTTACAAGTACAAAGTTGACAATCAAAACCCAGCATTCACATGGGAGACATCCTTTCCTCTGCTCAGCTTTTTGCAAGAAAGCCCAGGGAGAAGCATCAGATAGCAGGGAGCCCTCGTCATGCACAGTCGGCCATGAGTCTGTCTCTTGACGAGGCCATCAGCCTTACACCGCTTTTCAGAAAAATCTCGCGCCAGACTAGCCTTTAGCTTCAGTGCCTGGCAGCACCAGCTGCCATGCTCTGCCAGTCGTGCTTGCACAGGAAGAAAATGCTCCATTGCTGAAGAAATAAGTACATGTTTCTTATTCCTTATTGTACCTTGACACAGGCTGATAACATAGGCTTGAAGCAGACAGCACTTAGAGGGTAGGAGGTAGAATGATGCATCAAATATGGAGATAAGAGATAATACTACATACATTCCTGTAACTGGAAATTATTTCAAATATGTATATAGTGAATCAATCATGCTCACTTTACTGTAGTTAGCATGGGTACATGTCCAAAAATGTACTGTGTGTTAACATTTTAAAAGTTGTTTCCTTATGCAACATGAACATGCTGTGGTCATCTACATGTACAATATATATGGACAGAGTGAGCATGTGACAGTGTGTGAAGAAGGACTGAGTTAAAGAGGGAAGACAGAGAGATAACTACATGGAAAGTGAAGACTGCTCTTGGGAAACCTCTCTTTCTCTCTCAGAGGAGAGGGACGCCGTCTGAAGAGGTTATTTATTTTTCATCTGGAGATGGAAACTGAAGAGCAGTGGGGAGAGCCCCAGCGGAATTACTGACTGGAGATGTACCCTCCTGGGGCTACTGTCTCTCTCTTTTCCCTCTTTCTCCCACTCCCGCTCACTTTCCATCTCCCACCTTTCTGATCTTCACCAGAGAGCTGCCACTGTCTCTCTGGGAGATGGGGGAAGAGGAGAAGAAAAAGAAGAGCTGCTCATTCTGGATGCCATCTTTGCCTGCCTCACAGTCAAACTCCATTCATCCCACACGCCTGTGGTCTGCAGAGCTCTGCTTGGCTTTGCTCAGCTGTAACTGCATTGAGCAAGCTGAGCTGAGTTGTTCTTCAGGCTCCTCCCAGTCTTGTATCTCTACGTGGGAAGCAACGCTGCTTATCCCAGCCCTCCTCATTAACAGCATTCCCATCACACACCAGAGTCATTAAAAAAAGCCACTTGTCCTCCTCCATCCCCTCTGGTGTTTTCCTTTCATCATTCCATTTCTCTGTTTGGATGAACCAGTGGTGTGAATGTCTTGGCTGACACCTTTACTCCACCAGGACCAGAGTGAATTATTGGGAGGCAGAGAATCTTTGTAAGGCTGCCTCTCCATGGCCTGTTTCAGGCATTCTTGTGTTGTCATGGGAGCCCATGAAAGGCTGACTTTCTGCTCCCTATTTTTCTTAATGAACAAAGGTGTCAAATGCATCCTTGCATTTAGGTCATTTGGGAGGTTCCCCATAGCTGCAAAAGGTCAAGATGCTAAAAATAAGAGTGCTGCATGTATGCAAGGGAGCTCATACTTTCAGACTGATATGAGGCAATCCCATCACCTTTCTACCATCTAGGGAGGGATCCAGGCCTTGCGTCAGTGCAGATTTTCAGCGAGCACATAATGAAGATGACATTGTTGCTACAGTACAGTAAAGTGCTCCCCAGCAGCAAAGCTCCTCTGTAAGAATTTTCACCTGGTGAGTGCGTGTGGTACCCCAGGAGTTTGCAATTTCCAAAATGACATTTTTACACATTCTGACTGCCATGCCACTACACAAACCCACTCTGCTATCTTATTTAGATGGAAAAAAACATGATGGATAAAAAACAAGTAGGCTTTGTATAGAGACACACTCTTCATTATTCCTCAAATAGAAACAAGCCCAGGCTCTCTCTGCTAATCCCCCTCACAACAGTAACGAGAAAATGGACTCTGCTTCCGCTGCCTCTCAAAGCCATGAGCTAACAATGGATGTAGAAGAAATCAAATTTGCACCCCCCCACGCGATAACCTCCTTATTTTCTTCCTCTTCCCTTTGCCTGTCCCTCCCTTCGTCTTTCTCCCTCCCCTCTATCTTCCTCTGCACTCCATCCTGCGCCTAGTTAACTTCATTGGTTGGAGAGGAAGAATGCTGAGGATGCAGGACTAAGGAGAAACCAGCATCAATTAGACTCTAAAGTGCACTTTATGTTTTTTTGTCCCCCCCCCATGCCAAATTAAATTACGCTATAAATAAAAAAAGAAGCGCAATGGAAAAGCAATGAACTTTAATTATCGAAGCAGATCCTCAGCATGGGTCACTGCTCACTACACTCCAGTTCACAGTGTGCTCTCACACTGCACATGTGCTGGCTTGGGGCCACTGTTTTAGATCTGCTCAGATACGTACATTTCACAAAATCCGCCTCACGTGTAATGATCAAACCTATCTGGTCAGATGTCGCAGTATTTGTCCACATCATTGCAAACAGCCTTTAATTACACACAACATGCATAGAAGAAGAAATCATACCCCTTATATAAAGTGATATTCTAACATTGAGTAATTATTTAACAATGCATTAAAGCTAGTCATTTTCTTCACGTTTCTTTTTCGCACTTGATTAGCATACACACTGTATGCAACAAAAGAGATCAAAACACTTTGATAATTCAGCTGAGAACACTAGAGACACAGCGGGAAACAAATTAAAACATGATAACTAAGACTGTGCTTCCCCCCCATGTGGATTGGATAGATGGTGTAATGCCTGTAAAGCGAGACACAGAGAGGGGAGAGAAAGTGTGAGACAGCAGCTGTGATTCCCCTCTATTTCTTTTTTTGGGAGGACTGCCAGGTCAGATGGCATGGCACGAAGTGACCTGTGTAAAATGTTACTGCCATTTGCCAAAGTGTTATCTTTCTATTCTGAGTGTGCAGTGTAAATTCTGACCTGTACTAAATGTGGAAGGTCTGCATTGAATGCCAACAGTAGCCTTTTGTTTAAATCCACTCATCTTTCCTGCTACTAGGGCTGTCCTAGTAAAATGGCTGAAAGTAAAATGGCTGACAGCATCTCACGATTGAAAAAGGTGCATATTAATTAACACCGTTACTCCCCGCATCCCCTAGATGCCAAAAAGGGGAACGTAACATTGTGTAACAGCCCAGTACCACTGAATAATAGGTCTTCCAGGGTTGTCCTGTAAATATATGTTTTTGTCGTGTGTGATAACACAAGATTGTACAGTCATTATAAATGTGCATGCAATGATGTGGGATTCTAAAACTAATTTAGATACTCCGATTAAAGTTATTGACTTCATCAATAGAGAGCACTTGAGTATATTGAGGACATCAAGCAAACAAATGAAAGAGGGAGTGAGATGAGAGGATAAAGTAGGTCATCAGTTTAGTGTTACAGTTGTTAGATGCTGTTTTTTATTTCATAATTGGGATCAAACACCAAACTTTAGTTATGAATTACTCATGTAGGCTGGGGGGGGGGGGTAAACAACAATACCTTATAATGCAGTGTAATACTGAAACTTCACTGACTGTGGCCAAGAAAATGAAGGTTGATTTAAAACTTCTGACGAACTATTTTATTGCAGGGGTATTGGGTTAGACTGGGTTTTGTTGCCTTTTGACTAGGTCAGTAAGACGTAACCTCAACAGACTAAATAGTCAAATGGAATTCTAAAGTGAGATTTGGAGGCATTACAACATGGTTGTGTGACATAAATATAATTCTCCAAACTAATTATTTATGATTTGGATGTATGCTGGCTGTCTTGTCATTCTATCTGATGAATGTTACTGACCCAAATTCAGAAAACTAAATTTGTTATTGTATGAGGGTAAAATTGGACACCCAGCTTTACTCTCCTGATACCTGAATAACACCATTGGTCATATTTACTAAACATTTTGAAATACATTCAGAGCAGGGTGTGGTGCGATGTTTTCCAAATGTAGCGATGTGGATGTTGCGGCTGACAGTCGGGTATACAATGCAAGTGACTTGAAAACGACAGACCAAGTCCTATCCTGTACAAAAGTGAACTGGTTTCCTTTAACCATGAAGACAATTTAAACTAAACTAAATCATACTTATAAGAAGTCATCTTTGATGTTAGAATGCAACAAATAATGACCTATTTTGTGTTTTTGGATATATTTTTGTTTGTTTGTCGCTAATGATGCCCATCAAATGCAAGAGATTACATTATTAAACATATACTACTAATTCCAAAATCAGGAATATTGCTCATGATTGGATGTTGCTCTAATTAGTTGTCCTTATAACAGTCACTAAAGAAACTGTTTCAATGAGCAGGAAATTAATCAACCAATGCAGCCCTCCCTTTGCATTTCCACACTCACGCACCGCCTCTGATTTCCTTGTCGAAATAGGCCTGTTATACAATTGAATTTTGGTGAATCATTATCCGTTGGTGTCGTCTCCTGGTGGTTTACATAACCAGGATGTAATAATAGAACAAGTGCGCGAATGCTCTCCCACAATACTACTGGTGCTCCCTGACCAAGAAACGGTTCTCAGGATGTAGCGCTATTTTGAGAATGAGTCAAGCAGGGAGACAGAGACAAAGAGAGAGAGAAGGGGAGAGAGAGAGAGAGAGAGAGAGAGAGAGAGAGAGGAGGGAGGAAATTAACCGAATAAGTATATCTCCCCTGCCACATGCCCGCCTTTCACCCTGCCGAGTCACAGGCGTCGTGGCCTCTGCGGTTTTACAGATGCAGAAATGTCTCAAGGGCATGTGTATTTAATTTGGCATCAAAACGATCCAAACAGCAGCGTACACAGCTTTGTTTCAGATTTCAGCTCATGAGACATGGTGCTGATTCAGTTTGAACTCAAACACACATCCCATTACGGAGGACGCTGGAGCACTCTACAAGTGCTACAAGCTGTAGACAGCATCGTCAGAGAGTGTGACTTCAGCCAGTAACGAATTATTACATGCTGCATGTGTGAAGAGACCCAACAGACACAACCACACACACACAGCAAGAATATGTGACTGGCTATGAAATGGACAGAGAAGCATTATAGATTCTAGAGCGCTTCAGATCTCTGCACCGATAGGCTGCTTAAAATACATAACTCATTTGCATTTGTTGACCTTCTTTCAAAAATACAAGCGTTGTAAAATGTAAGACGATAAAAATGTTTTCATCTTTTGCAAACCTAAATCTTTATTCCGGACAAATTACTAGCGGACAAATAACAGAGCTTCAGCTGGAGACGAACAAAAGCCTGACTGAGGGACATGCCCTGTGTATGTGTGTGTGTGTGTGTGTGTGTGTGTGTGTGTGTGTGTGTGTGTGTGTGTGTGTGTGTGTGTCTGTGTGTGTTTGTGAGTGAGAGAGAGAAACACTCATGTTAGCAGTCACATCACATCACAGTTTGGAACCACATTGATTAAGAGAGTCACTATGCAGACTAATTTGGACATGGAGCAGACAGAACAATTACTAGCAACGGCTGATTTCATGTGAGGGCATCAGAAGACTTTAATGGTTGTTGCGCTTATATAGCACTATACTCTTAAAGTATTTTTTAAATTTTGAATGCAGCTTTCAATTATTTTATTCATGTCCTTCTTTTGCAGGCACTGGTGAATAATGTATTCTCTATGCACATGTGTGATTATACGTATGTAGACATGGGTTATCTTTTCTTTTGTGTGTGTGTGCGCATATGTGTGGTGAGAGTAGGGGAATTGAATTTCAGTATGTTGTATACTGTATGTGTGTGGGTGTGTTTTATTTGTCCCTCTCTATTGAAGATGCGGCCCTTTGAGAGACTCGAAGGAAATTCTATTGTAAACCCAGAGCTACTGAGGGACTGCGAGAGCCAAAGCCATCCATCAGTGCTGGACATATCCCCCATATGCAAACAAATGAATTAGAGCACTCGCCTCCCACCGGGCCCACAACACAGCCGAGCAAAATAAGGTGTTGTGTTAAGGAGAGGTGAAGGGCTGCCATATAATAAGCTGGAGATTAGAAAAACCCTCTTGTGGCGCCAAAGCGAAAGGACAGGCAAATATAAGGATAAATGAGTGAGTCAATTGGTTCTGTGAAAATTAGAGGAGGCCAAGACAGAGCGTTACAACTCTTCACCTCTTTTGAAGTGTATGGTGCTGAAGACAGTGTAGCTGTAAGATCTGTGGTTATCCTTCAAAGGGTCTGTAATCACTGGAAGTGGGTGCATAAGAACCCGACTGCACACAGCTGTGTGTCGCTTTTTGCGGCACTGTGGTGCTGCTGTCCTCTAGGAATGCTTAACCCAGAAGAGCTTAATATAGAGAGAGAGGAAGAAATAGATGGGAGAGAGGGATGAGAGAGAGAGAGAGAGAGAGAGAGAGAGAGGAGGGCAGATAGGACATTATTGTATTCCATTGAGAGTCTACTCTTTATCTCTGTACATCAAACCGTGTTCACCACCGTTTAGCAATCTGTCTGCAAATTAATCATGCACTGTAATCAGTCAGAAGCACTGAAATGTGCTGCGTGTGAGGCTGTGGGTGTGTATGGGTAAACAAGTACATACTAAGAATAATAGAGGCAGACTGCTTGTCATTTGTCTGCTGCACTGTTCTTGTCTATGGCTACAATGTCCATGCAATCAAGCTCATTTAGGGTATGCACTTCGGTTAAAATGTCTATACTGCTCTGGAAAATTTTAATTTATTCTGTGTTATTTATTGTAAGCCTCAGAAATCAGAGCACAGAACAAATGTATAGTGAATGTCCTGATTGTAGCAAAGCATGTAATCTACTAGGTGAAAACGGGTGCAGTATTCATGATGCAGATAATGATCTCCAGAGTGGTGATATCACAATGATTGGGGATGGATTGGCTGCATTGCCACCAGGGCGAGCAATCATATCTGCAGCTATTCTGGCTAATTGTGACATGGTGGCAGTGGCAGCAGGGGTGGGCTGGGTTAGCATCCGACACAGAACACCAGCCAAGCCTGCTAGCTCACATACAGCCATCAGCGCTAATCTCCCGCTATGTGCTAACAATAGCGCTGATGTGCTTGCTTTCTGGAGAAGCTTTGCTCCCCCCAAGCCCGCCTTGTTTGTGCGATGCCCCAGCAGCCAGCCGTCTTCAGCTTTTTCATTATCGAGGGAACAGTAAAGCTGAAATCAGCCGGGGTATTGGAGCTCCCCTGGAATGGCTGAGTGATTGAAGGCTGACAGGTTACCAGATTCGGCATCACATGAGCTTGGAAATGTGGAGGATGTGGATAAACAGTTCTCTATGCCATTAGCAAAAGAGGAAAAAATGTGCAGGATTGTGGAGATGGGAGAGGAAGATACCCCGGTGTTTAACATAGTGGACAGGATAAGAGAGTTTGGAGAGAGAGAGAGAGAGAGAGAGAGAGAGATAGAGAGAGAGAGAGCTTGACAAAATAACAGGAACACCCTTTAAAATAATGCAGGTCAGCAGAAAATTGTGATAGTGACACATGTGGAAAGAAATATTTCTTTAACATTAACTTCCACGGAAAGACAGCTGAACGTTCATGTATCAATGCTCTGCTTTATAATTCTACTTGTATATGCCCCGTACCATACAGCCCTCTCCTATTTGCTAATGAGCAGCTCCACCATTGGGGGAATATTGCCTTTCTAAAGGGTACCTTAACTGACAATAGCTGTTGAATAACAGGTACGGCTCATTGTTTTCAGTTTTTACAGATTTTCACCAATTAATAAAGACATTAAAACAACAAACACTTTTCCTAAAAGAAGCTCATTTGTCTAAACAAATGTATACCTGACCTTTCTGTCTCGTCTACATCAATATGTTGTTTCCTACTACCAGAAGATACTGATCTCAAAAGTTTACAGTAAGTAGAATCTACATCATAACCTATTTTGTTTGTAGGATTGGGCTGTAATATGTGTGCACTTTTCTATGCGTGAAATACATAGAATCTGCATAAAGTATTATGCACAGTGTCGCATTACTCATATTGTAATACATAAAGAAATGCACTGGTACTTTATTAAACATAAATTGAAGCTTTAATTGATAACCGTTGTTATAGGCAAATTGTTTCCCCTCTTGTTACTCTGCAGTTTAATGCTTTTCCAATACACGTCCTCATTTACCTTCAATAATGGAATAATAAATGTAAATATAATGCTACTCTACAGTTTGTGTATACTAGCCAAGATATGATCTTTTTCTCAGTCCTATACTCTGACATCCTGTATTTACTTTCATATTGATAAGCATATGTGGTCCAGCACATTTCTTTAGGTCTTTAAATCCTGTAACAGCCCCTGGGCATTGAGCTTAAAACACGGTAAATTACGTTGGACCTCAGCTGCACAGAAAAAAGAGAGCACCCCCTACCCCCATGTTATGTCAAAGTATAATCCTCTATTCTAACACACTCCCTCAAGCTTTCCTCATTTGTTCTCTGTCTTTTTCTTTATTTGCACCTTGATTTTTCTCAAAGACATAAATGGTGGGAAATGTCTGAGATGTGGTGTCTTTTGCACATTTCTTCTCGCATTCTAAAAGCTGCAACCAAACTGACATTAAAAATGCTAGTTTTCTGCAAGCAGAAGCATCATTGCAACAGACACTTCCTTGATTGAGAAGAGAGAACGAGAGAAGGTTTCCCAAAACTCGCTAAGCTGAATGACAGACAAAGACACAGTTAGAGAAAGTGGGACTGCAATGTCACACATGACAGCAGGCTAAGTAGGCATCTGGCAAGTGGACATGACCTTGCTTGTCTGAGTTCATGAACAGGTCTGACACACCAAAATCCAGAGCAACCACAATCCGTTCACAGGACGTTTTGGGCACATGGCACTCTTCTTGGCCCTTTACCCATTTTCAAGGTAAGGAAGGCATCAAACTGAATTGCTGATACATTTCACAATCAAATCAAGTAGATAATTATGTTCTTGTAGCAAATTCCATTCATGCATCTTTTCAGTGCCAAAATACAATATGCTGACCCAGTTCCTCAAATGTGAATTGTGGCACATTGTGGTACTTAAATCAGTTTTTTGATTTTGCCTGAACACATTCCAAGTTTTTATGATTTGGTACTGTTTGATTAACTTCATGGTGCTTGAAATTGTATGGTATTCACCCCTGAAATTACATTTACATCACACAAAAATTGTTTATAAAAAAAAAAAATCTACTTACCCTGGTATTACCCTATCACCTTGATACAGCCCAATCCCTATAGCTGACAGCTGAGTGAAATACCTTTATGATTCATTTATCATTATTTTGTATCTGCCATTTGTGGCCACTATCATTTTAATTGAATTGAGATTGCAATACCAAACTCTTGTTTTAAGATAAATGGCTTATAAAGCAATATTATCGTTAGCGCTTCACAAGGTATTTGCCATTCATTTTACCTATTCACGCACACAAACACACAACAGGATTCTGACCGGACCATCAGGAAGATTTTGGGGTCAAAGTGTCTTTTCCAAGGACACTTTGACAATTGGACAGGATGAGCAAACCGCAAACCTTGTTATCAGTATACAACCTGCTCTACCTTGTATACATATATGTAAACTCATACATAGGCCCCTTTTGGTGAAAAATGTTCACTTTTAAATTAATATTCTTAGACAGTAAAGCTTGTATGTGCTGGGTTTTTTCTCAGTTGTGAGGATTGCAGAGGTATAGTAACCATTGTGCTATTGATGCACAACACGTCTCCTCTTTAATTCAAAATGTATGTCAATATTTCCAATAGATCTATGTGCCAAGGTGATACTTTACAGAAATGAATGTGCCCATGAGCTAAGGGGCACAAGGTTATATTTCCCAACAAAGTGTTGCATATTCAAAAATAAAACCGTTTGGAACTTTCTTATTGAAGCAGACAAAACAATACAGTTCTTGTAAGCATGTTCCAACATTGCTCCATCAATTAATTTGGATAGGGTCCACTTCACAGAGGCTGTAATCACAATGCAGCCAATCCTTTGATGTTGGATCAAATGAGTACAAAAATGGCAGAACAGTCTTATGGAGATTTGTTCCCTTATTTCACCACAGAGTACAATCTCAATCTCCCCAAAGTCAGTACATTTCTTTTCCCTCACAAGGATGAAATTGTCCATTGTCACGTCAAATAAGACGACGACAGAGGATCTTAGCTTTTTGGGGTGAAAAGAAAAGAAAAAAACCTCCTCTACACCTTTCCTGTTTGCTTAACCATCCATTGAAGTCTATTTGCATTTTTGACATTTATGGGTGCGCTCCCTACAATTGCAGTATAATTTATATGACTTATCCAGCTCATTTACAGATTGATAGCTGCCATTCTTAACTGGCTATAATGAATGCCTTATCACTGCATAAAAGCTACTGTGCTAGATCTGACAGGGAGGGAGTCCACAGAGTCACTTTCATTCTTCATTAAAGTCAGATTTAAAAGCCAGCATAACACCCTCTGTTTTTTTAATGCGTTCATATCATATATTGAAATCATTTGACTCTGTAGGAAGGAAACACAACTTGCCATGACGGTTCATCTTTCAAAACTGAATGATGAAATGAAACAAAAATAAGAATTTCAAATAGGGAAGAGTCCCAGAGAGAGTCAGGAACAGGGTGAAGTTTGTGGCTGGTTCTGCTCAATTCACACAGCGATAAGGAGATGGTGAGGCAGAAGTTCCTAACTTATACATCCCACAATCGGGACATGCCACTCATTTGTCTTTCAAAAGACCTTGTCCTTTCTTATCAGTCCACTCATGTCCATTGTGATCTTGTCCTGGCAACAACAGGAATAACTTGTTTCTGTTCTGCCTCCATACTGAAGTGGTTTAGCCTTTTTAGCCGTAAGGGGCACCTCACATTCACATGACCTCTTTTAACTACAAAACTCCACATTCTAATTCAAGCATTGGAAAAAGAAATAGTACAGCAGAATTGTGCCTTAGAGCAGAGACATGTGCAATATGATGGACAGGACATGATAGGGGCCTTTACAGAATAAAGAAACACGTAGAGATGAAGCTAATGAATACAGAAATAATCTGACTCTCTTTTATGCTCCGATTAGTGTTATGCAAATGCAGAGCACACCGGTGGGGGGGAGAAGGAGGAAGGATTGTGTGCCAGTGACTGTCGGGGTCCCACCTGTTTCATCAGGCACTTTTAACCTGTCCACACTACCCTAAAAAAGTCTCCCAAACTGCTTTGTCATCCTCTGTGAAAACAGCCCATTTAGGATTTGCTTTTAAAA
The DNA here is from genome assembly GCA_032191485.1 of Leptoclinus maculatus. Taxonomy (NCBI): domain Eukaryota; kingdom Metazoa; phylum Chordata; class Actinopteri; order Perciformes; family Stichaeidae; genus Leptoclinus; species Leptoclinus maculatus. Next base: position 10,102,695 of record JAVDOI010000007.1, read on the forward strand.
CAGATGATTTAACATGAACCACCTGATTTTGAGCCTGTTTTCCCTATCTTATTTTAAACATAATGTAAAACATAGAGAGCCAATTACCCTACGCTTGTCTGCACATCAGATGCAGATTTAAATCAACACACACCTTTTCATATCAATGGCACTGGAAAAAAGGGGGAAACCCACATCACAGACACGAGACTACAAACGCTGCAACTGCTTTTCAGGAACACAAAACGATAAATTGAAGAACAGCTGTACACAGTGATCAACCTTTGTTCCCTACACTCATGCGCGCATTCACATCAACATACATTCTCTCTCTCTCTCTCTCTCTCTCTCACACACACACACCTATACAAACCTCTGCACCATGCAGTCCCACAGAGTCCTCACAACTTATAAATATTACAATGAGCTGGATCTGGGTCATTAACATGACACAGTCGTTACACTGGAGCCCAATTAGCAGTCAACATAGAGCCTAGAATGTTCCGCTGTTACATAATAACTATATCACTGCGACAGACGACAGCGCTGCGAAGGATCAAAACACACAATCGCATTCAAGAAATAGCAAGCACTCTACAGATAGCTTGACTAGATGAGGAGGTCACAGCTGCTTGAGAGTGTTCACTCATCAACATTTAGGAAAAGTATACCTGATCAACTGACTTCCACACTGCAAAACAACCTAATAATGATGTCATTTGGTGAAGTCTGCCTCATTTGTTCAATGTCCCCACAGCCAGCAAGCCATCAAGCAAACAACCACCCAATGGGGTACGCCAAAATGACTGCACACAGTTCCTGTGCTATCTACAAATATACAAATCCAGCCACTAAACACAATATGACATAGAACCAGAAACAAAGCAGACTTTTTAACTTGGAATAAGCGATAAAACTTCACAAATTCAAGTTACCAGAAATGTGATTATTTTACCTATTTTAGAAGTTAATAGTTCGACGAGCAAGGGGAAATCTGAAAAGTTCAAAGTAAGATATTAATTCCTCCACTCTTTCCCAGCCAGATCTCACACTCCTATGTGCAGTCTCCCCATTCAAGGACAGCAACGATATTTATTGATCTACCTCATCGAGAAAATCATTGTAAAATGTTGATTTAAATTGGAAACTCTTTGACCTAATCTTACCTTACTGATAGATTCTTAGAATCTTTCGGAGCTCAATAAAAGACAAAATGACTTGTTAAGACATATGTTTTTGCTGTGGTAGCTTTTTAGTGTTTTTTAATCAAACAAGTCCCCTGTTAAATTGAACCCAAAGAAAGATTGTAGTCAATACTAAGATGACACATGTATTTGAATTCAGCCAGCTAGTATTGCATAGTCAGTATAATACTTTTATACGCAAAACTGGATTTTGAATCTTAATATAGTGTAAAATGATTTTACTTTCTTAGAGCAATTTTGTACATACATCTGATACAATGTACTTATGTATGTTTAGATTGAAACATATCAGCCAATGGTTAAACTATGTTAATGTATTCACTAAAAGGAAATTAAATATGACATCGCCTTGAATGTTATGTGACTGTTTTCTCTCCTCAGTGACAGACGGGCTGCAGCCAAATGCTGAGGAGTCTGGCACGGGCTGCAGGAGGCTAGCCATTGGGCTGCAGGCACACACACACACACGCACACGCACACACACACACACACACACACACACACACACACACACACACACACACACTTCCCACTTCCCATCAAGCATGATGCCTGTCTTGACTACTTATATCCATCAAATTAATTTGTTGTTTTCATTCATGACAAATTTCACCTGCTGACCTACGGATTACCATATGTCATTGATTGAGAAACCTTTAGCAGTTGCTGTTGAGTGGAAATGTGTTAATTTCACTTGATTAAATTAGTTTGTTTTGTTTGTATTCATAATAGCCTTTATTGCAGCCTTGTGACATTCAAATTTTCTCATTGAGTTATCATAAATGAAAAAAGAAAATAATGAAAACAAGTGAGGTGAGGTGAGGTGGAATCTGCTCAGGATTCATCCTTGTTGTGTATGAGGGAGATTACCGATTAACCAGGCATGCATGAGCTCCCTCCATTCACCCAGGCCTTTCTGCAGCTAGAGTTTCAAAGCTCAAAGAACGTCTTTTCTCTCTCTCTGTAGTAGAGGAGCGGACTGACAGCCCCTGTCACAAGGCCTTGACCTGAGCAGTGAAACAGACTGGTACCTCGGCAGACTCCACAGAGACAACTTGGATTAAATCAAGTGTAAGTCTATCCTTGTCAGATCAAAACTATCATAGTAGGGCCGGCGTGCCTACATGCAGGTGCCATGATGAGTGACACATTAAGGTCAGAGACTAACAGGGTGAGTGGGGGAGCGGGAAAAAGATGTATCCCGAAACTCACATCAATACACACTCAGATAAACACACCATGCATGTGCACATGCATGCACATGCACTCATGATTGGAAACAGATGAACAAATGGTGAACGCAGTATGAAGTCTGTCCTGAAATTGTATTCTGTTGTGTTTCTGTAAGGTCTTTGTGTGTGTGACATATTTAACAGTAGGTTTGTATCCTTGTGATTTAGTGCACTGGTGTGTCTTTATAGGTGTGAGAATCTGTGGTCATGGAGACCCATTTCCTCCCAGAATGATCAAATATATAATGCCTGTACAGCTCAACAGTCCAAGATATGTGACTGCTAGCTGGGGTGTGACCACGCTGTGTTGTTTTGTGGGGCTTTGACTGATGACCAGATTCCTGCCGCGATGCTGAGCTGAGCTACCATCTGATTGCCAGCCTGATTGGGTTTATGAGTTAAAAAGCAGATCTGGGAGACAGACGGCAAAGCTCGACCCAGATGTCCAGATCCCAGACACTCATTCTGCACCCCTGGGTCGGCAGAAGGCACCGGTTCAGGAGGGCTTTAACACACAAATGCACACACACATATGCACACACACACACACACACACAGACACACACACACACACACACACACACACACACACACAGACACACCAATATACATCCGTGGTTAACCAATGAAAGAAATAAAACAGCCACCTGTTCAGTAGTCACAGCATGATACGACTGTGCTACTCTTCATGGTGTTAGTGCAGCCTAGCTCAGGGTCAAACCTTGATGAAGGCTACTGAAATGCATTAGCTGTTAATATTACAGCTTTTGTGAAATGTTCTCAAAGGTCAGCTGAAAAATCTGCATGAAAGAAATGCTTCCTCTCCACTGGGAGAAGCCCATCAGCTGTAACAGGTCAAGTATCCATTAGGGTGTTTTCTTTTCATCATAAAAACAGCACTGCAAGTTAAAAGGTTAGCGGTATTCCTTCTTGTATGTACATGCACATGCACATGCGTATGATTGTCTCTACTATAAAACAACTTTTGTCTTCAATGACCCCTCTCAGACTGAGAAAATGGCTTTTTGGTTTACAGGATACAGGCTGCATTTGAAGGAAATTCACATTAATGAACCTAGATCTTAGAAAAACCAACATTTGCAGCAGGCTAACAGTGTGTTAACAGTTGTTTTTTTACTGAAGGCTGGTGTCCATTGACAACCTGTTTTAGCTAGCAGCTCATAAGATGCCTATGGGATGCGCTAGTCATGACTCTGTTGCTATGCGACCACTAAAAACCTGTTGGAAGGGCATCTCTCCAGTTCAAATGTTTTAACTTTGAGTGTTTAGAGCACCAGGCACGCTCACTCTAAATTCCACTGTCAACAACGAAAAAATTGTGAAGACAGCGCCTGAGAGGAAGGTCTACTTTCCTACCCTGACTTCAATTTTCTTTTTTATTGTCTTTGTTTCTTAGGAGGACTTAAATATCTTAACTCCATAAGGCACG